>OX451219.1:117078662-117778525 GCA_949628195.1 Phasia obesa | reverse complement strand
AAGATTTTCATATAAAAAATAGATTTTTTATGAAAAATATAGGTCGTCACGGATTTTCGTCCTTTTATCGATTAGACGCTGTTTTAAGAAGATACAGCAAAAATAAGATTTTCATATAAAAAATAGATTTTTTATGAAAAATATAGGTCGTCACGGATTTTCGTCCTTTTATCGATTAGACGCTGTTTTAAGAAGATACAGCAAAAATAAGATTTTCATATAAAAAATAGATTTTTTATGAAAAATATATATAGGTCGTCACGGATTTTCGTCCTTTTTTCGATTAGACGCTGTTTTAAGAAGATACAGCAAAAATAAGATTTTCATATAAAAAATAGATTTTTTATGAAAAATATATATAGGTCGTCACGGATTTTCGTCCTTTTTTCGATTAGACGCTGTTTTAAGAAGATACAGCAAAAATAAGATTTTCATATAAAAAATAGATTTTTTATGAAAAATATATATAGGTCGTCACGGATTTTCGTCCTTTTTTCGATTAGACGCTGTTTTAAGAAGATACAGCAAAAATAAGATTTTCATATAAAAAATAGATTTTTTATGAAAAATATAGGTCGTCACGGATTTTCGTCCTTTTTTCGATTAGACGCTGTTTTAAGAAGATACAGCAAAAATAAGATTTTCATATAAAAAATAGATTTTTTATGAAAAATATATATAGGTCGTCACGGATTTTCGTCCTTTTTTCGATTAGACGCTGTTTTAAGAAGATACAGCAAAAATAAGATTTTCATATAAAAAATAGATTTTTTATGAAAAATATATATAGGTCGTCACGTAAAAAATAGATTTTTTATGAAAAATATAGGTCGTCACGGATTTTCGTCCTTTTTTCGATTAGACGCTGTTTTAAGAAGATACAGCAAAAATAAGATTTTCATATAAAAAATAGATTTTTTATGAAAAATATAGGTCGTCACGGATTTTCGTCCTTTTTTCGATTAGACGCTGTTTTAAGAAGATACAGCAAAAATAAGATTTTCATATAAAAAATAGATTTTTTATGAAAAATATAGGTCGTCACGGATTTTCGTCCTTTTTTCGATTAGACGCTGTTTTAAGAAGATACAGCAAAAATAAGATTTTCATATAAAAAATAGATTTTTTATGAAAAATATAGGTCGTCACGGATTTTCGTCCTTTTTTCGATTAGACGCTGTTTTAAGAAGATACAGCAAAAATAAGATTTTCATATAAAAAATAGATTTTTTATGAAAAATATAGGTCGTCACGGATTTTCGTCCTTTTTTCGATTAGACGCTGTTTTAAGAAGATACAGCAAAAATAAGATTTTCATATAAAAAATAGATTTTTTATGAAAAATATAGGTCGTCACGGATTTTCGTCCTTTTTTCGATTAGACGCTGTTTTAAGAAGATACAGCAAAAATAAGATTTTCATATAAAAAATAGATTTTTTATGAAAAATATAGGTCGTCACGGATTTTCGTCCTTTTTTCGATTAGACGCTGTTTTAAGAAGATACAGCAAAAATAAGATTTTCATATAAAAAATAGATTTTTTATGAAAAATATAGGTCGTCACGGATTTTCGTCCTTTTTTCGATTAGACGCTGTTTTAAGAAGATACAGCAAAAATAAGATTTTCATATAAAAAATAGATTTTTTATGAAAAATATAGGTCGTCACGGATTTTCGTCCTTTTTTCGATTAGACGCTGTTTTAAGAAGATACAGCAAAAATAAGATTTTCATATAAAAAATAGATTTTTTATGAAAAATATAGGTCGTCACGGATTTTCGTCCTTTTTTCGATTAGACGCTGTTTTAAGAAGATACAGCAAAAATAAGATTTTCATATAAAAAATAGATTTTTTATGAAAAATATAGGTCGTCACGGATTTTCGTCCTTTTTTCGATTAGACGCTGTTTTAAGAAGATACAGCAAAAATAAGATTTTCATATAAAAAATAGATTTTTTATGAAAAATATAGGTCGTCACGGATTTTCGTCCTTTTTGATTAGACGCTGTTTTAAGAAGATACAGCAAAAATAAGTTTTTCATATAAAAAATAGATTTTTTATGAAAAATATAGGTCGTCACGGATTTTCGTCCTTTTTTCGATTAGACGCTGTTTTAAGAAGGTACAGCAAAAATAAGATTTTCATATAAAAAATAGATTTTTTATGAAAAATATATATAGGTCGTCACGGATTTTCGTCCTTTTTTCGATTAGACGCTGTTTTAAGAAGATACAGCAAAAATAAGATTTTCATATAAAAAATAGATTTTTTATGAAAAATATAGGTCGTCACGGATTTTCGTCCTTTTTTCGATTAGACGCTGTTTTAAGAAGATACAGCAAAAATAAGATTTTCATATAAAAAATAGATTTTTTATGAAAAATATAGGTCGTCACGGATTTTCGTCCTTTTTTCGATTAGACGCTGTTTTAAGAAGATACAGCAAAAATAAGATTTTCATATAAAAAATAGATTTTTTATGAAAAATATATATAGGTCGTCACGGATTTTCGTCCTTTTTTCGATTAGAAGCTGTTTTAAGAAGATACAGCAAAAATAAGATTTTCATATAAAAAATAGATTTTTTATGAAAAATATATATAGGTCGTCACGGATTTTCGTCCTTTTTTCGATTAGAAGCTGTTTTAAGAAGATACAGCAAAAATAAGATTTTCATATAAAAAATAGATTTTTTATGAAAAATATAGGTCGTCACGGATTTTCGTCCTTTTTTCGATTAGACGCTGTTTTAAGAAGATACAGCAAAAATAAGATTTTCATATAAAAAATAGATTTTTTATGAAAAATATAGGTCGTCACGGATTTTCGTCCTTTTTTCGATTAGACGCTGTTTTAAGAAGATACAGCAAAAATAAGATTTTCATATAAAAAATAGATTTTTTATGAAAAATATAGGTCGTCACGGATTTTCGTCCTTTTTTCGATTAGACGCTGTTTTAAGAAGATACAGCAAAAATAAGATTTTCATATAAAAAATAGATTTTTTATGAAAAATATAGGTCGTCACGGATTTTCGTCCTTTTTTCGATTAGACGCTGTTTTAAGAAGATACAGCAAAAATAAGATTTTCATATAAAAAATAGATTTTTTATGAAAAATATAGGTCGTCACGGATTTTCGTCCTTTTTTCGATTAGACGCTGTTTTAAGAAGGTACAGCAAAAATAAGATTTTCATATAAAAAATAGATTTTTTATGAAAAATATAGGTCGTCACGGATTTTCGTCCTTTTTTCGATTAGACGCTGTTTTAAGAAGATACAGCAAAAATAAGATTTTCATATAAAAAATAGATTTTTTATGAAAAATATAGGTCGTCACGGATTTTCGTCCTTTTTTCGATTAGACGCTGTTTTAAGAAGATACAGCAAAAATAAGATTTTCATATAAAAAATAGATTTTTTATGAAAAATATAGGTCGTCACGGATTTTCGTCCTTTTTTCGATTAGACGCTGTTTTAAGAAGATACAGCAAAAATAAGATTTTCATATAAAAAATAGATTTTTTATGAAAAATATAGGTCGTCACGGATTTTCGTCCTTTTTTCGATTAGACGCTGTTTTAAGAAGATACAGCAAAAATAAGATTTTCATATAAAAAATAGATTTTTTATGAAAAATATATATAGGTCGTCACGGATTTTCGTCCTTTTTTCGATTAGACGCTGTTTTAAGAAGATACAGCAAAAATAAGATTTTCATATAAAAAATAGATTTTTTATGAAAAATATATATAGGTCGTCACGGCTTTTCGTCCTTTTTTCGATTAGACGCTGTTTTAAGAAGATACAGCAAAAATAAGATTTTCATATAAAAAATAGATTTTTTATGAAAAATATAGGTCGTCACGGATTTTCGTCCTTTTTTCGATTAGACGCTGTTTTAAGAAGATACAGCAAAAATAAGATTTTCATATAAAAAATAGATTTTTTATGAAAAATATAGGTCGTCACGGATTTTCGTCCTTTTTTCGATTAGACGCTGTTTTAAGAAGATACAGCAAAAATAAGATTTTCATATAAAAAATAGATTTTTTATGAAAAATATATATAGGTCGTCACGGATTTTCGTCCTTTTTTCGATTAGAAGCTGTTTTAAGAAGATACAGCAAAAATAAGATTTTCATATAAAAAATAGATTTTTTATGAAAAATATAGGTCGTCACGGATTTTCGTCCTTTTTTCGATTAGACGCTGTTTTAAGAAGATACAGCAAAAATAAGATTTTCATATAAAAAATAGATTTTTTATGAAAAATATAGGTCGTCACGGATTTTCGTCCTTTTTTCGATTAGACGCTGTTTTAAGAAGATACAGCAAAAATAAGATTTTCATATAAAAAATAGATTTTTTATGAAAAATATATATAGGTCGTCACGGATTTTCGTCCTTTTTTCGATTAGACGCTGTTTTAAGAAGATACAGCAAAAATAAGATTTTCATATAAAAAATAGATTTTTTATGAAAAATATATATAGGTCGTCACGGATTTTCGTCCTTTTTTCGATTAGACGCTGTTTTAAGAAGATACAGCAAAAATAAGATTTTCATATAAAAAATAGATTTTTTATGAAAAATATAGGTCGTCACGGATTTTCGTCCTTTTTTCGATTAGACGCTGTTTTAAGAAGATACAGCAAAAATAAGATTTTCATATAAAAAATAGATTTTTTATGAAAAATATAGGTCGTCACGGATTTTCGTCCTTTTTTCGATTAGACGCTGTTTTAAGAAGATACAGCAAAAATAAGATTTTCATATAAAAAATATATTTTTTATGAAAAATATAGGTCGTCACGGATTTTCGTCCTTTTTTCGATTAGACGCTGTTTTAAGAAGATACAGCAAAAATAAGATTTTCATATAAAAAATAGATTTTTTATGAAAAATATAGGTCGTCACGGATTTTCGTCCTTTTTTCGATTAGACGCTGTTTTAAGAAGATACAGCAAAAATAAGTTTTTCATATAAAAAATAGATTTTTTATGAAAAATATAAATCTATATTAGACGCTGTTTTAAGAAGATACAGCAAAAATAAGATTTTCATATAAAAAATAGATTTTTTATGAAAAATATAGGTCGTCACGGATTTTCGTCCTTTTTTCGATTAGACGCTGTTTTAAGAAGATACAGCAAAAATAAGATTTTCATATAAAAAATAGATTTTTTATGAAAAATATATATAGGTCGTCACGGATTTTCGTCCTTTTTTCGATTAGACGCTGTTTTAAGAAGATACAGCAAAAATAAGATTTTCATATAAAAAATAGATTTTTTATGAAAAATATAGGTCGTCACGGATTTTCGTCCTTTTTTCGATTAGACGCTGTTTTAAGAAGATACAGCAAAAATAAGATTTTCATATAAAAAATAGATTTTTTATGAAAAATATATATAGGTCGTCACGGATTTTCGTCCTTTTTTCGATTAGACGCTGTTTTAAGAAGATACAGCAAAAATAAGATTTTCATATAAAAAATAGATTTTTTATGAAAAATATAGGTCGTCACGGATTTTCGTCCTTTTTTCGATTAGACGCTGTTTTAAGAAGATACAGCAAAAATAAGTTTTTCATATAAAAAATAGATTTTTTATGAAAAATATAGGTCGTCACGGATTTTCGTCCTTTTTTCGATTAGACGCTGTTTTAAGAAGGTACAGCAAAAATAAGATTTTCATATAAAAAATAGATTTTTTATGAAAAATATATATAGGTCGTCACGGATTTCGTCCTTTTTCGATTAGACGCTGTTTTAAGAAGATACAGCAAAAATAAGATTTTCATATAAAAAATAGATTTTTTATGAAAAATATAGGTCGTCACGGATTTTCGTCCTTTTTTCGATTAGACGCTGTTTTAAGAAGATACAGCAAAAATAAGATTTTCATATAAAAAATAGATTTTTTATGAAAAATATAGGTCGTCACGGATTTTCGTCCTTTTTTCGATTAGACGCTGTTTTAAGAAGATACAGCAAAAATAAGATTTTCATATAAAAAATAGATTTTTTATGAAAAATATATATAGGTCGTCACGGATTTTCGTCCTTTTTTCGATTAGACGCTGTTTTAAGAAGATACAGCAAAAATAAGATTTTCATATAAAAAAATAGATTTTTTATGAAAAATTTAGGTCGTCACGGATTTTCGTCCTTTTTTCGATTAGACGCTGTTTTAAGAAGATACAGCAAAAATAAGATTTTCATATAAAAAATAGATTTTTTATGAAAAATATAGGTCGTCACGGATTTTCGTCCTTTTTTCGATTAGACGCTGTTTTAAGAAGATACAGCAAAAATAAGTTTTTCATATAAAAAATAGATTTTTTATGAAAAATATAAATCTATATTAGACGCTGTTTTAAGAAGATACAGCAAAAATAAGATTTTCATATAAAAAATAGATTTTTTATGAAAAATATAGGTCGTCACGGATTTTCGTCCTTTTTTCGATTAGACGCTGTTTTAAGAAGATACAGCAAAAATAAGATTTTCATATAAAAAATAGATTTTTTATGAAAAATATAGGTCGTCACGGATTTTCGTCCTTTTTTCGATTAGACGCTGTTTTAAGAAGATACAGCAAAAATAAGTTTTTCATATAAAAAATAGATTTTTTATGAAAAATATAAATCTATATTAGACGCTGTTTTAAGAAGATACAGCAAAAATAAGATTTTCATATAAAAAATAGATTTTTTATGAAAAATATAGGTCGTCACGGATTTTCGTCCTTTTTTCGATTAGACGCTGTTTTAAGAAGATATAGCAAAAATAAGTTTTTCATATAAAAAATAGATTTTTTATGAAAAATATAAATCTATATTAGACGCTGTTTTAAGAAGATACAGCAAAAATAAGATTTTCATATAAAAAATAGATTTTTTATGAAAAATATAGGTCGTCACGGATTTTCGTCCTTTTTTCGATTAGACGCTGTTTTAAGAAGATACAGCAAAAATAAGATTTTCATATAAAAAATAGATTTTTTATGAAAAATATAGGTCGTCACGGATTTTCGTCCTTTTTTCGATTAGACGCTGTTTTAAGAAGATACAGCAAAAATAAGTTTTTCATATAAAAAATAGATTTTTTATGAAAAATATAAATCTATATTAGACGCTGTTTTAAGAAGATACAGCAAAAATAAGATTTTCATATAAAAAATAGATTTTTTATGAAAAATATAGGTCGTCACGGATTTTCGTCCTTTTTTCGATTAGACGCTGTTTTAAGAAGATACAGCAAAAATAAGTTTTTCATATAAAAAATAGATTTTTTATGAAAAATATAAATCTATATTAGACGCTGTTTTAAGAAGATACAGCAAAAATAAGATTTTCATATAAAAAATAGATTTTTTATGAAAAATATAGGTCGTCACGGATTTTCGTCCTTTTTTCGATTAGACGCTGTTTTAAGAAGATACAGCAAAAATAAGATTTTCATATAAAAAATAGATTTTTTATGAAAAATATAGGTCGTCACGGATTTTCGTCCTTTTTTCGATTAGACGCTGTTTTAAGAAGCAGCAAAAATAAGATTTTCATATAAAAAATAGTTTTTTTATGAAAAATATAGGTCGTCACGGATTTTCGTCCTTTTTTCGATTAGACGCTGTTTTAAGAAGATACAGCAAAAATAAGATTTTCATATAAAAAATAGATTTTTTATGAAAAATATAGGTTGTCACGGATTTTCGTCCTTTTTTCGATTAGACGCTGTTTTAAGAAGATACAGCAAAAATAAGATTTTCATATAAAAAATAGATTTTTTATGAAAAATTTAGGTCGTCACGGATTTTCGTCCTTTTTTCGATTAGACGCTGTTTTAAGAAGATACAGCAAAAATAAGATTTTCATATAAAAAATAGATTTTTTATGAAAAATATAGGTCGTCACGGATTTTCGTCCTTTTTTCGATTAGACGCTGTTTTAAGAAGATACAGCAATAATAAGATTTTCATATAAAAAATAGATTTTTTATGAAAAATATAGGTCGTCACGGCTTTTCGTCCTTTTTTCGATTAGACGCTATTTTAAGAAGATACAGCAAAAATAAGATTTTCATATAAAAAATAGATTTTTTATGAAAAATATAGGTCGTCACGGATTTTCGTCCTTTTTTCGATTAGACGCTGTTTTAAGAAGGTACAGAAAAAATAAGATTTTCATATAAAAAATTGATTTTTTATGAAAAATATATATAGGTCGTCACGGATTTTCGTCCTTTTTTCGATTAGACGCTGTTTTAAGAAGATACAGCAAAAATAAGATTTTCATATAAAAAATAGATTTTTTATAAAAAATATAGGTCGTCACGGATTTTCGTCCTGTTTTAAGAAGATACAGCAAAAAGAAGTTTTTCATATAAAAAATAGATTTTTTATGAAAAATATAGGTCGTCACGGATTTTCGTCCTTTTTTCGATTAGACGCTGTTTTAAGAAGATACAGCAAAAATAAGTTTTTCGTATAAAAAATAGATTTTTTATGAAAAATATAGGTCGTCACGGATTTTCGTCCTTTTTTCGATTAGACGCTATTTTAAGAAGATAAAGCAAAAATAAGATTTTCATATAAAAAATAGATTTTTTATGAAAAATATAGGTCGTCACGGATTTTCGTCCTTTTTAAGAATCATTCCTAGGAAGTTCATATGTTCTAGAAAGTTATCTCAAGATCTTAGGTTCATTTTTGTAGTTGATTGTTTCCTTACATTTTGAACGGTTTGCTACTTATGGACCTGAACAGGGGAAAAAAGGTAAAAAAATTTAATTTTTTAAAGTTTTTTGCGGTTTTGACCTTGAAGATGAAGTTTTTTTTAATTTTATATGTTAACAATTTTTGTTCCTTATGACAAGAGCTACAACTTTGCCTCAGAGAGTATATCAAAATTTCAAACGGTTTGCAAAATATGAGCTTGAGTAAATGATCATTTTTTTGCAAAAATGACATCGAGGCCCCACATCTTTGAGGGCCCATAAAAAAAACCTGTAGGACTTTGGGCAAAACTGGGAGACAGGGGTCTTTTTTTTGGTCTTTTATCACGTAGTGGTGTCCGTATATGGTTATTTTGTCATAACTTAAAAAATTACACGTGTGTAATTCGACAAAGCAAAAATACAAATCAAATACACATTTGATTCAAGTGGCTATTTGGCAGTAAGTAACTCATATTTCGTCATTATTTTAAAACGACTACATCTGCTTCGCAACCGTGTTTAAAATTTCCCACTTTTAAAAATATAAAATGCCTTACTGTATGCAGTACCTTTAAATCGGCAAAAAATTGAGTACTTTCACTGGTTTTTCTCCACTTTCTCTTAGATGTAAGATATTTTTTGTTTTATTATATGTAAAGATAATATAATATTACGAAAAATCCAATTTTTTTCATTTAAAAATAAAAGAGTTACTTCCCCGTTTTTATTACATTTGAAAAAAATATTTCAATTCTTCTTGAATTTACACATTTAGCCTTTGACATTTTTAACCAAGTGACAAACAATATTTGGCTGCAAGTGACATTTTTCTTGTGTGCATTCTTTTTCAATCTCGTTCCCAATATTTTATTTCTAGTAACAGTAAACTAGAATGTCAGACATGCTTACAAGTTTGTAAAAATGTGCATGGCAGGGTAGGGTATGGTATGGATATATATCGAGAAAAACAGACGTAAAGGCAGACAGACACAAGGGGAGATGGATATTCAAATCGTAAACATCTCAGAATCATAGACAAATGTCAAACGATGTTTGAGTGCGTATGAATATGTCAAGATGGTGTTTCATCTTAATAGATTGTACGTAAAATCGAAGAGTGTAATTGTAAATTGGATAAGAGATTGATTGTGTATTTGAGTGTAAATGCTTTTAGAAATTATTAGAGCAGGTCAGTTGGAAATCCAGATGGATGCAATCGTAGTGATGGATGGACATTAAAGAACCAGCAAAAAATATTGTTTTTATATAAAGATGCCCTAATAAACAGCCTGGTTGTAACTGCAGTAACCAGAATGGAGATTCTAGTTGAGATTGTGTATGTGCTCACAGACCCTTTGGGGTTTGCATGGGGGTTCTTGGATGTATGACAATTAATAAGTTGGATTACGCCAGAAATATCCTTGTATATACTTAAGTAACAAACCTATATTTTCAGCACACACTTTTCAGCGGTGTTTGATATTCATTTTTATACGAACATATTTTGTAACCATAAATCTTCTTAGAAATGCAAACTTGAAAAATGCCTACAAAAGCAAAACCAAAAAAAAGAACGCTTGTACAAGTAGCACAATGTTGACGACATTGAGTGGAATGAGATGAATGAAAATTGAACGGAAATAAATAAAATTCTACACATTCGAACACACTTGAAAATTAATTGAAATGTCCTTTGCAGCAATTAATCCATTTACTGTATTTAACTTGTCATACATCTTTCTGCTCATGTCTTCTATCTCCAAATCTTTTATTTTCGTGCTATAAATTGTTGAACATCTTCAAGAAGAGTTTTTTCTTTTTCTTTTCTAGTTTTTTTCTTTTCTTAATAGTAATTAAAGTACTTTTCATGGTGTCCTTTTTCTGTGCAAAATTTATCGTTCAATAAATTGATGATTTTTGTGAAATGTTTTTTAAAGAAATGAAGTGCATAAATGGATATCGAGTGTTGGCAGGATAACTGAAATTATGTCATATTGAAATAATTTAAAAAGAAAAAATACATTATAATAAAGATGATTTCTGAAAAGGACAGTCAAGGATAATGATGACACAAATTTTTTTTGCATAATTTGTTTATTGTATCTTCAATATTTTTGAACACACAATGACACAAATTAATGAAAAATAAAATCGACAAAAATAGATGAGTTGAAATAAGAGAATAGTTAAGTTGTGTTGTGTTGCAGCTAATAGAATTTTTTAATAAAATTCTTTTATAATGTTCCGTAAAGGAACCAAAAATTTTGAATGCTTTTTAAATGATTAGTTAGGGGACAAATCCCCCCAAAGTATAACTATAAATCAATCAAATTGACACAACTATACCGCAAAAAAAAACTAACTTATAACAAATTAACATAATAACTTCCATCCATACAAATTTCGAAGTTATTTTACAACTGGGTAAATCCATGTCAAATCAACCAAAAAAAATTGTTTTTAAATTTACCAATCCCGACTTTAATGAAAATTTTTTTTATTTATATTCGTTGAATCTAAATATAATTTTAAAAAACTTCCACCTCTTACAGTTTTTTTAGTTTTAGAAAAATATCGCTTTTTTGTATATGCGTTCCAGTACTGTAAGCCCCCTTACAAGAAATGGATGATTGAAACTAACACATGAACAATGAAAACTCATACAAACACAAAAATAAAAAAATGAATGTGAGTAAAAGAGTTGAATTTTTTGTAAAATACAACTCTGCCACTGTAATTTGAGTCGTAAATTGTAAAATATATTCGTGTGTTTTTAAAATATTCAAATAAATATGAAATATGAAAAGAAAATAAATGTAAAAAGTAGTTTGGTGCATAAAAAAGTTATTAAAAATATAGAATGTGTTAACATGGAGTCGCCAGCATTCTTTCCTTGAAGACCCTTGTTGCTGCGGAAGAGTTAGGGCTGAAATTAAGGACAGCAAATTTCACTCAAGCAATAATAACTAATTAAAAATTTTACTTTCTTATTTTATTCTTCACAGACTACATACATATTTTCAAAAGCTAAAATCAACGTCGGGGAATACTGCTGACATCCCCGCAATCTGCTCGGAAGACCTGCTGGAGAAGTACAATGAGGAAGGTAGATGAGAAAAATATGCTTCCGGGAAGCTTATGTGAGTTGATAATCATCCTCGAGGTATATATGTACATACTTTGGTCCACTTAAAATATTTTATAACTTATATATTTCTTCATATTTCAGATGCCTTATATGTAGTAGCAGGGAGCGATTGAATTTCAAAAAAGCCTACGAATGGCAATAGAACGCAGTCATTATTGAGCGAATAAAAATATTTAAATATGTAAAATTATATATTAAATAAATATTTAGAAACTAATTTTAAAATGTATTTTAATAAATATAAAAATATTGAATCTGTTTCTGCACAATTTTGCTTAGTCAGCTGTGAGGGGTTTATTTATCTAGTTTGAGTAGTCATCGTTTATTAATTTTTACAGCATAGTTGATTAGTAAAAAGCAGTAGAGTGAGCAGTACAGAGATATGCTCATTAGTCCAAAGAGTTAATAAATTCGAGAGAGATGCAACATCACACGTACACAAATGTTTGCCTCATTTTTGTACCATGCTCTTAATAACGTGATGGTAGGTCTGTTCTACGCAATGAGATAAAATTTCTCATCAGTGACACTCAAATGATTGCTCAATTGATGGTCACTGTTCTTGTAGAGCCTAGTAAGTTGAGTAATCGCTTATTTTAAAGAGAATTCCCTATGCTTTAATTTAATATCAATCATGAAAAAACAAATTTTTTTCTTAAGCCTAGTACTCTGTTCGAATATCTGAAATATGTTGAGCAACATTTATTATTTAGCAAGCAAAATTTGACATTTAAAATGTGGTGGTGGTATCGCGATTTGGAAGAATTTTACGATTATCTTGCTTTTAAATATACATTGTTTTACAAAATTCTCTTCAAAAAATTTTACAAAAAATTCCACATGATAGAATGCCTATTTGCTTTATTTCGCAGCTTTGACAAAATGTTGACATAAACATATTAATGTTTTTCCACTGCAAAATCAGAGTACTATTCCTGCAACATTTTTTCATGACTTTTTCATACAAATTTTTTATGTACGTAGTTTGACATCTTTTCGCATGAAGAACTGAACAGAGTACTAGGCTTTATATTAAAAAAAAAAGTTTTATTAAAAATTTTGAGATAGTTTTTTTTTTTTAATTTTCATACAATTTTTAATGTGGCTTACAATGAGTTTACATTAGATAAGGCTGTCATGACAATAGCAATACATACACACTTTTTCACTAACCATGCATAATTTCACAATTGTCCTAACTACTGTCTTGAATATTTGAAGACAGTAAGTAAGGCGATGATTTGTCGTATGCTAACAATAATTAAATTTTTGGTTACAGAAAAAAATTCGAAATGGAAAAATCAAAAATTTAAACAGTGATTTGACGTATGCCAACAATAATGCATTAAACACATAGACAACATCAAGCTACCGGCTACAAACTGTCAAAATTAAAATACAAACGTTTGTTGGAAAATGATTATTTTGACGATATCATAGGTACATGACTACACACACGACCACCGTTGTGGCTGTAGCCAACTTGGCAAATTTATATTTTTATTTGCGACAAATTTATTTTATTCAACAGAGGAAAACAGGGAGGGGAATATTAAGACGAACATATTAATTTTTTTTTTTTTTTTTAATGGAGTTTGATAGTTAGACTTCCATTTAAGGGGGAAAATTCTAAATTTAACTGTCAAAATCCATATAAAAAATTGATAATTTTTTCCTTTTCCCCTTCGTAGTCAGGCTACCTGATTAATATGCCTTGGTTTAAAGCAATATTATTTACATATTTGTTTTGATATGAGAAAAGTTTTTTTTGAAAGTAATTGAAATATTTTTTTAAAAAATAAATCTCTCAACTTTACCATACCAAATGGAAACAGATATTTTTATGGATATATGTATAACATAAAGAATAAAAGTTCAAAGTATATTCAAGTCGAAAAAAAAAAATATTTTCAATTTGGGGTGTTAGGTAAACTACCCCTTGCCCTTCCCGATTATGACCAAAATTTGTACAGCTCTTCATCTCCATAAACCAAAGGCATATACTAAATTTCATTTTGATATGTCATACGGTATGACCTGTAGAGCGTTTACAAAATTTGGGAGTAAGTAAACTACCCCTTGCCCTATCCCGATTATGCCAAAAAACTGTACAGCTCTTCATCTCCATAAACCAAAGCTACATACTACATTTCGTTTTAATATGTCATACGTCATGACCTGTAGAGCGTTCACAAAATTTGGGGTTATGGAAACTACCCCTTGCCCTATCCCGATTATGCCAAAAAACTATACAGCTCTTTATCTCCACATACTAAAGGCACATACTAAATTTCATTTTGATATGTGAAACGGTATGACCTGTACAAACTTCACAAAAATAGTGGCATACACACCCACCCACCCACAGACATCATCGCAAAAATAGTCAAAATGGAATCAGGAGACCTCTAAACGTATAAATCCGTCAAAATCCCGACCTCGATTTTTTTAATGATTACTATACTTTACCTTATACTACGTATGGTAAATTTAAATATATGTCTTTCTACAACATTTTCATTGTTTTGTATGTAGCTGACGTTTCCAATATAATTCAGTAGCTGACTACACGGCGACGATTGTAGCCAACTTAATTTGTAGTCGTGTTGTGGTGTAGTCGCCGACGTCTATGTATTTAATGCATAACTCAAATTTATGTGTAGAGAAAAAATTAAAAAAGGAAAAATCAAAAAATTTAAATGAATTGTCTAAATTATTGTCTGGACGACTATACTACGGAGATAATTGTTAGCATTTTTGACAATTAATACTTATTCTTTTATTGTCATGACAGTACTGTCCAATGTAAACGCTAGGTTAGAGTGGAACTATGGTGGAAGACTTTGTGTGGCAGCAAGGACTTACACACGAATGGTTTCGTACTACTCATCATATTTAACATTACATTAAAAGGACATTTTACATCTTTCGATTATTTTAGTGTCATCACTAGAAAAATTACAGAAAATTAAATTATTTTTGTGGCATCACTAATAAAATGACATTTATGTTATAAAAAATATAAACATGTATTTGTTTAATAACCAGCGTCTAACGAATGTCTCCTAACATTTCTTCACATCTTCTTCTCGGAGTGAGGCTAATCCGCAAGCTTTTGTCGAAACACCACTACATCAACAGAAAAAAAAATTGAAATATATTCTTACCTCAGTTAGCTGGCATTGATCTCGCTGACATGTGGTTCCAACAGAACGGTACCACATGCCACACAGCGCGCGCTACATTTGATTTACTCAAATAAACTTTTGATGAAAGAATAATTTCACATAATTGTCCAATATATTGGTCACTAAGATCGTGTGATTTAATCCAGTTGGATTATTTTCTTTGGGGTTATGTAAAGTCACTTGTCCTCATTGGTAATTCAGAGACAATTGAATACCTGAAATCAACATTCAAAGAATTATTGA
This sequence comes from Phasia obesa, assembly GCA_949628195.1. Classification (NCBI taxonomy): domain Eukaryota; kingdom Metazoa; phylum Arthropoda; class Insecta; order Diptera; family Tachinidae; genus Phasia; species Phasia obesa. The sequence continues at coordinate 117,763,221 of OX451219.1, read as the reverse complement.
CGAAATACGCCTGCATATGCTGCGAAAAGTGTGTGAAATTTCGTGTTTCAGATAGCGCTTTGTATGCGCCAGCCGTGGCGGCTATGTGGCCGAAATCATATTTAAATATTAATTTCATAAAATTTTCTATGCCATAAAGCCTATTTCATTGACATTAAAAATATATTTATTTTGTTTTTATTTTAATTAAAACTGTGTAACTCTAAAAACAACACCCTTTACTTTCAATTAAATTCCATATAAAATATTAACACAAAACATATTTGCAGTCCCTACTAAATTATTGTAAAAATTATGAAAAAAAATAAATCTCTTATTATTGAAATTATATTTAAAATGTAAAATCGATTTGAATTACAAATTTAATTTCAGCATTAAAACTCAATAAAGAAACCATGGACCGTGTAAATATTTCATTATTGGTTTTTAACGATGTACATATGTATGAGTAGATAGATCCCAATAAAAAATTGCTGAGTTTTAAAACCAAAAATAAATTTGTTAAATTTTCAACTAATAACGGCAATAAATTAGTATGTGTAGGCATGAAGGTATCAAATTAACAGTAATTTAATGCCATAACAATGCATTTATTAGAAACGCAAAAAAAAATTTAAATTGCGGAAAAGTTGTGGCAAAAAATACATTTGCATACATTTAGGAAAATGTGCTACAAATTGCATATAAATATATTTTCATATAAATATGTATGTAAGCGCGAGTGCTAACTAAATCATGGATTGAGTGGGCAAATCAATATATAATGAACGAATATTTTTGACAGTACTTAAAAATAATGGGTAAGTAAACATATGGGAGTAGAATAGCATAACATTCCTTTGTGGTTTTTCCTGGACATAGGCAGCAAAAAGGTGATATAAATTTAAGCCTTATAGTATACCATTTTACCGATTAAAAGTTGACAAGAATTGAAAAACTTAGAAAAAACCAAAAGCTATCTATTGAAAGATATCCAAACTAAACTAACTAGATTAGGTTAGGTTAAGCAGGCAGCTTATAGAGGAGGAGAAAAGATCAATCAGAAAAAAAAGAGATGTGGAATAAAAATAGCTCACTTGGGTCCATCATGTTGGTCCCTTTGTGATACTGGTAGATAAGAGGAGGGATAGACAGAAAAGATAGAGAACAAAGATCATTATAGACTGAGGAAGAAACTTAGAGACAGAAGTGTCTAAAAGGTCATAGACGGGGAAGATGTTAGCTGTGAAGGCTCTATTGGACGTGACATACATTGATGAACAACTATGTCACTCCAGTTGGAAGAGGGTTAGAAAACCAACCACAGTTCCCTAAAAAGGAATTAATCCTGATTGGTTCCAGAGATAAAACATAAGAAAGGCTTTCAAAACATCGTCGTCCCAAATGTTGTAGGCGACAGTGTTCTAATGCAGGGCAATGACAGAGAAGGTGTTCAACTAAACTAACTAAATGTCTCAAAACATGTGATCTGAACAAATTTTACCAAAAATCGTCTAAAGATATAACCATAAAACCAAATTTATACTAAAAATTATGAAAATTCTATACTAGCAAAACTATATGCTCCCAATACTTGTTCTAATTTAAATTATATGCATAATAAGCATAAAAGTGATTTATAGTGCGATTACGAATGGCAAGGCAATTTCAGTTGCGTTGTAAGTTGCCGAAATGTTATTACGTAAGGCAACTGGCAACTAAAGTTGTTAATTTTGCAGATGCCAAATTGGCAACCATAAATGTGTGGTTCTAAAAAATTTTTAAAATTCTATAATTGTACAACTACATATATTACTTCCAATACTTGCTCTAATTTAAATTATATGCATAAAAGTGATTTATAGGTCGATTATGGATGGCAACACAATTTCCGTTGCGTTGCCAGTTGCCGAAATGCTATTACGTATGACATTTGGCAACTAAAGTTGTTAAATTTCAGATACGAAATTGGCAACCATGGAGTCGTAAAGTAGCTTTGGATTGAGCAACACGTTCGCGCGTCATTGTTATTATCGTTTAAGGTCAATCAGGCCGTCCTTGTTGCTCGGTCTTCAAGTGGTTTGCGTCTCCCCCTCGCACTGACTGATTGGCTTCCACGGTTAGCTGTACCGTGGTACAGTTCATTCGTGCTTGCATTAGTCAGCCACGTGTAATCGCTTGGGTTATCGTGTATAACCTAAATTGTTTGAATAAATTGAAAATCGACATCGAAATAAAGAATTTACACGAAAAATTAACAAATAAATTTTACATACATTTGACGAAAAGAAATTAAGAAGGATTTACAACAAATGAATAAAAACTACATACAGAAAAACTAAACAAAATTAGAACATAAAACATTGTTTTCAACCTAACCGTCGTTTCTGGACATGACCAAAAGCTGCAGCTTTTTACCATTTGGCACCAACAGCTTTTTACCATTTGGCACCAACATTGTTGCTCTGTATGAGCAACAATCCAGAAGAAGAAGAAGAAATTGGCAACCATAAATTTGTGGTTGCTGTTGATGTTTTTTACAGAAAAATAGGTTAATTTTTTATAAAATTTTTGATATTTCAAAGTTTATCCCCCATATTTATAAAAAATAAAATATATTTGAAATCTATTTTAGAACAAATTTTTCAAACAAAAGTTGTTCTTAAAATACATTTCAAATAAGTTTTATTTTTTTTTATTTGCTAAACTGTCAAAATAGCATTATCGATAACTTTATGGCAACTGAAAAAAGTTGCCATACGTAATACTAATTAACAACGCAACTAAAGTTCGGTTGCCATGCATAATCCAACTATTATTTTAAAATTTGTATGCTTCTGTAGAGGTAAAAAGTAAATTATTAAATTTAAATTATATTATTTAATATTTGGCATATTTTGACAAGAGTGCAAACAAAAACATGGACAATAGCACCAGCAAAAAGAGCAATAAAACTAAATGAATGTTAATAAATTAATGATCAAAAATTATTTGTTATTTACAAAATTGATGTGGTTTTTATTGGCAAATAGAAATGCTAAATTGTATTTTAAAATATTTACACGTTCTAGTCTATCTCAATGGGTTTTAATGCAATACAAAAAAGGCATGTTAATTATGTGCAAAAAGCATAATCCAAATAAAAAAATAAAAAAATTTATAAAAACTTGAAATTTTTTCCCGTAATAAATGCAGTTATTAAAAAGTTGCATAATTTTAGGAGTTTGTTTTTTCTTTGTAGAAAATTAGTGTGTAATAACTAAATTTAGGTTACAATGAATTATTTTTTAATTTTATGAAGATGTGTTAAATTGACAGAAAATATCTAGGTCTTATGCAGCAGTGATTATGACAGTGAGCTGTAGTGAGTAAACTTGTAACTGCAATTACTCTCTTTTCAGGTATAAAAGTTAAGCCGAAAGATATGCTTTATTTAGTATTAAAATACTGTGTGAAAAAATGAAAAATTATAAAATCTTCGTCCTATCTAAAGGATGTTTCGAAGAGTTCAATGCAAGATACAAAAAGAAAATTTTAGAAAACATAAAATTAACGAAAGGTTATCCGAAATTCAACGTTCCTCATATATAATAGTTTTAGCATCCTTTTCATTTTAAGGCGTTTACAAAGTTTATTTAAAAAAAGAAGAATTGTGTCATTTAAAGGAATAAATATACAAATAAAATAAAATAAGAATTTTACAAATCTGAGTGGAAAAATACCTAGTAGTACTATACAAGTGAAACCGAAAAGAGCTACCCAGCTCTGAAATCGTAGATGAAAGCCATAGAATGATATAAGACGATCGAAAAATGACAATTCGTAACGTGTGTGAATATTTAAATTAACAAAAAATTAACGCACGACAATTGCCGACATTTCTCACAGTCGACCATAAATACAACCTTGCCACAACTATACAAGGAGGTCCAAATACTAGTATCTTTTTAAATAATATTTTATTTTTAATCTATTATACCTTGTTCAGACATAGTCCTTAATTGTGTAATTAGAGAATTTAAGCAATTAAGGGCTCTATTTCTAAATAGAGCAAGTAGTACATTAGTCATTAACATGTCTTAACAAAAGTCTAACTTTATTAAAAAAAAAAACAGTATTAAAAATGTTTTTTTTTATATGAAGTTTGACTTTTGTTAAGGCATGTTAATGGAGACGGGGGTAATTGCGTCACTAATTGAATAAAATACGAAATACCACCCTGTTGTATGTTAACTGAGAAGTATGTTCAATGAGAAAAGTTGCGTAAACTGTATGTCACACCCACATTAGGTAGTGACATTACTATAACAAACACCACTGTATATTATTGATAACAATTTTATTTTCAGATGTCAAAAGAGCTGTGTCAAATAAAAAATTACAAAGCAAATTTTACTTTTTTGTGCTTTTATTGTATCCAAAAAAAATAGCAACATTTTTTAAAGCGCAATTATATCCATTTTTTTCAAAACAAACAATTTTCACGATTATAATAAAAAAGAAGTTTCTTTTCAGCTGTCAAATACCTGATAATTGAGTAAGCTTAATTGAGCATGTGTGAACACCAAATTAAATTGCTCAATTAATATTAAATTGTCTCAATTAATAAAACATATCTGAGCAGGGTATAAAAACTATGAATAGCTGTTGGAGAGATTTGGCCTTAATTCGTTATACAAATGATTGCAAGAATGTCCTCTTTACAAATGTGTGTAGTCGCAATTGAAAAAAACCAAAAATTGGGCCACAAAGTTGGCCCTTATTTTTTCCAGACTTCCATCTCTGCGACTATTATAGTAAAAGTTTTTTTTCTTGTACGTAAATATTAACGGCCTGTAAACATTAATAAAACAACGATCCGGTAGAGTGACCATATAAAACAATAATTGTTATAAAATTAACCATTATCAAAAAAAAAAAAAAAAAACAACTATAAACAATTTTATAGTTAACTCCTATTCTGTACACTTATTTTTAATGCAAAAATAAATAAATTATTAAAGTAAAAAAACTATTTCCTAAAATGGTCACATTGTACTGTTGTGTTCGTAGTACGTCGACGTAAGAAATAGGAATAGTTCTAAATTCACTATGCTACACAATCGTACGATTCAATCACAAAAAAATCTTACAGAATGCTGTCCTACTCAAAAAATCGTTTCAAAATGGCGTCGTAGATGCCATACTATCATACAAAACAAGATCGCATGGAAAAATACTATTTTATGAATTTATTCAAAAGATTATAGAATCGTACAGATCTGTCAAAAAGTCTTTCACTTACACACATACACTTTTAATCCACACTATCATACCTTTTGAGCACACATGCAATTTTTAACAAATCGTACGACTGAGTATGAAAGTTTATCATGGCCTTAATTAAGAGTTCGCCGCGTATAACGACCCTCGACCGACGTCCCAATGCGTTTTAATATACACATATATATTTCTTTTATTTTTGGCGACGAATATTCGCGGCCAATAATTCGTCGTTTATTCCAGTTGTGTTCCAAGCCTATGGCCCATTATAATAACTTTCCAAAAGCTAAAATTAGGATGACGTCGAAGAGATAAGTAGTTTTTCGTTATTATAAATATGGCTGACGTCATAAACGCAGTTTGCAATCAATATAGTTCATAAACGCCTTAGCGTTATTTTTTACAATGTGGTGAGTTCATTACTGCAATGCAAACCTTTTCAATGCGCATCAGTTGCGAAATTTGTGCCCTCTTTTTACTTGTGATGCGTTGTGAGATGAGCGGTTGAAATGTATGCTCTTAAAATAAAATGTATTAATTATTTTTCATAATTTAGTAATAAATGCCCGAATGTTTTAAAGATCCACATCACAATATTTTTTTACACACAACAAACGAAAATTACTACAAAGCAATTTTGCGTTCATACGCGTTTAAAAAATAGGTTGCATAATTTGACAGAGCAGTGTTGACGTGCAATATTGCTATGCCTTGCTAGAGCATCTGTTTGAATGGTTGCTTTGCAAACTGCGTTTATGAAAACAGCCTATACTTTAAGCTAATAGTGACCGATATGCTGGAATAAGGAATGGCTTCTTTATTGGTCACTTGAGGTAAAGTTACCTTTAAGTAAAACATACTTTAACGGAAATTTGCAATAATAATGAACCAAAATGTATCAAGCTAAAACGTGCTCTCCCTGATATCATATAAATCCGAAAATTGTTTTAGTTGGTTATTTTCTTATTAATAAAAACAAATGATATTTCATTCTAAGATATTGATTTAACCACAACTAAGCTTCTTATGTTTCCCTTGCAACCATATTTGTTGTATCTTTTGTAAGCAATAAATGTTTACTGCCAATGAATAAATAAAAATTTTATTAATTAAATTAGAAACCATAAAGAAACAAAACAGAAAAACCAACGACGACAGCAGCAACAACAACTAAAAACAGCAATAAAACAAAAGACATCCTGCATAAATCGTGTAAATTTCATGCCACAAAACGCCCAGAAATAAAACAATAAGAATAAGAAATTATTACTAAATGCGAACAAATCGATGTTGTTGTCTAAATCAATTTATCTGTCATGTTTATTCGAAATGTTTTACATAAAAGCGACATAAAATACTTGTTGTCAATACTGTCATGCACAATAAATACCTAAATACTCGTACACACACACACAAATGTATAAATATGCCAACGCATAAAGTATAAGTATATTCTTACAAGTGTAAGTACATATACTCGTATACTCAAACATAACAAACTGCCACTGAAAGATGACATTAATGTTCCTTAAGCTTTCCACTCTGGCATTAGTTGTGTAGTACTTAGCGCCCTCCTGGCACCCCCTTAATAAGGTTTGTAAGCGAATAAGATATAAAAAAAAGACGCAGTTTTGCAATCGCTGAGGATTTGAGTTTATCGCATAAAGCTGATTTTTCAAAGAACTTGTAGACTTTTTTACAGTTTCGCTATTTGACTATTACGATGAATTACTATTGTGGCAACGATGTCCATTATTTAATGGCCCAGCTAGAATTAATATTTTTATCAGCCAAGGTTAACGAAACCCTGGATCTATTGAAATAATAACGTCTGTCTGTGGGAGTAGGTGGAAAGCAGCCTGAACGGACCGAGTACAGAAACTAAAATATCAGCTGATTTTCGAAAGGGACGCAGACACTGCTTCTGCTGTATAGTACTGACAACTTTACTTTTCCACTGCAAAATCTATTACCAGCAGAATTCTTTTTTACATTACTTTACTATTTTATCTTATTAAAGGCATATTCTTATTACGTGACGCTTCTACTTTCATTACCAATCACTCTCGCACTGCTACAAAGTTCAACTAAAACTTGTAAGTTGTCTGCTGGTTTGATTTGAACGCTTGCATATCAAGAAAAAAAAATTAGTTTTGTTGAGGTAGAATGAGAGCGAGTGAGCAAGTGTATTAACGTATAGACATCATGCAACGTGACACCAAGACCACAAATTAATATACATCATGTCGCAAATATACAATATCATCAACATATTATACAGGGTATTAAAAAAAGAGATGTGTTATAGGTGGGTTAACATAGTTGCAGGGAAAGTTAGTACACAAAAGTTCCAACTTTCGAAAAAATTTATAATGTCCAGTACTTAAATGTGATAACTTTTCATTATTCGATCCCCCGGGGTACAAACTGTCACTGCAGTATTTCCAAAAGCCAGGGGCCTGAATCTTGAAGAACAGGTCTGTTTTATTATGGATCCTTTTCAAAGTCCGACCAGTGTGCAAAAGACTGGTATCACGGGAACCGGTAGCACCACATAGAGCGCTCCTCTCTGTATCCGGTTGTTGGTGAGGTTCCCCTCGAGGGTTCGCGTAGTGGCTGTGGTTTGTATTAAACCGCACAGTTAGGGCACGGTTGGTCAAGTGTGCTTTTGTACTCTTAAATCAAGGAGTTCGATGGTCTCCATTTTCTAAACACGAGGTTAGGACATGGGTCCAGGCTTCCATATTCTATTGTTCGTTGATGAAGCAATGACATTTAAAGGTGGTGTTATTGTCGCTGCGTTGCGCTTGTATTGTGTAGTGTGCGGTTTTCATATGACGCATATTAAATTTAACCTGGTGGTAAGAACACCATCACATAAGGGCCAACACAGCTAGGTGTTGACGTTAATCTTGATCTCGAATATCCAATATTCGATTCGCGAAAGAAAGAATTACATTCAGATGAAATAGTTTGCCTAAAACAGCATTTTGTGGATTTGTAAGGCAAACTAATACTACGAAGATTTTTTACAAATAATTGAGCAGGTACTTGCCGCCCTTATAGGTAAAATTTTAAGTGGTTAGAGTTGTGTAGTTCATGAACGACCTAGTTCAGCTGAACTAATCACTCAACTGAACTAAGGCAGCTGATCACCACACTGAGCTAATATCAGCTCCTTAGTTCAGTTCAGGTGATTAGTTCTCTTTAGATCACTAGTTTATATTCCTTTTATGTACGGAGTTTGACAGTAAGAGCAGCCACGAAATTGTTGTGATTTTCTATCGCGATTACTTATGCTTGTTTATACCCTTCACCATAGATGGAAAGGGTATATGCGAGTATAAGTTTATCTTTCCGTGTGTAATTTCTATAATATTCATTTCCGACCCGACCCCATAAAATATATATGTATATTCTGAATCCTTATACATAGAGAAGTTGATTAAGCGATGTCCTTCTGTCCGTTTCTGTTCGGGTTGAAATCAACTTTGCCAAAATACCAGAAGAGATACAGAAATTTAAACCCACCAACGTGCCAGGCAGAGTTTCTAAAATTTCGCTAATGGAACTCAGCAACATCATATCATTCCATTCGAGGCTGTGGGCAAAAAAACACGCCTACCTATATTTTTTCACGTTGTTTTAATTTTTTCAGATGTAATCTAATTCTTTTTTGCTTTTTCTTTGTTAAATAAAGACCGCGACCATCGCATGGAGTTCATACAGATCTCGGGGGATCTATGCGAGGGGCAATTTTTGTTTGTTTTTAGGTTGGTATGTTTTTCTGCTTTGATTTTTAGTAAAGGCCTTTAAAGAAAGCAATACACATAGAGGTAGCCGCTAGACCCATAGGGAGCAGACAATATGAATATTTACACTCCCAATGTGCTTTGGTCTGACCATTCTAACGCAATATAGATTGCAGAAAGGTTCTAACTTTTACAAAAAATGTTCAGTAAAATTTTTACAAAAAAAATCAATACAAATTTTACAAACATTTTTCGATAAAGTTCCTTGTCTGAAGGTACAACAAAATATAAGGTGGTAAATATTAAAAAGTAAAAATATTCAACAAGAGGGAAGCTTAAGGTAGTGGTAGACTTCGTTCTCACCAACTGACGATTGATAATTGAATACAAGTTTTCTCGTATTCCTTTATCTGGGTTTGGTTGGTTAAATAGATGATGCTTACAACTAAATACTACCCTAAGTAGATTAGATACAAGAGTACTGATGTTGGACGTGGCTGTCTAGAAAATGCGCATTCCGCTCCTGCTGGTGTCTAAAAATTAAATTTTCCCAATTTTTTTCTTAATATTATCACCTAATTTGTAATTAATTAATTCTTTCTTAGAAAAATTAAAAACGAACTTAAGCTTGATTATACAATTTCATTGTATGTAATACATAAACAGTTCGACTAATAATAAATAAAATTTTCAAATCAAAAAAATTTTTGATAATTTTCAGTGAAATTTAATAAAAAATGTTTGATAAAATTTTCACTAAAAAATTTCGTTAGAATTTTTATGAAAAATTTTGGATCATTTTTTTAGAAAAATTTTCGAGAAAACTTTTATTAAAAAGTTTTCCACAAAAAAATTTTTTACCAAATTTATTTACTTAAATTTTTAGAAAAAATTTTTTTAATAAAATTTTTAGAAAAAATTTTTCATAAAATTTCTAGAAAAAATATTAAAATATTAATAAAATTAAAAAAAAAAGCTTTCGGTAAAATTTTTACAAAAAGTTTTCTATAAAACTTTTACAAAAAAAATTTCGATAAGATTTTTCCAAAAAAAATTTCATAAAATAAAAAAAAAATTTTTTTGATAAAATTTTTATAAAAAAATTTCGATAAAATTTCGAGAAAAATATTTTTTGTTAAAAATTGTCGATAAAATTATTCAAAAAATTTTTGATAATATTTTTACAAAAAAAAAATTGTCTATATCTTTATGTTATATTTGTAATAATGAAGTTGAAAATCATAAAAGTAAAAACACAGATCATTTAAAACTGTGTTCGCTATATAAACTAGTTCCGACAGTGATATGATTTCCATGTACATATGTATAAGACCTTATTTTCAACCCAAAATACATAGACTCTTGTAATGCTCTCAGGAGGAGTACGAGTATAGCAGCTATAACTGACCTACTGTAATAATGAACTAAAAGACCAAACTAGTTCAGTAAAGTGATCTGAACTAAAAACATCGCTTACTTTAATGAACTAACCATCTCAACTCTATTACTGGTACATTTGTGTTTATTTACTAAACAGATCAGAAAAAAATCTTGCAAGCATTTCACAGCTTACACGGGATTCCTTCTGTAAACCGTTTAACAATCCTTCCATTATAAATGCTTTTGTAAGTCAGCTACATAAAAATGTCTCTTAATTTCAAAATAGTAAAAAATCTGCTATTTTCATACCCTTTATTTAATACAAAACAATTAAAATAAAATATATATTTAAAAATCCCAATGTGTATGTTTAAATACACATGGTTTATTATAATAATAACTATAGTTTATTATAATCGTCTGTCTGTCTGTCTATATATACTCGTACCACAAATGTATATGAAAATTTTCAAACTTAATATGCGGTTGATTATAAAATAAATTTTATTGTGGTTTATAGTAAATTGTCTTTAACGAGGAACACCAACACCAACAACAACTACAAGAATAATGGTAGCAACATTACAACATCATGTTTAACATATGAAAATTAACAATAAAATAATTTGTTGTTAATATTATTGTGTTTTGTTGTTCTTGTTGTTTGGCAGCAATGATAAATAAATGTTATTAATAACACGAACCAAACCTACTGCCGCAACACACTCACGCACACTTTCTATATCATTCTGACATTTATTCATTTAGTTGTCACTTGAGTTATGGACAAGTGGAATGCGTTAGATTGATAATAAACACTGGGAGAAAAATTTTAGTTATTGCAGAAATAAAATATTTGATCATTTAGATGACGTAAAGGTGGGTAGGATAGAGCTTTGTAGAAGAACCTAATGAAGCTTAAGATGAATTCTAGCCGTAGAAAATAACTCAGTTCATTCGAGACTTAATAATCGCTTACTTATTAGCAATTTTTGCGTATTCTTTAGCGCCTACGTCATTCTACTCCTCGTAAAAAATAATTATATATTCCAAATGTAACTATGTAATTGTAAGATATTTGGAGGCTAGCCCTAAGTCAGTTACGTAATTCGTAACCAAAGTCTTAAGGCCTAGTAAGCCTACCGTAACTTAAGATCTTCGAAATCTAGATGCACTAATTAGTGCCTATAAAAATAAACCTTTCTGCTAAAGAAAAATGCAATAAAATGTTGAGAAGGCCGTATCTTCCTCACAGAAGTCAGCCTAGCTTTAACATATCACTATTTGAAGATTCCTCAAAACAGACGTAAGCATTTAGCCAAATTTCAAGTATCAAAACACAACAATAACCTTTAAACCACACTTCCTTCAGACACTTGTAACTTAGGATTTTCGTTTAGGATATCGTAGGAAACCTAACCCCCGTCTACATTAGACATAAAATAATAAACATTAACATCATGTTAGTGTTAAGTGTAGGCAGCCCATGTTAATGTTTTTTCCATATCTTAACAAGTTTGTTAAAACATTTGTTATAAGAGCTGTTTTGTAATATTACAAGCTTGTTGTTATATTTTAGTTTGACAAATTTATGTTCAAACAGCGCCATCTGTTGGTCAACCGTACTACCACTATCCGCTGTGCAGTAAGTATTCAAAAACAACATTGTTGGAAAACAGAAAATTATGGTCAAACAGAAAATGACTTACACACGTAAGCTAGATTCACCCATTTTGTCTGGACAAAATTTTTGTTCGGACAACATTTTTTTATACGTATTTTCATATTTCTCTCAGAGAGAAGTTATTTTTTTCAAGACAACTCTCAGATGGATTTATTTTAATTCGAATTTTTGTCCGGACAAAATTGAAATGGGTTGCCACTAAAAATTTTTTTTTTAGAAAAAGCTGAATTGAGTTGCTTTATATAGATAGTGTTTGCATAGTATGAAATTGTCGCATTTGTTTTGTTTGTACTGATTTTAAACAAAGAAATATTTCTCAATAAAAAATTATTTAATGAAAATGGGGTTCAATAAAGCAATTGACTTCAAGCTTATAATGGAAATGAAAAAGTCCAGAAGAGAATGCATGTACGACATGAGGAATAGCTTATATAAAAATAATCATACAAAGCAAAGCATTTGAACCACAATAGCTAACACCATTAGAATTGAACGTAAGCAAACGTAGTGGGGTCCATGCTATGACAATTAAAAAGGATTTTACATCATTTAAGCGCATATCAGATACCAATGCGTGATAGTAGCCCATTGCTGTTCTTTGCTTTAATATTTCTTTTACTGCAATTTTTTTTGCATTATTCTATTTTTTAACAGGTATTAATAGAACCAATTTTCTTTTTTAATACATGTTTTATTAAGCAAAATCTTAATATAATAAAAAATATGTAATTTCACACCAAGATTTTATTTTTAAGCACTTGCTGCTTTGTTGCCACGTCTAAAATTAATATGACTTGTTTTTTTTCGAAATGGGTGAATCGTGCTGTAGAAAACTTTTAGAAAAAAATATTTATTCTCACAAAAATGTTGTCCGGACAAAGTGGGTGAATCTCTATCTATAACAACACGCACAAATTACTTCCGTTGCTTTGCCGGCGTCATGTTTATCTTTTGTAGAAATTGATGGTCATCCAATCTAAATCATCACGTTATAGTTGTGTTGATATGATTATATGGTCCGCATAAACTGTTTCATCTTCAAACAAATACCTAATACCTTGAAGAGTTTCAAAACAACTCCCACATATTTAGCTGCTCAACCAATCCTACTTCTCTAAGCCAATTGAATTAATCTATAAAGCTATACATATAATCTATACATATAATAAAGTAGTACCTGATATCCGTCTGTCTGTCTGTCTGCTTTTCATTTACGTTCGCATCACTTAAAATCTACTGGATGGATTTTAACAAAATTTTGTGAGGAGGTACCGAAGTATCCTGGTCCCAATATAGGATAACTTTTTTCCGCAAAAATATCTTATTTCTAAGAGAAAGTGGAAAAAAGCAGTGAAAGTACGCAGTTGAACTAACCGGATATGAATACCTTATTTTTTACAAATAGATAAACTGATATGTAGCATATCGTCAGGAGGAACTAATTAGTGCTTAGTACAGCACGGCACCTTTAATTTTTGAAAGTTGTATATAACGAGTGATTTTTTAAGAGCTTGAGAACTTTTTTTTTAAAAAAAACGCATAAAATTTGCAAAATCTCATCGGTTCTTTATTTGAAACGTTAGATTGGTCCATGACATTTACTTTTTGAAGATAATTTCATTTAAATGTTGACCGCGGCTGCGTCTTAGGTGGTCCATTCGGAAAGTCCAATTTTGGGCAACTTTTTCGAGCATTTCGGCCGGAATAGCCCGAATTTCTTCGGAAATGTTGTCTTCCAAAGCTGGAATAGTTGCTGGCTTATTTCTGTAGACTTTAGACTTGACGTAGCCCCACAAAAAATAGTCTAAAGGCGTCAAATCGCATGATCTTGGTGGCCAACTTACCGGTCCATTTCTTGAGATGAATTGTTCTCCGAAGTTTTCCCTCAAAATGGCCATAGAATCGCGAGCTGTGTGGCATGTAGCGCCATCTTGTTGAAACCACATGTCAACCAAGTTCAGTTGTTCCATTTTTGGCAACAAAAAGTTTGTTAGCATCGAACGATAGCGATCGCCATTCACCGTAACGTTGCGTCCAACAGCATCTTTGAAAAAATACGGTCCAATGATTCCACCAGCGTACAAACCACACCAAACAGTGCATTTTTCGGGATGCATGGGCAGTTCTTGAACGGCTTCTGGTTGCTCTTCACTCCAAATGCGGCAATTTTGCTTATTTACGTAGCCATTCAACCAGAAATGAGCCTCATCGCTGAACAAAATTTGTCACATTTGAACATTTCGAACCGAACACTGATTTTGGTAATAAAATTCAATGATTTGCAAGCGTTGCTCGTTAGTAAGTCTATTCATGATGAAATGTCAAAGCATACTGAGCATCTTTCTCTTTGGCACCATGTCTGAAATCTCACGTGATCTGTCAAATACTAATGCATGAAAATCCTAACCTCAAAAAAATCACCCATTATTAGAACACAGATTGTTTTAACTACTTAGTACGGCACACAGTGGGATTTGTTCATACAATGTTTGGCAAAAAATATAAGGAGTGCCCGTAGAATATTGAAATTTTGCTCTGATCCTTTGGTTAGCTCAATTAAGAAAAATATAAAGTTTCATCAAAATTGGCCACGCCCACTACCCACCGCCCGTAGAACCCAAAATTAATTTTTTGGCCCAAAGTTTTTTAAATTTGGCACAGAGCCTTTTATTACCTCAATTAAGAATAAAATAACGTTTTATCAAAATTTGCCACGCCCACTGCCCACCGCTCATAGAACTCAAAATTTATATTGGGTCCAAAGTTTTTGAAATTTGGCATGGAGCCTTTTATTACCTCAATTAAGAATAAAATAAATTTTCATCAAAATTGGCTACGCCCCCTACCCACGCCCATATAATCCATATTATATTTTTTCCCACAACTTTTTGTTTCTTTACCAAAACTAATTATTTTATAAATAAATTTCAATACATGCATTTAAATATAGACTATTATTTATCAGGAGCACCGAGCACGACCGAGCAACCTTTTTATTCTTCCAAGGAAATTTTTAATCACGGCACGTTATAGAAAAATTTTATTCTATCATATCTTTTAAACCATATGAGCGAACTTTATAATTTTTTTTAAATACGCAGAAAAGCATATATTTGAAAAAAAAAAATCACTATTTGAATCAGACCAATAAAATTGTCTTAGATACAAACACTATAGAAGTGCGTAAACAGTTTTCAAGATTTTGGATCAAAATATAAATTTGACTTTACTTCGTTATTTCAAAGACAAATGAACGTTTTTTTGGCATACAATTTATGGATTCATCATACTGAATCAATTTTCTACAAAACTGCATCATTACATTTTTAAGTTTTATGTGTCGAAAAAAATACTTATTGCACAAAAAATCCCTCTGTGTGGCACGGCACCTTACTGCCATTAGCCAATTGAATAAAATTTGTATTAGTTTTAAGTCGCGTACGTGTTGTATAATTTGGTTACACACTTATGTAATTATGTAATTACGTTATTTATTTCAATAAAAGATGCCGCAAGCCCATAGGGCCTAATTGGCTAGACTAAGATACAAAAATTTGACTTATACTAATTATAATAATTTAATGCTACCTTATGATCTATAGAGAAAAATCTAAAGTTTGCACACACTTATTGACGGATTATGTAGGAAAATGTGGAAAAATAGCAAGAACAGTTTACCAAAATAATTGTAAACATCAACATAATATATTGTAACTATAGTTAAAGTAAATTAAACAAAACAAAATCATCAAAATCTGGAAAATTTTTTAAAAATATGCGTTTAAACATTGAAACTGTATTAGAAAATCTGCTCTCCTGAAAGGGTATTATATTATTCCATAAACGAGCAATATTAACACCAAACGACCTGTCCATTACCAATTACATTATTATTATAACATAATTTTTATTATTTAGCGTTAATTTTTAAAATTTGGTAAGAATACTGCGACTTGAGTATGGCTACAAAATTCTGTTATTGTTAGTTTCTTCTTACTTTAGTTGCATTTTTCTCCTATAGGTGCTACTCTATATAAGTAAGTCTTACAATAGGTGTGGAATACTTTCAAAGCAAAATCCAGCAAAATATTATCAGGACGCCCACGACGTGGCGGGCACAGCTAGTAATTAATAAAAGTACTTCAATTTCTTCTTCTTTATATGACTCAAAGAATAAATTGTATCTTTACAATTTATTGTCAGAAAATTACATTTGCGCCAAACCAAATTTTTTGTCAGTGTATAATAATGCTTGTGTAATACCACTCTCATTTATATTCTACAACATATTAATGGTAAGCAATTTCTTATCTCTTAATTTAATGTTTAACTACATGTGTACAATTGAACGATCTTCGTAATGAGGTTATTGTTCTGCCATTAATAGTTATTAATTTATTAAATAATAAATTAATTACTTTATCGTATGTCTTCACAAAATTTTCTACACTTAACAATAATCGAACATAAAATGTCAGATGGTCTCTAATGAGTAGATAAGTAAGCTTTTCAGCCTAAAGTTATTCAATGGCAGAAATAATGGGTGAAATCAAATCAATAAGTGGGATAGGGAAAAATAAGGACAATTTTTGTGTTTGTTGTTTAATAATAATCTTTATTAAAATATAATAAATATCATTTAACCCATTTAAGTAATAAAATATGAGAATGTAAGATTCATACATTCACACATTTCAGGTAGTTTGTATTTCTGACGCTTAGGTTTCAATTTGTCTTCGCCATGTATGAGCTGGTTGACCTCTTCTACGACTGTCGTAAGGATTCCACTCTCTCTGTGCTGGCAATATTTGTGACCTGTTTTCGTATGGTGTGAGCAATGTAGTGCCATTTTCGCCTTTGTATTTCAACAATTACAGTGTGGAACAAATTCAAGTTAGCAAAAGTTAGGTCGACCTACGAAAAACATACTAACATAACAAACGCCGCGATACGGGTCTTTTAATTTAGCGTCTATTTTCACTCACCCCTCACTCTCAGAATCGATCTAACTTTTGCTAACTTGAATTTGTTCCACAGTATTATGGGGGACTGGTTCGTTTGATGCCGTAGTCTGGTGTTTGATGAATATTAATCTTAAGTCAGCACCGTAAGACGTTGTAATTGCACGTTCATATCGGAGTATCGGTGAGAGAGAAGGCATCATTTAACCGACATAGAAGTCTCAATCTAATACCTCTATTACCCGTCATAGCATGGCTAATGACAATATCCACCAGAATATTAAATAAAAGTGGTGTGATCACGCAACCTTGTCGTACTCCTGTCTTCTTTTTGTTCAGTTTGCCACTGACATACATGCTTCTAATTGGAGTTGGATTATTTATTGTGGAACACATTGAAGGGATTTCCAAATGGGATTGTGGTTGAGAATATTGCATGATTTTTCCAGGTCAGTGAATATTAGAGAGGGGACCGCCATTCGACCAACTGTTCCACTATTATTCTGTGTATATTGACATGGTTAATACCTGATCTGTTCGTAATTCGTTTGGTTATTACATGAGTGATTATCTTGTTCAGCATATGCTAAGCAGAGTGATAACTCGCCAGTTGTTACGGTTAGATAGGTCGCCTTTTTTGGCAATTTTATTATTATTATGCCTTCTTTAAACTGCTCCTCAGGTACACTTTCATTTATCCAGATATCTTCTATTAAAGGCAATAAGATTTGTGCGCTATTTTCAGCATCTATTTTGAGAATTCCGAAAATATGTTATCATTTCCTGGACTTTTGTTGTTTTTGAGCGTCTTAATGATAGATATAATATGAGATACTGTTGGGGTACTGGTGGACATAGTTTGTATGTTTTCATGGACTCTACAGTTACATATACTCGTAGAGTAGTCATAGTTTTGCTTTGGTGATAGCATTGAGGAATAATATTCGACCGATAGATCACTATAGATCTTTAGACGTTATATGTAAGTAGGCTATCATTATTTCTTAGTGGTTATCGAGATAGGCCGGGCTTGTTTGAAATTTTTTTGAAGTTGGAAGAGATTTCCACTGCGATTTGTAGCGGCTGTCGTTTGAGCTTCTGTGGCTATGTTGTTTATCCATATGCATTTATCATTGCGTGACTCAGCTCAATTCTCTTTGCTACCAATGCCCACGTGTCGTCAGCTACCCATTGCTTCCGATTTTGATTTGTTTTACCAATATGTGCCTTAGCAACCTCGGAATCATGCGTTTAGTGGTTCATATGACGTTGTTGCAAGGGATTGTTGTTGAGGTTACGGTTGACAATATGACAAAATCTCGCAAGGCTCATTAAACAATTGATTTTTGCGGACTAAGCTTGGCCATCTTGGCGATGTCAATTCGACTTTTTGTTGTAACGTGCCGTTAAAGACCGATGCTATGCTAATAACTCAGAAATACCTTTTACTCGCGAATGAACTCTTCTCTTCTTTCCTCTTCTAAAGGTTCCCATGACTTGTCACTAGTGAAGCTAACCAGTTTAAGGTACCTTGATTTTATATTTAAACCTCTTTCTGGCCTTATAGTAAAAATATCAAAATTTTTGGTGGAACTCTAACCATCAACTCCAGTCTGATAGAGTAGCACACTAGCTACTAGCTCACGAGTCACAATGTTCCTTCCGACAACTATATTTAAAGATAAAAATAAGCTAAATGTTGTAGAATAGCGATTATTTTCTTTGTTTCCCTTTAATATTTACTCTTTGGTTTCTTTAACTTTCATTAGTGTTTAAACTAAAAGTCATTCATTCCAAAAAATCCTATTGTTTTTAGAATTTTTATTCTATACTCACGTTCTTGTACATTATGCAGTCCATTTAGTATCATTTGCTTTATTTGTACTATAAAATATGTATATTGTTCTATTGAAAATATCTTTTAAAAAAAATATCAGTGATATTCTTATTCACAATTTCGACTTAAATTTGACTTTCTGATTTTTATCGCATTAAAAACAAAATTAATTGTATTACGGTCAGTGGATTTTTTGGAAAAATTCTTCAACGCAGTTCTTTAGAATAAATTTTTACTTTTTCATTTCATCCTTTCATTGCATTTTGAATCCTATTGATTTTCTCGTATTTCTGTTTCATCAATGCATAATGTGACTTTTAATTAATTTTATGCTCCAGGGTAAAATATTCTCATTTATTTTCATTTAACATCGTATTCATATTACAAGTTGCAAAGGAGCGTGAATTTATGTAGATGTTTGTATTTTTGTATCAGTTTCATATACTTTTAAAAGAAAAAAAGATATATGCTACATAGCAAATACTGCTTTTTTGTTTGGTAACTCATCACTACTTTCTGTTGATACATTTTTGGGGACATACTGCTCACCCTTATTAACCATTATTATACTGGGTGGGCCAAAATCCATATCATAACGTAAATATTGTGTAACTTTTCAAAAATATCTAATGTAATTGTGCCTTGACTTTTGTGTTGCACATAGACAGTGACTTAGTATTGAACAATAAGCATTAAAGAAATAAACACCGAAAGTAAGCAAACTTATTATTTGACTAAATTTTAAGTGTCATTATCTGTTTTCTAGTTGTCATGCACCTCATCTTGGGCCAAAATTTGGTCTATTGTTTTATTTTAGAGTGTATTTCATTACCATTTTCCTATTCGTCCTGTACCATGAACCCAAGCCATCAAGTTTCGGTTTACAGTATAGGACGGCCAGTAAACATTTCATAAAAAAGCCGGCGGTCCCCACCAATTGAAGGATGGACCAGTCGGAAAACATTTAGAACATAGATGCACGTCACTTGTTTCCAACTTAACTCGTTAAATGATTCACATCGCACATATCAACTGGGATATTAAATATTTGTAATATAGATTACAGATTACGTCATTGTCTTACCCCGGGGTTTTTTTAAAGAGAAGTAGCACTCAGGCAATCTATACATATAAAAAAAATAGTAACTCATTTCCGTCTGTCTGTCTGTCTGCATTTCTTTTGCGTTTGCATCATATAAAAACTACTGGATGGATTTCAACATAATTTTGTCAGGAGTTACCTTAGTATCCTGATATAGGATACTCTTTTTCCACAAAAATGTCTTATTTCCAAGAGAAAGTGAAGAAAAAGCCGATAGAGTACGCAATTATTTTAGTAGTAAAGTAAATACATAAACCATAACTTAAGCACCATCCACTAACAGATGGCGCTGTTTTATAAAGCGGCACTAAAAAAGTAAGGGTTTTTGATGTGGATGGCTTTCAAAGCAAAATCGAACAAAATAATGCAAGGATGCTCACGAAGTGGCGGGCAGAGCTAGTTAATGCCTATATTAATCGTGCTACTTCCTTTGGAAAGCGATAGGTGTAGATAAGAGAGATGGTTAGTTAATTCAAATATTTGCATAATTAAGACTTTCTTGTTCTGTTTTAAATAAAAATATATATTTGTATCAATTAAAACATTAATTGAACTTTAATTTAAAACTGATTAAAACCTTTAATTGGTGAAAAAAAAAGTTTTCCGCGCACATTACTCCCAGAATGTTTTCACCAATATTGGCGGTTACAGGGAATTGGGAAAATGACTTTATTGATCACTGGTCAGACCTCGAAAGTTCTTATCTTCCAGTTTCAGGCCTCTGGTGGCTTCGAAAACCAGTGCCCCCATATACATCGGGAGGTATTAAAGCTTTATTATATAAAATAATTCAAGTTGAGACAGTGTTTTATCGTTGGCAACATTGAAGCTGTCAGATCAGTACAACATTACTTAAGCTAAGTATTGGTCATTAAAAGTGTGATATTTTGACACCGTTATAACAGGATATATGAAGAAGATTTATAATTCACAAAGAAGTTATTCGATATAGCACCAACTTGCTGCATCATGCAGGCAAAAGCTATAAAATTTAATCTTTCCTTTAATGACATCCGTAACAGTTCTCAGGATTAGGATTAAAAGGAGTCATTGGAAAATTTTTTCCTTCAACTTCCTGGTTTTATTCGAAAATAGGGAGGTTTTTATTTTAGCAGTCATGCTAAACAAATTGGACTTTTGCATATATAGCAATTGGATAATATAAATGTGAATGACATGTGTTTCGAGCAAGATGGTGATACGTTGAACACAAATATTTCTAGGTTGAGATATTCTATCCGTATTGGAAACCCGTTTAGAGTAAAAAACATTTGAATATCATAGGGCAGGAACTCCCAGAAGAGGTTAACCACAACACCATTGAAATAATTAGAGATCATTATTGTAAGAGATCATTACTGTAAGATCATCGCTGTAAGAGACCTGAAAAGTGTGGCAAAAGGACAATTTAAGCATAAAAATACTGCTTTGAATTCCTTTTCAAGCCCGAAACGAACTCGCAACGCCTGGTCTGACTAGCACAATACTAATGAATAATCCAGGACAGCCTTGGCTATTTATGTAACTAATGTCATCACTTACAATATAAACAATCCTCATTCCTGCAAGGAGCAGAGGGCCACAATCAATCCTTATTGACGATATATAATCTTATTACTGGCGCTATAATCAATCCTTACCCTTTTACACTTTTCAAGTTACTAGTCCACCACACATTTCTGAAGCAGTAGCGGGGGGTGTTTTAAACCCCACAACTATACAACAGCAATATTAAAATTACATAGCATTATTTGGCATTTGGGTATATGTGGACGAGTAAATAGGAGAAATGTAATGCAATATACTCGTACTTGTATATGAATGCATTTAATGAAGGATTTATTTTTTATTTGTTTGTTTGTGTTCTTTTTTTCATCTTTTGTTCAGAATATTGAAGAATTTTCTTAAATATAATGAAATTTTCCATGTAATTGTTTACAGCTTGCAGTTAATTAAATTATCTTTTTCTTTTTTAAAAATTTCTCTACCATTCAGAGACTCCTTCAGCTTATTATTCCAATTGTTTTTGTGAATTTTATTAATAAAACCCTTTTTATTTGTGAACTATTTTTAAATTAAAACCAACATCGCAACACAGTTTTTCTCCATTCTGTTTATTTTTCTTAAAGTATAGTAATTTATATCGGGGAAAACATATTATTAAAAGTGAAAGCAAGGAAGGCAAAAAAGGCTAACGTTGCAGACGTGTCACAGCATGAATGAAGTTAATAAATGTCAGAAGACCAAGAACAAATATTGTAAAGTCAGTGAGTTAATATAAGTTTTGTTAATGATATCAAAGGATAATTAATTAAATATAATAAAGGAATTTATTCACTTACAGTGGGTCAATGTTGGCAGATATTGGCGGCTCATCTAAATAACGTGACTAATAAAATTAAATCATTAAGAGGGCATATTTATAAGATTCTTCACATTTATTTATTTTCCATTTTTACGCTCTTTTACCCGCGGGGGTTCCAATTGTCACTGCAGGAATGGCAAATGCTTTGACGCGGTTCACTCGGGGAAAATAGGTGCACCAGACGCTAGGGTTCCTACAACCTAAATCTGGAAGAAAAGGTCTGTGTGTTAAAACATACGGGTTCTCTTCGAGGCCCGACCAGTGCCCAAAGGACTGGTACCACGGGAATCGGTAGCCCCACAGAGAGCCTATCCTCCGGTTGTTGGTGAGGTCCCCTTCGGGGCTACACGTGGTGGTTGTGGTTTAAGATCGATTTATGTAGGTATGGTGCACGGTCGATCAAGTATGCTGTTGCACTCTCAACAGACGGAGTTTGGATAGTCTCCAAACCCCTAAGCAAGAGGCTATAATATGGATCTAGGCTTGCCTTGGATAAGGCTTGCCATATTATATAAATTGCTACTCATTGTGACTGTATCACACACAAATTGCGATTGGTGGCAATCGTAAAGTGTTGTTATACTACACAATGGGGGCGCTAGTCTACGCTTACATTTAACTCGGTGGTAAGACCACCGTGAGATTAGGCCAACTAGGCAGGTACTCACGTTAATCTTGTTCCACAATTTACTCTCCTTCTAGTATCGATGATTGATGCCCCCATATACCACAGCATTAGCGTCATGATGTCAATAGTCAACAAGATAATAAATTGCCCCCGGGGGATTTTTAACTGTAATAAAAGACTCAACAAAAGAGAAAGTGCAAAATGTAAAGAAGAAAATATTTTTAAAAGATTTAACGAAGTAGTGCTACAAATGGTGGCCAAGATAAAAAATAACATTTTAATAAAAACGAAACCGACAAATAAATATAGACGCTGTTTGCTCATCTTCAAATGCTTTCCCTATAAACCCATATTTGAATCGAATCGAAGACTTGATGCGATTAGGAGGGAATAGAATGGAATGGGTTTATACTTCGGTTATATTTAAATACGAAAGAATTTGAGGAAATAGGAATCAAAATGAAGTAAAAACAAGGTACAGTATTTTTCGGTTAATTGACCCTACGGTTAATTGGTTTCCACACTTAATTGAACCACATGATCGGGCAAAAAAATATTGCATACGAAAACACAGGTAAATTTCCTCGGATAATTGAACCCGGTTAATTGATTTTCCCGCTTAATTGGTTCAAAATTCATGTCATCAAAAATAAATTTCCTCTTACTTTTACCCATTAATTGCATTTTGTATTATTGAAAAATAATCTGGCATTTTTGCACATACATATTTGACATCATTTGGTGGCATCTCTAGTAATTGAAAACATATGTTTGTTGCTAAGGAAAAACCGTGAGAAAGCGTAGGTGTTTGTATGCAATTATCCGTGATTTCTGTAATTGAACAAACTGTTCAATTAAACGGGTATGGGCTAATTGGTTCCCCGGTTAATTGAACAAAAAGTTGTGCAAGTTTTGATGTGCAATTAACCGAAAAATACTGTATAATAATTATATTATGCTTCAGTAATATCGACTTATAGTGAACATTTCCATTTGAAAACATGAGAAACACATTATTATATTCTGTACCTAGGTGTGCGCGCCAATTCCTCAGCGTCCTTACATAATTTTTTTCGATTTTGCTTTGAAAGCAAACCCCACCAAAGACCCTTACTTTTTTAGTGCTTTAGTTATGGTTTATGTATTGACTATATATATAAAGGGTCTCAACCCTAGTAAAATATACCGCCTTAAAGTATGCATATCGGTAAAATTGCATACTTTCACTGGTTTTTCTCCACTTTTCTTGTAATTAGAATATTTTTGAGGAAAAATGTATACTATGTTAGAATTAGGACTCTAAGGTACCTCCTCACAAAACGTTGTTAAAATCGATCGAGTAGTTTTTACGTGATGTGAACGAACACAGACAGGAAGTAAGTTACTGTTCCATTATATGTATATAACATACAAATTACAATAGCACATTTATACTATTTTAAGCATAATCTTATGCCTATTCGCTTGCTTTTTCCCCTGATCATTATAAATGAATTATTGTACTCGAAATTGAACATGTGACCTTATTAGACCATTTGGAGCTTGAGCAGTTTTGAATTTTTCATAATACACTTTACAGAGTTTAAGTGAGAACCAGACCCCAACTAGTTGATCATCCCACATATAATTACCGGCACATCTGCGTGCACCAGTGAGAATATGTTGTAGTCTTACTTGAATGCTGACAGTGGTAATGATGGGATACGGACATCTTGCTGTGATGCTGACCAAAAGAGTTGAGCAGAGACAATTAAACTCTTTTGAAACACACTCAAGGACGCATGGCAGGAGCAGTGTTGCCAGAAAATTTACCTATAAAATCTTAAAAATGGGGCGAACAAATCTGCAAAATCTGGATAAAATTTTTTAAAACGGCAATAAATCTGGTAGTATAGCAAAACAAGTTAATATGCGCTTTTTATAATTATATTATAATTATAAAATTATTACAAAATCATGTAAAATAAAACAATAAAATGAAACAATAAATATTCAGAATCATTTACTAATATTCAGCAGAAAAATATAAGTATATTTAATCTTTACATAAATACTTTATTTGAGACCACCACAAAAAAAAAATGGAAGAATTTAAAGGCTGTAATATTTTTTATTTTAAAAAACAACACCAGCCTGAGCTTAGACTGTAAACTCCTACTGTACAAGTCGGTCCTCAAACCAATTTGGTGTTATGGGATTCAGTTATGGGGCACTGTCTCAGCTAGCAATGTAGAAAAAATTCAAAGGCGCCAAAATAAGATTTTACGTATTATTACATCTGCTCCCTGGTATATAAAAAATTCGAACATCCACAAAGACCTAAACATGCCATCAGTTAAAGCAGAAATAGCGAAACATGCAGTCACATATCTACAGAGGCTTGAATCTCATCCAAATCCTTTGGCGCGTAACATGCTGAATGAACCTGGTTACATTCGACTAAAAAGAAAAGATACTGCTTTTCTTGGCCGTAAATTAGAGGGATGACCCGCAAATGATTTCAAAACCCGTGAAACAAACATTACTTTTGTCTAGCACTGGCTGGACTTAAAAAGAATATTTTATTTTAGACTTAAGATACGAGTAATTATTGTTAGTTCAAAAATAGTGAAGATACAATAAATAAATTATGAAAAAAAAAAGAAAACACTACCTGAGAGGTTTCTTGCTTGTCTACAGAAAACACACAATCCTGGCGGAAATCGAACCCGCAACCCTCAGTCTAGTAGACTAGACGAGTGCCTTGATTTTAGTGTTGAAAATATTTTTTATATTTAATTTTATAAAGTCTTTACTATATAAAATTCCTTCAATTGACTTCTGGGCTGAACACTTTTTCCACATTAGAGGGTGAATGTGGTAGAACAAAAATATAAAGCTAACAATTTTAGAAATAAAATCCTTGAATCAATAAATTTCACAAATATTTTTACAAAAGCTTAGCAAGGTACTATTGTCATTTTGCTTTACCAACTTTTTAAAATCAGGATATTTAAGCTCTCCAAATTCGTAAACAATTCCTTGAATATTTTAATTTAAATTGTCTAGCATTATTTTAGTTGTATCTCCTAAGTTGTTCACTAATGAAAAATAAATCTTTGATAGTTCGTATATATCTACTAAACAGTTTACAACGCCTTCCATTCAACAGAATTGGCCAACGGAGTTGGCAGGGATACAATATGTTTAGATGTTTTATTTCTAATAATCTTTGAATTTCTTTTAATTGTCCAAGGTAAAGTTTCAGCAAAATGAAGTTGACAAATATCAGTAAAAATAAGGTTTCATCTTAACACAGTCATTTCTTAAAATCTGCAATTTGAGGAAGAAAATCGGCAAAGCTCACCTAGCTAATTCTACGATGAAAAATCAGCAAAATGCAGAGAAATCAGCAAATCTGGCAACAGTGGGCAGGAGGAGCTTGACTACTAGTCTGAGGAGTCCAGTTGTAATGCAGACTTTGAAAATTTCGAACTATGCATGAAAACTTTTTTCTTCTGTACCTTAGGTTGTTGTGAAATAACTAGTTTGGCAAAAAAAAAAACCATAGAACGGCAGAGATAGGCGTCTAAGGTAACTCAGCTTAAATTTGGTTCAGACGTCTTGTTGTCAATATATACATATTTAAGAAGGAAGATATGGAGGTTTTAAATTTTTAGAGCATAACTTGTGTTGATACACTTAAGAAGCAGACGCCACTACAAAGATCTGAAACTTTCTTTTAACTTTTTTGAACACATTTTGCTTCTCCACTCACTGAGCATTGTCCCAATTGGTTATACTAGCAATTAGATATGTATATAAGACAGAAAGGAAATGAGTTACTGTTTCAGTATACGTATACATTTCTATTACGTTTTCTTTGCTAAGATTAGTTTTATCTCAAACGTTATCCGTATTTGTATTTTTTCCTTTTTAATAATTGTACACTCGTTATAGTGATGTAATATGATTTTCGCCAATTTAAGTACGAAAGGCAGCATTATCTATAAAAGAAAATAAAACATCTTTATTTTTGTCTTATAAGAACTTTTATTTAAAAAAAGCATTTGATTATAGTTCATAACTCAATGTCACGCATTAAACACATTATCATTTAAAGCAAACAAACATAAAAAAAAATAAACTTCTCCAGCAAAACTATATTCAATCGCTCTGCTCATGTTCATGCATGCCTTTTTTGCTCTCAACAACTGGTACATGATGTGCCACAATATTACGGGTACAAATAAGTAACTTTTAACCTTGTGAACTTTTTCCTTTATGTTCAAATATTTGCAACAAATCTTATTCACCCTCCCAATTTTGTTGCAAAAATTTATTCATACTTGTACGAGTATCTGTCCGTGTGGTCTACTCTGAGCGATAGATGGGGGGAGAGGAAAAAGTTTTTATATTGAACTTCTAATAAACTTCATAATTCCCATACCATTTGTTTCTGACACGAATGACACGAATGAATCTATGAATGCATGCAAAGAGTCTACGTAAATAATGTATGCCACAAGTAAATATATTCATACATGGAGCTTTTTTAAAATCGTTTTGGGGTAACTCATATGTACTTGCATTTATTGACTTTTTGCCAAACAAAAAAAAAAAAAACTAAACTAAAAGTCAAATGTTGTCAAAAATGTCAAATAAATGAATGCAAACAATAAAGAGGAACAGAGAGAACTTTACCCTTTTCTATGTACGTACTGCTATCTAAACAGTTCTTCATTAGGTTTCTAAAGAACGGTTCATATAAAATTGGAATTTACACTGTCTTGGATAAGAGCGCATTTAGTATAAAAAACTACAAAAATTTGTTTTTAAATACATATGTACATGTATGAACATATATATGTATGTATGTACATACCCTGCAGGAAATGTCAATAGTGAATCTGTACTGACTTACTATTGACACAGTCACCAGTACTAGTCTCATTATACCACAGAAAATCCACTACTGACATTGGTACTATTGACTAGGTAGTTCTTTTGGGACCATGTGTAGACATTGGAATTAGTGATTCACTAGTACATTTTAGTAATTGTAGTCTACACTTTTGGTACTTTTCTGAAATAGATTGGACAATGAAAATGCATATTTTCTTAACTTTTGTGGGTTTATTAAAAAATAAATAAATGACTAAAAAGTACTAATTCATAACAGTTTTCTAACATAAAATCTAAAAATTTAAATTTTTCGTATGTTAATATGAACAATTCAAGACTATGATTATAAAAAATTAAAGTAAAATTAATTATTAATAAAATTTTTGGGAAATTAAATATTAATTATTTAATATTATGCTAATTACCCATAACGTTTTATAATAAAAATGCAATTTATTTGTTGGGGGAAAGAGCTAGTCCCTATACGTATTTCACTGGTTGCTCAGGCCAGATCATCAGGAAACCTTTTTCCTAATTTTAAAGAAGCCAAAAATACTCTATAAGTAATAAAGTTCTACAAAACACAATGAGAATTATGTTGTTAATAGAATAATATTACAGAATATTAAAGCTTCAACAAAATACCAACAAACAAACCACGTTTTTATTTTTCTTACTGTCCTTCTACAATTGGATGGTTTTTTGCCATCACTGAATGCAAACGTAAGGTGTGATGAAAAGCATACACAAGTTAATTTTGTTCTCGCAAGAGAATCGAAAAAAAAAAACAAGTGTTGCCAAGGTTTGCACAAGCAGTTGCATATTTAGTTATTAATAAATTTTTTTGGGAATTTAAATATTAATTATTTAATATTATGCTAATTACCTATAACGTTTTATAATAATAATTAATTATTACGAACAATTCAATAAGATTGTTAAGAGTATGATTATAAATAAATAATTTCAGTTAAAAAAATTTTAAAAATTAATCTTTGCTTGAAGTGTCTTCATCCATTTGTTTTCCGTTTGATTTTGCTTTGTCTCGACCTATTTGTTTAAAAAGTTTCCTTTTTTGCCGCTGAAATGCTGCTCGAAGCGTTTTAGCCAAAAATTCACTAAAAGTTGATATAACATCTAAATATTATGAAAAAAAAAATAATTGTCAAAATATTAAAAAACTTACAAAACAAACAACAAAGTGTTTCCTTATTAAAACTTTTTTCTAATTGCTAAAATAGCGCCCAGTTCTTTTAATTTTTACTCACTCCTACTTGGGAAAAGTAAGGTTTGTAGCAACCATATTTTACTTAACAATTCTGTATAGCAAAACTTTATACTCCGCCAGAATGTCCAGTGAGGTGTTATGCCGTTTTGATGATTTGAAACACAATTTATATTGATTTTTTGAATATTTAAAATAAACATATTTTTTTCAAATATAAAAATGTAGGCGATTTGTTGACAATGTCGCCAAAGAGTCACCATAATAGTTGACAAAAGTAGTGACATGGGGGCAATTGCCCCAAATTTCCTTCAGGGTACATATGTATGTACATACATATGTATATATATATATATATATATATATATATATATATATATATATATATATATATAGATATGTTTCTTTGCAAAATAAAAGTTTTACTAAAGACCACGATCTATACAAATGCAATAAAAAAAGACGATCCTTCCTAATATTCTTATGATCCAAATGATCCCCTAAAGGAATCTACTTTTTATCTCTAAAGGGTAATGCATTCTATGGAAAATCTATGAAAAACCTACATAAAAGCGATTCATTTAGACTCGATTTCCAAAGATGATAATTTAGTACGAAAGATCGGGAATTAAAATCTGTAAGTAAGCGTAAGTCACTCTTTTTTTTTTTTTTTTTTGTAAGAATCAATTTGATTTGGCAGTTTCGACTGCCGCATCTTTAAAGAGTTATACCAGATATCTTTGACATTTCTAATCTCTTCGTCTCTAACAAAAGAAGATACAATAGTTCTTCAGGTTGGGCTACAAAATGCCCAAATTTGTATTCTGGATCTCACTAGACATATTTAGCCTTTAGGTATCAAGTTTTGTAATCCATTTGCCCAAAACTTTTCCAGTCAGAATAATGACGTGGTATTTTTTTTAACGAATCTTTGTTCAGCGTTAATTCTGTCAGTTAGCACTCGTTATAATTTCCTATTCCCTAAGAGGTGCTGTCGCTCAAGTTGAATACTCAGCCACCGCAACATTTTCTGTTGTGTATTAATTCACATATGTACATAAAAGGCGCAGCGCCC
This sequence comes from Phasia obesa, assembly GCA_949628195.1. Lineage (NCBI taxonomy): Eukaryota > Metazoa > Arthropoda > Insecta > Diptera > Tachinidae > Phasia > Phasia obesa. Next base: position 117,733,087 of record OX451219.1, on the reverse strand, counting down.
ACCTTCGCGGGTATTACCCCACAATGCTAAATCGCCAGAGAAGTAATATAATTATAAATTGGCAAAGCTAGCTTCAAACTAATACGCGCTGCAACACTGTTCTAAAAATAATCATAACGTGCGATTACACTGTTACCCTATGTGATGCTATACTGTCACACTAACCATCTGTCTTCCTGCTCCTATCTATCCCTTTCTTAAGGAAGTAACACAGTTTGATACTTTTCTTTTAATAAAAAAGAAAAAGTATTAAGTATCATAGTGTGGCCAAGTCGAGAACCGGAACTTTTGTAATCTATGTTTATTCTTAGTACTGCTGTGCTGTGGTTTTTACACGAACGGCAAAGGGGATAGTGTAGTTACAGCCTCCACGGGCTGGAATCAAAATATATGCAACTTACTGTAATTTTACTTTCGCAATTCTTCGAAGTGCTAGTGTTATTGTAATAATGGTCTTACAATCATCTTACAGATCTACCTGGCTTCTGGATTCGAAACCCAAGACTTAACTTTTCGAAGCCTATAGCGCTTTAGTAGGTTTTTGAAATATATTGTTAAAAAATATATATATTTTTGTAAATACTACAGCATTAACCATCGCGTAGGTTTAAATTACGAAAGAGCTATCAAAGCAACATTAGTAGTCTAGCTTCTTGTCCATTTCTTAACAATGTTGTCAATTTTTATATAAAAATGTCCGAGACTGTATCTTTTAGGTGATTCCGTTGTAAAGGTTTCGAATTTGATACCACAAATAAACTTTACAGTTTAAGACTCCTAATTATAGAATGCACAAACATTTCTTCAGTAAACATTCCATTTTTTTTTGGGTCCTAAATCATTAAAAATTATGGATTCATACAGCTCACTATTGACAGTAAAGTTCTTGACGGCCTTATTTTTAAAGAAGTAAAAAGAAACGATTTGCTGGAGGATTATGGTTACTCTAAATGCAGTAATTCACTGTGCAAAATATTGTAAAAATGTAGCTCCGAACTAAACCACGGTTTTCTGGCGTTACTGTATTCAACCCTTTTTATAGTTGTTGTTCACATCAAGAATTGATAATAAAAGTACTGAAAAGAGCATAGAAATTTATTGGAAATAATAAAATCACAATATTGTATATATATGACAATAATCCAAAATACTTTTTCATCACACTTCTACAAAAACTTGCTATGCCTGCCACGTCGTAGGCATCCTGACAATATTTTTTTATACTGCTTCAGTTATGGTTTATGTATTTTCTTAATATAGAGGTACCCATTCCTGGATAAAATTCTACAATTTATATGTAATTCGAAAATTATTGTAGAGTTCTTTAACTTGAGGCTTAAAATATTCCGCTTTCAAAAATAAAAGGTGCTGTCAAGTTTGCAGTACCTTTAAATCGGTAAAATTACGAACCTTCACTACTTTTCTCTATTTTCTCTTGGATATGAGATATTTTTGTACCCTATATTTAAATCAAGAATTTTTAGAATTCATCCAGTAGTTTTTACTCGATGCGTAAAGGCAAAGCAAAGGTTTTTAAACTGATTGCTTTGCTGCAGCAAGAGACACATAGTAAGATTAAGCAAATAAGTTGCTCTTCTTTTTTTTGCATTTGCTTTTTCTGCACATTTTTTCTAAGCAACAGTTAAGCAATAAAAGCAATGCATTTCTAGTCACTGTTTCTAACCCAAAGTACTTAGTGCGTTTAAATTTTAAGTGAACTGTTCATTATGTTGGAAATTGTTTGAGTCAGTGTGTCTGTATCGACAAAATTTAGGGGTTGCTTGTTTAACAAGGATACAATTTTTAGATGTTTGCGTTTTGAAAAACTAAAGCGTATTATTGTTAATGTTTGTTGTGCATTTTTTGCACGTTTTCTACATGACTTTTTCTCTGGTTGCTGTAGCTGTAGCTGTTGTTATTTTATATTTGAACTTTATTGTCACGTACTTTGACAGTTGCTTAATTTATGATTTTTTGATTGTTTTGTATCTTCGTTAAAAATAAAAATTTTTGGTTGGCTTTGCAAGGAAAATTGCTGCCGCGGGGGAGAGAGGGTATGTTGCTTTGAACATTAAAAATTATTTGCCCGGATATAATAATATTATAGAAGCAAACTTTAAGTATATATTTGTTCGATTATAAGTAAACAAAAACTAACTTCAACAAAAAAAAAAAAATATCTAACATTTTTGCCGCAATGTTTTAACGATAAAATCTCAAAAGAGGAACCGAAGTAAGGAGAAAAACAGGAAATAGTCGGAAAGAAAAAAAGTTATAGAATTTTAAATTTTATATATCTGTCAACGTTCAACAAATAACATAACAAACATACAGTTCGCACTATGCAAATTTTCTTGCAGCAGTTCTGAGTTTATAGGAGAGTTACTAAAGGAAGAATGGAAAGGGACTCATTATAAATTCGCTTGTTTTACCATTTGTAATTTAATTTTTAATAATAATTCCGCAAAAACAAACCGACTTCAAAACAGATAGAAGGGCATCAATTCTAAACTAAAAATGTAAGAAGTAATCTGTAAGAATTAGATTTAAACCAAATAAAATATGCGCCAAAATTAGAGGGATAAAAAGTAAAGACTATGTGAATTTCAAGCCTCTTCCTATTACTGTTCAAAAGTTAAGCTATTTTCACCAGCATCCGTATTTTATGGGGACACTATTCAAGCCTCTGTCTATAATTTTTTCAAAGATAGGGTCACATAGATAAAATAACATCACCTATTCGGACACCCTTTAATTTACAATTTTAAATTAAAGACCTGTTGTTATAGAGGACTTGGCCACAAAGATTCTTTGTAAATTTCAATAATCTGTTTATAACGGTTCCAAAGTTTGGCGATATATATCAAATTACATGAACTATTGGGCACCCTTTACAAATTCCAAATATTTATACATTTTATTATACCAGAGAAAGTAGTGGACATTCTGGCTAATTTTCAAGTGTTTGTGTTTAACGGTTCAAAAGATAGGGCCATATATATCAAATTACATAATTTATGGGGACACCCTTTAATTTCTAAATTCAAATTGAATACTTGCTATAGTGGACTTTGCAATAAAGGTTCCTTGTAAATTTCAGCTGTCTGTTTATAACAGTTCAAAAGTTTGGCCACATACATAGAATTACATGAACTATTGGGACACCCTTTTATTTTCAAATTTTATACCTTTTGTTATAGCTGACTTAGCAAGACAGGTTCTTTGTAAATTTCAGCGGTCTGTGTACAACTGTTCAAAAGTATGGCCATATACATCAAATTAATTGAACTATTGGAGCACCCTTTAATTAAAAATTTTGAATATTTATACAATTTATTACAACGATTATAGTAGTCGACATTCTGTCAAATTTTCAGGGTTTTGTCTATAACGGTTCAAAAGATAGGCCCAAATAGGTCAAATTACGTCACCTATGGGGACACCCTTTAAATTTTAAATTTATTTTTTATTACTTTCTGCTGTTGGGAGCTATAGCGGTACGCAAGTTTTTCAAATTTTAATTTGGTGCCCTTTACGGTTCTTAATACACGTAAAAAACAAGTATGTTGTATGTGGACACCCTTTAATTTTTAATACAATGAACTGTTTTTAAAACGGGACTAAACTGAATGCATAACCTTTCAAATAAAGAAAAAAAATTTAAAATCGGTTCAGAAATGGCAACATTCAGACGAATAGATAACCTCCTTCTTTTTTGAAGTCGGTTAATAAAAAGAAAAGTTTAGTGAAAAATACTTGGGGAAGAAAATTGCATAATGTGTTCGAAGTGAATTTGATTTTCATATTTTTGAGAAATATGAAAAAGTTTACAAAAAATTGTTCTTATAGCATTACTTTTATTCATAAAAATAAATTTAAAAAACCCAGATTTTTTTAAATTTTTTGTTTAAATTGTTTTAGTTATAAAAATTATAGCCCGTTCAGGCTGCCACGAAATTATGTAATTTCGTGATTTCGGCCGAAATCAAGTTGAAATTACGTAATTTCGCATACATTTTACCATTGCCCAAATTAACTTATTCTACTTAATTTCGTCGAAATTAACTTGAAATTACCATAGACAACGCTGGTTTTGTAGAAAAAGCTCCTTTTTTTGCAACCATGACCATATTTACAACCTTGAAAGTCCGTTTTGTTTGAAAAAAAAATTAAAAGCCAAATGAAATAATGGAAATATACACATAACTGTACATTAATTTTGTTGTAGTTTTGTTTTTAACATTCGTATATATTTTAAATCAATACGAAAGTGTTGTACGAAAGATTTTTGCAAAAGAATTAAATTAAACAAATATAACTAAACGTGATCAGCTGTTTGCGAAATTAACTCAAATGTCAAAAAGCCCAGTATGAACACTTTAGATATCGTTCGTAATTTCAGCTCGAAATTACTTAATTTCGTGGCAGCCTGAACGGGCTATTAAATTAAATTCTTATGAGTTTTTTTTGGAAATTTAACTCACATGTCTATCTATCTTTTATTTTGGAAACATTGAAGCAAAATTTACATAAATAAAGTTTAAAGCTGTGCAAATACATGGGGTTATGGGCAGAAAAATCAAAGGAATCAAAAAATATTCTACAAAAGAATCTTAGTCGATCACCAAATAAAGGTTTTATTTGGTTTCAGATTAAAATTTATAGTAAATGATTCGATTATTTGTTTCTGTTTTAAACAAATATATATTTGAATCAATTAAAAAATTAATTAAACGTTAATTTAAAACTAATTAAAACCTGTAATTGATGAAAACATTTTTCTGTGTATGAAAAAGCTTGAAACGCATCCAAAGATGATGGCTCGTAACATCCTTTGTAATCGTGGTTATGTTCAACAAGGAAGGAGGGTTATTTGTTCTCTTGGCCGAACATCAGCATTTAGTCTTCAATTTTTCGGAAAGTTAGATTTTTGTAATGATATGGGAAATATCATTACATTTTGTAATGATATGGGAAATATCTTCAAAATCTTTTTAGGCCCATAAAGAAAAATTGATCACCAATTTCGGCAAAGGGAGTATAGGGTTTTACTACAAATGGAATCGAAGCTATACTGACAGTATAGTCAGTGTATTTTTTCACTCTTGCACTATGTTATTTGTGAACCAGAGAATTTTTCAAAATGAGTATGTACTGTTGCTTTTGCACTAAAAAAATCAATGCCCAAATTTCTTATTTTATAACTTTTATATTTAAGAATAAATCGAATTTAAATATAAATTTATATTTAAAGTAGCTGTAGTCACAGACGCTCTGTGCGTTCTGAAAATATTTTGTTCGATTTTACTTTGAACGAAATCAACACCAAATTTTAAAACTCTTACTTATTTACTTTATATAAAGGTACCTAACCTTGGATAAAATTCTAAAATTTATATAAAGTTCTAAGATTCTTAAAATTATTGTAAAGATCCGAAAAAGGTGTTTAAAATATTTTAATAATAATGTAATTCCACAAAGTAAAAATACAAATCAAATACAAATACAAATCAAATACATATTTTATTCAATTGGCTATTTGGCAGTAAGCAATTCATATTTTTTCATTATTAAACAGCACCATCTGTTGCGAAACCATGTTTAAAATATCCACTTTCAAAAAATAAAGATACCTTAAAGTATTTAGTAACTTGTAATCGGTAAAAAATCGGCGTACTTTCATAGCCTTTTCTCCACTTTTTCTTGGAAATAAGTTATTTTTGCAGAAAAATATCCTATATTGTAATCAGAATACTAAGGTACCTCCTAAAAAAATTTTGTTAAAATCCATCCCGTAGTTTTTACGTGATGCAAACACAGACAGAGAGACAAATAGACAGGACATGAGTTACTGTTTACTGTTAGTATCAAATCTACTTTAAATCAAATTTTATATGAAAATTTTGTCTTAAAGTAAGCTTCATGTAGTCTTTATTTCTTTTGCACAAGGGCATAAATATTTAAATTCAATATCTTTAAGTCGACCGAAAAATCTCTTTTACTTATTTATTAATATCAAATTCTGTTCAAAATAATATTGTTTAATATAAAATAATAAAACTTTTAGGCCTAAAACTACTACATACCACATTTTTATAAATCTTTTTTTTAGCTAAAAAATCGTTTTAATTCTTTTGACATCTCACAAATGGTAACACTGCTGCTGCTGGATAATTTTTATGTTTTGTGTTTTGTTCTCTTTGTGGGAGTCTTGTTGAGACTTTGGGTGTGTATACTTTTATTTAGTTTAAGCATTTTCAAAGCCAAAGTACGTATTTATGGAAAACGTATTAATACCTATTTTTTCTGTGAGAAGGCTTAAAATCTAGGTTATATATTTAAAGTACTATGGGCCAAAATTAAAAAAAAAATCAAACAAAAAAAAAAAAAAACAAGCTTAAATTAATCATAACATTTGCGTTAGATTACTTCAGAAAACACTATTGAAATCAGTTCACATTTAAAAATTTTTAACTTCTATATATTGAATTATACACAAGATTGTCATGTTTGAAAATCTGTAAATATATCATTTTCTATCGTGTCTTCAGGTATTATACGGGAAACCTTAGTTCTCTGTTACGAACGAAAATATTACAGTCTTCATAAAAAGGTATTAATTTAATATGAAAGCCTTATCTATAAGAAATATTAAAAAAAAACTGGCAGACTAGAAACTTTTACATAAAGCCTTTGTTCCCAAAATTATATCTAAATTCTAATTTAAAATTAAAGCATAATCTGTGAAATAAAATTTTATATTTATATATGTATTTAATATGTATGTGTCATGAGAACATAAGATAATGTCAACCAACAAATTTTACAAAGTTCCAAACAGAAAACAAACCACAATTACGTTTAAATTTTATTCACTTAAATTGAGTTACGAAAATGCCACATGATCCTTTAATTTGATTACAACTTGTATTTAAAGTATATGTTGGATTCCACTGATACTCACAGCATACACTCACGCATCTTTAGATTCTTTCACAAACACATTCTTTAATTTTTTACAACTAATAACGACTTTAACTCTGACACATAATAAATGAGAACAAATTGATTTGCCATAAAATAATTGTTGATTTTAACATTTATTTAAAAGAAAACAAAAACAAAAAAAGACAAAACTGACAAAATTGTATTTCAGGATTAAGCATCATGTACACAGATACCAAAACCCATAAGATAATTTTATGGCATAAAGTTGCTTTTATCAGTTGTAAAAGAAACTTTCTTAGATGATTTTTGCTACATGTAGAAACGTGTTTAACATATTTAATATAAATGAAAATATAAAAAGCAGTTTTATTTTTTTAATAAATTCAAAGTTCATTAAAGGAATATTGAAAAAAAAAATTGATTCGATTTCAGTCAAAAAAATTAAAAAAAAGTATTTTAAACAGCAGAAAAGTTTAAATAAAATCATCTTTTTTTATTTCCTTTGAAAACCAATAATACAACATGTTTCAAATTTTTATTACTTTTTTTTTATTTTTCCCAAAATTCCATGAATAAATTTTTTAAAATTATATTCTTTTCAAATACATAAATAATAAATAAGATTTATCAAAAATAAACTCGTCCAATCTTCGTTGTTTTTCTTATTAAAAAGTCTTTATAAAGCTTCCACCACCAATTAAAAACAAAGTTATTACCAAGCAGCATAAGTATAAGCATAGATACGAGGGTAATTTGATAATTAAGTAACTTTTTTGATAAAATATATTTTCTTCGCAGGAAAAACCTTGTTATTTCTCAACTCCTTTAAGCTCGCCGTATTTAGTTTAGTGAATGTTTAGTTTTTATTTATTCATTTTCCTTAAATAATAAAGCTTCGCAGGGTCCTCAAAATAAGCGTCTGTTTCAACAATGATTTCTTCATTGATCTCTTAGCGATTTTTTTTTTAAATTTGCCACGGCGAAATAATCAAAGTGGCTAAATCTACAGAGTATGCTGGATAAGATAGCAGTTCGTATCCCAATTTTTGCATTAGTGGCCACACACATGCACAAATGTGCATTATCTTGAGGGAATAACCCTGGTTTTTTCACAAGATGAGGTCGTTTTAGTTTCAAATCAATACCCAAAAACTCAAAAAAATATTCCCCGGTAATTTTAAGGAAATCGAAGTAAATCGGGTAAGCCCAGGCTGAGATGGTAGAGTTTCGACATCATGTCATTAAAAATTGAGCAGAAAACTATATTTTAACAATTTTTATTTTCTATTACTAATTATTACACGCCTCCCGACATTCATTTTCTTTAACATGCAGTTGATGGTCTGAGACTATTTTAATGCACATTCACGCAAAAAAACCTTTTTGCTTTTTCTCGGTGTCTGGTGTGTTGTGATGGACTCAGATTAGATTCCTCCAGAAAATCGCGATATCCTCCTGGAAAGTGTAAACATAACTGCGCCTGTAGTGAGCAGTAGCTGCAGCCATCACGAGAAAAGCTTTATCATATTGTTACGTTTTTACTTTACGTTGGGTTCTTTTTATTGCAAAATAAATACACTCTGTTATTACTTTTACTGTAAATCACTTTATTTATTTAACACCACTGTTCAAAAATACAGCAAACTGTTAACACTCTTAAAATTCGACAACTTAACTCTTTGACTTTTAAATTAATACTGCCATACTACTCGCCAGCACGATTCACTTTATATAGGTGCTTTAAAAGCACCAGAATGTTCTATTCCAGACATATCTGGCAGCTTCGAATGTTATTGCTCTTGTTTTCTGTTTGTGTGATTGGTTATTTCTTTATACCTGTGTTTGTGGCTATTTATTTCTTTATACCTGTGTGTGTGGCTGTTTATTTGTTTATGCTTGTATTTATGTATGTGGCTGTGTATTTAACAGAAGAGTGTTTATTTTAATCTGTGTGTGTGTATGCGTAATTGTTTAAGGCGTTACTCTTTATTGTTTGTTTCTTTCTATCATCATTGTAGGAAAATAAGCCATTAATGTTGTTGTTGTTGTTCGAGAGTATTGTTGTTCAGAGCTTATAATAAATAAATTCTTCTTTCGTAACACTACCCCCTTCTCAAACCTGTTCGTCCCGAGCAGACACAGATTTACCTTTTCCATAGTTGGCTAGCCGCTCCAAGTGCACAACTTTCATTTTTGATCTTGGGCTCTGGAATTTCTGTATTCTGTAAACTACGTCGTTTAGCCGCTTTATTACTTTATAAGGTCCATCCCAATGAGTTTGTAGTTTGGGTGATAATCCTTTCTTCCGTTGTGGGTTAAAAAGTAGAACCAGTTGTCCCTCGTTAAATCCCTCAGAGTTGGCAGCTCGATCATATCTGGCTTTCATTTTATCACTGGTTAATTTTATCCGACTCCGCACGAATTCGTGAATCTCCTGAAGGTCCCTTTGCGCCTGACTAGAGTTTTCGCCGTCTCCTTCTGCCGATGTTGGCTTAACCCCAAACTCTAAATCTGCAGGCAACTTTAGCTCAGATCCAAAGACTATTTTCGCTGGTGTTCGTGAGGTGGAATCGTGAACAGCTGATCTATATGCCAATAAAAACTTGGGTATATGCTCATACCAGTCCCTCAGGTATTCTTCCAGGGTTCGATTGAATCGTTCGACCATACCATCAGATTGCGGATGTAACGGTGTCGTTCTGGTCTTCCTTATTCCGTATACCTCGCACATCTCTTTGAATATAACGGATTCAAAATTTCGGCCTTGGTCGGAGTGTAGTTCTAAGGTAACACCATAGCGACACACCCAGTTGCTTATAAAAGCGTCTACAATCGTTCTGGCTTCTTGATTGGGAATGGCATATACTTCCGGCCATTTGCTAAAATAGTCCATGACCACTAAAACGTATCGGTTTCCAGCATTGCTAGCAGGGAAGGGACCTGCTACGTCCATCGCTATACGTTCAAAGGGAGCGCCTGAATTGTACTGCTGAAGCTGCCCCCGACTTCTTCGTACTGGACCCTTTGCTGCGATGCACTCCTGGCAATTGGCTATCCACTCTGCTACGGCTTGTTGACAGCCGACCCAATAGAACCGTTGTTTTATCTTTTCCAGCGTCTTCGTTACACCAAGGTGACCTCCGCTAGGACCATTGTGGAATTGTTTCATGATCTCTTTGATCTTGGAGGATGGCACGACTATTAAGTCTATCACAGTTTTACCGTCTGTGCTTTCCCAGGTGCGACATAAGCAGCCATCCTTCAACCTGAGACTGTTCCACTGGGCCCAATATGCCTTCGCCAATGGACTTTCTGGTGAGATCTCACTTCGCGTCGGTCTTCTGTCTTCCTCCTTAGCCGCTATAACTTTTGCCAATATGGGATCGTTTCTTTGTGCTGTCGGCCAGTCTTCACTAGATTCTATATGTGTAAGCCGAACATCGATAACGAATTCTTTTCTCTCCGCCATTGTGCAATGCTTACACCCCAGATTACATGGCCGCCTAGAAAGGGCGTCTGCGTTGTTATGCTTGCCTCCTTTTCTGTGCTCAATACTAAAGTCATAGCTCTGAAGACGCTCTATCCAGCGTGCAAGCTGTCCTTCAGGAGTCTTGAATTGCAGCAACCACCTGAGTGCGGCATGATCTGTCCTCAATGTAAAATGTTGGCCATACAAATACTTGTGGTAGTGTTTTATGCACTCCAATGCTGCTAGAAGCTCTCGTCGCGTTACGCAATAGTTTCTTTCAGGCTTCGAAAGTACTCTGCTGTAGTAGCCTATAACCTTTTCTGTCCCATCTACCACTTGCGACAGCACGCCTCCTATTCCATACCCGCTTGCATCAGTGTCTAGCACAAATTTTTGTCCAGCTACTAGATATGCCAGGATAGGTGCCACACACAACAATTCCTTGAGCTTCTGGAATGCTTCCTCGGCTGCTTCACTCCACTGGTAAGGTCGCGACTTTTTGGTTAGCTCATGTAGGCTCGCAGCAACACTAGCAAAATTTGGCACAAATCGTCTGTAGTATGTGCAGAGTCCCAAGAAACTTCGTAACTCGTAAAGATTTTGAGGACGAGGCCAGTCCTTCACTGCCCGTATTTTATCTTCATCGGTTGATATGCCCTCTGCTGTTACACGATGCCCAAGTATTTGACTTCCTTCTGAAACAATGCACATTTCTTAACACTGAGCTTCAGTCCAGCCGCTGATATACGCCTGAAGACTTCTTCCATATTTCTTAGGTGTTCATCGAAGGTCTTTCCCATGACAATTATGTCATCCAGATACACCAGGCATGACTTCCAATTGAGTCCCTTTAACACTCGTTCCATTAAACGCTCGAAGGTGGCTGGAGCGTTGCAGAGACCAAATGGCATAACATTAAACTGCCATAAACCATCGAGAGCACTAAAAGCAGTTTTTTCTTTATCTTTGTCTGCTATTTCGACTTGCCAGTAACCGCTCTGTAAATCTAGCGTAGAAAACCACTTGGTTCCTGCTAGCGTGTCCAAGGTGTCATCGATTCTTGGTAGCGGATAACTGTCCTTTTTGGTAACATCGTTGAGCTTTCTGTAGTCAATGCAGAATCTAGTGCTGCCATCTTTCTTCTTTACTAAAACTACCAGCGAGCTCCAGGGACTCGAAGATGGTTCGATGATTCCGTCTCGCTCCATTTCGTTGACTAGCTGCTTTACTTCGCTCCGCTTGGCTAGGGGAATGCTCCTGGGGGCTTGTTTTATGGGCCTCGCTTCGCCAGTATTTATTTCATGCTTCACTATTGCCGTTCTACCTTGGCTTTTATCTTTTAGGGCGAAGACAGAGGCGTACTTTCGTAGCAGCTGCTTGGCTTTGTTTCTGTCAGGTGGCTCCAGCTCTGCTATCCATTTCCCCACGTGTTCTGCTAGTATTTCGCGCTCTTTAGTTGACAGTTTTTCAGGCTCTGAGTCTCTCTCGCAATTAATTATGGCCTCTGCTGGTGTACATTGAGCTATCTGAGAGTTTTTACCAATTACTTTTTCACTGTTGGATAGATTTAACACTCTCACAGGAATTTTTCCATTCTTAGAGGTTTTCACGAGGGCTTTTGCTGTTATTGTCTCACTCTTAATTCCTGATGGTTCTACCACCCACAACCGGTTGTCCTCACAATCCTCCTCCATACGTGCCCATATCACAGTTTCTGCCTGAGGTGGTAATTTCTGGGATGCTACAGCAACCAACTTCCTTACTGCAGATTTACTCACATATCCAATATCAATGGGTATTTCGACGTTTCGCCAGATCATTATTTGTTGCCCCATGCGCAGATCGACTCCATGAATGATCATAAAATCTGCGCCAATAATAACTTCGTCCACGATATCGGCAACAATGAACACATGGTCCACACTCATGTTGGCTATAGTTAATCTGACTTTGGCCTTACCATAGACAGTAGCAAATTCTCCGGTAGCGGTGCGCAGGCTTACATTATTCAATTGTTCCACTTTTCCCTTTACTAAATCGGGCCTTATTATAGACTGCGACGCTCCTGTGTCTATTGTCAGAATACGCTTTCCTCCGTTGATATACCCGCTAGCAGTAAGATTGCTGTTTTGCTGCTGCATCACAGATATGGAGATTGTGGGGCCCTCGGTTGTGGGAGCTAGCTCATGCCCCATAGTGCTAGCTCTCTTTAGTTTAACGACTCTCGGGATGTTCCATGAGTTGCACGTTTATTGTTTCTTGGCGGCGAAACAGATCTGGCTCGTTTTCTTGCTGCCTTACAGTTTCGTTGAAAATGGCCGACTTTGCCGCAATTAAAGCACTTAGCGTTTGTTTTACCTTGTCTTTCATCTAAGACTTTCTTTACCGACTCAAGTACTTGCTTTATGTCGTCCATTGTTGTTTTCTCATCTTCAGCAGCAACTTCAACTTTTCGCACTTTGTATGACTGCGGCCTTGAAATGACTTTTGCTGTTTCTTGAGCCAGAGCGTAAGTAATGGTTTCAGCAAAGGATGTGTTTTGCTTAGCGCAAACTGCGTGCTTAATATCTGGGTCACGAATACCATTAACAAATGCCTCCACCTTGAACTGTTCTAGAAGTGGGTGGTTTTCCCCAGGGTATATTAGCTGCACCAAGCGCTCTATCTCCATGGCGAAATCCTGAAGCGTCTCATTTGCTCTCTGCAGCCTGCCGCGTAGCTCCATTCTATACAGCTCCTTTTTATGATCGCCGCCATATTTCCGCTGTAACGCCACCATTATGTCCTCATAATTATTTCTGCAGCTAGTTGGTAGGCTTTCGAGGACTTCTGCTGCAGATCCTTTAAGTGCCAGAATCAGCTCAATCGCTTTTTCTTCATTGCTCCATAGATTTTTACTGGCCACTGTCTCAAACTGAAATTTGAAGACGTTGAAGGGTATGGTGCCGTCGAAACTGGGAGCTTTTATCCTATTTGTGTTTTCCGTCACTACTCGTACTGGACCTTCTCTTATTTCCAGGCTCATAATTTTGTTTTCAAGCTCCTGCAGCTTTACATCGACATCCTTCACCTGTACTTCGACGCCAATAGTTTCTAGAAGATTCACTTTTCTGTTTAAACCAGACAGTTGCACTTCAACGGCAGAGATTTGTTCATCGAACTTGCAGACTTTTGTTTCTAAGGTGTCAACACGTTTATTGACGGTTTTAGATATTTCCTGTAGCTTCTCGTTAACTTTTTCTAGTTTCTCACTGTTAGCCCTAGAAGCTTCCTGTACTTCACCTCTTACTTCAGCTAACAGTTTTTCGCTGTTTGCTCTAGAAACTTCTTGTACTTCAGCTAACAGTTTTTCGCTGTTTGCTCTAGAAGCTTCTTGTACTTCATCTCTTACTTCAGCTAACAGTTTTTCGCTGTTTGCTCTAGAAGCTTCCTGAACTTCTCCCATTTTCTCCATCATAGCGGCAAACATCGTATTGAAGTCCATGCTACTTGCTGTTGTTGTTTCACGGCTACATACCTCTGCCACCTCTTTTTCATCGAACTCATATGCGCCAATGTCCATGCCACGACGCTTGAATTCATCTATGAGCCTCTTCTGCAGTTCTGTTTTGTTACCTGCTGTAGGCAAATCTAGCTTACTCAACTCCTTTTTCAGCTGCTCCACTTTAAGATCTTCAAATTTCATTGTTGTTTATTATTTTATTTTTTTAAGTTATTTTATTTTACAATTTCACTTCTGTCACCAATTGTTACGTTTTTACTTTACGTTGGGTTCTTTTTATTGCAAAATAAATACACTCTGTTATTACTTTTACTGTAAATCACTTTATTTATTTAACACCACTGTTCAAAAATACAGCAAACTGTTAACACTCTTAAAATTCGACAACTTAACTCTTTGACTTTTAAATTAATACTGCCATACTACTCGCCAGCACGATTCACTTTATATAGGTGCTTTAAAAGCACCAGAATGTTCTATTCCAGACATATCTGGCAGCTTCGAATGTTATTGCTCTTGTTTTCTGTTTGTGTGATTGGTTATTTCTTTATACCTGTGTTTGTGGCTATTTATTTCTTTATACCTGTGTGTGTGGCTGTTTATTTGTTTATGCTTGTATTTATGTATGTGGCTGTGTATTTAACAGAAGAGTGTTTATTTTAATCTGTGTGTGTGTATGCGTAATTGTTTAAGGCGTTACTCTTTATTGTTTGTTTCTTTCTATCATCATTGTAGGAAAATAAGCCATTAATGTTGTTGTTGTTGTTCGAGAGTATTGTTGTTCAGAGCTTATAATAAATAAATTCTTCTTTCGTAACAATATCATATTATGTACCCGGCCAGTTGGGATGCTTACAGTCTTAGCCACCTCACAGTTATTCACTCTGTAATTTTTTATACCCTTCACCACAGGTGGAAAGGGTATATATAAGTTTGTCATTCCGTGTGTAATTTCTACAATATTCATTTCCGACCCCATAAAGTATATATATTCTGGATCCTTATACATAGAGAAGTTGATTAAGCGATGTCCGTCTGTCCGTCTGTCCGTCTATCCGTCTGTCCGTCTGTCCGTGTTAGTGTGGTAATGTCATTTGCCAAGGCACCAGAAGAGATACAAAAAATTTAAGCACACCAATCTGTCAGGCATAGTTTCGAAAATTTTGGTATTGCAATTCAGCAACATCGGATCATTCCTTTGGAGCCTACGGGCCAAAAACCACGCCCACCTATATTTTTTTCACGTTTTTTCAGGTTTTTTTTAAATTTTTTTTAGCTTTAATGATTCTGTTTTGCCTTTTTTTCTCAAATAAATATTAGACTGCGACAGGTAGATCGCAAAGAGTGCATACAGATCTCGGGCAATCAATAACCCCCTGCGAGGGGCGATTTTTGTTTGTTTTTAGATTGGTAGGGTTTTTCTGCTTTGATTTGTATTAGAGACCTTTATAAAAAGCAATACACATATATGTGGCCAATGGACCCACAGGGTAACCACAGGGTATCCACTGGTACCCTGTGGTTAAAAGCAGCAGTTAAAAGGCACATGGGGGGTCAATATGAGGAAATTTTTTTTGTAAGGATTTCTTTTTGCTTTAGTCTGACCATTCTAACTCAATATTAAATGCGTTTGATTTTTAAATAGATGATATCTCTGTTTTAAAACCTAGGTGCATTAAACACATAGACATCATCAGGATACCGACTACAAACTGTCAAAAATAAAATACATACGTTTATAGGTAAACGATTCTTTTGAAGCCAGCAAAGCTACATGGCTACACGACCACCGTTGTGGCTGTCGTCAACTTAGGCTAATTTGTAATTTATTCAACAAAAGAAAATGTCACAAAATTGTAAATTACAAATTCATATACAAACAAAAAGTATTGGAGGAAATATTTAAAAGTTTTTGAAAAAGTTTTTTAATTTTATAAAAGCAAAATAAGTATTTTTACAACAATGTCAGAGTTTACGATGTAGCTGTCGGCTTCAATATCATTAAGTAGCTGACAACACGGCGACAATTGTAGCAAACGGAATTTGTTTTCATTTGTCTTCTATTTCTTTACAATATGGATAATGCTGTACATGTCTGTATAAATAAAATCACCGTGGTGAAGGGTATAGAAGATTCGGCACGGCCGAATATAGCACTTTTACTTGTTTATCTTATTTTACGGATTTTATATACTATTTTTGACATGATGACCTCTTTTGGGCGGAGTTCTGAACCACTTTTTAATCATTAATTCACTTTTTAACCATTAATCATTAAAATCATTACGGCCCATAATGCCCTTCTTTGTTTTTTGGAATGGTAATGACAAGGTCAAAATAATGTTTTATCACTTTTTTCTATTTTCGTTAAAATGGCTTTCAAAAACGAACTGATAGGCGCAGCTTGCTCATAATTTGGCAGTCTGCTAACAATTAACAGTAAATGGGAGCAGTGCTACATTGAAGGTTATCGCTCTGGGAATATAAATATCACACAAATTATTTAGAAACCCTCGTACTTAAGTACACTTATCTTTAAACTTAAGTCTATAAAAGTCTCCAAATAGGATTTTTAATTGGACTTAAGACTTGACAATAAATCAAACCATAGACAATATTTCTGTTTACATCTACACCTTCTTGATTCCAAGAGAATTTTAGTCTATATGCTCGGCTTCGCTTAAAGGATGATATTCTAGTCTATAATATAGACTAGTTTTTAGTCCTGATTCTATGTAAGATTTTAGACTAGATTTAAGTTTCGAAACTAGACTATAAGGATGTCACAAATTCCGTTCGGAATTGAAATGATTCCGCAGCTACCATTCCGATCGGAATGGTTTTAGTTGCTATAGATTCTGTTCAGTTTCATTAAAACTGGGCTAGATTCTATACAAGATTGAAGTGTAAAGCTGCTTAATTATTTACACTAGATGCTATACTATAATAACTAAATAGATTTTAGTTTAGAATAAATTTACAATATACTTTAGCCTGGATTCAAGACAAGTTTCAAAATTTAATTTCACACAATTTTAGACTAGACTGTAGTTTTGAGTTTCTACTAGATTATAATATCGATTCTGGGCCAAAATAGCCCATAGATGGGTCTCAACAATATATCTAATATTTAATCTATATTTTGGACTAGATTAAAACTAGATTCTAGATTAGGTCTTATACTAGACTATGCATAAACATCTGATTTACACATTAATTTTTACAAAGACACTGTGTGGCTATAACGTTACAAACGTCTGACAAATTTTGTATGTCCTTAAATAAATATAGAGCACATTTTAAAAATTTAAGGGACATTGGTCAAATTACCATAGAAATTACTTTAGGAAAAAATTATTTTTGCTTTTAATAAGTTTTTTTTTTCCAATTACTTTTAAGCTTTGAAGTTTCTTCTTTAATTTGTTTTTATTTCTTTTGACAAGATGATGAAATTTCTTTTATAGAATTTTAAGTAGATACAAGATAGACTTTTGAAGTACAAAAAACACAGGGATACAAGAAATTTTTTTTATTTAATACGAGAGAACTTAAAATAAGTTAATTTATTAAGGTTGTTTGTATTGGACAGACAACCATAGTGCAAGATTTGCCATTTTTTGTGCCTACATTCAATTAGGGACGTTTGTGGACGTAAGGCTTTTAGACAGTGGTAAAACTAGGGTCAGATAGGGCCGTATATATCTTTAAAACCTTAAAGCGGTCGATACTAAGTAATGCGGTGCTACTTGATGATAATTTTATATCGTGGTAAATCTTTAGTGCATTTGACACCCACGTCGGATGATTCCATACATCTGGATATTTTAAGGTTTTTGTTTCAGTTTTAACACTTTCTATGAACTTTCATTTAACATTTTCTATAAACATAGCCACAGCCTAGGAAAGAGTCATTTAATACTGATACGATACACTGTGGGAGATGTTACTAATCTTAACTTTCTGGTGCAGTACCAGTTACTGTAACACTATTCTAGCTCTACTTTTTAACACTTGTAAATAAGTTACGTGATGTTTTCCCTGTTCACCCGTCATAGTCCATAACTTCTTGTAACATTTCTAATTTCACAGGTTATAGGATGAGTACTATTGAAACAACAATCATACAAATTTCTTGCAGAGTAATAATAAATCAGAAGATGCCATCAACTGCGCTCAATAGTGTTTCCAATATTTGCATAGGATATAATACGAAGAATTTCTTAATAATATAGAAGAAAATTCAACTCAGACAAGGGATGTGAAAACACTCCTGGCACCTACGCTGTATGACAGGCTACTCATTTCTTTTTCGTCGTAAATAGAAAGATCTCTAGAAGTGGAGAAGTCATTACATTGGAACACCCCTTTTACTTAACCTATTTACTACGATCACCAGACACTTTTGTGTCACTTTACTAAATATTTTGCAAACCAATGCACTTTCAATTTAACCACTTTTTTTTGATATGGGGGCCTTTGGGAATAACATACAAGCAGAATAGGATATTTTCATAAGACAAACAGAAAAAATATGTGAGATTTTAAACATGAAACTTTGGTTGGATATCAAAGTCACCATTCACTAGCAACAGTTTGGACAAGACATCATCCCAGACTTCTTCTACAATTTATACGATTCTAAAACAAATATTTTCTCCATCTTAAATGTTATTATCTTTCTAACCATGTTCTCTCTCTTTTCCATCGTCTTCTCTGTTCTTGGATGTAACACAAAGGAATTGTGTTTGGCGGACCTAAGCATGTTTAACGTATCTATATAATCGAAACTGGAAACTACATACATACATACATACATACATACATACATACATACATACATACATACATACATACATACATACATACATACATATATACATACATACATATGTATGTACATATATACATACATACATACATACATACATACATACATACATACATACATACATACATACATACATACATACATACATGCATACATACATACATACATACATACATACATACATACATACATACATACATACATACATACATACATACATACATACATAGATACATACATACATACATACATACATACATACATACATACATACATACATACATACATACATACATACATACATACATACATACATATGTATGTACATATATAGTACTAGCTCTGCCCGCCACGTCGAAGGCGTCCTGACATTATTTTGCTTTATTTTCCTTTGAAAGTATTCCACACCAATTTTAAGACTCTTACTTTTATAGTGCTTCAGTTATTTATATAAAGCTACCCATCCCTGGATATAATTTCAAAACTTATAAAAAATTCTAAAATTCTAAAAATTATTGTAAAGCTCTGTAAAAGGTGTTACAAAATATTTTAATAACAATGTAATTTCACAAAGTAAAAATTCAAAAATTATTTTTTTTTTGATTGGCGCCATCTGTTGCGCAATTGTGTTTAAAATATTCCTGTTTTAAACTGAAAATTTCAGTACCTTTAAACCAGAAATTGAAGAAAAAACTATCCTATATTAGGACCAGGATACTAAGGTACCTCCTCACAAAATTTTGTTAAAATCCATCCGGTAGTTTTTACGTGATGCGAACACAAACAATGAAGGACGGACAGACGGTAATGAGTATAGATATGTAATAGATATGTAACTGTGGCCCATTTATTTAAAATTATCTTAATTTTGATTTTGAAACTGCCAGAGAAGTATCGATGCATGAATTGAATAAACCATTCTTTCATTTTTAAGAATATTATGTTTTTTTTTAATTAAAAACAAAAAGTCCCTCTTTAAAATTTTCCACAAGTCAAAACTATTCAAACATGATTTGACATGCAATTTTTGGTTTTTCAATAGAATAGAAGAATTTGTCTCTACTTCTTTGTTAGCGCCAGACTCTTTGCAACAACAAACAAGGACTAACTTAAATATATGATGGACAGGCTAATTTACCAACAACAGTTTCAAATACATTTGAAAATATGTATAGTGTCCTTTTAACAGTTAATGGTATATCGATAGGTAAAAATATTATATAAATATTAAATAGACTTTGACTTAAATATTTTTATTATGAAGTTAATATAACATAAATTTAATGTAATGTAAAGTAAAGTAAAGTAAAGTATATCGTGGAGTTTATTTAAAGAAAATAAACTTCAAGTGCACTTAAAACTATTGTATAAAGTGTACACTTTGATTTGACAATCTTTTGACAAAAATACCATGAATGCTGAAAGAAGACTTTAAAAACCTACTGAGTTGCGTGTTTTCATAAAACATATCAACAATAACAGAACATCTGCAAGAACCACATTTCATTAGCAACTTTGAAAAGATTGACATTTAGAAAATATTTTTTTTCGTATAAAAATTATAAGCAAAAAAAAAAAATTAAAACAACTTAAAGGTATTGAGAATTGTGTCATAACTCAGTTGGAAAGTTATTGTTAATGGTCTGAAATTTATTTGTACCTTTTAACATTTCTGAAACTTGTCGTTTTGCTCTAAAACTATAGGTTGTGGTTTCCTCTGCTATTATTTTTCTAAGGCTCCTACACAAGTAAAACAATATTTTTTTCCTTGTGTTTGTTGATTTTTCCCCTCAGAAATTTAATGGTTAAATTGCATGTCTATAATGAATACAACTGGCCTAAAACTAAACGTCACTTTGTATTTTTTATTTCTTTTAGTAATGGGTCAATGTATTTGAACTCTACAAAAATATAAAAGGAACAATAATATACAGTCTCATGATAAACAAAGTTTAGATTTTAAAATTGATTTTATTTTCATTTGGACATCCACTCACTCACTCAGTCAGCCAGCGATTGTTTTCCACTTAATGTTTGTTTATTGTTTCTTAATGAGTTTCTCGCTGAGACAATAAAGAAACACACGAATATCAATTGGGGTGCGTGAAGGAGTGATATAAAAATTTTTAATTTTAAAAGTTGGTGAGGCCATCACATAAATAGCAATTAATTAACAGTTAATTGCAAAGGATATTTGTCAGCAAGCAAAGTCGTTAATTTAAAAATAAAAGAACGACGCTTTTAAAAGATATTTTAAACCAAAAGTGAAAAAGAAAAAAATAACTTTGAAAAAAATTAATTTTTATGAAAACCACAATTGCTATGCCCATCTTTTACGAAAAATTTTGTAAAATACACTTTATTTATTAAATTATTAATTTATATAAAAAAGTACCCTAAGATACAAAAGCTCCTTTATATAGAAAAGTAACTTTGTATAAAAAAGTACCTTTTAATGAAAAAAAAATTTTTGTTTGAAAAAAAACCTTTACATAAAAATATCCGTTATATAACATTTATAAGAAACTACCTTTTTGCAAAATACCTCTTATGAAAAAGTATCTTTTATAAAACGAAATTTTAAATAAAAACTAACTTTAAAAAAAAAAAATTAAAAAAAAAATCTTTCTTGAAAAAGTAACTTTTATAAAACATTTATAAGACGCTATCTTTAAAGAAAAACTCCCTTTTATAAAAAATTTGCATTCAAAAAGAACTTGCTTTCATAACAAGCTAACTTTTATAAAAGTAACTTTTTATGAAAAACTACCTTTTATAAAGCTTGCATTTATAAAAAGCTACCTTTTATTAAAAGTTAACTTTTACAAAAAGCTATCTTTTATAAAAGACTAACTTTTATAAAAAGCTACCTTCTATAAAAAGACTACCAATTATTTACTAGCATAAAAAGTAGCTTTTTAAAGCTACTTTTTTAAAAAGGTTTCTTTTATAAAAAGATACCATTTATAAATATCTACATTCTATAACAAGCTAGCTTTTATAGAAAGTTACCTTTATGAAAAGCTACCTTTTATAAAGAGCTTGCACTTATAAAAAGCTACCTTTTATAAAAACCTACCTTTTATAAAAGCCTAACTTTTATAAAAAGCTATCTTTTATAAAAGATTAACTTTTATAAAAAGCTACATTTTATAAAAAGGCTACCATTTATTTACTAGCATAAAAAACAATAGCTTTTTAAAGTTACTTTTTTTCAAAGCTTTCTTTTATAAAAAGCTACCTTTTATGAAAAGCTACCTTTTATAAAAAATACCTTTTAAAAAAACCTACCTTTTATAAAAAGCTACCTTTTACAAATAGCTAGCTTTTATAGAAAGCTTTCTTTTATAAAAAGCCACCTTTTATAAAAATCTACTTTTTAAAGAAGCTTTCTTTTATAAAGATCTTGCACTTATACAAAGCTACCTTTTATAAAATGCAAAATTTTATAAAAAGCTACTTTTTATAAAAAGCTACCTTGTATAAAAAGCTTACTTTTATTGCAAGTTAAAAAAAAACATTTTTTAACAAACTTACCTTTCATCAAAAGAATCTTTTATTTTTAAGTCTCCTTAAAAAAATAATATATTTTAAAGAATTGCATTTTATAAAAATGTACCTATATGTATACATAAAAATTAGTCATTTATAAAAAGCTAACTTTTGCTGGAAGGTATTTTTATACCTACTTTTCACAAAAAATAGCTTTTATAAAAAAGTACCGACAAGAAGATAAATTTTATAAAAACTACTCCCTGCCAAAAAAAGCCTTTTATAAAACTTCGTACTACAAAAAGATACCTTTTATTAAAAAGTATCTGGAAAAAATCGTAGATTATGTAAAATAGTAGCCTTTTTCAAAAAACTACCCTTTATAATTGAATGTATCTTTTGTTATAAAACGTTCTTTTTATAAAAAAAAATTACTTTTTATTAAAATGAACATTAAAAAAAAACAAAATTTTTAAAAAATGCAGCTTTATTAAAAACTTTACTTTTTATAAAAATTTAACTTACTAACTACTCTCTATAAAACGTACATTTAATAATATTTTACTTTTGCAAAAAGTACTTTTTATACAGAGCGAATTATTGTACTTTTTAAGAAGTTCTTTTTATGAAATTGTTTTTCGTTCAATGAAGTTCATTTTAAAATACGCAAATTTTATTTTATTTACTGTGTTAACAAATGTTTCATATCCTATTTCTTTTCCTTTCACAGATTTTATAACAAACTTTTAAGTGGAATTTTATTACCAGTTGTTTATTACAAGAAATTGTAGTAAATTTTTTCATTGGCATTTTAGTATGGGTCTGTTGAATGCTTCTAGGCCCCAAGATTTTTATGTATTTTTCAGTTTCATTTCCTCATTTAATTTTCTTTTTTGTTTTATTTATTTCATATTGTCAAATTATATTTTTTATAGACTTATGTTTGTTAGTGACATGGACATCGTTAAAGAAAAAGGTGACATTAAAACTTTTGTTATTTTACAGTCGTAAGTAGATTTTATTTCCAACAATTTGTTTTGTCTGCAATTATGAAGATTGTTATGTTATAATTAGTTTTAAGGAAAAAATCAAACACAAGTAAAATTAAATTTGGCAACGTTAGTTTAGGTGAAATAAATGAAATTAGAGTAGTAACAGTTAACAAAAAATGTTTGTAATATTTGAAAATGTTTATAAGGTTTGTTCTTCATACTGAGGCAATAACTTTAAAAACTACCCAAATAAAAGAAACTTAGTTAATGAATAGATACCTTAAATGATTGAGACAGGTACAGATACAAAGACATATATTTATAATTTTATATTGTACTAACATGACATCTGTCATCTACAGAGAAGTTTCCAAATTTAAGCTACTGAGGAAACAAAACGGATAATGTTGACATAATGACGGTAAATTTTTTTATAAACTTATCGAAATAGCTATCGAAATTATTTGAACGCAATATTCAATTTGTTCTTTGTGATTGGCTAGAAAATTGCAACCAGCCATTGTTAGTCATCATTAGATTGATTAAAGTACCTCCGCTGCCTGGAATAGTAAATATAACAGATTCGGTTTATATAACAGCTTAAACTTAAAATGGACTCATTGAATTTAACCGAATATATATATATGTACATATATCCGCTTTTTCGTTTCAAACTTACTGTGAATTTTGCTATTTACAATTCAAATCCCGATTCCTTTGACTTGTCTGCTTATTTCAAAATAAGCTGCTAAACCCCGTTTTGAATTCATTTATTGTCCAAAGAACTCTGACTGTTACAAATAAATAATCAGGTTATTTTTGTGCGACTAACCGATTACATCACCGTAACAGGTTTCAAAAAGTTCGAATACTTAAATTAGAAATTTTACTAAAAAAATTTACCGGAAATTTTTATAGAAAATTTTTACCGGAAATTTGTAGAAATTTTTACCGTAAATTTTTATATAAATACATTTTTATATACATAAATATAGAAAATCTTTAACCGACATTTTTTTTTAAATTTTTACCCGAAATTTTTATAGAAAATTTTTAACCGAAATTTTTATAGTTTATAGGAAATTTTTATAGGAAAATTTTACCGGAAATTTTTTTAGGAAAATTTTACGGGAAATTTTTATAGGATAATTTTACCGGAAATTTTTATAAAAAAATTTATCGGAAATTTTTATAGAAAAATTTTACCGGAAATTTTTATAGAAAAATTTTACCGGAAATTTGTGGAGAAAGTTGTTACCGGAAACTTTTATATTACATATAATGAAATTTTTAATCAAGAAAACTTTTATAGAATAATTTTAAATTTTTATAGAATATTTTTAACACAACGGAATACAATTTTTACGGAAAATTTTTATAGAAAGTATTTACCGAAAATTTTTATAGAAAATTTTTAACCGAAATTTTTATAGAAAAATTTTAATCAAAATTTTTATAGAAAAATTTTAACCGAAATTTTTATAGAAAAATTTTAACCGAAATTTTTATAGAAAAATTTTAACCGAAATTTTTATAGAAAAATTTTAACCGAAATTTTTATAGAAAAATTTTAACCGAAATTTTTATAGAAAAATTTTAACCAAAATTTTTATATAAAATTTTTAGCAGAAATTTTAAAGGAAAGTTTTTTCCGGAAAATTTTATACACAATTTTCACGGAAACTTTTATACACAATTTTCACGGAAAATTTTATACAAAATTTTTACGGAAACTTTTATCTAGCAGTTTTACCAGAAATTTACAAGATAATTTTTACCAGAATTTTTTCGAAAATATTTATCAGAAATTTTTAGAAAATTTTATCAGAAATTTTAATAAAATTTTTGCAATAAATTTTTATATAAAATTTGCACCGGAAATTTTTAGAAAAAATGTTTAACCGAATTTTTTTAAGAAAATGATTACCGGAATTTTTTATAGAAAATTTTTTAACCAAAATTTTTATAGAAAATTTTCACCGGAAATTTTTATAGAAAAATTTTACTGGATATTTTTATAGAAAAATTTTACCGCAAATTTGTGAAGAAAATTTTACCAGAAATTTGTGGGGAAAATTTCACCAGAAATTTTTATAGAAAATTTTTAACCGACATTTTTATAGAAAATATTAACCGACATTTTTATAGAAAATTTTAACCGACATTTGATAGAAATATTTTATACAAAATTTTTAACAAAAATGTTTAAGGTAAGTTTTTTCCGGAATCTTTTATACAAAATTTCCACAGAAAATTGTATACAAATTTTTCACGGAATAAATTTTTACCGGAAATTTTAAAAAAATTTTTACAAAATTTTTATCAGAAATTTTTAGTAAATATTTACCGGAAATTTTTAGAAAATTTTTACCGGAATTTTTTATAAAAAGTTTTTACGGAAAATTTTATAGAAAATTTGTACCAAAAATTTTTATAGAAAATCTTTATAAAAAATTTTTACATGAAATTTTAATCTAAAAAGAATTTTTTAAACATATAATAGATCAATGATTTTTCGAGAATTGAATATATCTTTTTCCAACAGCTCAGCTATGGAGAATAATATGATATGAACGATATCAACCATAAAAATGAATAGGAATACAATAGAATGGGATATAATTCAAATTATATATTATATTGTAACAATATAGACATCACAATAAACCCTTCGGGTCTCCAAGTGAATGTGGGATTTCTGGTACAACGCTTCTTAACCCAACAATAAACATAACGTAATTGTTCAAAAGGTCAATTGCAAGCCAACATTTGGGATATTAATTAAATAATTTAATGCGTATATTTTCTTGCAATAAAAATACCGTTGTTTGAAATCAAATTGTCGCTCATATAAATCAAATTATCATAATTTTACATTCAATGCAATGTTTTATTAAATTTTAACAACAAAATCACTTCAACAAATTCATGCCTAATATTGAAAAACTTCCGCAGTTGGAAATAGGTTTTTTTTTTTGAAAAGAGCAACATCCGTTTGAACAATAAGATAAATTATTTAGGGTTAAGTGGGTGGGGTATTGTGATAATCGATGAAAACGCTATATACAATATACGAGGTCAAATTGATAATTTCGTTATAAGATATATTTTTCGGTAAAAAGCAGAAAGTCTCGACAAAGTTAGTCCAGGATATTTGTAGTTTTTTTTATTATCTACAAATAATAAGTTTTGTCAACGCCCTCAAAACGGGCGTTTATTTCAATGATGAACTCTGTGAAACCTAAATCTCATCTACCCAGTCACGAAATTTACTTTTTTATTTTCCCTAAAACTTACGAGCTTATCTACTTTCAAATGCTATCAAAAGAAATCTAATAGATGCGCTGGATATACAATATACAATTCACAGATTTATTACACTTCCCTTGTAAATACATACATAGCTGGTCAAAACTTTTGTTAGTGATACATTTTACCCAAATGTTAGACATTAATTTGAAGAAGATTACATCATCATTTCAGATTATTCGATTGCAATTTTGATTGGTCTTACTTGTCAGGGATATCATGAAACTAATATCGTTGTCATATTGTTTTCATCCTGGCATATCCATGTCACAATACCTAAGCATAACTACACTTTGGAGATCTTAGTTTAGGGTAGAGACGGACTTGCGTTTTCTGCAAAAAAGGAAAAGCGGAAAACAGAAGAGGGCGTAAAAGCATAAAAGGTAGTTGGTAAGTTTATTAAAGAATGCAAAGAATACATAATGCAAAAAGCTCCGTTTCCAAGAAAGCAAGATCTTAAATAGGTACAGTGCGAAATTCGCAGGTTTTCTAGATGTATAGTATTTCAGGTAATGTGTCCATCTTGAAAACTTATTTAGCTACTTCGTTATTATCCGTGTTAGCCTGTATGGTTTCATGGATTTACTGGACTACGTCTGCAATCTGGTTGCATTAGCATTTCCCGCTTTTTTCGATTTAGTTCGGCGTTAAGGACAATATTATAATTGGAAGTCTAAGTAATATCCTAACATACAACGAAATTTCGACTGTCAACAGTACTGTTTGCAAACCCTGTTCCTGCTTGATCCAATACATATCACTATAATTTTATTATAACAACAAAGAACTTGATTCTCATTTTGATCTCAGTACTTTTAACGGTCGAATTTTTTGAATTACAACTAGACCGTAGTTTTATATTATTTTTTTGTAGGGGCTAATGTTAGCTTTTCGCTAAGTCTGAAAAAAAAAAACAAAAATTTGTATCAAAAATGATCTTGAAAAAAAAAAATGTTTATTAATTCCTATTCCATTTCATATAGGAATGTTTTGAATACCACTGTGACAAATGTGATTGTTAATATTTTAGTACAGTTTTTTTAAGTCTAATTTTTATTGATCTATTGAATGACCAGTAAATACATATTTTTAATGCGAACATGAATTTCAATGTTTACTTTCATAAATTACAATCAACAGAATAATAATGGGTTTTTACGAGTTGTGCTGATAAAGGGGTATGAAGTGGCCATTTAAAGTCATTTTTTTCAAAAATGTATACGCAGAATTAAAAATGTTGTAAAAACCAATTGTTTCAAATATACTTTGGTATTGCGCTGTATCTGTGTAGATTTTTTTTTTAATTTAAATGATACCAGACAGTTTGTTGTTGATCTATTTATCAGACTGTGTTAATAAAATGATACCTATTAAAAAAAATTAAAATTATTTAAATTATATTTATAAAAAGTGAAAACTAAAATGCGTACATAAAGCCGGTACATTTTTATAGTATAAGTTGTTATGAAAATACTCTACCTAAAAAAATGAGCTGAAAAAAAATACAGATTTATTTATGTTTCATTAAAGTTTTAGTAAGACCACTGATCGGTTATAAATTACTGAATAAATTCTAGCAGTGATGTTCTTGAAAATAATGCATTCGCTGGTGAGGCCCATCGGCGAGTATATATGGTTTTGATTTAAATCATAGGAAGAGCGATTTAGTCGCTGTGCTTTTGCACTCTGAACTGAGTCACCAATAGCGTGTCAGGGCTTTAGATAGTGTGCAACTCCTAAACAAGGGGCATGAGCATTGTCCAGCCAGCAATCTTCTGAGATTGCTACCAGGGCGTTTGTAGACACATTATCTTCACGCATGGTAAGACCACCGTCAAGTAAAGGCAACCTGCCAAGCACTGACGTAAATCTGAATTACATCCCTGATGATGATTTTTGGGTAAGCCAGTGGATTTGGATGTGTTTCAAACTTCTTTGAATAATTTACTGCACATATGCTTTAACTAAAGACTCCTTTAGATCTTTAGATGAACCTAGAACTATTTCACACGGCCTGGTTCCAATTCCGTGAGGCCTTAACCAATCTCGCCTTCATGAAGTGTGACCAACTACAAGCTAAGACGCATCCAATCCCCGATACATTTATAGGGACTGACACTCAAGACAATATTTTTTTTTAACAATGACAAAGAGCAATAGTACTTAAGGGGACGAGTCCACTTGTAAGGTTAAGGTGGTTGGTAGCTGTCCCTAAAACCTGAATGGCTAGTTAGTGGTTAGAGAACTAGTCGCTAACAGCTCACCTAATCCTCGGTGGAACAGCATACACCAGGGATGCGTGATCAAGAGGGTGCTTGGCCTTTAGTATGCGTACTCTGGATAGTGGTCGACCTCCAGTTTAATGTAGACTTGCCCATGCATAAGGAGCTCTGTGTAGGTGGACAACGTTTTTTCTAATAATGGTCTAGGGAAGAATTCAGAAGGGATGGACAGAAACGCTCCACAAGGGGTGAACAGGTTAATCTCTAAAGGTGCTCCCATGGCGTTGAACCGGGATATTTCTATAGGAATGGACAAGGAAGCCTCGTTAGAGGAGGAGAGGTTAATCCCTTTAGGAACTCCGTTTGCCACTGGCCAGGGGAGGATATCGAAATAGAATAACAAAGAAACCTCGCAAGGGGTGGACTGGTCAGTCTATGAAGATACTCCTGCGGCTATGGAGGTTAATGTGGATGAATTGGATGCACCTCGACCTGTGGGCTTAGGCAAATCCTTTTCGGAAGCAGGCACCTCAAAATGTTCCTTCAACATCGAGTCGCAGGCTCTACAGCTCATGCCTAAAAGTGAGTGGCAGAGGCAGAAGAGGAGACGGGAAAAGAAAGAGGCTGTCCAGCACTGGCTAGCATAAGACTCAGGACCACTGGTGGATGCCATGGGAGACCTGAGCCTTGAACAAATGCTAGCAATTACTAGAGACTGCGTGATGAGAAAGAAGTCCGACAGTCTAAAATCACTAAAGTCAAGATAAAGGGCTGGTTGTAGCACATGACTCAATGTAAGTGGGTTGCCTGTAATCATAGAGGACGGAAGGGGGTCTAATAGGGACCCATTATGGAAGTGGTCTGCTTCGATATTCCCCTTATATTACATACATTACATTACATTAAGGATACAAGTTTCGTTAAAAAAAATTGCAATGCCTAATTGTTGGTGAGGATCCTCCTAGTTAGTTACGCGGTGATTGTGTTTTAAAACCAAATTTTGGGGAGTGAACGTTGGTATGATGTTGTAGTTTAGATTTAACATCTCTGCAAAGTGAAGAGAATTGTCGAAAACTTATAAGGATCATTTCAACTCTAAGTTATGCTAGGATGGTGAAGCTGTCTGAATAAGGTAAGTGATATACCTTATTCAGACTATAAGTCACTGCAAGCATTTAAAAAAAAAATAGATTCCGAATGAATGCTAGATTGCGTCCAAGATATTTGTAACTAATGATATTTAAAGAAAATTTTTACAAAAATTAATAAAATGACAAAAAATCTGAAAACCAACGTTTTCGTCTTACAAACCAACCTTTCGAAAGAAGAAACTATCTCATATTAACCAAATGTAGGGTATCAGTTGAAAAAAATATTAAAAAGTTAATTATCCATCAATAAAGTTATTTTTTTATATAAATGCATATAAATAAGCTTTCGGGTAATTTTAACCACTAGACATTTACATTTTAAAATGAGCGAAAACTTAACGATTGGCTGTGACTGGACAATAGTATTGAAATTTCCTAAGGCTAAAAATAAATTCAACTATATAATACCAAAAAAAAAAATACTTTTAATGGCAACATGGAACTCTTTTTCATTGAAATGCACGGAAAAACAACATCACTGAAATTCAAAATGATAATGATGATGACGTCCGTCGCATGACATTGATAATAACGATTTTGTTATTTAAAATGAAATATTTTAAATCATTTCATTACCATTGTTATAGGGAAATTATATGGTTTAATATTTACTTTGCTCATGCCACAGACAGACTGTGTGGCATGGTCCTTCCCACCATTTAAATGGCTGTGCGAATCTCCATATAGCAGTGCTGTATGCTGGACTGTCTGTTTAACTGTCTATTTTTTTCTTGTTTTGTATTATTTGTTTTAAGCTGGTTAAATTGCAATTGAAAAGCCACATTATTTTATAATTTAAAAATTTATATCCACTTGTGCAAGTAATGTCTGAACGTTGTACATGAAAATTCAATTGGATTTTTAAACAGGTTGTGGCCGAGATTTTGTATCCTTGATATTGGTGTGATTGTTTCGTGATTGCAACGCATTTATAAATAAATTCTTTATGAAAATAAAAAGTATTTGTGTGCTTTAGTCTTGTTGTTTTGGAAAACGAAAGAGATACCAGCGTACAGGCAGAAATAATTAAGTCATAAATTGTCTAAAGTTTTAATATCAAAATGTTGCCGCAGTGTCAATAACAAAAGAGAGAAAATTAATTGGTTTCAAATTAAAGCATAATGAAAAGAATTTGGTTTCGTTGATTTGCTTACAAGAGGTTTTTTTAAACTGAAGAATGATTTTAGTGGCTGCTTAAAATTTGATTTTTTAAAAGGTAATTTGCAAAATGACTAATCAGTGCTTGTACCATTAAGGTAAACCGGGTTACTTTATACCTAATACTTGCAATTTATACCTTATCCGAATTTTATTGTTTAAAAATGAATTATTAAGTCTCAATATTATAATATTAAAATTTCTTAAGTTACGAGGGCAGCTCATTAATTCCGTGACGGTTTTTATGTCCGGTGCAATAATTTTCAATGCAACAGGGCACCCATTAACTGCTTAACTACTGTCGAATTGCATAATTTTAAAGTAGACAACCTCGTTAATTTGAAAGATAATGGAAAAAAGTGAAAATTTTTTCGCTGATTAAATAAATTTTATTACCTAAAAAAAACATTACCGAAACCAGAGAAAGGCTTGTTAAATAATATGGGGAATATTCACTATCCATTTCAGTGGTTAAAAAATAGTGTGATCGTACGAGCACGAATGATACCAAACGTTCAGGTTGTAGATAAAATCCAAGGTATGATATTGAGCGATCGGAGAATGAAAGTACGGGTTGTGGGTAAAGCAGCAGGTATCTTCATCGAGTAGGTTTATCATATTTTGCATGAATCTTTGAGTATATAATAGCTATCTGCGAGATAGGAGTCGCAATGAATCATACTAAACCATGAGCATAACCGTGAGAGCACTTCAATGGAGTGTTTTGGCGATGTTCAGCCACAGTCCGAACAAGCTTTTTGTAACGTCTGGTAACTGTAGACAAAATATGGAGTCGTTACTGTAGACAAAATGTTGAGTCATTACAAAACACCAGAGACGGAAGAAGAATCAAAACAAAGAGTCTCTTTTGAAAAACGTGCACTAAAGAAGGCTTAAATGAGGTATGGAAAAAGTTCTTTCATAAATAATAAACAGTTCCATGAGCCATCTCATCTAATTGGTGTGCTAATAAGCTCATGAGCAAGTGGTCACATTCAAACAGAAAGTTGGTAACGTTGGTACAATTGTAATTTTGTTGGTACATTTCAAACCTAAAAAGTACAATGGTACGTACACCAATGGCTTATTTCGTACAATTAAAAAGCTTTCCTTACTTTATGGTTTTAGATGGTTTGGAATGTCAAGTTTAAAAAACTTTGGAATTACACAAATCCTTCCACTTTCAAATAAATAACTTAAATACTTAAATTAAGGTCGGGATTCCATGTAGTCTAGAAAGAAGTTGTTTTCAGACGCAAAAGATATTTTTAATTATCCAACCCTTGTATCGACTGTTTAGAGGGGCTACCAGAGGAGCAATATCCCGAAAAATGTTGGCAAATGAAAGATTTTTTGTTTTAATTCCATTACAATCATAGAAGAATTTAGAACGCTGGTGCTGACCTAAGTTTAACACTTGCATGCTAGAATAATTATATCAATTAAGTAGGTACGGGTACTGTTTCCGTATTTATGCACACAAATGAGTGTGATTGTCGAATGACTAGCCATCCGATATAAGGATAGATTTTCACAGCCAAAATTTGTTTAGTACAATTTCAGTACAATTGAAAAAGCCGGTTGATATAATTTGAAAATTTCATTTACCATCCCTAACTCATACCATATGATTAGTGAGCGAACCTCTCTGTTCGCGTCATAAACGCAATGAGCTGACCGAATAAAATTATCTTTAGGTAGCGCTTAGGTAGCGGCTACCTAAACAGTGTTAAGAATCATTCCTAGGAAGTTCATATGTTCTAGAAAGTTGTTTATTGATATCTTAGGTTCATATTTTTAGTTGATTGTTTACTTGAATTTTGAACGGGCTGCTACCTATTGACCTGAACAGGGGAAAAAAGGTAAAAAAATTGAATTTTTTGAAGTTTTTTACTAATTTGACCTTGAAGATGAAGTTTTTTGTATTTTTTTTTTGTTCTTTTATGAGAAGAGCTACAACTTTGCCTCAGAGAGTATATCAAAATTCCAAACGGTTTGCAAAATATGAGCTTGAGTAAATGATCATTTTTTTGCAAAAATGACATCGAGGCCCCACATATTTGAGGGCCCATAAAAAAACCTGGAGGACTTTGGGCAAAACTGGGAGACAGGGGTTTTTTTTTGGTCTTTTATCACGTAGTGGTGTCCGTATATGGTTATATTTTTCCGTGTTGCACTGTGTTAGTGTTTATTCGTCTCATCTTCGAAACACTCAGTGTGTTTTATTTAGTAGTTGTGTAGAACTTTTGGATTAGACTTAGTGCAAGGCTGGAAGTAAATTCTCCTGATTTGTATTGTAACTCTCATAATTTAGCATGACAAATTTGTGACGTCATTAGGCCGACATGCGCGATGGGGGATGGTGTAATCTTATCTTCTATCAATCTTAATTGTTATTATGTTACACACTTACTCATACTTATTCAAACTTGCTAATGGTAATGCTGCAAGCTCATCGCAACTAGCTAGCTCTTATTCGCTGTTTATTACTGTCCACTCATTATTACTCGTGTGCAATGAGCAGACATTAATTCAACGAAATACTATAATGAGCGCCTTATGAGCATGATACAGGGATGAGGTATATTTTTGCACTGATCGTAGGACTGATGTAGGACTTAGTAGAATGGGAGATAATTTAATGCAGCAAAGATTCGAGTTAGTATCTGAATATCTAAATAGAATATGTGCACGATTTTTAGTGTCTTATGAGCTTCGTTCTTTTCTGCTCATGCTGAGCTTTAATAAATAAACGATTACTGTACACATCTTCGATAAAGGGTATAAAATAACTGCGTCTCCGCCTAATTTTATATCTAACTGAAAATAGCATTAAACTAAATTTCAGAAAAGCAGTTCCATTATTATTATTGCAGATACCTAAGCACTGATTTTATCTCTTTTACGTGCACCTTGTTATGATTTGTTAGCAATTCAAATTAAAATTGTTCAACTCTGTAAATTGTAAACAGTGAAAGAAGTAAGACTTTCTCACACAACAAGTTGCTTGAAAAATGTAAAACAAGTCATAAAAAAAAAACGTATCTGAGAAGAAACAATCACCAATGCCTCAAGATATTTTGTGGCAAATTATTTTTATTTGAATTTTTTCGTTTCTTGTTTTCTTCTTTTACTTTGTTTTCATGTCTTTCCTCAAAACATATTTTGCAAAACCATTTTTACACCTCAATGAACATTTTGTAAGGTTTTTTTTTTTAATTTTTTTGTACCGATTGTTTTTCTCACACAAATAGAATCGAGTATAGATTTCATGTTTTATTTTTCTCTTAGCAAAATGTGTCCATTGGTTTTTATGTTTAAAAAATATTTATTTTTCTTAGGAAGTATTTTTTTTATTTTGTAAAGAATATTCAGTAAAATTTTTGTAAAAATGTATAATTTTTTTCTATTTTATTTGTCATGAGGAAGTGACAAATTTTGAAATTAAAATAGCTTTAAGTAAATAATAGAGAATGTCAAATCGTATTGGCTTTTCTGTTCAGAAAGGTTTAGCAAGTCATCAGGAATCGTTTAACGCCAAAACAACGCTACCAATTTGTGGAAATTTACTTTGAAAATAATAAATCTGTTCGCGAAGCTCATAGAGCACTTTGTCCATTCTACGGTGGAGTGTGCAAGCACTCAACAGGAATAATGTTGATTGTTTCCGCACTAATATTACTCTTCTCGATTCAAAACCAACAAGACAAATACATGTGTATAGCTTTCTCCAATCCATTCATTTATTTCACCACTTGTCTTACCACAACTCTATCTCTTCCCAAGGAAAGTAACACAGTTAGTTGGTAGGCAAATCAGCAAATATTGAAGCATTAGAAGCTAATATTTAAGACACCATTGATCGAATGGTGTTTTAAACTCGTAGCCGCTGTGGACATATGCCGAAATTCATATTTAACAAGTGGTAAATATTGAACAAAATAGCAATGAACTTGGGCGAGTTCAAGCAGTTTTATGCTTTGAGTGAAACATGAACACAGTTTGAGTGTACAAACAAAAAACGTAAAATATTTTAACAATCGGCCCTATTCCCGTTGGCGTTTTAATTTTAAAATCGTATTCTAGAAATATGTATATTGAAACGATCAAGAAACGTTATCAAAAACAAAAAGAAAAATTAATAAAGTGTGGTAGCACTGCAATTTTTTGTATTGTTATTTATGACATTTTTGTAAATTTCTGAAAAGTTTGTTATTTTTTTGTAAGTTTTAACAAAATATGGCGAGTACTGAATTTAAACTTTTAAGTTGAAGTGATGATGATGACATAATGGATATATATATATATATATATATATATATATATATATATATATATATATATATGTATATATATATACATCGGAAAATGCTACGACAGAATTTTAACATTTTTGCCATCCTAGATTCTAAGTACGAAACTCGATTAGTAGCGATCTAACTTCTTCATGGTAGGCGAATACCACTACGTTTTCTTTCGGGTTAATTTTTTTTTTTAATTTTAATAGGTTTAACACCGCTTCCTCCAATGGGGACAATCGCTCCTGTTTATAACGGCCTTCCCCTGTTGCTATGGATTCAGAACTTCCGTTTTATCTTGATTTATTTAAATAAAATACATTTTAATGGATATTTTCTCCTAATTTAGTTTTACTTACTTTATGCCAACCTTCTCCATCAAGAGGTCCAACGGATTTAATTTCCCGGCTATTTCGCTTCAAAAATCACTAAATTTTAAGGTTTTATACCCTTTCGAAAACCCTTAGCATAAGCGGGATGTTTTACCATTTAAGAAACTTAAATTTCGAACTTAATGTACTTTTTTTTTATTTTAATTTTTTTTCTTGTGGTTGTTTGAATTTTGTTGCCTACAATGATGATGACAGTGAACGAATGTTTTATTGTCGATTCTATCTTCGTTTCAAAATAGAGAATACCGATATACATATTTACGACGAGTGTCATTAACGTCAACGGTAATGCCAAATTGTCTTTTTTATTTTGTTTTCAAATTACAACGGCAGCGGGAATAGGGGTGAATATTTCTTACGTTCATTTTAAGATCTTCATTCCTTATGTTCTGTTTCTGTATTACAGGCGAGAAGTTCGTCTAGAAAATTTCCATATTTGTATTTGTAAGTTCTACACGACTATTAAACAAAGCATACTATATGTTTCGAACATGAGACGGGTATAGACGGTGCTTACTAGTATAGAAAGTTTGTTTTATTTGGTCAGCTTGTTCATTAAAAGTATGGTATGAATATGCAGGTATTATGTAAGCTAGTTTGTGTTCGAGTATGACCACTTGCAACGTTAGCTTATGACAAGCCCATTAGATGAGTTTGCTCATGCAACTGTTTAATAAAGAAGTACAACTTTTTGCAATAAGTTTCCCACTTTTTGTAAAATAATATTATTTTGTAAAAAATTACAAGTTTTATTGAAAAATTACACTTTAGTTGAAAAAGGCTGACTTTTATATCAAACTAGCTGTGCTCACACACTTTGTGTGCGTCCTGGCAATATGTTGTTCGATTTTGCTTTGAAAGTAATCCACTCCAAATTTTAAGACTCTTAATTTTTTAGTACTTCACGTATACTTATTTACTTTATATAAAGTTACCCATCTCCCGATAAAATTTTAAAATTCTAAAAAGTATTGTAAAGCTCTGTAGAAGGTGTTTAAATCATTTTAATAACAATGTATTGCCATAAATTAAAAATACAAATCAAATAAAAATTTTGTTCAATTGGCTATTTGGCAGTAAGTAATTCATATTTTGTCATTATATTTAAACACCGCCATCTATTGCGAAACCGTGTTTAAAATATCCTTCTTTCAATTCATATTTTGTCATTATTTTAAAACAGCGCCATCTGTTGTGCAACCGTGTTTGAAATATCCCGCTTTCAAAAATAAAAGAAACCTTAAAGTATGCAATACCTTTAAATCGTTAAACAAAATCGGCGTACTTTCACTGCTTTTTCTCCACTTTCTCTTGAAAATAAGATATTTTTGCAAAAAAAAGTATCCTATATTAGAATCAGGATACCAAGATACCTCATCATAAAATTTTGTTAGAAGGCATCCAGTAGTATTTACGTGATGCGAACACAGACAAAAAGACCGACAGACAGGAAATGAGTTACTGTGTCTAACTTTTTGTGTTAAAATTGCAAGTTTTCTTTGCAAAACCTCTTTTGGTAAAAAAATATATTTTGTTTGATTTTTTTACAAAGTTAAACTTTTTCCATGAAAAGCTGTATATATAACTATTTTAATTTTTTTTTTTAATAATTTTCTGAAGTTAGTTGGAAAACCAAAACATTTTCTTCAAATGTTCTAATTTATTAGAGAATGGTTTAAAATTACTAAAAAGCAAAATATTAATATTAAAATATTAGTTTTGCTTTTATTAAATCAAAAAAAGTGTTTAATAACAACAATACATCTTAATCCTTAAAAATAATATCATAAATACGATTGCTTTACTTGTATTTTCATAATTTCTTGTCTAAATAGAAAAATCTTGTTGTCATCAACACGTGTTCCAAACTACTACAACAAAAGAAGTGCTTCTAGAAAATAATATTAAAGACCTACAAAAGCTAAACAAAAAACGGATAAGGCAGGACATGCCAAGCGAGAATATAAAGAAAAATTTTGCCACATATAAAAATTACAGACGTTAAGCAAGACGTTTTATAACGTTACGGTTCAAGTAGTTAAATGAAAGAAGAGAAAACAAGAACAACAGCTTAAACAATGAACAAAATACAACTTCGAACTTGGAAAGTCAAAGAAAATAAAGCAACAACTATTTATTTCATACAAGTTTAAGTATGTATGAGTACACTACACTACACTACGATACACTACACCGGAAACAGTCATACATACATCTGTATGTATGTTTTTTGTGTTCATCTAGAGAATAATTGAAAGGAATTCGTTTCTCAAGTGCAGTAGATGTAAGCCAGGATATAAAAGCACTTAAGGACTTTTCTTTTGTTTACATACAATTGTTTGCTTATATTTTTTTTTTGCTCTTAGTTTATAAAATCTGTTTAAGAAGACATACAAAAACAATAAAATGCTTTAAGAAATTAAACAAGAATTCTTATAAATTCATAAAGTAATTTGATTCGATTCTTTTTTTTCTCTTGTGAAACATTTTTTAGTTCCTCTTAGTTTTTTACATTGTTTGAAGAATTGCTATTAATTTAGAATGGCATTTAAATATTTACTTTTAAACTTTAAGCATTTAATAGTTACAATTTTCTTACTAGCTATCCCCAGAGCACTTTGCTACACCTACCCTCAAAATATACCTTAAACACTTAGAAGAAAAATATGGCCAACCTTTAACTCAAAACGCACGCTATTCCTACGACAAAAATGTTTCAGTTTTTATGCAAGGTACGACGCCCACTATTCCCATCCAATTTGTTTTTTGTTAGACCATGCGTGTATTCACACGATAATGATTTTTTACTTTATGTGGAAGGTACCATTCCCACTATCCTAATCCAGTCTGTATAGTGCTAGAAAATGGACATTAGTATGAGGGCTACTTGTGCAAAGTTTCAAGACTCTACCTATTGTAGTTCTCTAGGTACACGATAATAATTTTAATTTAATTTGTATGGGAGGTACCTCGCCCGCTGTCCTAAACCAGTCTGTATTGTGGTAGACTATGCACGTTAGTATGAGGGTTATTTGTGCAAAATGTCAAGACTCTACCTTATGTAATTAATTTCAATAATTTTTCACATTGTATCGAAGGTTATACGCCTGTCCCAATCGTCTGTTTTTTGCAAGACTGGGCATATTAGTATGATAATAATAATTGTTCGCTTTGTATGGGAGGTACCACGCACACTATTCTAATCCAGGCTGTGTTTCGTTAAACTATGTATGTTAATAAGGGTGTTAATGGTGCAAAAATTTAAAAAAAATTGGGCGTGGTCAACATGCAGCAATAGCTTACTAATGTCCCGATTCTTAACAGAATCTTTTTTATTCCTAACTGAAACACTAACTTGAAACACTTTGCTTCAGGATATACTACTTATTAATTTAAAAGTGACAAAATCTTCTCCATATTTTGGAATTTGTATTTCTTCTTGTAATTTCTCTCAATTAAACTAAATCTATTAAAGGGAAAATTTGCACTTAAATGTCTCCTAGTAGTACAAGAAATCGATATTCGAATTGCACTAGTTTTTTATTATGCATAAAGGTACGGTCACCTTAGGCAAATGTTTGCCTCAAATTACTATGTTGGTGTTTGATTTAAATTTTCGTAAAATACCGTGTGGTCACACTAAAGTACATATTTGGAAAATAATTGTAATTTTACATTTATTTAAACGAAAGAACAACCAAACGTATTATTGTAAAATATTGTAAAATGCAAGAATTGAACAAGATGAACGATTCAAAATCCAAAGAAAATAATTTTTGCAAAAAAAAAACCGACTTCAAAACAGATAGAAAGGCAGCAATTCTAAACTAAAAATGTAAAAAGTAATCTGTAAGAATTAGATTTAAACCAAATAAAATATGCGCCAAAATTAGAGGGATAAAAAGTAAAGACTATGTGAATGTCAAGCCTCTCCCTATTACTGTTCAAAAGTTAAGCTATTTTTACCAGCATCCGTCTTTTATGGGGACACCATTCAAGTCTCTGTCTATAACGATTTCAGAGATAGGGGCACACAAATCAAATAACATAACCTATTCGGACACCCTTTAATTTACAATGTTAAATTAAAGACCTGTTGTTATAGAGGACTTGGCCACAAAGATTCTTTGTAAATTTCAACTATCTGTCTATAACGGTTAAAATGTTCAACCATATATATCAAATTACATGAACTATTGGAACACCCTTTACATTATAATTCCAAATATTTATACTTGTTATCATACCAGAGAAAGTAGTGGTCATTCTGCCTAATTTTCAAGTGTTTGTGTTTAACGGTTCAAAAGATAGGGCCATATAGATCAAATTACGTAGTTTATGGGGACACCCTTTAATTTCTAAATTCAAATTTTATACTTGCAGGTTCCTTGTAAATTTCAGGTGTCTGTCTCTAACAGTTCAAAAGTTTGGCCACATACATAGAATTACATTATTATTGGGACACCCTTTTAGTTCCAAATTCAAATTTTATACTTTTTGTTATAGCTGACTTAGCACTATAGGTTCTTTGTAAATTTCAGCGGTCTGTGAACAACTATTCAAAAGTTTGGCCATATACATCAAATTAAATGAACTATTGGAGCACCCTCTAATTTAAAATTGTGAATATTTATACATTTTATTATAACGATCATAGTAATCGACATTCTGTCAAATTTTCAAGGTTTTGTCTATAACGGTTCAAAAGATAGACCCAAATAGGTCAAATTATGTCACCTATGGGGACACCCTTTAAATTTTAAATTTATTTTTTTTTATTAATTTCTGCTGTTGGGAGCTATAGCGGCACGCAATTTTTTAAAATTTTAATTTGCTGTCATTTACGGTTCTTAATACACGTAAAAACATGTATGTTGTATGGGGACACCCTTTAATTTTTAATATAATGAACTGTTTTTAAAATGGGACCAACCTGAAAGTATAACCTTTCAAATAAAGAAAAAAAAAAATTAAAATCGGTTCAGAAATGGCTGAGTTCTGTGGTTACATACATAAAAAAAAGCAACATTCAGACGAATAGATAACCTCCTTCTTTTTTGAAGTCGGTTAAAAAAATAAATCAAGTGGAAAGTGTTTTAATGGCTTAAAGGCATCTGTTTAAGATCATACAATTAAAACCGTCATCTTTTTTTTTAAATCTTTATACGAGTATTAACAAAATATGTAACAAAGTCCGTTTGTCCGTTACAAACCCTACTGTTCTGAAGGATGTTGTTAACTAGTAATGTCATTTACTTGTTTAATTTCATTTAGCCTACGAATTTAAACTTCTTATAGACTATTTATTAATAACAAAATTTTTAGTTATTTAGGCAAATTTAAGTATCACTTTTTTTGACATTAATATTCAGCCATGTCACAGAGCTGAATTCCGTTCGGAAGTGGATTTGATTCCGTACTTTGCTTCTCTAGAAAACGTAAAACGAAAAAAATTTTTGGAATGAAACCACTTGCGATTTGCTATGTAAAATTAATATTTTTAGCATTTTTAGCCGCTTAAACTATTCAGGACATTGTCTTATTAAAACTCTGCTACATATTTTATCAATTTACTGCCGTGAGTAAAGATATTTCGGGCATTTTTGTTACATTTTTTTTTTTGACAAATATTTTTTTGCCTTTCAAAAAATTAATTTATTTAAGCATTGTAGACATTTCGTTCGGAATTGAAATGATCTCGTAGTTATCATTTCGATCGGAATGGTTTTAGCTTCTATAGATTCCGTTCGGTTTTAGAAAATCTAAAAAATACACAACCACTTTTTGACAAAACATAAAATAGATGCTTTGAGAGATAATAAAAATTCAAGAAATAAATCTTTCAACAAGTTTGTAGTCCGAAACCTCCCCTACATTTCAATATCTCATTAAATATGCGCCGGGTTGCGACTGTGGGCACCAGAACAATTTTTCTGACCCAAGGTCCGACATTTTCGACCCTCTTAATACAAATCTAAAGACAAAAATTTTTTACAGAATCGTCTTCTTGGGTGTTGGGTCCTATAACTTTTGGCGGACCCTGCCAATAAAACATCTAACTTAATATTAGAGTAATAAATAAAAAAAATCATATCGAAAAATAATTGTGTGCTAAATAAAAATACTTTTAAATATTACTTATAATTTTTACCCGATATGCCCACATATCTGTCTGGACATTTTATAATATACAGAGAAAGTCCATTTTGAACCACCCTGTTCGCTGTGATAATGTTGAAATAAACCAGTAATATTTTGGCTACCGGGGTAGTCTGGAATTAATTTAAAAGGATTAATATAACTTTGAAATCGTTTACCATAAAAAATGATTTTTGGCCCCATTCTCAAAATATGTAGCACAGTGTGGGGGCTAAATTTTAGCAATTTCTGACAAAATTTAAGTTAAAAACTTTTTATTGTTTTAGTTGTAAGTGTTATTGTATTAGTTGTAAGTGTTACTGAATATTTAAGTCATAAAAAACCCTTTTTAGCACGGTTTATCATTTCACTTTCATAATAATATTCAAATAAAAATTAAAATGTATTTTAAACCCTCCATTACATTTTTTTCTTATCGGTCGATTTTTACATTTTACAGCAAAAATTAAAGACCAAAGTCTCACCTACAAAACAGAAAAAACCACGTATAAAAATTCGGATCCAATCAAAAGTTGTGGATTTTTGACCACTGTGTGTAGTAGAATTTTAAGGTATGGTCCAGAATAATAGGCATTACTAATAAAAATATGATCTGAATAGTTTAAATGGCTATAAATTGCTTAAAATATCAATTCCACATAGCAAATTGAAAGTGGTTTTATTCCGAAAAATTTTTTCGTTTTACGTTTTCTATAGAAGCAAAATACGGAATCAATTCCACTTCCGAACGAAATATAGTTCTGCAACATGGGTGGTTGTTTTCTACATTGAAATAAAGTTTATTGAAATGTAATTTGGTTGCCACTAACATATAGTGCCTGCAATTGCTACTTCTTTCAATTACTCAATACTACTTAATAATTTTCAATCTCAGTACTCAGTAGTACTCAATACTTCCGTTCATAGGAGCAACGGGAACTTATCGTCGAATATTCTATTTATTAATGTACTAGTAGTGCACACCAAATTTTAAGACTCTTACGTATTTACTTTATATAAAGGTACTCATCCCGGTATAAAATTCTAAAATTTATATGAAATTCTAAAATGCTAAAAATTATTGTATGGCTCTGTAAAAGGTGTTTAAAATATATTAATAAAAATGTAATTCCACAAAGTAAAAATACAAATCAAATACAAATTACGCAATAGTTTTTAAAATAGCCCAGTTTTAAACTGACCAGTTTCACTGTTCACTTACTCTTGGAAATGAGATATTTTTGCGGAAAAAAAGTATCCTATATTGGAATCCGGCTGCTAGGATACCTCCTCAAGTGTTGATACCTCCTCAAATTTTGTTAAAAACCATACAGTAGTTTTTACGTGATGCGAACACAAATGAAATGCAGTCAGACCGACGGAAATGAGTTACTATTTTATGTATAGATTACTTTAAAACAGCGCCATCTGTTGCGCAATCGCGTTTGAAATATCCCGCTTTCAAAAATAAAATGTGCCTTTCAAGTAAGCAGTACCTTTAAATCCGTAAAAAAACTCCGCGTATTTTCACTGCTTTTTCTACACTTTCTCTTGGAAAAAAGTATACTATATTGGAATGAGGATACAAAAGTACCCCCTCACAAAATTTTGTTAAAATCCATCCAGTAGTTTTTACGTGATGCGAACACAGACTACCCTAAAAGTATTGATTAACTACTTTTGTGTTTTTAGTACTTAAAAAAGGATTAGATACTCGATACTCGGTAGCCACTACTCAGTACTTTGTCAGCACTACTATTACAAGATTTACATTGTCACTACCATTGCACAACTATTTTTATATCGGCCATTGTACAACAATTTTATATCTACTAGCTGTGTTCGCCTCGTCGCGTCCCGACAATATTTTGTTGGATTTTATTTTAAAAGTAATCCACACCAAATTTTAAGACTCTTAATTTTTAATTAGTTCAGTTATGGTTTGTGTATTTACTTTATGTAGAGGTACCCAGCCCTGGATAAAATTCTAAAATTTATATAAAATTGTAAAATTATTGTATAATTCTGTAATTAGTGTTTAAAGTATTCCGCTGACAAAAATAACAGGTGCTGCCAAGTTTGTAGTACCTTTAAATCGGTAAAATTTCGTACTTTCACTACTTTTTCCGTATTTTCTATTGGAAATGAGCTATTTTTGGGAAAAAAGAAGTATCCTATACTTGAACCAAGATGCTAAGGTACCTCGCTACAAAATTGTTTTAAAATTCATCCTACAGACAGGCAAAAATTTTTGTATTCCATTTCGATTACTCCTTGCAACAGCAAAAAAATTTTAAAAAATATTTCATGTACAGAATTGGTCCTGTTACAGTTTTATTATATGTATAAATAGCAAAAAAATGTATTCGACCATATAGTACTGTTAAATTTTCCCCACATAAAGTGAACTTAAACCAGTTGTTAGCCTACATATTACTAAATATTTCCATTTTTAGAAC
Organism: Phasia obesa; assembly: GCA_949628195.1. Taxonomy (NCBI): domain Eukaryota; kingdom Metazoa; phylum Arthropoda; class Insecta; order Diptera; family Tachinidae; genus Phasia; species Phasia obesa. Next base: position 117,688,729 of record OX451219.1, on the reverse strand, counting down.
TACGGGGCATGTTCGCTTCAACTAACACATGGCAGTTTTTATAACTGCCTATGCCTAAATATCACTCACTCAAATCTGAGCCATTTACAGCTGTCCTTATCATTAATTCGGTATCGCATTTATTGTATTTTATGTTTTAGTATGTTGTTCAAAATCACACTTCCTTAAAAACACTTCAACAAAATTACAGTCTCATAACGAAGACTCATAAAAATCTAGTTTTTATTGGCCACTAATCCAATGGATTGGAATATTTACTATGCAAGAGAGAGCGTAATGAAAAGTGTGCGAGTAGATAATCTTAATACAATTAGTATGTCGCGTCAAAGGATACATAAAGATAAATTAAGCTGCCGCTTATAAACGCAAACCAATAAAAAACCAATAATCAAGGCATGTTTGAGAATCATGTTAAACAAGTATTTTTCTGGCTTCGCAAAATTGGATGAAACGTTAAACTTTAAAAGTTCCTTATTTGGTACTGAAGCTGTTAAGACGGCGATTATTTTTGTCAGGTTTTGTTTATTTAGCACACATAGCAATGTCATATTGAAGTTGTGGAAGTGTAAGGTGTCATAAGTTTATCTGTTATAAGTTTACTATCAAAAAAGGTATTAAAAAACAATTAAATTTTAAAGCAAAAGAAAAATTACATGACTGCGGGGGTAGGCTTCTCATAAAAGAAGGGTTCAAGCAATGAGGGTGGTGGGGTCATACCAGGAAAAACTAAATCTGCAACATAGCAAAGCAGCAAGAGGATAAACTTGTTATGCAATCCACGGATTGTTTAAAACAATATCCGAGGCCTGTCTCAACAGACCGCCAATCTGTTTCACTCATAGACTGATACTTGCATACGAACGCTACCAATGACACAGTGGTACGGAATCATTTAAGACAGCATCAGCCTAAATTACCTACACATCTATACTGGAGGTGGAAAACCTAGAGTTTCAGTTAATATGCGAATAGATTATCCTTGTCTGACCACAAGGCTATCTGTATGGCAGTAAACTGAGAAAGGTACGCAGCATACCGAAGAATACTGATCATAATAATTATGAAAACTATCTATCGAAACATATGGGCAGTGCTCTACACCGAGCACTTTGTAATGCGGAAGAAATCGAGAGGACAATTAAACTTCACGGTTAAGCTAGCTCTCTCTCGAGCACGCTTGTGCTCGAAAAATACAACACTTTGTTCAATCGGAGATATTGAGCCCATGAAAAAAAACATGAGAAACAAAGATTCGAACTCATTAAACTTTTATGAGATGAAGGCAGACTACAGAAGATAGTAGCTACAGACCCTGTCACTATGATGTTACAAAATTCGCAAGAGCTACGATTAGGTAAGAGATAACATTGCAAACAATAATAAATTTATATATTTCTGGAAATTTCGGTACGAATGAATCATGGGCACTAGGTTGATAAGACGTGGTTTAGCTAACTCCAAATGGAGCCAGAAGTGCAATACTCCCCTTTGCACTTTTTAAAGCAGCCGGAATGGATGGAATTTTCCCTGTTCAGTCAAACTTGTCGTAAGGAATTCGAAATAAAACTTTGATTTATATGTAAGAAAATAAAAACCAAAATTGTATTATACAGAAAAGAATTATAGTAAATACGTAAAAATTTAATAAATATGTGCAGGATGGACAATTGAAATTGAATTGATTAAGGTAAAGTATTGCCTTGAATACCAAATCATTAACTAATCATTATATTCACTTAACTTTCAGAGAGCGAAGTTCCAGCTTATACGGAGGTACCGACAGTTGCGATTTTGTACCAATATGTCGATGCGATTTCGTACTTATATTTCGTTACGATTTCGTAACTATTTCGTAACTACTAAGTATTTGATAACTACATATCGTTGCGAAGTTGTGTCAACCCTTTCATATAAAAATCGTTACGATTTCCGTAATATTTCAGTTCAGAAATCGGAAGATTATTTCGAACAGTCGTTACGAAATCTCGGAACATTTGGTTTGGTTGGTTATCATAGTTTAGAAAAGAGCAATTCTTAATGGTAAAGTTGTTTTGTCCGTATTTATGGACATTAAGGGTACAAAATCTATTTCTTGAAAGGTGGTAAGTGCTCTTACTGAGCTTAGAGCTGAGCTATTATTATAATAGCTGTGCCAGAGCTTTTAATATTAGAAACAAATTTAGAAATTATGGCCTGGTGCTAATGGTTGGTGAAAAGTCTCTTATGAGACGACTGAGATGTAGTGTAATAAACGGAGTTTAATTATTTGTTCGATATGGTACAAATGAAACTATTTGCGTTCATATTTTTAACATTCCTGAATAAATTTTAAAAGTTAGTTATTAGATAAACAAAAATCAAAAAAAAAAAATGGACATGACCGAAAACTAAAGGAAGCAATTTTATATTTTGGAAGTGTATGTATACCAGAGACTGACAAAAAGTACTTATAAAATAAATGTAGTCAAGTATTTACACATATTTTTGGGTATTAGTTATACCTATAATTATCCCTGAAGGAAATTTGGGGCAATTGCGCCCATGTCACCACTTTTGTCAACTATTATGGTGACTCTTTGGCGACATTGTCAACAACTCGCCTACATTTTTATATTTGAAAAAAATATGTTTATTTTAAATATTCAAAAAATCAATATAAATTGTGTTTCAAATCATCAAAACGGCATAACACCTTACTGGACATTCTGACGGAGTATAAAGTTTTGCTAGACAGAATTGTTAAGTAAAATATGGTTGCTACAAACTTTATTTTTCCCAAGTAGGAGTGAGTAAAAATTAAAGGAAATGGACGCTATTTTAGCCATTAGAAAAAAAAAGAGATTGCGTGATTATCCATATGTGTTTAAAGTTTTAATAGGTAAACAGTTTGTTGTTTGTTTTAAGTTTTGTAATATTTTGACAATTATTTTTTTTTTTCATAATATTTAGATGTTATTTCAACTTTTAGTGAATTTTTGGATAAAACGCTTCGAGCAGCATTTCAGCGGCAAAAAAGGAAACTTTTTAAACAAATAGGTCGAGATAAAGCAAAATCAAACGGAAAACAAATGGATGAAGACACTTCAAACAAAGATTAATTTTTAACATTTTTTTTAATTGAAATTATTTATAATCATACTCTTAACAATCTTGTTGGATTGTTCGTAATAATTAATTTTAACTTTTTTAACTTAAATTTTTTAATCATAGTCTTGAATTGTTGATATTAACATACGAAAAATTCAAATTTTAAATTTTATGTTAGAAAACTGTTATGAATTAGTACTTTTTAGTCATTTATTTAACCCACAAAAGTTAAGAAAATATGCATTTTCATTGTCCAATCTATTTCAGAAAAGTACCAAAAGTGTAGACTACAATTACTAAAATGTACTAGTGAATCACTAGTTCCAATGTCTACATATGGTCCCAAAAGAACTACCTAGTCAATAGTACCAATGTCAGTAGTGGATTTTCAATGACATGCACATGTTAAATATCTATAGTAAATAGCATTGTCTGGGGTATAATGAGACCAGTACTGGTGACTGTGTCAATAGTAAGTCAGTACAGATTCACTATTGACATTTTCTGCAGGGATAATACAGAAAATACCTACACATACATATTTGCAGTGAAATAAGTATGGGTGTACTCAATAATTTTACAAACATTATTTATACACAACGAACTTAAAAATGTAGAAGTAATGCATGTAGGAGTACAACTGGTTGTAGGTAGATAATGTGATGGGTATCTGTCATACCCATACTTATAACTACCTAATACTTATAAGTATGGAAAAGTACTTATAATACTATAAGTATACTTATAAGTAAAACAATTACTTTTAGGAATTTTGTGTATAAAAAGGTGGATGAAGATGAAGTTTATTTGATTTTATATGTTCACAATTTTTGTTCTTTATGACAAGAGCTATAACCTTGCCTCAGAGAGTATATCAAATCACCAAACGGTTTGCAAAATATGAGCTTGAGTAAATGATCATTTTTTTTGCAAAAATGGCATCGAGGCCCCACATCTTTGAGGGCCCATAAAAAAAAACCAGGAGGACTTTGGGCAAAACTGGGAGACAGGGGTCTTTTTTTTGTTGGTCTTTTATCACGTAGTAGTGTCCGTATATGGTTATTTTTTCCGTGTTTCACTGTGTTATTAGGCACAAAAATGAAACAGGATTGTTTGAATGACATATATAATTTTTGGAAAAAGTTTTAACCACAACCTAAGTTTCATAACTATTCCATCTATCTAGGTTGGAACAAAAAATACTTTAGACAAATAATTATATGTGCAATGCTTCAACTTTGATTTGTATTAAAAGAAGCAATGGAAATTGGGAACAGATATTTTGTTTTCTAATTTATAGTTAAAAGAAATTAAAATAAAAAAAATTATAACAATCTACCTTTTTTAACATGGAAAAAATTAAAGCTTTAAATCTCCATGGAAAATATTTATATGTGCCAAAATTTTATTTAATAGATATACATATTATTTTAGCTACAAAATAAAAGTTTTATATACATATAATGGGTGATTTTTTTGAGGTTAGGATTTTCATGCATTAGTATTTGACAGATCACGTGAGATTTCAGACATGGTGCCAAAGAGAAAGATGCTCAGTATGCTTTGACATTTCATCATGAATAGACTTACTAACGAGCAACGCTTGCAAATCATTGAATTTTATTACCAAAATCAGTGTTCGGTTCGAAATGTGTTTCGCGCTTTACGTCCGATTTATGGTCTACATAATCGACCAAGTGAGCAAACAATTAATGCGATTGTGACCAAGTTTCGCACTCAGTTTACTTTATTGGACATTAAACCAACCACACGAATGCGTACAGTGCGTACAGAAGAGAATATTGCGTCTGTTTCTGAGAGTGTTGCTGAAGACCGTGAAATGTCGATTCGTCGCCGTTCGCAGCAATTGGGTTTGTGTTATTCGACCACATGGAAGGTTTTACGCAAAGATCTTGGTGTAAAACCGTATAAAATACAGCTCGTGCAAGAACTGAAGCCGAACGATCTGCCACAACGTCGAATTTTCAGTGAATGGGCCCTAGGAAAGTTGGCAGAAAATCCGCTTTTTTATCGACAAAATTTGTTCAGCGATGAGGCTCATTTCTGGTTGAATGGCTACGTAAATAAGCAAAATTGCCGCATTTGGAGTGAAGAGCAACCAGAAGCCGTTCAAGAACTGCCCATGCATCCCGAAAAATGCACTGTTTGGTGTGGTTTGTACGCTGGTGGAATCATTGGACCGTATTTTTTCAAAGATGCTGTTGGACGCAACGTTACGGTGAATGGCGATCGCTATCGTTCGATGCTAACAAACTTTTTGTTGCCAAAAATAGAACAACTGAACTTGGTTGACATGTGGTTTCAACAAGATGGCGCTACATGCCACACAGCTCGCGATTCTATGGTCATTTTGAGGGAAAACTTCGGAGAACAATTCATCTCAAGAAATGGACCGGTAAGTTGGCCACCAAGATCATGCGATTTGACGCCTTTAGACTATTTTTTGTGGGGCTACGTCAAGTCTAAAGTCTACAGAAATAAGCCAGCAACTATTCCAGCTTTGGAAGACAACATTTCAAAAGAAATTCGGGCTATTCCGGCCGAAATGCTCGAAAAAGTTGCCCAAAATTGGACTTTCCGAATGGACCACCTAAGACGCAGCCGCGGTCAACATTTAAATGAAATTATCTTCAAAAAGTAAATGTCATGGACCAATCTAACGTTTCAAATAAAGAACCGATGAGATTTTGCAAATTTTATGCGTTTTTTTAAAAAAAAAAGTTCTCAAGCTCTTAAAAAATCACTCGTTATTAATAAGAGGTTGTGTTACTCTTGTGTATACTGACCAATTTGACAACACGGGATATTGACTCCACTAGTTTTTTCAGGACAGACTCATCAATACTGATCCATTCAACAAATATGACTTTTTTAGCTGTTTCCAGCTGTCATATAGCTTTAAGATGTATGAATTTTGTCAGAAGGTATTCAACATAGATCCTCAGTGGGATTAAGGTCTGGGCTTAAAGCAGACCACTCGAGCAAATCAATTTTGCGAAAATTAAAAAATGCCTTTATCTTTTTCACCACGTGGATCTGTGCATTATCCTGGTGGAAAGTCCAGTTATCGTCCAAATTAACCTTTTTGTGTCACTGAATATCAAAGATTTAAATTTATCTTCCCAAAATATATACTTTTCGTAAAATACCATATGAAAATTTTTATGGCATTGGTTTAGGCACTCAATACTCATATTTATGGTCTTAATATTGTCTTATTATTTGATGAACACGTTGTTTATTCATATTTAAACCAAGTTCTACTTTTATTTGCTTACAACTCATGTGGATATTAGTTGCTAACTGCTGTATGCGGTATTTGCTCCTGTCATCAATAGCGCATATTCGGCCGCTACGTTTATTAATTCTGTAGTCATTTGCATTTTTCAAGAAATTTGTGTTCGTGCTACGCTTTTTCTTTACATAAACAGCAATTTGGTCAACTTTAATGCCGAGTTGGCTCGCTCCCTTGATTAATCCACTTTCTTCATCTGTTAATTCAGTTTCACTTGGCATTTTCCTAATAAATCCAAAAAATTGATTTGTTTTCATATTATTCATTTGCTTATCCACTATACAACCTAAGGGAGCGATTTCTTCGCTTTAAGTGCTGATATGTTGATTTGGCACCAGTTGAAAATCAAATAATTCATTTTGCACATGTAAAAATTTTTTACACGGGATTTTCGACATGCTTGATTAAAAATAGCGGTATTACGAATGAAGTACAAAGATAAACTTAACAAACAACAACAAAAGATAAAGTAATTATAAGAGAATGTGTATACCGAAAACAACAACTCTACTGTTAGTATAACATAAGGTCCAAAGAAAATCAACTTTGCACATATAATTATTTTACTGGGAGTATAAGATGGTAAATATTAAATAAAAAATATCTAAACAAGAGGAAAACTTTAGTATAGACTAGACTTCGTTCTAACCACTTGATGACGAATGGTGAGATCCGTATCATGTTTCAATACGATAACAATTTCTCGTATTCAATTATCTGATTTTAGTTGGGTACATAGATGATATTTACAACTACGGGCAAACACTACCCAAAGTGCGGCAGCTGCAAAGAATGCTGAAAAAGGATGTAACAATTACAAAAATGTTGGCACCAATTAAATATTTAAATTCGTTTCGAATACAAATTTAATTAAATTTTTAATTAATTCATTTATATACTTAATTAAGAAAGAAAAAACGCTAGTTTTATTTAACATATATTTTAATCAAATAAAAATTTAATTAATTTTTATCTGATACTAATTAAAACCTTAGATTGATGCACAAATTTTTTTTGTACAGTGTGCAACCAAAAAAAAAAAACAACTTTCCCGTTTTATTTAAACCTATTGAATTGTTACAGTATAAACGAATTTGAGCCTACTTAAAATTTAAATTTTTATATGTGACGCAATCATGGCTGGGTCCTTATCATGCCTAGGTACAGTATAAAACCAAATTTCATGTTTTCTGTTCCACCAAACGATATCTTGAGATCAACTACAAAATAGATTTTATTTCGTATTTAAAAAACTTGTAAAAATTAGTTGTTCAACTTTAACCTCGATTATCGCAAAATTATATTTTTTAAATATAAACTTAAAAACGCAATAACGCCATAACATCGTCAATTTATTAGATTTCTGTTTGATTTTTTTGCGTTTAGGCGAAAATTTTGTAATATATCGAAAAACTTTGAAAGCTTTATTTACACCCCTAACAGGATAAGGTACCTTTCGTCAGCTTGCATCACATACAAATGTACGTATATGTAAATATACGAGATATCTTTATATATCGTACCTAACTGGACACAATAATATATTGTCTGCCAACATTTGCTAATAGGTGCGAATTGGTAATAGATATTATATTTCATGTCGCACCACATCTAATGATGGGCTTTAAATCTGAACTGTATGATGGCGAATCCAGAATATCGAGAGATTTGTCTTCAACAAAAATTTGTGTTACTTCGCGGTGTATTTTCCATCGTTATTCTGTTGAATCTGCCATTCAATAGACAACACACAGCAGAATATTTCTCTTTTTTGTTGAGAATTCATCAATTTTATGGATTAGCGAACAGAAGAAACATCTCCATACTGCAATTGATCCACCACCATGTTTTCCTAATAGGGACCGTGTAACAAATATCCGACTATCAGGACCATGGCTAATGATCTTTGTTAATTCGCTCAAGGGCACATATGTATAACCATTGTTTTTTAGCTGACTTTTTGTAAAACTTTGAAATCTAAAAGAAGATTTTTACCCGCTGTGCTGTCAAGTACCAGACTTCTTAAAATACTTTACTTGAATATTGTAATAATAAAATTTTTTTATTATCACGTATTCAAAATTTCTTAATTAATTTTTTTCTAGCTGTGCCCGCCAATTCGCCAGCGTCCTTCAATATTTTGTTCGATTTTGCTTTGAAAGCAATCCACACCAAAGACCCTTACGTTTTTAGTTTTTTTAAGCGAAGTAACACTCAGGCAATTAATGCCTACATTAACTGTTTTACTTTCTTTAGAAAGGGATAGTAGTAGATAAGACAGATGGTTTAGGCGAATTAGTTTGAAGCTAGCATAGCCAATTTATAATTATTTAACTTCGCTGGCGATTTAGTGCTATGTTGTAATACCGGCGTTTTTAGTTCCGCCTTAAGATATGCTACATATCAGTTTATGTATTTTTTTACTTTATAAAAAGTAAAGTATTCATATCCGGTTAATTCAACTGCGTACTTTCACTGCTTTTTCTCCAGTTTCTAAGATAAGGAAAAGAAGTATCCTATATTGGGACTAGGATATTCAGGTACCTCCTCACAAAATTTTGTTAAAATTCATCCAGTAGTTTTTACGTGATGCGAACGTCAATGAAAAGCAGACAGACAGATGGAAGTGAGTTACTATTTTATTATATGTATAGATGTATACAGTTTTAGTTGTCTAAATTTTCGATTTTTTGTAAAATAAGTTTTTTGCAACTTAGTAAATTTAGTAAAAAATTTCATTTCTATTAGGGTAATTCCATCTAAAATCAACCAAAAAAATTTGTTTTAATTTTTACCACTCCCGATTGTAATGAAACTTTTGTTATTTATATTCTTTCTGAAGCCAAATATAATTTTTAAAAAATTCTATCTCTTACAATTTTTTAGCTATTCAGTTATCAATATAGGAAAATATCGCTTTTTTGCATATGCGCTCGAGAATTAGATATATTCTTATTCCAGTTCTATAAGCCCTAGGAAGTTAAATAATAGCTCATTTTAAAGGGTATTTTATACAATTTAATTTGATATCAATCGTGAAAAAAACAAATTTTGAATTTAATTTTCTGTAATTTTTCGATAATGTTTCGTAAATATTTGGCTTTTTTAAGAATTTTCAATTAATACCGAAATTATTGAATTTTAAATTTTCGGAGTTAGGCAAATTTAGAATTTTTTGGAAATTTTTAATTTTTGATTATTTTTTCTAGTGAAGAGAAAATCGTATCATTTTAATAGCATGATCACTGAAATCGACTAGGCTCACAGTTGTCGTATGTAGTCTACGACAGTTAAAAATATTAAGCTGTTCTCTATTAAGACTCCCTTTAGTTTAAGCACCTCTTATACTTCAAACCACAACAAACCACTGTCGTAGATAAAATAATAAGCAAAACATACTGGTAAAAACAGTTGCTACTCTTTAAAAAAAAAATTACATATTTTAAAAGAACTCAAACCAAAACCAGATTTTAATATAACCAGCCCTGGAATTGCTTACAAACGATTAGGGACAAAAAGAAGCAAAATGTATTAATATCATTCCAATTAAGGTTGATAGCAGCCATAGAAGCATTAAGCAAAGATCAATCATTAATTAGCAATCAATTTTCATTTTCTAATTTTTCAAGTACGACATACAGCGCTGAGCATTGAAATAAATTTCAAGAAGGAAACAAAAAAAAAAGGAAAACAAAATGAAAAGAATTTTATTTTTAGCAAACTCCTTTCATAGGCAATGAAATAATAAAAATTTATTCTGATGTATGCTTACGTCTGAATACTTCTTACTTAACTATTGTAAGAAGCATGAAAACTAGTTCAATCATACAAAACTACCAGGATGCGAGTATGTTTGACAACAACAACCAACTGCTACTCTAGTACCTCAACAAATTATTTTAATCAAGCAGCAGTGGTGCAGACAAAACCTAGAACATTTTTATATACAATTTATGACAATTTAGCCAGAGGCCATGAAATGTTCCAAATAAATGAACAAACTTCTGCTAAGGAAATAATAAGAAGGAAAAAATTCAAGATGCAAGTTTATAAAGATTGTGGCAGAAGAGGATGATGAAACTGAGGATGTATTGCAATAAAGTGAATGAATAAAATAATGACTGAATGAATGAATGAGTAAATGAATAGTAACACAATTAATATGTTAATTTGCTTAAAGTCATTTTGGTAGCTATACGACGCTAAACTGAAACAAGTTGTTTAAGTGGACAGATTTTTCTTTCGAAGACTATAAAATTTAAAGAAGTTTCATAGTCAGTCTAGCCATTTCAAAAAAAATAACTGAAAAGTTGTAGCGAACACAATTTGCATAAATGTTTAATGGGTAATTGTAAATATTAAGCAATTTGTTGTTACCTCAATTACTTAGAAAAGCTATGTAGAAAAAAAGTTGGCTCATGAGCTTGAGGTACAGTGGCTAGAAGTTCTTGTTTAAGTTACTTACTGTGGGAATAGAATACTTTTAAAAATCTTATTTATTAACTTTATAATTCAGAAGGAGCAATAAAATTAAATATTTAAAATATTTCCTTACTTTTCAAATAAACTTCTAGAAAAGATAAGCTTTTCCTTTAAAAAAATAATTTTGTTAAAAAAAATTTTTTTTTGATTCTTGAAAAAAAAAATTTATTTTGATTCTTGAACAAAAATTTTTTTATTGATTCTTGAAAAAAAAATTACGACCACAAGGTACTTTCGCTATTTCTCTCTTTAAAATAATCGAAACTATAATTAATTATTGCCTTTATTTTTTAAACACCATCAAAATTTTTGCCAAAATACTTCAAAAAAAATAAAGTTTTTTAAATGTTTCTCTGCAAATGCTTTTTTACCAGAAGATTGTTCTAAAAGAATAATATTTGCGCCCAAAAAATATTTTTAAGTCCTTACAAAAAAAAAATTATTTTACTACAACGAAAGCCGTTTGCAACTAAGATTGTTTTATTTTCAATAACAAAAATCCACTTCTTTTATTTTCTATAAAACAGCTTTATTTACCATTTTCTAACAAAAAAAAATATTTCTTATAAAAAATGTTTTCTGCCTTAAAAAAAAACTTGTCCCATCTCAAACGCTTTCACCAATAAAAGGCTCTAGCGACTTTTCTACAATCAAACAATGATATTTTTAAAGACAGGCTTAGGCTAAGCAGAAATAATGTTTTTTTATTTTTCAAATAAAGCCTAGTACTCTGTTCGAAAATGTTGATCAACATTTATTATTTCACAAGGAAAATTTGACATTTAAAATGTGGTGTCTATCTATCACGCGATTTGAAAGAATTTTACGATTTTATTGTTTTTAAGTATACCACATTGTTTTAGAAATGTTAACAAAAGCCAAGCGATCAGCTGTTGTTTGAAAAATTCCACATGAAATATTGACCCTTTGCTTTATTTCACAGCTTTGATAAAATGTTGCCAGAAACATTTCAATGTTTTTCCACAAAAAACAGAGTACTACTTCTGCAACATTTTTTCATGACTTTTTTATAGAAATTTTTTATCTATGTAATTTGACAGCATTCCGCATGAAAAACTGAACAGAGTACCAGGCTTAAGGTTTCAGAAAAAATGGAAAAATTTTTGTTTAGACACTAGCAGAATATAATGCATTTACTGGATAGTTACATCCGTCTTCAGCATTCTTTGTATTTATCTACATTGGGTAGTGTTAAGTTGTAAACAGGTAAAGATATACGAGAAAAATTTTATTCAATCATCAATCGTCAGTTGGTTAGAACGAAGTCTACCACTAAACAAAGCTTTGCTCTTATTTGATATTTTTCTTTATTATTTACCACCTTATACCTATTTGTTGTTGTCTCAGTAAACCTTCGGTTAGAAATGAGACAAGATTTTTGTTTATTTGTTTTCTAAGTTGACACTAATCTAGTATCCAACCCTGATCTAGTATCAAACCCTGATCTAGTATCAAACTCTGTTAATGATTAAAGGAATCAAAAATAATCAAAAAAGTTTAGAATTTCGAGAGCTTGCAAACAATATATTGTTTCTGAAAAATAGAGATTTAATTAAAAAGCTTCTTTCTTAAAAGAAAATCCTTTATAACTTTTTCTTAGCCATAATTGGATTTGGAATTCGATCATAAGTTTGAACAAACAGAGTCAGGAGGTAACAATCTTATTTGACCAAGGTGAGCCAGAGTTAATCATAAATATTTTCATTACTTTATCTTAAAAACTTCATGACCAGGTACACCAAATAAAAAAATATTCAATTTTAGTTATAGAAACAAGGTCAGTCAGTTGCCCATACTTTTTGGAGATAATATAAAAATCTCTTTCAGTCCATAGTGTGGGCTATCAAAAGATGACAATGAACTCTTTATAATGACGATGCTACTACGATGCTAGCAGAAATTGAAGAAAGCAATGCAACAGGCTAACTAAAACTGGAGATACGATGCAAAATAAACGACAACGAACTTGCGCTTTGCAAAAATATTGTCTAAAATTATTAAAAATGCATTACACCATGCCACATGAGTCGGGTGGTCTTTTAACCCATAAACTCTTTCAAATTTAATTATAATAAGTTGTTGAGAAAATGTTTAATATAAAATCAGTTTTATTTTTTTAAAAATTATGGTTTTCTTAATAATTTAATAAAAAGCCCAAATTGAATTAGCTTTTTATTTGAAAAATTATGATGAAACACAAACTAAAATAATATAAATAAAACAAATCTTATATTTCAACAAAGCTTTGCTGGGAAACAAATTAACACGCACAAACTATTATGTGAAATTGAGAAATGTTTATAGCCCTCGCAAAATCGACGGGTCGGTGAGATTTTGCGGCTAAATTTAAATCGTCCTTTATCACACAAATAAAACTGAACTGAGTTCTGGTAATATTCCTCTAAAATGAGATAAAATAGTCAAGAAATATTTTTATTAAATATTATATATTTTTTCCCTCACAACCACTGTGCAATTTATTGTATGTTCTATAAATTTCTTGAAGTATTTTTAACTTCTCCCATTAAATATTTATACAATTTGTCCAGCAATTATTATTTAGCTTCTGGTATCTGTAAAATAGTATCGTGTATTAAATTTTTCTGCTATAAATTATATAATGATTTATTTAAAACTATTTGTCAATTTTGAGGCAATCATTTCTTGTCGTGAACTAAGGCGACATTTTTATAAAATTTATAATAGCAAAACGACACAAATTGCTTAGGCAGAGGCCACCAATGTGGTCTAGATCAGCCAACAATAATATTTATCTCTAAGGAATATAATAAATAAAATTCAAATTGATATCTCAAGTTTTTGTTAAAATAAATATTAAATGAAAATACGAGTATCAATTTGAAAACCAGTTGTTTTATTAACAAAAAAAAAAAAAAAAAAAAAAAAAAACAATAAAAAATAATAATTAAAAGTAAATAGTTTTTCTACAATTTTAGAGAGGCCAGAAATTTAAATATTTTATAGTCAAAAGTTGGTGTGTATGTATTTAATACGGTGTACGTCAAAGTGATAGGTTCACTTGAAATTTTTAATGTATTTACACTAGGAGGTGGCAAGAGTACGCCATAACTGCTTTACATTATTTGTTGCTCACATAATACGCATTACATCTATTTTGTTCTGCGCACTTTGACAAGACAACGTGTAAGATTCTTTCTATCAAGATTCTTTCTATCTGTATATTAAAAATTTTTAATAATCAGAAAGGTATTTATTAAATTTTATAGCGTTTTAATCTTGTACTATCCGAACTATAGTGACTGTTTTACACATAAAGTTATTATGCAAACAATGTATTCGTAACATATACCCAATGAGCTGAACGAGTTGTTAACTCAAAGCATAAAACTACTTGAACTCGCCCAAGTTCATTGTTATTATGTTAAACATGCACCCATACTTATTCAAACTTACTTACGGAAGCTCTGCAAGCTCATGGCATTTAGCTGCTTATTATTGTCCACTCATCATTACTGGCGTCCAATGAGCAAATATGAATTCAATAAAATATTATAATGAACGTCTTATGAGCTCCGTTTTTTGTGCTCATGCTATGCCTTAGTAAAAACAGGCCGAACAGCACATTTCGTAAAATATATCAGGCCATAAGCAAGAAGTCTCTAAAATCGTTTGGATGGTAATAAATTAAAACAAGTAAGAGTACAATATTCGGCCATGCCGAATCTTATATACCCTTCACCATATTAATGTTTAATATTCCATTACTCTGTTATGTTTCTCAATTTCAAAATAATATACATTCGGTTTTTAATTTTATGATTTTCAACCTCATTATTACAAATATAATATAAAGATATACAGGTATGTTCTGTAATCCGAAACCGAGTGAAATTGAATCCGAATGAAATTTTAAATTGTCATAACTTTTAAATCTTACAACATTTTGATGCTATTTTTTATACATTTGATTAAATACCATTCACATAACTTCCTTGATTGCTAATGTTGTAAAATAATATGCGCAACTAAGTTATATTTTTCTTCAAAAATTTATTCGATTTCAATTTCACTCGGTTTCGGATTACAGAACATACCCGATAGACAAATTTTTTTATGAAATTTTATGGAAAATGTTATGTAAAAATTTTATCGAAAATTTGTTCGTAAAAATTTTATCGAAAAATTTCTTCTTTTTCTTAAAATTTATCGAAAATTTTATCGAAATTTTTTTTATAAAAATTTTATCGAAAATTTTTTGTAAAAATTTATCGAAAATTTTTTGTAAAAATTTATCGAAAATTTTTTGTAAAAATTTATCGAAAATTTTTTGTAAAAATTTATCGAAAATTTTTTGTAAAAACTTTATCGAAAATTTTTTGTAAAAATTTTATCGAAAATTTTTTGTAAAAATTTTATCGAAAATTTGTTTGTAAAAAATTTTATCGAAAATTTGTTTGTAAAAAATTTTATCGAAAAATTTCATCTTTTTCTTAAAATTTATTTTAAGTCACGCATGATTCCTTTGTAAATTTATTAAATAAATATTTTATGATTATAAAATATTTATTTCCAAAAAATAATTGAAAGAAAAAAGAAAAATAAAATAAACTTGTTGAAATCAAAATGGTTACTATGGTTTTTTATTTTGTTTAGAAATTTAGATTTGGCTTTCTTTATAGACTGTTTGAACTTCTCATTTAGTCTATTAAGTTTTAAGCATAAGAATCTGAGTTTTTATTCAGAAAAATTGGAAAAATCCACTGATGAGCTAGTTGAGCACTAGCGAAATAGCTATCTGGATAGGCTTTCCCCATAGTAATCAATTTCGATTATTATTTTTTGGAAATAAATATTTTATAATCATAAAATATTTATTTAATAAATTTACAAAGGAATCATGCGTGACTTAAAATAAATAATGTATTTAACACGATTCCAAATATAATTTTTTTTCTTAAAATTTTATCGGAAATTTTTTTGTTAAAATTTTATTATAAAAATTTTATCGAAAATATTTTGGTAAAAATTATATACATTTTTTTTTTAATTTTATCGAAAATTTTTTGTAAAAATTTGATCGAAAATTTTTTGTAAAAATGTTTTGGTAAAATTTTATCGAAAATATTTTGTAAAAATTGTATCGAAAATTTTTATAAAAATTTTATCGAAAGTATTTTGTAAAAATTTTACAGAAATTTTTTTCTAAAAGTTAGGAATTTCCTGCCATCTAAACTGCGTTAAAATGGCCAGACTAAAGTACATTGGGGGCCAATAGACACGCCCCAAGAGCCTATTGATTCCCAGTGGGCACCCTGTTGTTTTATCGGCTACTTCTATGTGTATTGGTTTCTACAAAGGCCTTTAATACAATTCAAAGCAGAAAAACTCTATCAACCTTAAACCAAAAAAAAAATTGCCCCTCGCAGGGGTTTATTGATCCGCTGGAATCTGTATGCACTTCATACGATCTACTGTTCGCGATCTAATATTTATTTAGCAAAAAAATGCAATAGAGAATCATTACAACCGAAAAACAACTTGAAAAAATATAGGTGAGCGTTTTTTTTTTTTGCCCACAGACTCGAATGGAACGCTCTGATTTTGCTGAATTCCATTAGCAAAATATTCTACACTATGCCTGTCAGATTGATGTTCTTAGATTTTCTGTATCTCTTCTGATGTCTTGGCAAAGTTAATTTCAACCCAAACACACACGAACATCGCTAAATCAGCTTCTCTAAGTGTAAGGATCCAAAAAACTTATACTTTATGGGGTCGGAAATTAATATTCTAGAAATTACAGGCGGAATGACAAACTTATATATACCTGTCTGAGGGGTATAAAAAAATGAAGCCTGTTCTAAAAAACATGAGGTGGCGGGACGTTTAAATTTGAAAAGTAATTGAGATTGAACTAACCAAATTTGGAACAAGTTAGTAGAAGCTCATAATAATGTAAGCAGCGTGGGTTATTAGGGACTGTGGCGATCTCTAAGTTTCTCTAAAGCCATCTGCTTAGCATCGAGACTTCTGAGAGCCTGGGGCCTTAATGGCATACGACTAAATAAACAATATTATAGCAGAAATTTATTTAGGTCATTATAGATTTTCTTTTATTTAGTTTTATTTCTAAAAAGTAAATGACTAACTGACCTTAGCATTTTAATGCGCAACTTAATTTATAATCTCAGGTTAAAAAATAATGTGTGTGTGTGTTTGACTGGCTGATAGTTCGTTTGGCAAACAGCCCACCATTAAATTTGTTTTATTTGTTTGAAATAAATTGTACGACTTCATGGCACCGAACTTGCGCGTGGCAGTTAATTTTAAGGCTGAAATTCCCCCAAAATCAATTTTTTTTTTGCAGATTTAGAGGTTTTTTCTCTTTATTTTAAAAGACACTGACTGACTGAGTGGACGTGATCGTTACTTAAAAACAAAAACTTAAATAATGATCTGGAAAAAATTGCTCAGCTTAAGGAAAATCAACACAGAAAAATTGTTAAGCGGAGGCCTGAACTTGTTTTTATTATTTTGATTTAAGCCAACGGGCAGAAATATTGGTGATTTGGTTTGGGTGGGATTTTCGTTTTTATTAAATTTATTTTTAATTTTTTGGGCTGATCTAAAACAGTTTTAACATGCCTGTCTGGGTATGTGGAGTCTTTAAAAAGTAACGTTCCGTATTATTTTTAGTTTTTTATTATTTCTATTTGAAATTAATTTGAATATCTTGCTGAGCAACGAGAGGAAACCTACATAAAGTTTAAATCTTTAATATGAACAGTTTTTTCTCTACAAATTCAATAGATACAGGTAGCAAAGTCTATTTACTCGTAGATATGTGCAAATGCATGTGTTTACAAGATTTTCAACAAGTTTTTTTTTCTTCAGTTGTTTACTTATCGTTCAAAAGTTATTAACTCTTTTGTGCAATATCATTTACAATTTGCCAATTTTATTTTAAGGACAAGAAGTCAATGACATTAACAAATAGAATGTTACAACGTAATGATTGTCACAAGTTAATTGATTGCAACGATTATGTTGATGTTCTTACAAAATTACGAATTTATTGCAGGGCGGTTTAAATATTTAAAAGATTTTATACAAAATATTGCAACCTAAAACAGTTAGGTGATTCACAAGGTTTACTATCATGTCATATTGTGATAATATTTTAAAATTTCACAATAGCACGAATATAGCACTTAATATTAAAATAGTGCTATTTTTGTACTTGCAAGCAAAACCATTTTTTGTAGGCTGCTTAGCAGCTTCCAACTGAAATTCTGCAGTATTAATCTCTTCTATTTGTCACATTACATTACAACTCTTCACAAAAAACATTTTAATTTGTTCCGAAAACGTTTTAAGCGCTTGGTAGTGCTTGATCTATCAGTCTGGGGGTTGCGAGTTCGATTCTCGCAAAAGACTCTAGATGTTTTATGCAGACAAGCCAGAAGTTTTACAGAATTTAAAGAGTTTAAAATCTTTATATTTTGACAATAATTAGGTAGCTCGTAAAGCACCAAATATTAAAGTAATTTTACAGAGCCAAAATATGTTCTTATTTTAGCAAGATCAGAACACGTGCCACTGGGCGTTCAAAGTTTCAAAAAGTACGATTTTTTGCCTGTTTGGTCAGTATTACCGTTACTTAATAAAGTCTAACTCAGATATTTGAGCTTGTATAGAAAAAAACGTGACCTAGTGCCCCTTAAAACACACTTCACACTTACGCCTAAAAGACTCCACCAAAAAGGCAAAAAATCGTACTTTTCGAAACTAAAACTTCTGCGATCTAATTTTCTTCATAGATTGAGCTATTTAAAGGGTTCTGAACGACAAAATTCCGGCCACCCTAGTGCACACGTGTGCTTCCTGTCAATTGTTTGTTCGATTTTGCTTTGAAAGTAATCCACACCAGATTTTAAGACTCTTACTTTTATATAAATGTACCCATTCCAGGGTAAAATTCCAAAATTTAGATAAAATTCTAAAAATTATTGCAAACCCCTGTAAACTAATAACGATATTAAGGTACCTCCTCACAAAATTGCGAACATAGACAGAGAGACGTACAGACAGACAGACAAAAAAGAGCCGATGTTGAAGGTGAACCACACCTAAACTTCATTTTTTTTCTGCATTTAACTTGACATTTCTAAATTTCAGACTAACTCAATTTGACCCGGAGGTCGCGGCGGCCATTTGGCCGATCTTTTGTTCCATACACAATTGAACCATACCAATGTTATCAAAATAAAAAGAAATTACAATAATTTCCTAAATAATTTATGTGATAATCAATATCGGCCCTTATAATTTAACCACTCTTTACGTGTAGATAACAAAAAAAAAAAAATTAATTAATGGGCAAGATTTGTGAAATTCCACGAATAGAAAAAAAACCTAAGGCTAGGTTAAGTTTTCTCATGGAACCTCACATTAACTCCCTGTAACATTTTCGGTCATATTCGGTAATTTCAGAGTAATAACAGTTATGTTAACAGTATGTTCTATTTGCCTGGTCCAAAAACGGGAAAAACATATTCCAAAAAAAAAAAAAATATATATTTTTTACAAAATTGGCTGCCCGGCCTTTGTTAACCATGGCGATGTACATATAATCCTTGTTTAAGTATACAACCAAGCGATGAAACTTTAAAACTTTATTTTTTTTTAAATTAGTGCTTTGTGTTTTCGCTGGAATTCAGCGAATTTGTGACCCAATTTTCTTTTATTCAAATAGACTATAGGTTATCGTCTTTAAAACAGTTCAAAAAAATTTGCTAGTACAGAAGAAAATTTAATTTATAAAATCAGAAAAACTATACCATCGTTTTGGGAGGTAAAACCTGAAAAAAATGGTAATTTTTACATTTTCCCAATCTCGAGGCCTAAAAAGTTTTAACGAAAACTTTATTCTTAATAAAAAAAAAACTTAAATTTTTGATGAAAAAAAAAATGTATGACAGAAGAGCCCAAATTCGAAAGCTTAGGCACAATATCCACTTCATTACACACAGAAAAAATGTTTCACCACTTAAGTGTTTTAATTAGTTTTAAATAAGAGTTCAATTAATTTTTTAATTAATTCAAATATATATTTGTTTAAAACATAAAAAAATCCTACATAAACAATAATTTGCATCAATTAATTATTTAATGAAATTTTAATCTGAAACTAATTAAAACCTTTAATTGCTGAAAATATTTTTTTTCCTGTGTATGGGGCCGACTGAAAGCAATTCCATACGAAAACACTGCCGATTTTGAGTCAAAAAAAATAACACTTATATTTGAAAATTTAACCCTTTTGACTAAAATTTCTTTTGTTAATTTCAATTAAATAATTGTAAATGTTTTCTGGAAAAAATCATATTTTCGTAATAAATTAAGTTTTAATCAGCAAGCTAATAATTCTTGCAAAAAAAAACCGACTTCAAAACAGATAGATGGGCACCAATTCTAAACTAAAAATGTAAAAAGTAATCTGTAAGAATTAGATTTAAACCAAATAAAATATGCGCCAAAATTAGAGGGATAAAAAGTAAAGACTATGTGAATGTCAAGCCTCTCCCTATTACTGTTCAAAAGTTAAGCTATTTTTACCAGCATCCGTCTTTTATCTGGACACCATTCAAGCGTCTGTCTATAACGATTTCAAAGATAGGGGCACACAGAATAAATAACATCACCTATTCGGACCCCCTTTAATGTTAAATTAAAGACCTGTTGTTATAGAGGACTTGGCCACAAAGATTCTTTATAAATTTCAACTATCTGTCTATAACGGTTAAAATGTTCAACCATATATATCAAATTATATGAACTATTGGGACACCCTTCACATTATAATTCCAAATATTTATAAAGACTATGTGAATGTCAAGCCTCTCCCTATTACTGTTCAAAAATTAAGCTATTTTTACCAGCATCCGTCTTTTATGGGGACACCATTCAAGCCTCTGTATATAACGATTTCAAAGATAGGGGCACACAGATCAAATAACATAACCTATTCGGACACCCTTTAATTTACTACGTTAAATTAAAGACCTGTTGTTATAGAGGACTTGGCCACAAAGATTCTTTGCAAATTTCAACTATCTGTCTATAACGGTCAACCATATATATCAAATTACATGAACTATTGGGACACCCTTCACATTATAATTCCAAATATTTATACTTGTTATCATACCAGGGAAAGTAGTGGACATTCTGCCTAATTTTCAAGTGTTTGTGTTTAACAGTTCAAAAGATAGGGCCATATAGATCAAATTATGTAATTTATGGGGACACCCTTTAATTTCTAAATTCAAATTGTATACTTGCTATAGTGGACTTTGCAATACAGGTTCCTTGTAAATTTCAGGTGTCTGTCTCTAACAGTTCAAAAGTTTGGCCACATACATAGAATTACATTAACTATTGGAACACCCTTTTAGTTCCAAATTCAAAATTTATTCTTTTTGTTATAGCTGACTTAGCACTATAGATTCTTTGTAATTTTCAAAGGTCTGTGTACAACTGTTCAAAAGTATGGCCCTATACATAAAATTAAATGAACTATTGGAGTACCCTTTAATTTAAAATTTTGAATATTTATACATTTTATTATAACGGTCATGGTAATCGACATTCTGTCAAATTTTCAAGGTTTTGTCTATAGCGGTTCAAAAGATAGACACAAATAGATCAAATTATGTCACCTATGGGGACACCCTTTAAATTATAAATTTATTTTTTTATTAATTTCTGCTGTTGGCAGCTATAGCGACACGCAATTTTTTAAAATTTTAATTTTGTGCCCTTTACTGTTCTTAGTACACGTAAAAAACATGTATATTGTATGGGGACACCCTTTAATTTTTAATATAATGAACTGTTTTTAAAATGGGACCAACCTGAAAGCATAAACTTTCAAATAAAGAAAAAAATTTTAAATCGGTTCAGAAATGGCTGAGTTCTGTGGTTACATACATAAACAAAAAGCAACATTCAGACGAATAGATAACCTCCTTCTTTTTTGAAGTCGGTTAAAAATATTTAAGAAGGTGTGTTTTTGCTAAAAATGAGATTTTTGTAGAAAAGAACTTTTTTGAAAACTTCTCTAAGTTTTTGCTTCAAAAGAAAGCTCTTCCAATTTTAAATATTTGTTAATAAAACCTGGATTTTTTAATAATTAGAAGCGTTTCAATCAGAACGGTCCTCTTAGGTTTACAGTACAATACATTAATTAAAACTTAAAATGGTCGTCAATGAAAAATTTATATATGCAGCACTTAAAGCTAGAATTCGATTCGAAAGTTTTATTCACTTAAAAGGAATATTTAAATATTTCCAATTTATTTTTTTCAAGTTATCGTTTTGTTTTTTAGTTTGCAATTTTTCCTAAAATCTTTTTTTTTTATTTAAGCCTTTTGCATTTAAAATACTATACATTATATTTGGCATATTTGGCAAAAAGCCCATGTGCTAGGAAGACAAGAAAAAGTGCTGTGTAGATTGAAGCACGTAAAAAAAAATGAAGGAGTGAATTGAAGACATAAGGAAACAACATATACTTTCTCCCCTCAGCAGCTAAAAAAAAGTATAAAAAAATTTTAAAAAGTTAGTAAAAGCATATATTGGAAATATTAGAATAAATGTACGCCACTTGGTGGAGACAAAATCATATTCATATAACAAACTCATCCTTTTTGTTGGCAAGTGTTTGGCTAAAGTTTAGCAGTCATTTTATATAAAAAAAATATAAAAAAATAAAAAATAAATTCAATTCAAATCAAATAAAATATATAGAGAGGGTTAAATGATTTAAAGTTAGAAATACATTTTTAGCAACAAACGCTGGAGAGAGAGAGAGAGAGATAGACTATAAGTAATAGTTTTTTAATGTCATTTTAAAACTTTTAAAAAAGTAAAAGTATATTTTTCTCGAGCACATGCTATTAAAAAATATTTAAAAAAAATGTGGCTTTAAAGTTAAGCTGCTTTAGGAAAAGCCAAATTTTTAGAAACTCTATTAATTATTATTTATAAGTGGACAGGGAGATAGACACCTTTAGTTGAATCCCATAATGTATTCATTTTCTGGAATATTTATAGCTAAATCATTAAATTAAATTTTTTTAATTTAATAATAAATGACATTCAGTTTATACTCTTTAAATGTCACAAATTAGTTGTTGTGAATCTTATATCAAAGCATTAATCACTACTGAGTATAACAATTTCCTATTTCCTGTATTCATTTATTCAATTTGTTTTCTTTTGACAATCCATCAAAAACAAGTCCCGTATAAAAATTGTTTTCTTTCCAAGAATATCTACCAACCAACCAATCAAAGTTGATGGGAAAAAAAAAACTTTCGAGAAAAAAATATTTTCACCAAAAATTATAAATAAAAACAATTAACTTCAAATGTTTTTTGTGTTACCCCACTGTCACCGAGATGTTTATGCAAATTTATGTTGGCTGTTGGCTGTTGTCTGATTTAACAAGTGCGGGCGTATGGTATTGTTGCCAGGGTATTTTTTTTCTTTTTTAACAGTGATGGAAAAAAATTGAATTGTGGTTTTTGTTACCACAACAACAAAATACTCAATGTAACTGTTGTTTATAATTAATGCTGTTGTTGTTGTGGGTGTACCCAGCAGTTCATGAATTGCTTAGATATTTTTCTGAAGAGAGTAAGTAGTATTGTAAGACAGCTAATGTCTACCTTCTGCAGTACCTTTTATTCAAAAATTCACTAGCAAATGATGACATCAAAAATTCTTTTTTATATATAAATTTTTGAAGATAGTTTTATACTTAAATTGATGCAGAGGTGACTAATGAATAATTTGAGGGTTTTCCTTTGCCCAGAACCGACAATTCTGTTTATTCACTCAAATATCAATTCAAATGAAAATCTGCCTTGTAACTCATGACTTTTTCATGAAAATCGGGGTTGTCATGGTCGTTTACGGTGGCGTAAATGGTCTTGTGGAAGAAAATCTTGTGACAACAGGATCTTAAATGGAAACAAGTGTAATTCCGTGTGGAAAATTGTGGCCAAAGTTGTTCTTTGAACACCAAGCTCCTGAGCACGGCGTCGAATTGAGGTTGATGGATTGTTTTGAACACTTTCTTGAGCAGCAGTATTGTTTTCACCCGATCTTGCAGTACGTTGTGGTCCATGCTTGGACCAATTACCCTACAGACCCTCTTCGAAATCATTTACTAATCACAATAAGACTCTTACTTTTATAGTGTTTCAGATTATGGTTTATATACTTTATACCCATCTTTGGTACTATTACTCAGAAACTTAGACTTCATGTGAAATTCTAAAATTTATATAAAATTCTAAAATTATTGTAGAGTTCTGTAAATAGCGTTTAAAATTTCTCCCTGATAAAAATAAAAGGTGCTGCCAAGTTTGCAGTACCATTGAATCGTTAAAATTGAATACTTTCACCATTTTTAGTCCTCGGTGATTAGGTATCCACGAAAGAAACTTACATTTTCTTCTCCTCTATGTTTAGCACAAATTTCTTGATGGTGACAGTGGGACACCAACAGGTCAATTTCTGTATAACTTAAGGTTCAGCTAGCAGTAGATAACGACGATAATACGCGATTCTCAATTAAAGTCACTTTACAAATCTTCATTGAATGAAGTGGAACGAAAAGAAGAGTATATTTAGGATGACGTTTTACAGAACTGCAGGGTATTGCGTGGTTGTAAATAATTCTCATTAACACTCCTGCATTTTGCATCATATTTTCTGTGCATATTTGTATCAATATTTTATGTAAAAGTTAAGTTAATGCAGAACGGAGAAGAGGGCTGAGTAGTTTATCCAAATAATTTCAGAATGTGTACATACAAATGTGATGGGCCTGTGTACGCAGGAAAACAAATGTTCTGTTGATTATGTTGCTGTTTTTATTTAATAAAGTAATTTAAATTTGCCAGAGCATTCGAATTTATGTAAGCGTACTTACAGTGTGCCAATGAGTACATTGGACTCTTTTCATAAATATGCATTTATTAATTCACACACATATGTATGTATGTACATACGTACATTTTTGTAAGTTTGACTACATGTGCATTTATGAACGGATTATCAATCATAATTATGACATTGTAACTGTGTCAATAGAGGCATTTTTGAAGTGTCTCAAATGGTGGGTGGGTGTACAAAAAATTAATTTAATCTGTTGGGCTTGTTTTAATCATTAATACCATTTAAGAGATACAACACTTATACAGCATGTCTCAGAAACAACAATTTGGTTGAAGTAATTTAGTGGCAATTTTTTAAAGAAAATTAAAATCTAAAGATAAAAAACAAAATGCGATAAAATTAATCTGATATAAGTATGTACATTTTATGTCGTAATCATATTTTTTCCTATAGAAATATTTTATGCAACTGAAAATTTCCCCCAAAAAATATTTCTTGAACTCTGCTAATTTTCCTGTAAAACATTTTAAAGAAACATTTTGAAATTTTTCTATCCGAAATACTGTCTATAAGTCAGGAGAATGCCACCTTGGCTTGCTTTGCGCTTCAACAACTTTGGGCAATGGGCGAGTCAACAATGAAAATTGCTGCATCTGGGGATCAAAGTGTCCGCATGTGCTTGACTGTAGAGCGTTACATTTTGTGTGTATTTGCGAGTAGTGGCATAATTGGCCCATTTTTATTTCGAAAATGCTGCTGAATATAGCATTTCAGTCAAAGGCCAGTGCTATAGCAACTTGGAAAATCTTTGGTTTCAGCAGGATGGAAAACCAAGACACATATCTCATCGAAAAATCGACATGAAACATAACTAGAGCAAAACGCTTTTTTGTTTTTATTTTTCTCGGCTGTAATAATTCTCTTTTGATATTTTTTTCTTCAATAAATATTAGACTGCGACTAGTAGATCGGAGAGAGTGCACACAGATCTCGGGCGATAAATATGACCACTCCAATCTGCCTGACCATTCTCACGCAATATAGATTGCAGGAAGGTCCTAATTTTTGCGAAAATTTTCTGTAAAATTTTTATAAAAAACTTTCGATAGAATTATTACAAACAAATTTTCGATCAAATTTTTACAAAAAAATTTTTCATAAAATTTTTACAAAGAATTTTCGATAAAATTTTTATAAAAATTTTTGATAAAATTATTACAAATATTTCTGATAGATTTTTTACAAAAAATATTCGATAAAATTTTAAAAAAAATATATTCGATAAAGTTTTTACAAAAAAATTTCGATTAAATTAAAAAAAAATTAATAATATATACAAAATAGTTTACGAGAAAATTTTTATAAAAAATTTTAGATAAAATTTTTATAAAAAAATTAAATGTTTACAAAAAAATTTTCATAAAAATTTTTACAAAAAAATTTTCATAAAAATTTTTACAAAAAAATTTTCATAAAAATTTTTACAAAAAAATTTCCTTAAAATTTTTTTTTTTTTTTTGCATAATTTATTTATTGTATCTTCAATTTTTTAACTAACAATAATTACTCGTATCTTAAGTCGAAAATAAAAAATATACGTTTTTAGTCCAGCCAGTGCTAGACAAAAATACTGTTTGTTTCACGGATTTTGCAAGCAGTATCTCTTCTTTTTAGTCGAATGTAACCAGGTTCATTCAGCATGCTACGCGCCAAAGGGTTTGGATGAGATTCAAACCTCTTTAGATATGTGACTGCGTGTTTCGCTATTTCTGCATTAACTGATGGCATGTTTAGGTCTTTGTGGATGTTCGAATTTTTTATATACCAGGGAGCAGATGTAATTATACGAAGAATTTTATTTTGGCGCCTTTGAATTTTTTCTACATTGCTAACTGAGGCAGTGCCCCATAACTGAATCCCATAACACCAAATTGGTTTGAGGATCGACTTGTACAGTAGAAGTTTACAATCTAAGCTCAGGGTGGAGTTTCAGCCAATAAGCCAATTTAGTTGTACTGCTTTGTTTGTGTTAACTAGAAATCAATGTGGCTTTTCCAAGTAAGGCGACGGTCAAGATGTATACCCAGGTATTTAACGTCTGAAAGCTGTGGTATCATTTGGTTATTTATGCGAATAGGAGGGTATGAGTCCCTACGCAGTGTGAGTGTTATGTGAGTACATTTTTGTTCATTAACTTTTATTCTCCATTTTTCTAGCCATTTTTCCAAATTGAGTATGTGGTCTTGTAAAAGTTGTGATGTTTCTTGGGCTGTGGCGAACTTAAAAAGTTACCTTCTTTTAGTAAAAGCTTGCGATTCGTTAAATAATCTTATAAGAGCTTATAGAAGTTTTCGGGCAAGTTTAACTTTAGCTTAAATATTAGGCCTTCGTGCCAAACCTAATCGAATGCTTGAGAAACGTCGATAAAAAGCGCAGAACAGTATTTTTTTCTTCAAAGGTCGTTTTAATTACATTTACTAATCTGTGTGTTTGTTGGAACGTACTATGTTGTTTTCTGAAGCCGAATTGATGGTTCGGAATGCATCCTTTCGCGCTAAGTATTGGATTCAGCTTAATTATTAATATTCTCTCAAACAACTTTGACATGTTTGATAAAAGGCTTATAGGTCTGTATGATTCTACTTTCGTGTGGTCTTTTCCTGGTTTAGGAATCATAGTAATCAGAGAAACCTTCCACTCTGTGGGAAAGTATTCAAGACGTAAGATGACATTAAAAACAAACAAAATAATTCTGCGACCTATACGGGGCAACTCAACTAACATCTTGTTACTTGTTTTATCAACGCCAGGGGTTTTTTGGTGTTTAAATCTACTATTGCCCTTTCAATATCGCTAAATTAAAATCTTAGGGGTACTACGGCACTAATGTCTACTGGTGACAACTCAACTATATCAGTACACATATTTGGACTGCCTTAAAAAATTTTACAGAAAAATTTTTGAAAAAATTTTTACCAAAAATTTTCTATAAAATTTTTACAAAAAATATTCGAAAAAAAAAATTCGATTGAATTTTTACAAAAACTTTTCGATTAAATTAAAAAAATATATAAAATTTATACAAAACCGTTTACGAGAAAATTTTTTATAAAATTATTACAAATAATTTTTTATAAAATTTTTACAAAAAAATTATCGATAAAATTTTTACAAAAATTTTTTGATAAAGTTTTTACGAAAAATATTTATATGTATATATTTATATTATATATGTAATAATGAAGTCGAAAATCACAAAAGTAAAAACCGAATGTGTATTATTGTAAAATTGAGAAACATAACAAACTAGGGGTATATTTAATATTACTATGGTGAAGAGTATATAATATGCGGCATGGTCGAATATAGCACTCTAAGGGCCATTATTATAACTTACCAATGGCTGAAGTTAGGATTTTATCGGAGAGATAAGTAGTTTTTCCCTATTATAAGTAAGCTAAAAAATAATAATAAACAAATAGATGCTAAATTTGTCAATAAAAATTTGTTTACAAACAAGATTTTTGTGGAAAACAATCTCAATATTGAAGCTGTTTGGACATAAACTTAAAGTTACCGTCATTCCCTTGCCATCTTTTATTCATCATCTCTCTCTCTCTCTATCTATCTTTGAGAAATTATGTTATAATGTCCTGCTCTCAGCTGCAGTAGAAACAAAGTAAGAATTACAGCAGTTTTTTTTTATAAACAAAATTCGCCTTAAAACTTCCCAAGTAAGCAAGAGAAATAGAGAGTCAGTGGAATAAAATCCAAACAAGAGTTTTGTAATTTGCCATATTTTTGTGGCAGCAACAAACGACACCTGCAAAACATGATATTGTGGTAAGAAACCCACATCCATATGAAAACTGGCCTAAAGTTCTTTTTATCTATCAGTCTTGCTTGTAATGCTGTGGAATATGGATGGTTGTGCTAACTGACTGACTGACTGACTGGACAGTAAGTTGGCTGCATGTTTGTTTGGCTGACTGAGTACTTTAGTGTTGGCTGGCTGGCTGGCTGCCTTCATGGGTTATTACTTGTTATGGAGTTTGTGCTCAGCTATATATGGAGGTGTTTTAGTTTCTTTTTAAATATAGATATAAAGATATTTTCCAAGATAACAATGACGCGTGCCTGTAGGATGGGATGATCTTTAAGCACAACCCAATGCAACCAAAATAGAAGTGTGTTTTTTTTTGTATATTGATATGAACAGGCGTTAAGTAGGCATATGAATGTTGGTGATAATAAGGAGAATGACTTTTAAGGTTTTGTTTTTTCTGCAGCAACCCGTTAAGGAAGTGGTATCTGTGTGTGTGTGTGTGCGCGCGCGTGTTTTTTCTTCTTTAAACTAATTACCAGTTAGATGAAATTTGGTTCTTCTATAATTGCCTTCATTTACTTTTTTTTAAGTTTAAGTTTGTTTCCTTAATTTTGCATGCAAATTATAATCTTTTGTTTATTTATGTCGAATTTATTTTTTTATTTTATTTTTTTGTTTTATAAAAAAGTTGTTTAATTAATCATTGTGACCTTTCTATTTCATTGAACATTTGTATGTGTATATGTACATGTTCAGTTTTATCACATTTGTTGCCAGTTGTTCGTGAGGAGTTTCTTTTTTTTTGCTTTAAAATATTATATCTCAACAATAGAAGGGTTAAAAACGACTGGGGTTGTTTGCTTGATTGCTTTGCGATGTGCGGCACTGATAGCGCCAAATGTTAAATGTAACTTTTAAACATTAAAGATATTTCTGTTATTGAAGAGCTGCCAACTTGGCGCAATTCTTAAAACACCAAAATTAATACTGCTGCTTAAAGTTATAAAAGCAAATTTGTAATTTTTGTAGATAAAAAAAATATAGAAAATTTTTATAAAATTTTATATAAACCCTATTGCATAGTTAGGGAGAATATGTATATGAACTTGAGCTTACGAACGGTTAATTTATTGATATGTTAATAAATATAACGTTTAATAAATTTATATGTTGAAAACATTCTGGTTTTATGCATAAAATTCTGATAGATTAGATATTTGTAATATAAAATTTTTTTTTATAAATATTCTACAATGAAGAGTAATTTTCCTTATAGAAGTGTTGACACAATTTTCATAAAGAATAATTTCTTACAGAAAAATTTGAAATATTTATCATTGGAAAATTAGACAACTTTTTAATATTTTTTTCGCAAATTTTCTTATAAAAAATACTTAAAAAAAAAAAATAAATTTTTTTATAGAAAAATAAGAAAATTTCAATATTTTACTAGAGTAACCCTACCCGCGTTGCTGAGAGCCGACAAAATGTAATTCTCATAAGAAAAAAAAAAAATACATTTTATATAGGGAAAACACACCATCATAAAAGAGCGCGTATAACGCATATTCGTCAAAATTTTTCGATGTTTTTTTTTTATTTTTTTTTTTTTAAAGAGAAGTACCACTCAGGCAGAAATGCCTACATTAACTGTGGTACTTCCTTTGGAAAGGGATAGTAGTAGATAAGACAGATGGTTAGTGATAGTAAAGCTTCGATTCTGGCAACACTGCAATTGCACGTTATGATTATTTTTAGAACAGTATTGTAGCGCCTCTAGTGTTGTTTAGGCGAATTAGTTCGAAGCTAGCATAGCCAATTTATAATTATTTTACTTCGCCGGCGATTTAGTGCTATGATATGCATTATTATGAAGAAAAATTAATACATATCAGAAAAATTGATGTTGCCATGGCTGAGATATAAACCATCAGTGAAAGTAGACCTTTCCAACGCATGTACTCGTTTGAAAATCGGTTAAGTGGTTCTCGAGTTATAAAATCTCGAACATAGGACTAATTATTTTTATATATATATATATAGATATTCATCAACTTTATCGGCTTAGTCGATTATTTGACTATAATTTAAAAGAACGTTTGATGATTATAGGCAACAGCTTATGCGTTTGAACCAAAAATTGCGCGAAAAGCCACCACAGACGGACAAATATACAACAAAGTCTGCTTTCATATATTTTAGTGAGGCTATTGGTACAGTAGGCAAACGCTTTCGATGTGAGGACATCATTATCAAGCCTCATTATG
Source organism: Phasia obesa (assembly GCA_949628195.1). Taxonomy (NCBI): domain Eukaryota; kingdom Metazoa; phylum Arthropoda; class Insecta; order Diptera; family Tachinidae; genus Phasia; species Phasia obesa. The sequence goes on along the minus strand of OX451219.1, from coordinate 117,657,777 downwards.
GATAGTACTAGGGAGGAATTAGGATAGTACTAGGGAGGAATTAATTATTAGATGTTTTAAAATAAATAGTGTTGTGTTCAGGTAATTTCTTCATCCGGGGGGGTGTCTGCGGTATCAATGTACATTTTCGTATTTTATTACTAGATGTGTAAAGCCTGGGGAGCAAGGACGCAATTCTCTTTATCTACTGTTATTTTTTAATTATATATAACAAATTGTTGTAAGTTACTGTTTGATTTGTACTTTTATTAGGATAATAGTTTTTAGTCCTAAGGTTTGTTTTTTTTGTCTACTGTTCATAAAAATTGTAAAGTTTTATAAAATAAAAATAAAAAATGGGTAAGTATATCCGTCAGTGTGTTGTGTTCGTTTGTTAAAGTATTTCAAGGGTAAGTTATATTTACCTGATCGTTAATAATGTCTACGTTAGAAGTTCGTGTTATCTTCTACCTTTTTTTTCTAGGATACAGTAACACATTAATATATTACACTTGGTTTTAATACCTAAGTATTAAGGTATAGTGCAAAATTCGGGTCCTCTCTTTTTCGTTTGTACGAGCGTATGTGTTCTCTAAACCTTGTTTCTAATGTTCGTCCAGTTTGTCCTACATGTGTCGGGGTTTTCAGCTTGTCTGCAGAAAACACCCAGAGTCTTTGGTAGGAATCGAACCCGCAACCCTCAGACTGTTAGACTAGCACACTAACAAACAGTCCATCGAGGCACTCAATGTATAGCTAGAGCAAGTTTGTATATTCCGCTGTTGCTAAACTTGACGGTTGTTTCTGTCGTTGTCTTAAGATTTTTTCATTGAGTGATGCGGGATTTTAGCACTGCTTCGTATATGCCTGTTATCACGCTTGGGAAATCCGACTTCCGTAATCTTCACCGATTTTTTCGCTAAATGCAAAAGGTATTAATAATGAAGTGTTAGATTTTCTTTTTTCAAAGTATTGAATATATATAAAATATATATATATAAAGTGATTTAACATTTCCTTTACTGCATATTCGGCATAACGCATGACTCAAATTGATTATAAATTTAGACCGGTTGTTGGTTTATATTGGTTCTTCATACGTTTTCGGCCTTCCTGATAAGGACTAAGCGCTTGTTATATAAAAAAAGATAAAATTTTCTTTACAAAATGTAAACTTTATTTTATAAAAAAAAAATATAGAAGAACAGTGTGTAGTTTTATTATACATAAGTTTTTAATAAGGAAATTTTTTGTAGAAAAAAAAATAATTATTTAAATAAAAAATAAATAAAAAAAATTGTTTAAATAAAAAATAAATAAAGAAAACAAAGTATATTTTTCTATATATAAATAAGAGATTTTTTTTATAAAAATTTTTGGAAAAATGGTTAATAATTAAAAATAATTTTTTTTTTTTATTTTTGCCGAAAGCGGTATGCTATATTGGAATCAGGATACTAAGGTACCTAATTACAAAATTTTGTTAAAAATCATCCAGTAGTTTTTACGTGATGCGAACACAAAAAACACAGACAGACAGACAGGAAATGACCTACAATCTTCACCAATGTGGAATTTATTTATTCAAAGTATTTTATTCTATAAATTATGCCCATGTTTCATAATTCCACAATAATATATTGTACATTCGGGTTTTACTTTTATGGTTTTAAACTTCTTTATTACAAATATAATATAAAGATAGACATTTTTTTGTAAGCGTTTTATCGAAAACTATTTGTAATAATTTTATCGAAAATTTTTCTGCAAAAATTTTATCGAAAATTTTGTTGCAAAAATTTTATCGAGTATTTTTTGGTAAAAATTTAATCGAAAATTTTTTGCTAAAATTTGATCGGAAATTTTTTGTAAAAATTTTATAGAATTTTTTTTTGTAAAAAATTTATTGAAAATTTTTTTGCAAAAATTTTATGGAAATTTTTTTTTGTAAAAATTTAATCGAAATTTTTTGCTAAAATTTTATCGAATTTTTTTTGTAAAAATTTTATCGAAATTTTTTTTGTAAAAAATTTATCGAAATTTTTTTTTGTAAAAAATATATCGAATTTTTTTTTTGTAAAAAATTTATCGAAATTTTTTTTGTAAAAATTTTATCGAAAATATTTTGTAAAAATTTTATTGAAAATGTTTTTGTAAAAAATAAACGCATTTCCTAAGAAAAAATATGTTCATTCTCTTTGCAAAAAATCCGCAAACTACGTAACACTTGCCAATTTGAGATTGTATACGAGTAATATTAGAAAAATTATAATAACAATAACCTAACTTTTAATGTTTCAATATACAAGTTAATCGTTGAAGGTTTCTCTGTGGCAACATACAACTTGAGTTTTATATATTTACAAAAGCAACATAAAAAGTTTCACATTTAAAACCGCACACATATGCAGGGAATTTAGAAAGACGTAATATAAAAGGGTTGCTTTTAAAGATGACAAAATAATATTAGAAGATATTAAATAAAAAAAAAACTAATAATAGGGGTGTTGCAAGGTATTGGTATGTTTAATGAAATAAAAATTTAACCAATCAAATATGCAGGTAAGGTGGTAAAATAAAGGAAAAAGTGATAAAGTTTCTGCAACATAAACATCAACAAAAATAAATTCTAATATGAAATAATTAACACAAGAACTAATAACGGCCATGAAACGCAATCATACTCTGTTATTCAAGCTGTCAGAAATGGTATGTGTATTCAAGAAGTATAATTGCGGGCATTAGAAAGAAGTGTATGTGTATGACAGACTTTTTGACAAGTCTGTACGATTTGATACTCTTTTGAAAAAAAAAACTTATTAAATATTTTGCTTAATGCAAAAATTTAATATTTACAATTACAAGGAAAGTCCTGGAACTATTCGACCCGACTTACGATGGTTTTAAAAGATTTTTTAAAACTGAGGAGATTACTGAAGAGGACTGTATCAGTTATTCTAACTATCGCGTGAACGTCACACTTTTTTCGTGCAGTAATCAAATACAACTATTTGGAAAGCAATACCCTGCAGAAATAAAAAAACTAGGTACTGAAAGTACCAATTTAGTACTAAAAGTATCAATTGGCTAAATAAATATGCTTCATTAGAATAAATGATTTTTCGGTCAAATTCCATGTTCTCACTTTGGAAATAAGTTTGCAGTATTTCCCATCGTAGTTCAATCGCAAAGCGACGAAAAAAAGAAACATCTAACAGCGATAAAATATGATTACGATAGATACCTATTGGCTAATAATTCTGACTGATAGTATAACGAACAAGTTTCATTCCAAACCATTACAGAATCAACAACTATATTCGGCGATGCCGAATCATTTATACCCTGCCCTATAGTTATGTTAAATAATCGCTTACTTTGTTATATTTCCCAATTTCACAATAATATACATTCGGTTTTTCCTTTAATGATTTTAAACTTCATTATTACAAATATAATATAAATTATATGAACTATTTTTAAATGAATTAATTAATTATATAGGCTTAAATTCCTTAATATAAAGATATAGAAATTTTTTATTTTTTAAAAATGTTATAGAAAATTTGTTGTAAATTTTTTCCAAAATTGTTCATAAAAATAATTTTTAGAAAATTTTTTGTAAAATTTTTTATAAAAATTTTTTTTATTTTTTTTTTTAATTTTCAATTTAATTATTTTTTCAATATTTGTGTTTTAAATTTTTTGTAAAAATTTTTTCGAAAATTTTTTTTTTAATAAGGAACTTCCTGCAATCTATATTGCGTTAGAATAGTCAGACTAAAGCAAAAAATACTTTTAAAAAAATTTCCTTATATTAAGTGTGGATCTATTGGCTACCTTTATATATATGGCTTTCTATAAAGGACTTTAATACAAATCAACCTTTACAAACAAACAAACAAAAAATTGCCCCTTGTCGTGGTCTAATATTTATTTAACAAAAAAAAAAAAAGCTTTAAAACCGAAAAAAATAAAAACAACGTGAAAAAATATATATGGGCGTGTTTTTGGCTCGCAGGCTCGAATGGGATCTTTTGATGTTGCTGAACTAAAAATTTCCGAAATGATGCCTGCCAGATTGGCGGGCTTAAATCTTCTGTACCTCGTCTGGCGCCTTCACAAATGACATTTCAACATAAACACGAACAGAAGGGAAGACGAAAAATCGCTTAATCAACTTTTCTATATGTAAGGATCCAGCATGAATATACATTATGTTGTCCGAAATAAATATTATAGAAATTACACACGGAATGACACACTTATATAAACCCTTTCCACCTGTGGTGAAGGCTTTAAAAACGCCCTTACTTGTATTAATGCTTTCAATATTTTTAGAGCTTTTAGCTTAGTTAAAGCTTTAATTTAATGTTTAAAATTTAAATTTTATTTAATAATTAAGGGTGCTGTAGCTTAAGTGGTTAGCACGTTGACTACTAACCAATGGTCACGAGTTCAATACTCAACAACAATATTTCTAAATCGCCAGCGAAATAAAATAATTATAAATTGGCTATGCTAGCTTCAAACTAATTCGCCTAAATAACACCGGAGGCGCTGCTTGATACGCTGTTCTAAAAATATTCATACCGTGCAATTGCAGTGTTGCCATAAGCGAAGCTTTACTATCACACTAACTATCTGTCTTATCTGCTACTATCCCTTTCCAAAGAAAGTAACACAGTTAATATAGACATTAACTGCCTGAGTGTTACTTCTCTTTAAAAAAAAACTTATTTATTATTATTTTTACAATAATTTTTACTAGTCCTAAAAATTAAAACTTTATGAAGGCTGAAAATCCAATCGACCACAATTATAAATGGATAAAAGTTAAATTCTATGTACTTATAAATAAATGGGTTAATGAATGTTTTTATAAGATGTTATGAAATTATTTATTTTAGCAACAGCAACAATGCTATAAATGAAATATTGCTATATTTTTTTATTTACAATTAAAACTATTAGCATACGACATATATTACAGTAGTTGCTTTAAACGAAAGATATGCAATAACACTAAATATCAGTTCTTGTGAAATTCGTACTTTTCTTCAGTTTCCACTGTTCATTTGGTATAGTTTGCAGCATCATTAGAAATTAATAAATCAATGTCTATTGACATTTGTCTAAGTCATCTTTTGGCAATGAGTGGCCGGAAGTTTTTGGCAAAAATTTGTGGCTAATTAATAAATGGATGAATGTGCAGTTGAAGCTCATTGTCGAAGAAGATAAATTACTGATATTAATTAATATATTAGTTAGCAAACATAAGCAAAGCTAAAGCATACTTTTAGCAAATCCCAAAAATATGCTCTTATTTTTGTTAATGTTAAGAAACTAAAAGTATGCAACAAAATCATAAATAACAAACAAGCAGAAAAATGACTTTTTTCGTCGAAATCTTGCTTGATATATTTTTTTTAATTATGATTTTAGTAAAAAAAACAAATCATGCTTAGTTATATAAATCGCAAAATTAAAAAAAAAAAATTAATGGTTTAAATAATCAAGGGTATAAATTGGGTATAAAGGGTTTGCAATGCCATTAGGCATAGCTTTGGGCCGAACATCAGACTTGAGGAATTCTAGTCCTAGTTAGCAAGGAGGTGAGGGAAGCTTAAATAGCGATGGAGCGCATGAGTAGAAGAAAAATAGTCAAAAGATTGCATCGAATACTCATTGCTGAAGGCGTTATAAACAATCAGTGGTTCTAATGGTTCTCTTATGGGCAGTAGAGCAGGAGTAGTTGTTTACACGTCTAAGTTGAACCGGTCCACCAGAACAGGGTGTTCCAACATTGATATGTTTTTCAAGTATATTGCCTTATTTTTTGAACCGCAATAGGTAGGCTGCTGATATTTTTACAGAAAGTGTATTACCATGGCCGCTATAACAACAATTACTAAAATGTAAAGGGTGTTCTGATAATGATGCAATTTTGCGAATATGTATGTAAATTTATGTCTGCTATAGCAAAATATATTAAAAAATAGCAATTAAAGGGTTTCGCAAAGTGACAAGTGACAAATGTTTACTTACATATGTATGTAGCCTAGTTTTTGAACAGAAACGGGTAGAGAATTTAAAGCGATGCAGATTATGTATAAATGTGTCCCCTATAACAAGGGGAAAAAATAATAAAATCAAAAACTAAAGGGTGTTTCGGTAATAACACGATTTGCCACATATAACCTTATGTTTGAACAGTGATACGCTGACACTTAAAATTCACAAAGATTATTACACCCGGTATTTAGTACTAAGCTCTAGTACAAAAATAAATAAAAAATAAAGGGTGCTCCATACTACGTGAATAAATTACCAACTTAAATTTTTAAAGTTGTACTCAACATAGTACGAGACCCTACGTGTGTGAGTCTGACTCGCACTTGACTGATTTTTTGTTTTTTTAATTTGGCTTTTTCTAAATATTTTATTTTGTATGAAATACAATTTTCGCTGGAGAAAACAAATTTGGAAAATTTTTTCAATTAACGCCCTTTTCTAGCCTTAAAGAGCAGTTGCAAAAACTATTTATTTGCCTTATACTTTTGTATTTCTGCTTAGTTTCATTAGAAATGTATAGTGTTATTTATTTCCTGAAGCTCTAACGTTTTAACTTTTTTTTTGTTCTCTTAACTTTGCTTTTCTGTAACATTTTTCTACAAATTATCGCCTTTTTCAAATCATTATCAATCATCTATCATTTTCATATGATGTTCTTGTTGTTGTTGTTGTCTTTGGGGTTTGTTTTTTGTCGGTATTAGTAGTACTGGCATTGGTGTTGATATTGTTGCTGTTGTTACTGCTGTTGTCTGTTTTTTGTGGTTTTAACTAATTTGGCAAATCGTTAACAACATCCAAACTATGAAAAAGGCAATTTAACAGTAGCTGCAATTTTCAAATACCTAACCGACATTTTCTAATACTCATTCATATTCATACCATAGATATTTGTCTATGCCACTAAACCTCCGTCCGTCCGTCTGCCTCTACGACTACATATTGTTACCAAACTAAATATGGTCACGACAATGTTTATAACGATCGCAGTCATTTCTTCAGCCGTAATCATTATTATCATCATCATCATCATCATCATTTTCTTGAGCATAATACTCGTAATATTGTAACGAACATCTAATAAAAATAACTAGTGCTGATGGTGTGTTGATGATTATGATGAGTCACATTAAAAAAAAGACGTCCACTAAAAGAAGAATACCTGGTTTGGTTTCGTATCTTTGGCTACGCGAAAATAAATGTTGTAGATTTTAACACCCATACAGGTAATGGCAAGAGGTTGCTGGAATTATCATTAGCCGATTTACTAAGATTTGTTGGTTGCTTTATGTCTTTAACTTTTGGTCTGGTCATCCGTTGTTATAGACATTCAATTCAAAACAATTCAAACAAAATAAAATTGGCTGAGGAAAAAAAAAACAGCCAACACATTGTTTACACCCAGTACAAACTCACCACCAACTAAAAACAGCATTTGCTGTTTTCAAACTTCGTGTTGCAGCAGTTTTGTATGGCAACCAACAACAAAACATAAAAGAGTATCTGGCCCAGACGTCTGTTATGAAAAGCTTTCGCAAAAATATTGGATATTTTTTATTTTTGTGTTGTATCCACACCGGCAAACCCACCATCTCATATGCGAGTACTACTAATACCACCAAGGTGGTTGGGGAATCTCTTGATAGTTATTATTATTACTTGTATTATTATTTTAATAAATATTTTTTCGTTATATTGTATTCTCTGTGCAATTGTTTGTTCGCCATAAATGTCTGTCTAAGTCGTGAGTTGTTTATTATAAAAGCGAAAAAACGAGGTGTTTTTTGTTTGTTTGTTAGTTGTTTCTGATTTCAGCAGAAAAACTTGCAAAATAATAATTTCGTTTAAATATTTATGGAAATTGTAATGTTTAGCATAGAAAAAATGTGGAAAATTATATTAAAATAAAAATAATAATGATGTGAACTTTTGTGAAAAGAAGAACGAAAAGTGAAGCATACTTCAGGGCCTGGAAGACGCCTCTTCACTTTTATTTATTTCCACCGAAATGAAATTTTAAGTGCTAGGAATAGTGATAAGAAAGTAAAATTAAGGAAAATTATCAAGTTCAAAGTTGTAAAATATTTATGAATTATATAAAAAATATGTTTATAAGAAGATCCGTTAAAAAAGTAGCAAAGTTGTTCGGAGTAAAAAAAAGGAGTTTGAAGTTTTCGAAATAATTGAGTGCATACTTGTAGGGTTTGGAATTAACAATAAAAGAAACATATTTATTAGGCTCCAGCAGAAAATATTTAATTTTCTAAGCCGATAGCCTTAGTTGCTAGTGCTAATTTCTTTTAGTTACAACTTTATTTATAACTAAATGTGGCCGCCATGTCGTGGGCGTCCTGATAATATTTTGCGGGATTTTGCTTTGAAAGTATTCCACACCTATTGTTAGACTTACTTATATAGAGTAGCACCTATAAGAGAAAAATGCAACTAAACTAAGAAGAAACTAACAATAACAGAATTTTATAGCGACACTCAAGTCGTAGTATTCTTACTAAATTTTAAAAATTAACCCTAAATAACAAAAATAATGTAATCACATAATTAACTAAGTATGAATTTCACAAAATAACCAAATTATTCAACACGTACGCGACTTAAAACAAATACAAATTTTATTTAATTGGCTATTTGGCATATGTTTTTAGCGCCATCTATGTTTAAATATCAAAATAAAAGGTGCCGCGCCGTTCTAAGTAGTTAAAGCGATCTGTGTTTTAAAATATGCAACTTTCAAAAATAAAAAGTGCCGTGCTGTACTCAGCAGTACTTAGTTCGTTCTTAAGATATGCTACATATCAGTTTATGTATTTTTTTACTTTATAATAAATTGAGTATGCATATCCGATTAGTTCAACTGCGTACTTTCACTGCATTATCTCCCCTAAGTATCCTATAATGGGACCAGTATACTTAGGTACGTCCTCACAAAATTTTGTTAAAATCCATCCAGTACTTTTTACGTGATGCGAACGTAAATGAAAAGCAGACAGACGGAAATGAGTTACTACTTTATTATATCTATATATACATATAAAAAAAAGTTGCATTGTGTTAGAAATTGATGTTTTCTGGAATGCGTGAACCCATTTTGTTTCTGCAAAGTATATATGAAATATGACGTCAATACCAAGGTTTTTTGTACAAACGGTCTCTGTATGTGTATTGGTTCATGAGTTATAGCCGGAATAGTTGTCGTGGTACCGCCCATACAAAGTAAAAAAATATTATCGTGTTCCTGGCGAACTGCAATAGATAGCGCCTTGAAACTTTGCAAGAGTAGCCTTTGTGCTTAGGCGCATAGTCTGCCAAAATATAGAATGAATTAGCACAGTGGGCATACAAAGTGCAAAATTATTGTGTATATAGAGAACTATAATAGGTATGGTCTTCAAAGTGGGTACAAGTAAACCCCATACCCATGCGGATACTCTAGAAAAACATAGGCTGAATTGCGACAGTGAGCGTGGTACCCCCCATACAAAGTAAAACATTATTATCCTGTATCAAGAGAACTGCAATAGGTAGCGCCTTGGAATTTTGCATCAGTAACTCCCATATTAAGAGAAACACAGAATGAATTTGAATGTAGGGCATGGTACCTCCTATACAAAGTGAAAAATTATTATCGCGTACCTAGAGAACTACATTAGGTATAGTCTTGCAACTTTGCACAAGTAACCCTCATACTAATGTGCATAGTCTAGCAAAATACAGACTGGATAAGAATACTGGGACTGGCACATCGCATTAAAAGTAAATAATTATTATCGTGTTAAGACGTATAGAGTAGCAAAAAACAGGTTGGATGGGAACATTTTTGACTTGAGAATAGCGTGCTTTTTCGCGTTAAAATTTGGTTATACTTTTCTTCCAAGTGTTTATTGTGTTTTTTGTGGATGGGTGTTGCGAAGCGCACCGGGGATAGCTAGTGCATAGATAAAATAAACACATTTTCTTTATCTTCCTTTCTTTCTTTCTACTTATTTGGATATTTTTTATAGACGACGTAATCTGACAAAAATGAACTTATCCCTTCAGGTTTAAATTGTTAGTACGGGGCAAAAATCTTTGACTGGGAAAATTTAACATAAGTAACGAGGTATCATATAATCTATACTTATAATGAAACATTATCTTATTTCCTGCTTGTCTGATTGCGTTCACATCACGTCAAAACTACTGGATGACTTTTAACAAAATTTTGTGAGGAGGTACCTTAGTATCCTGATTCCACTATAGGATACTTTTTTTTCAGTAAAAATATCTTATTTCCAAGATAAAGTGGAGAAAAAGCAGTAAAAGTAAGCCGGTACTGCATACTTTAATTTTTAAATCGATATATTTTAAATACGGTTGCTCCGCAGACGGCGCTGTTTTAAAATAATAACAAAATATGAATTGAAAACGTTATATTTTAAATATGTTTGCGCAACAAATGACACAGATTTAAGATAATGACAGAAGATGACATAAGATGACTTACTTACTGCCAAATAGAAAATTGAATTAAATTTGTATTTGATTGATATTTTTACTTTGTGGAATTACATTGTTATTAAAATATTTTAAACACCTTTTGCAGAGCCTTACAATAATTTTTAGAATTTTATATAAATTTTAGAATTTTATCCAGGGATGGGTACCTTAATATAAAATAAATACCTAAGAGTTTTAAAATTTGGTGTGGATTAATTTCAAAGCATAATACTGACAGGACGCACACAACGTGTGTGGGTACAGCTACTAACTAAATAAAATAAATCTTAAAGTGCCTGATTTTTTCTTATGTTCTGTACACAATTTTTGACTTTATCGAAAACTCAATTTCAATCCCAGGCTAAGGAACCTTACGTCGCATATACGTTTAAGTATCCTAAAATGTGTAGTGACACAAGGGATTACATTTTACTGAAATCAAATAAATTTTCAAAATCAAAATAATTTGTAAAAATAAATATAATAAATATTTATAAAACTACAAATATTTATTTGATACTCCCAAGAATATGCAATAGCTTTTCCGTTGCAAGTTAAAAAAATAGCAACATCGAGTCATATGCAGCACTTGCTTTGACTGCATTTTTCAAGAGTTTTTTAATTTTAAAATACCTATTCTCTTCAGTTTTTTTTTCTTTTTATATCGATAATAATAATTACAAATAATTATTTCCAAAGGACATGCATATTTTTAGGCTAAACATAACTGAACAATATTTTGCATACTTTTGCAAATGGTAAATATTGTTTCAGTTCTTCTAAAGACACTAAAATGAAATTTATATAAGTCTTATGTAATATAATTTGCTTTCGTTCGAAATTTGCCGAATAAACTGACAAATTTATTTCATAGTAAAAATCTTCTTCTTTTTTCGACTTTATATTTGTTTTCGACTTTAACATTTACAACAAACGAAATTCCAAAATTTGCATTTAACATTTAATAAATTTATTCGTTAAGCAGAAACATAATAAACGTGAATGGAAAATATAAATATTTGCAGCTGTCACAGTTTAATTTTGTATTTTGCACAAATTTTATTTTATTAACTAAACCCAAATATATTAAATGTTGTACTTTTTTGTTGTTAATTTAAGTTATGAAGAGTTCTATAATAGGTACAAGTATGATTTGACACTTAGAGTCGTTTAATTTGTGTTCCTCTTTTTATTTTGACCTAAAGGGACAAGACACAAGTTACAAATGATCAAATGGATAATTCGTTCTTGCATAACGATCGTCTTAAATCATCGGCATTGCAAATCGCTTAGTCATTAAGACCGTCAAACAGCAATCAGCAAACAGAGAGTCATTTCCAGGCCACATATAAAAATGAGCTTATCTATACATATAATAAAATAGTAACTCATTTCCGTCTGTCTGTCTGCTTTTCATTTGTGTTCGTATCACGTAAAAACTACTGGATGGATTTTAACAAAATTTTGTGAGGTACCTTAGTATCCTGATCCCAATATAGGATACTTTTTTTTCCACAAAATTATGTTACTTCGAAGACAAAGTGGAGAAAAAACAGTGAAAACTCAATTGTCGCTTTAAAGCTACTGAAATTTTCGGTTTAAAACTGAGATATATTCAACACGGTTATTTTTCAACACACCTTTTTATTTTTGAAATTTTCCGTTTAAAAATTGGTTATTTTTAACTCGGTTATTTTTCGACACAATTTTTTTTTTTGAAAGTGGAATATTTTAAAAGCTATTTCGCAACAGATGGCGCCAGTTAAATAAAAATTGTATTTCATCTTTACTTTATGGAAATGCATTGTTATTAAAATATTTTAAACACCACTTACAGAAGTTTACAATAATTTTTAGAATTTTAGAATTTTATCCAGGGATGAGTACCTTTATATAAAGTAAATATATAAACCATAACTGAAGCACTATAAAAGTAAAAGTCCTTCAATTGGTGTGAAAAACTTTCAAAGCAACATCAAGCAAGGTATTGTCAGAACGCCCACGACTTGGCGGGCACAGCTAGTTATGAATAAAAACCAGTGGTGCCCAAACACCTACAATCTATGCTTGTGTTAGAACCAAGACTAGCAACTCATTTGGTTTGCGTTGTTGAAATATAGACAATACAACACGTATGCTTTATGCGTATCGATGTTGCGCTAGCAAATAATTTTTTCGATATACTTACGAGCATAGGAAAACAGAGAGAGAGAGCGCATCACTGAGATCACTAAACGAGCTGGTATAGATAGGAATTCATTAAACGAATTCTAGATTAATTTATCGGTACCACAAGGCTCTGGTGTGTCTCCTATCCAACTGTCTTCTCATTTTTCTAAATAATCTTCTTTGTCAAACGTTCCTCGCTATTATCGCAACAATTTACGAATAGGGTGTGAACAGAGACGATTTTATTACTAGTAAGAGTCAATATTGCATGCTTATGCACAGAGGTGTATTCGAAAATGATGCTTCATCTGCTAATATGGGTGATATAAATATTAATGAATCGGAAGATCTTGGTGTTCTCGGCATGAAAATCCAGTGCGATCTTCGATGGACTAAACACATTTTTAAATATTTGAATTACAATTTAGAAAAATGGCATTAACATTTTATTATTTTATTAGTTTGGCAAACAAACTAATAAAATATTCATAAATTTAGATTTATTGGCCAGATTGCATCAAATTAATCTAAGCTAACTGGGCCTTATTATTGTAAATATAAATAAAACAATTTTATTACATTTTTCCCTGACGTTTCGTCAATTGTTTGTTGACTCTTTCAAAGGGATTTTGTAATAAAATTATAATAATAATAATTAATAATAAATAATAAATTATTAAATAAATTGTAAAACTAGTTGCTAGAATCTTTTTTGAAAAATAATATACATACATGTTTAAAATAATTAAATTTGTTGTAACACTTTTAAATTATCACCAGAAATGGTAATTTATAATGGGTGATCTTCCAACAAAAACAATGGTTTGGTGTGGTTTGTGGGCTGGTGGAATCATCGGTCCATATTTCTTTAATAATAAGGCCGGTGCTAACGTAACCGTCAATGGCGACCGTTATTGTGCCATAATAACCGGCTATTTGATGCCTGAAATTGAAGCTCGTGATCTCGGCCACATTTCGTTTCAGCAAGACGGTGCCACTTCCCACACATCGCATCAATCAATGGATTTATTAAGAGGACATTTCGGTGAGCACATAATTTCACGCTTTGGGCCGGTCGATTGGCCTCCTAGACCGTTACACCGTTAGACTTTATCCTGTGGGGATATGTGAAGTCTAAAGTTTATGCGGACAAACCCGCTTCGATTCAGGCCTTGAAGGAAAACATCACGCGTGTCATTCGCCAGTTATCAGTCGAAATGCTGGAACGAGTCATGGAAAATTGGACTCAACGGATGGACCATCTGCGACTTAGCAACGGCCAACATTTGATAGTAATAATCTTCAAAAAAAAAAAAATGTCAAAGAATGTTCTTTCAAATGATAATAAACATTCTCTATTAAAATTTTAATTTTCTGTGTTTTTTTTTTTTAATTATGGAACCTCGAAATAGATCACCCCTTATAATTTTATAACAATGAAAATATACAGCAATGATTTTAAGTTTTTGGGGAATTTTGGGGATGAAAATTTTCCAATTGGCAGTGGAACTCGAAAAATATCTGGGAATCCTGTTAAAGCCTTATATAGAAATCCTTTTATTTATGATTGATTGTTTTTTAAAATGTTTTATTAAACTGAATATTTTAATCAAGTGTCAACTGAAATCACTAAACTTTGACATCTTACTCATTTTTAAAAATAAACCTTCAATTTAAAACTTCCCTTTGCAAACTGCTAGTAGCCTAACTACTAATTTATATAATAAATATATCTTTACCAAACTAAAGAAATGTAAACATGACTTTATATGAAGATGTTTGTTGTTTGCTAAGAAAACAGTGTATAACAACAACATTTATAAATATTTTATTTTAATACAAATAAAGTCGTATTTATTAAAATGATACCTAAGACACAGTTGGGAAAACTTGATGGCCATGTCCTTTTTTGCAGTTCGTAGATATATTTGTTTAAGAATAAAAGATATTTAATAAAGTATATTCATAAAGTTATAATAATAATAATAATGCAGCATTTGGATTTGTGCAAAGCATCATTAACATTTCCATTTGAATTATGTATAATAATGTCATGTTTGTTTAATGTTTTATGCAGTTTGTTGTCGTTGTTGGTTGCACTAAAATATTCTGCAAAATTTGCATTTATGTAAAATTTTTATTTAAATAAATTTTCCTTTCTACATTTACATATTTCTCAGTCAGTGTGTTAAATTACAAATTGTTAAACATGAATTTATGACAAGTAGTTTTTAGTTTAAGAAACTAAAGATTTTGTTGTTCAAACAATTATTTAATAAATTATTTCATACATGACTTGACTCACATATATAGCTATCTCTTTTCCTCTCTGTGCAAATTTAAGCACAACATGATAAAAAATAAAATAAAAATAGTTTTCTCATTTAAGCTAAACTAATTTGGCTTTAGATTTGCTTGCCACAATTTTAATATTATGGGAAAAAATTAATTAAATTTAAGACAAATAAAATATACTCGTAGTGTCATTAAAACAACTTAACAACTTCGCCAGTCAGAAAGAGTTAAAAGCCTTGTGGCAATTTAATTACATGTTGCAGTTGGTGTGTGCAAAATTAAAAATAAAATATTCTTAATACCAGACAATCATTTTAACATACCCGTGCAGTCTCTACATCCATGTGTCTCACTGTATGCATTTTTATTAATTGATTTTTTGATTATTTTGAATATAACAAGTTTTTGACAGGCCTTCTTAAAGCTAAAGAAACCAATTTATAGATTTTCCATTGCAAGTGTTTATTAAGAAGATTTAAAAATATTTATGTTGCCATTCAAATTGAATTGTAGCAATAAGTTTTAGGAATTTTTAAAAAAACTTAAGTAAATAATACTAAAGTTATGTTTATTCTTAAGGTATAATTATTTATTGAACATTTTTAAATCGAACATTTTTAAGTGAAGAAAATAATCGGCCATACTGAATCTGATATGACCTTAATAGAAGACTTAAAATATACATATGTACATATTAAAACATTCATAACTGTAGTTATATATTAAACAGTTGCATGAGCAAGCTCATCTAATGGATGTGCTCATAGTCATAATCGAACACAAACTAGCTTGAATTGAACGAGTAAAACGAACTTTCTAAACTATTGAGCGCCGTGGTTACTGGTCTCATGTTCGAACCACTTAATGGGTTTTGTTGACTAGTTGTGTAGAACTCTTGGATAAGACATAGGCTCTGTATTATAACTAGTCAATAGCTAAGTAAGCTAAAAATAACCTTAACAATCACATACTTTAAAGGCAAGTTTAAGTAACGAGCTATACCCTCGTTGTTATAACGAAATGCTACTTATGTCTCCGATAAAATCCTAACTTTAGCTATTGTCA
Organism: Phasia obesa; assembly: GCA_949628195.1. Taxonomy (NCBI): domain Eukaryota; kingdom Metazoa; phylum Arthropoda; class Insecta; order Diptera; family Tachinidae; genus Phasia; species Phasia obesa. Next base: position 117,641,703 of record OX451219.1, on the reverse strand, counting down.
AGGTATAATAATAGGTCTTAGTGTATTTAGCTTGCACTAATGGTTTTTTTGTTTTTTCTATTTCTTAAGAAATGAAGACCTTAAAATTAACTCAAATAATATTGTTGAAAAATTCTGTGTTTTTAGTTTGTACACTCGAAATGTGTTCGTGTTTTACTCAAAGCATAAAACCGGTTAAACTCGCCCAAGTTCATTGTTATTATATTCAACATGCACTAATATTTATTCAAACTTTGCTTGTGGAAACTATTCAAGCTCATTGCGTTTAGCTCGCTGGTCTTCGCTGTTTATGATACTAGTGACCCGCATCGCTACAATGCCCGACTCGTCATTTATGGCGTGTACGTACTAAACCACAATCCCACACGTCTACCACTCTCCCCCGCGGAACTGCTGTGAAGTGTTACTTCGCAGGGGCTGGTAAGTACTCATGTTATCTGCGTTTTTTAATTTCTTCTGCTTTCTGCGTTACGCCACCTATTCGTCACCACTGTGACTACTGTGATAAATAGAGAGGCTACAGTGGTGACAACTGTGAAAAACGATATAGATTTTCAGTTTTCCTCGCTCTGGAGCATATACTCGACAATACTTTCAATTTGGCAACCCGCTAAAACGGGAAACAGTGGACACTTATGTATTTTGCTGTCTTTTCTTCATCAACCCCCTTTCCACCACATTAAAACGTCTTGTGAAGACCATCGTTGTCGATGTCATGTTCTTGCTTAAACAGCATTGTTAGAACTTTTATTCGCACAACAATGTCTGCCATCAAATGTTGTTTTTAGTATGAAAACTTGACTTTGAAAGAACGCCATCTTTTGATCAAGCATACAAATCCTATTTCTGTGCTATAAGTAATGAAACAGAATTGACGACAAGTAGAAAATTATGTTTAGTTGGAAAATAAATAAATTTTTGTTCCTTATTCTGCTAACGTTTTGTTCGTATGCATACACAATGGCTCATGTCAACGGCCTGTGAAGGGTTATACGATACAACAATGTACTTTCGTTCTTGAACAATATTTCAAAAATAATAAAAGTTTGAGGGACACAGTTTGAAAATTTGATACAAAAAATGGTCGAAATAGTTTTTTAACCCCGCCAAATGTGAAAAGATTAATTGCTCAATTCAGGTAGACTGCATCTGTTGGAGCCACTAAACACGCCGGTCGCCCATAAAAAAGTTTTTTAAATGTCAATATAGAAGCATCGCATAAGAGTGTTGGTAAAATCCCAGGAACATCGTAATGCCCCGACGCTGGGTAGTTACTCAGGATCTTACACCATAGGTTTTATAAATTTCTTTTATTATTGTATTAACTTCTCTAACTACTGTAGTTTTCTCGTTTACATAAACAAAAGCTGATGCCAAGTTTGCAGTACCATTAACTAAGTAAAATTATGAGCTTTCACTGTTTTATCTCTATTTTCTCTTGGGAATGAGATATTTTTACGCGAAAAAATATCCTATATTTGAAGCAGTACTTTGTACATGACGCGAACACACGCGAAGGAAAGACAGACAGGCAGTCAAAAAATCTATAAATTAGTGTTTGCTATTCCCCATTAATTACTATCTGTACCAGCAAAGAAATTTATTTTCTATAAAACATATTTTTCTATAAAACATATTCTCTGTACTAAATATTACACCAGACAAAGTCTTGTTTGTAAAATTAATACATTTATTGCAAATAATGAGCTTTTTCTTTTAAATAAAACTATAACTTAAGAAAATTGAACTCCTCAATATATACATTATTTTGTGTTGTTTTTCAACCCCCTAATAGTATGCTTTAAATTTCCAACTAAAATTAAATTATTTTATAATCCATCAATTTGATTCAATTGAAAATAGATTTTTTTGTTTTGCCAACAAAACACGACCGAGTTGAAAACAATTTCAATTTACACCTTAAACTTATCAACTTCAAAGGAAAGCACAAACTCAGACAAACAAATTGCTATCATTCAATTTATCGAGAGCTTAAACTCGCAACACAAAATCAAGTACGCACATACATACACACACATACTTCCCCAAACATGTTCAAACTTCTCGTATAGCAGGATATATGCAGACAAACAAACACACATCTTATTTTGATTTCTCCTTTCGAAGGATGATGCAGTTGGTTTTTAGTTTTTTGGTTTTGTCTTACAAGACTTGGATTTTGGTTTATTTGTTTTTCTTTTTTTTTTTTTGCCAGAAAATTGAAAAACAAAGAACCAAAAGCAAGAAAAAGCAGTTTGTGAAAATCTCTCAGGATTCTAAGGCGAAGCAGAGCTACAAATAAAAAGTATTGTTACGTTGGCTTGCAATGTTCTTACGTTAATACGTTGTTGTATTGTTCAAGCACAAAATTATTAAAAAATTGTATATTTTTTTTAAAATAGATGGTTTTTCTTAAGTCATAAGGAAAATATTTAAACATTAGATAAGAGTCGATATAAACGAGAGGGAAAAACTCGGTGTTGTTTTATTTTAGGGTCTTAGAGAAAATCTTATAAAAATAGTGTTGATGTTTTTAAAAAATGGTGATATTTTAAAGGTTATTGTGGCACATACTGCTGTTGTTGCTGTGGCTGGCTGTTGCTTTATAAAACACACACATACACTCACACACTTTCAACCTTACATTCATGGTTATAAAATAAGTATATATTTACATAAATTTAGCATATGCTCCTCATACATGTTATACTCTTCATGTTCATTGTTTATACTTAAGAACATTGGCGTTTAACATACAAGGACACAAAATGCATCCATATGGAACTAGTTTAAAATACAAAATCATATTTAGTAAAATATTGTGTTTATTTTGATTATGATTTTATGAGTATGTTACAGTAATATTTCAATGATTTTTAGTTCTTCCTCAAATTTGTTTAATTTTAAAAATGCATGCAACCATTTTAGTTTCAAGGGTAATGATCACTCATAAGCAAGATGGAAACATGCAAAGAAATACTAATAGTTAAAATGATCATAAAATCTAAAAGCAATATATGAGATGAAGGAATCAAGATTAACGCCAGCACCTAGCCTTATCTGACGGTGTTCTTACCACCGGGTGAAAATGAATGTGTAGACCAGCACCCCTATTGCGTCATATGAATACCCCACACTACACAATATAAGCGCAATGAAGCGACAAAAGCACCACCTTTAAATGCCATTGTCGCATCATCATCGCACAATATTGCACAGTGCACAATACGTGCGAAAATAAGTAGCAATTTATGGAACATAAAAGCCTGTACCCATGTCCTAACCTCTTGTTTAGGAGTTGGAGATTATCCAAAACCTTCTGTTGAGAATTCAACAGCACACTAAACCAACCGTGAACCATCTCTGCATGTATTGATCTAAACCACAGCTACCACGTGTACGCCTAAAGGAGACCACAGCAACAAACAGTCACAGAGAGGAGTGGTTCTCTGTTGGGCTACAAATATTACAAATTGCCCCTAGATACTCTTCATATATACATATAATAAAACAGTAACTAATTTCCTATCTGTCTGTCTGTGTTCACATCACGTAAAAACTAATGAATGGATTTAAACAAAATTTTGTGAGGAGGTACCTTAGTATCCTGATTCCAATATAGAATACTTTTATCCGCAAAAATATCTTATTTCCAAGAGAAAGTGGAGTATAAGGAGTGAAAGTACGCCATTTTTTTTAACGATTTAAAGAAACTGCATACTTTAAGGCATCTTTAATTTTGGGATATTTTAAACACTGTTGCACAACAGATGGCGCTATTTTAAAATAAATAAAAAAAATCTGAATTGAAAATGGGATATTTTAAACACGGTTGCGCAACAGATGGCACTGTTTTTAAATACTAACAAAATACAAATTGAAAGCGGGATATTTTAAACATAGATGCGCAACAGATGGCGTTGTTTTAAAATAATGACAAAATATTAATTACTTACTGCCAGAAAACCAATTGAATAAAATTTGTATTTTTACTTCCTGGAATTACATTGTTATTGATTATATTTATTATTTATTTATTATTTTATTATTTTAAACACCTTTTACAGCGCTTTACAATAATTTTTTATAATTTTATATAAATTTTAGAATTTTGACCAGAGATGGATACCTTTATATAAAGTAAATAGGTAAGCGTCTTAAAATTTGGTGTGGATTACTTTCAAAGCAAAATCGAACAAAATGTTGTCAGGACGCACACAACGTGTGTGAGCACAGCTATTCTATACATATAATAAAACTGTAACAAGGTTATTTTTGTACATTAAATATTTTTTAAAAATTTTGTTGCTGGTGCCGAAAGTAATCGAAATGGAAAACAAACCAGAAATTTTTGTAATTTTTGTCTGTCTGTCTGTCTCTCTGTCTGGCTGTGTTCGCATCACGTAAAAACTACTGGATGAATTTAAATAAAATTTTTGCAAGAAGCACCTTAGGATCATGATATAGTATATTTTTTTCCGCAAAATATATATCTTTTCCCAGAGCAAATAGAATAAAATAGTGATAGTAAGCAATTTTACCGATTTAATGTTACTTTAAACTTGACAGCGACTTTTGTTTTTGAAAGCGGCTTATTTAAAACACTTTTCACAGAACTCTACAATAATTTTACAATTATATAAAAAACCTTTGTTCCTGAGTATTTAATTGCATAGAGATGGGTACCTCTTTGTAAAGTAAATATATAAAGCACAACTGAAGCGCTAAAAAATAAAGAGTCTTATAATTTGGTGTGGATTACTTCCAAAGCAAAATCAAACAAAATATTGTCAGGACACCTACGAAGTGGTGGGCACATCTATTATGCTAATATATTTGCATATGATTTTACCTTGTTATAAATACTCGTACACCAATATGAATACTCAATCAGGACTTTTAGAGTTCTTTAACTTTAAGATAAAAAGGCTTAAATTATTTTTCAAAATGTTTTTTTCTGCTGTTCTTTTTTTTTAGTATTTAAATTGTTTGAAAAATCGCATAATTTACCAGAAATAGCATTATAAAATGCATTTAATAAAATTTATATTTATAAGTTTTACATGACAGCCCAGACAGACGGAGCAAAGCAGCCGGCAAAGAACATGCACAGGGACACACATCAAGCATACATATAGTGATAGTTTATCCACTTAAACAAGTGTTTAAGATTGAAATAAATATACAACAATTTTATTATTTTTAGAATAGAAAACAAAAATATAATAAAATATTTTAAATTGGGAAATAAAAGTAAACAAATAAAAAAAATAATGCATTCATTTTTTTTAATATTTTTTATTGATTTTATATACAAAATATTCATGAACAATTAAGGTGCCTCAGCGCCAAAAGGCATTTAAGAGGCTAGTTAGCATATTTAATACAAAGCTAGTTATAATTGTATATATAATATAATATTAAAAGATATGTTATGTTATGTTATTAATATATTCAAAAGTATACCAGAAGCATAGAATGTCTGTATAATATTCATGATAAGAGGTCCTCCATATGCAATAGCAAATATCCCTTCAACAAAGTCTTAAAACGTGAAAGACTTACACAATGTGTAATACACATGACCTTATATATTGTGGCAAGATGTTGAACTCTCTATTACCGGCATTTTCAATACGTTGTTTTGTTGTCTCTGTTCGGCTCAATGCTTCTCGCAGTTGCTGGTTATTCCGAGTATTAAATGAAGTTTGATTCCGAGTAAAGCTTGCGGTATGATAGCCAATGTTATGCAGGCATTTGAACACGTATAAAAGAATTTGCAGCTTATAAGTTCCGTATATAGGCAAAACAGATGAAAAGTATTCAGTATACAAGGAATTTGTTGAATGTGTCATTGGTAGGTTCGCGACAGCTTTTAACGCTCTATTTTGGAGTCGTTGCAGGAATTTCAACTCGGTGCCTTTGCTGTGCTTTTCGGTGCTTTTCCTGAACTAGGGCTTGATAAATCAAGAGCTTAGTGTTTTGATCAAATTTGAACTTGAATTTATATAATAATCCAATAGCAGGTGATATTTTGGATTTCAAATGATTTATATGTCGGTCCCATTCATTCCTGCTTAAGGCAGCCAAATGTTTCCACGGACCTGCTCTTTTCAATTAACAGATATTTAAGTGATCACTTTGCAGTAAGGCAATCGGCACGTGATTTAGTTACAGACACTTTGTAGCATTTTTGTTAGAATATTTTGATGTGTAAGGCATAAGGTGGATCGCGAGATATTATTAATTGACTAAAGCATTGTCTTTATGTATAAAATTTCGACCGATTAACTGGTTTATACAGGTTTATGGGCAAGTTTTGCTTTTACTTATACATTAGACTTTTATACGATAAATTAAGAAACGTCGATGAAGAGCATAGAACCATATTATATTTCCTCAAAAGACTTTTTTCCTAAATCTGCTAAACTGTGTGTTAATTCTACATTTTGCCTAGATTCTAATGTGAACTAACAATTCTTTTAGATCTTTAGATTTTTCTTGGCTTTATCTAACTAACCCAATTGAAGTATGAAACTTCAGTTAACAGAAAGAAACACTTTCTTCTTTTTAACACTCCAGCCTGGGAACAACGCAAATGTGGTGCTTCATTGAGCCGGATCAGCTCGATGGAATATAAAATCGGCTTGTTCAATAATGTAAAGCGTTTAAACGTGGTTTTACGGATCTGAAACGAGGCGTTTATTTTCTAGTGAAGGTGATCGCAACACGTCATATCGGCAAACTTTCCAGAATGATGGGTTTACCTTTTAATGACTCTGCTGGAATTGTGAGATGAGATGTGAGATGATGGAGATCCACATTTTCGAGTTTTAGTACATCCGTTTTTCTAGAGGCTGTCTCAAACTTATTAAATGTAAATGACAGAAATTTTATACAATAAGTATTAAAAGGGCCCCAATATACTACCTTGGGAAACTCCGGCTTCGATTGGCTGGGGTGAGCTCAAAAAATCTCCTTCTTTCACAATAATTTTTCGTTCGGTTAAATATCTATCTAGCAGCTTATATAGGTTTACGGCCAAATTCAGTTTTAGCTTATATATTAGGCCTTTATGCCATAGCTTATCGAATGCTTGAGAAACGTCGATAAAAAGCGCAGTATTTTCTCTCTTCAAAAGTCTTCTTAACAACATTAACTAACCTGTAAGTTTGTTCGATCGTACTATGTTTTTTCCTGAAACCGAATTGATGATTTGGAATACATCCTTTGTCGCTTAGAATAGGGTTCAGCTTAGTTATTAACATTCTCTCAAATAGCTTTGACATATTATAAAAAGGCTTATAGGTCTGTATGATTCAATTTTTGTGTGGTCTTTTCCTGCTTAGGGAATCATAGTTATCAAGGACACTTTCCACTCTGTGGGAAAGTACTCAAGACGTAAAATGGCATTAAAAATAAAAAGAATAATTCTGCGTCCTATACGAGGCAACTCAAATAACATCTTGTTACTGACTTTATCAACGCCTGGGGCTTTTTTGGAGTTTAAATCCGTTTTTGCCTTTTAAATATCACCAAATTCAAATATTGGAGCTACTGCAGCACTAGCTTCAACAATTGGCAACTCAACTATATCAATCGATATATTTGGGGTAAAAATAAAAACCCTTTTCAAATGTCCAGCAAATAAATTTCCTTTTTCGGTATCACTCCTTGCCCAGCCTCCAGATGAAGGTCGCAAGGGAGGTTTACGTAAGACTGGCCCTTTTAAGATTTCTACAAGCACGCCATAATGAATAATCTGATTGAGGGGTTGCGTCTAGGTCTCCGAAATAGTTTTTCAGAGATGCTACTCTTCGAGATTCCAGCATCTTCTGTACGGATTTTCCTTGTTTTCAGCCAAGAGCAGTTCGATATTTACAGAATAAATTTTATTGTAACTAGCTGGTTGTCGGGTTATTGTTGAATGTTGAGCAGCTGATTTGAGGTTTTGATCAAAAGACTCCGCTCTACGTCTTCAGAGTATCCATTTAATCGGGTTTTGTTTTTACACGAGCAAGCAATTACTCGGTTTTCCAATTTAAATTTTCATCGATTAATCGATTAAGCGTTTGAAATTATTGGAATAACTCGTATTAATATTTAAAAAATTTCTAACCAACGAGAATAGACAACCATACAAAATTGATAAATAATACATTTTATTAATGACAACTTGTAGATGATTTTTAAAAATGTTTTATTGATTTGTTTATTTCACTTAGAAAATTATTTTCATTTCATATTTTCCTTTCTTCTTCCAAAAATATAATATTAAAAATATGGATAAGTTACTCCAGTAGTAGAAAGTGTGCTAGTCTGTAAATCTGGCTGTTGTGTATTCGATTCCCAATAATTGTTTCACTACAATGAGTGAAGGTGTTCGTTTGTTAGTATGGTCGGATAATTAAGTTAGAATTTAATTTGTAAAATTGTATTGTAACATTATGACAAAAATATGAGTTATGTCATGAAAAATATTAAATTGGAGATATTAATATAAATTAATTTTAGTCAATTAATCGATGTAATTTGTTCGAGTTAATTTCTAAATAAAATTTGCAATTCTTCTTACTCGAATAATTAATCGATTAAAAATTATCCGATTAATCGAGTGATGCCTGATCGAGTGGATACCCTACCTATTACAGAAATGCAACAGAAATTATTTAATATTCTAGCTGTCTGCTCAGCCTAATTGGAGGTTAAAGTTGCTGCCCAGCAGCTCAGGAGATGTGAGTTAAGCAGTAGTGCTGGCAAAGTATTGAGTAGTTGTTGGCGAGTATCCAGTATTTAATCTTTTCTTGAGTACTCAATGCTGAAAAATAGTTACTCGATATTAAAAACAAATAGAAATATTTTAGAAATAAAAATTAACAGGGCGTTTTCCTTATGTAAACAAAAGTATATTTGGGCACCAAAGTGATAACTATTGAGAAGTATCGAGTAATTAACAGTATTAGAAATTGCCAGCACTACTAAACAGTCATTAGTTGCTTTAGAAGAATTCCACGGCTGTAGGAAAAAATTAAACTGCTTTTAATATTCTTCTACCACATTAAGTATTTAACTTAAGAAGCGCTGTGAAATCTAAGCTACAAATCTAAAATTGTAAAACTTTTTCTTTTCGCTATTTTTTCTTTTTTTTGTTATATTTTTATTTGTTATCTATTTTAGCAAAAAGAAAAAAATTAAAAAAAAAACATCTAAGAAAAACTGTCTAAAATTTAAACGAAACGTATTAATTTGTCAATTTCAAATACACAAAGGAGCAAAACAGACCGAACGGCATTCTTAAATCTTAAGAAAATCTGTAAAAATTGATGCTAAAAAAAGAATAGGTACAAAACAAAACAAAGAAGTTTGAAAAAGCTCCATGGGCTTATCTGGCGCTACTCCACCTCCTGTAAGAAAAAGTAAATAAACAATAGCCAAAAGAAAGAACAAACAAAAAGAAATAAATCTTAACAGTGACCATTAAAATTATACCCCCAAAGTGGCTTAATTGTTGAGAAAAAAAAAGTTACCTAAACAATGACTGACCATCTTGATTATTTGTTGAAATGGTGGGTGGATGGATAAATGGAAGTGAATGACTGTTATTTTTTATTTTTAGCTTGAAAAATACAAAAAAAAAAAATAAAATAAATTAGGCAAAAAAAAGAAATCAACATTTATTTTATAAATAAGCCTAGAATTGTTGGTAATGTGTAAGAAAATCTTAGAAGCGCGTCAAAATGATATGGGCAAAAACTTTTTGTTCTGCCTTACAGCTTGTAAAATTAACTGTTAAAAGAGTTATAAAATAATTTAATAAAACAAATATCCATATATGTATGTACTTTATTTTTTTTTTACGTTACTGAATATATAGCTTGCCAACCTTATCAACCGAACGGTCTACACCGAACCTATTCTTTTTTCCATTTTTATTAATGATCTTCCCAGTGTTATAAACTCCTCACATGTATTAATGTATGCTGATGATGTCAAAATCTTTTATAGCTTCAAGCACCATGGAGATCATGTAAATTTGCAGAGTGACCTCAACAATCTTGTTTTATGGTGTAGACACAACATGATGGTTTTAAATATTAAAAAATGTAAATCCATGAGATTTTCAAGGAGTGATTTTATCACTGTTAACTACTTCTTAGGAGAACATGAGTTGGAAGTAGTTGATTTATTTTTGGACCTTGGAATTTTGCTGGATCCTAAACTTAATTTTATATCTCATATTACAATGACTGTCAACAAGGCTCTAAGTTTCTTGCATTTATTAAGCGCTGGTTAAAAGAATTTTCCGACCCTTACATCACAAAACAGTTATTTGTGGCTCTGGTTGGACCTATCCTGGAATATGGGTCAGTAATATGGGATCCTTATTATAACGTACATTGCCAACTTCTTGAATCTGTTCAAAAACAATTTTTGCTGTTCTGCTTACGTGGTTTAAATTGGCGTGACGATGTGAGGTTTCCTTCATATACTAGTAGGCTTGCTTTAATTAAACTTCCTACTCTAAAAAGTCGTCGTATTATGTTAAATGCTTCTTTTATGTTAAGTACTATCAATGGTAATACTTGTTGTGAATTTATGTTGGCCAATATTAAATTTAATGTTCCATGTCGTAATATGCGTAACTTTATGCCTCTTTTTGTCCAAAATTGTAGTACGAATTACGCTATGGCTGATCCTCTTGGGCGATTATGCAATCAATTCAATAATTTTTATAAAAATATTGATTTCTCTTTAAATTTAAATATAATTAAAAGAAATTTAATTGTAATTTTAAATACTGTCTAATATAATAAAATCTCTACTAATTTAAGTTTTTATGTAATAGTCATCTATTGACTACAATAAATAAATAAATAAATAAATAAATAAATAAAAAATAAATAAATAAAAATAATGAGAACAGTATCTAATTTTCTGAAGAAACAAATCCACATCATATTTTTTGCGTTATTTGAGAGGTCTATTAAAGATATTTTGAACGATTATGATACATATTTCCATCAGTGCCTAACTTGCCACTTTGACCTACTAGGCAAATATGATGCGTCTATCAACGATCTAGTATCGACACAACAAGTACATTCTTAGAACATGGCTAAAAGAAACTTGACCTTACCCCTTGCTTTAGCAGTTAAAGACTTGTATGATTTTCTTTTGCCAAAATCGTGATACTTCTATCTCAATCGTGATCTCTGTTTCACTTTTCAACAAATTTGGCGGTTAAGTAGTTTTCTGTGACCGATTTCGTTTAGTTTCGGATTTTGTAGATTTTGGTTTTTATAGATCATCCCTAAATTTAGGTAAATAATAGAATATTAATAAGAGGGAGAAAAATAATACACATAGACAATTTTTTTCAATAATTAAGGGCTTTAATTAGTTTTAAATTTAAATTCAATTAATTTTCTGATTAATTCAAATATATATTTTTGTACAACAGACCAAAAAAAATTCCTAATTAAACTATTTATTAAATAAATTAATTATTTAATTACATTTTAATCTGAAACCAGATAAAACATTTAATTGGTGAAAATAACTTTTTCTGTGCTGCGACCAAGAAGATCTATTGTGTCCCCTGCCAGGTGTCAAAGCACTATAGTCTCAGGATTACAGTTGGTTTTAAAACTGATGGATCCCAATTTTTCAGAACAGAAAAAAATATGTAGTTTCAACAATTAAAAGTTTTAATTGGTTTCACATTAAAATTTAATTAAATAAATAAATTATTTGTTTAAATACGATTTTTTTCAATTTCAACTAATTTTTCAATTAAAAACTTAATTCAACTTTAAATTAAAACTAATTGAAACCTTCAACTGATGCAAAAATATTTTCTGTTTCCAGCTCATTTTATCCGTGCAAGCACCTACTGGAAGATTTAACCATAAATATAATAAAGTAGTAACTCGTTTCCGTCTGCCTGTCCGCTTTGAATTTGTGTTCCCATCACGTAAAAACTACTAGATGGATTTTAACAAAAATTTTTAAGGAGGTAACTTAGCATCCTGATTTGAATATACAATACCTTTTTGTTCAAAAATATCTCATTTCCAAGAGAAAGTGGAGAAAAAGCAGTGAAAAAACGCAATTTTCGGTTTAAAGGAATTAAAATTTTCGGTTTTAAACTGGGATATTTTAAAGACGTTTGCGCACCATTTGGCATTGAGTAACATCATAGAAAGTAATTCAAAGATATTGGATTGTAATATCAAAAATAAGGAAATTGATGCCTTAATTTCCTTTGGAAACTTAAGTTAAAAACCGATTTGTTGCAATTTTTCATAATCGTAGATCTAAGTAAAAAGAAGAAATTAAATATTTTAAGAGTAGACCTATTTGCTTCTAGTCCCATGTATGGCAATTTTAGATAGCACTGCTTTGTGCTTATTATGGATTTAGCTAGTAGCATAAAGTTGCTTAAACAACTATAGAAATGGAGCTTTGCATCGCGTTTCAAAAGAAATTAAATTCAAAATAAAGTGCTGCATGAGCACATACAACTAGGCTCATGAGCATCCTCATTATAATATTTCACTGATTTCATGCCTGTTCATAGCACACGAGTAACAATGACTGGACAAAGAGGACTAACGAGCTAAATGTGATGAGCTTGCAGAGTTTTATAAACAAATTTAAATAAGTCTGAGTAAATTTTGCACATAATAGTATTGAGCCTGGGCGAGTTCAAGCAGTTTTATGCTTTCAGTTAAACACTAACATAGTTCGGGGGTTCAAACAAAAAACACAGAATTTTTTTATCTAAAAAACAAATTCTTATGCATTACAAAAAACTATAAGTACAAGCAAAACGCGATAAGCATTATAAAAAAGTTCTACACAACTACTAAACAAAACCCACTGAGTGTTTCGAACACGAATATATAAAGTTCGTTTTAATCGGTCTGCTCAATCCTACTTCACCTGATATTGGAAAAAAAAATAAAAGTTCTCTGCAGTGTAGAATTCCCGAAACGAAAATGTTCTATAAATTATCCATAATACTAAATACAACGAATATTCATTTACACGAAACATTTTCGCGAAAATAAACATTCGAAAAGTGTCGTTAATTTATATTACCAAAGTTTCATTTATTTCTGCAAACCTTCGAAATCGATAGCTCTTTGGAACAAATCTGAGCGAGATATGAGTCATTTACGATTCACTTTGATTGTCGACTTCGAATGTTTTACAAACAAAATATTCGATATAAGCTCGAGGGCAATATCATAAACAAAAGCCTTGATCGAGTGAGTTGCGTTTATGAAACGTTCAGAGGTTTGCTCACTAGGCATGGTACGAGTAGGCTTGAGTTCAGTAAGCTAATTTGTGTTCGAGTATGATCACTCGCTCATGAGCTTATAGCATACTCATCAGATGAGCTTGCTCATGCAACTGTTTAATTCACAACTACGTCCCAGTGTTTCATTAGCACTGGGCTTATCATTTTGACGCGTACCTGGTGCTTGCTTATAAGTATTTTATTAGTACATGTGTATGCTTTTTCCTAAAGTCTATATTTATTTTGATATGGGCATTAAATTTTAAATCTTGAATTGACAGTTTAGCTAAACTAATGGTTTTTATATAATTTCTCTACGGTAGATTTTGTGTACTTTCAACTTTAGAGTATTTTAAATTTTGTAAGAAATAATCAAGTAAAATCACTTATTTGCTTTCTATAAGAAAAACAAAAAAATTCTCTTAAATTACTCATAACCTAACAACCTTTTGCTGATGCTTTTCTCACTAACTTAAACCACCAATATCTCACTAAATTTTTTGATGACATCATTAGTTTTATTTTTTATGGAAAAATCTCCCTTTTTATGAATATAGTTCTTGCCAAAGTACCCCTTAAATATCCGGCCATAATTTATATTCAAGACAACTTTCTACACTATTGACTGAAATAATAGAAGCATAAAACGAGAGTAAAATGAAAGTGGTTCCTATGACACTTAAAGAAAAGAGAAGAAGAAAAACACTACTCATATGTGGTTTAAATAATAATTCATAAAAATTTTCCACATCATAAAAAAATTAAACTGACTGTGCACCATTTCCATAAAACATTTAAGACCAAACATGACTGTTTGACACAATATTGTGACCCTCTTTGACATTTCCTTACCCCAAACCAAGAGTTTGTAACAAAAAATTCTAACATGTGTTTAAATGCCATAAAAAACTGATGTGGTGGCTCAATAACAAATATTTTTATGGCCTCAATAAGATAAAAAAAAAAACATTGTAGAACGTCATGTCATTGCAGGCACGTGACTAAAACAGAAAAATTATAAAACAAATATGAAACAACCGCAAAAAACAAGAATTGAAATTTCTATAAAATATTATTTTTAAAAAGATTTCAATTGATTTTGGTTGGGAGAAACAACAAAAAAAGTCATTAATAATTTTGTTTGGTGACCTTTAAGATTAAGAAAACGTCTTTATACAGTGAGCAAACATTGTGTAAAGAAAAAGCTCAATGGAGCTTAAAATTGTTTTTAAGAAAAATATATTGAACTTAAATTTGCTTAGATGAAGGCCTTATAGAGCTGTCATTTTGATAAATATGTTAGCATAATTTTACAACCAAACTCCAGAAAACTTTAAGATTAAAGGCTTTACTATTTCGTACATGTCCGGTTTACCTTTTCATTTTATCTAAAACTAAAAAAAAATCATTTAGCTTTAAAGAACTGAAGCGTAGCTTTAAATTAAAATTACTTTCTTACTTACTTTCCTTAAAAATTTAAAGCTTCTAGAGCTGTAGAGATGTAAATAATTGTATAAACAAGTAAGAGTGCTAGATTCGGTCATGCCTAATATTCTATACCCTACACCACGGTGATTTTATTTTTACAGATATTGGTACAAAATTGATATAATTAATTACAAAAGAACTTTTCTTTTTTCCAGTAATCAGCTAAATTTAGTATTTTAAAAAATTTTTTGTAAAAATTTTTTATTAAAATTTGTAATTTTTTTTTATAATTTTTTTTCGTAAATTTTTGTTTTTTATGTAAATTTTATAGAAATATAGTAAGATTATGGATGGCAACTCAACCTCAGTTTCGTTGTCAATTGCCGAAATTGTATTACGTATGGCAACAGGCAACTAAAAGTTGTTAATTTCAGTTGCCAAATTGGAAACTATAAATTTGTAGTTGCTGTTGATTTTTATTCACAGATTAAGCAAACAAGGCGGTAAAACTAAGGAAAACTAGGTTTAATTTCATATAATTTTGTATATTTAATAGTTTATATAAATATTTAACACAAAATTTATTATTTCTTCAAATTATAGATTTCAGTAAAATAACACGTATGCCACACTTTCAGCATTTAATATAAAAAACGGAAAATAATCGACACGTTGCCTTTTGGAAATAGTTATTTAAAATAAATTATTTTATTTATTTTTTTTATTCGCTTTAAATTACCTTTTTATTGCTTATTTATTATATTTATAAAAAAAAAAAATTTAGACTATTTACATTTTTTCCAGTTACTAGAGTGTCAAAATAATAAAATTATCGATAACTTTAGGGCAACTGTAAAAAGTTGCCATACGTAATACCAATTTATTTGCCAGTCGCGTTGCCTTTTGACAACGCAACTAAAGTTCGGTTGCAATCCATAATCGACCTTTAAAAATTAGTTATAAAATTTTTTTGTACAAATTTTATACAAAATTTTTTTTGGTAATTTTTTTTATATAAAATTTAGAGAAAATATTTTCTAAAAATTTTATAGAAAATATTTTGTAAAAATTCTATAGAAAATTTTTTTGAATTTTTTTTAAAAAAGTTTTTGTAAAATTTTTAGAAATATTTAGCAATTTTAAGTAAAATAGTTTGAATTTTTTTTTTAAATTTTTGGTTAGTAAAAATTGTTTGGAACATTTTTTGAACAAATTTTTTGGAAAATTATTGTAAAAATATTTTTGAAAAATTCAAAAGCAACTTTAAAGAAGCCTAAAAATCATTTGAAGTAATTTTCTATACAGCTTTAAGCTAAACAGTAGTGTAGCTTTGAGCTTTGCTAATTAAAAGACTGAGCTTTTAACTAAATAAAGATATAAAGCTTAAAACAGTCCTAAAAAAATTAAGAGCTAAAGTTTTTCTAAAATAAAAATTTTAAATTTTCATATTTTCTTATTAAAGAAAAATATGCATGCTATTTGAAAATAAACATGTAGTTAAAAAAATATATAAACATAAAATATTCTATAATAAGCACAAACCCATACATCAAACAATTTAAACTTATTTAAAAGAAAACACTAATGCGTTTGAAGCTTGCAGTTAGCTTTAATCTCTATCTACATATAACTGTTGCGCAACCGTGTTTAAAATATACCGCTTTCAAAAATAAGAGATGCCTTAAAGTATGCAATTTCTTTAAATCGGTAGAAAAAAATCCGCGTACTTTCACAGCTTTTTCTCCCCTTTCTCTTAGAAATTTAATATTTTTGCGGAAAAAAGTATACAGACAGAAAGACTGACAGATAAAAAATGAGTTACTGTTTTATTATATGTATAGAAATGAGATGTTTTATCATATCTCAGGAAGTACCCCCGGTGGTTCCAATTGTCACTGCCTAAATGGCAAATGCTTTGACGCGGTTCACTCGGGGAAAATAGGGGCACCAGACGCTAGGGTTCCTAGAGCCCAAATCTGGAAGAAAAGGTCTGCGATAAACATTGCGGGTCCTCTTCGAGGCCCGACCAGTGCCCAAAGAACTGGTACCACGGGAATCGGTAGCCCCACAGAGAGCCTATCCTCTCTGTGACCGGTTATTGGTGAGGTCCCCTTCGGGGGTACACGTGGTGGTTGTGGTTTAAGATCGATTTATGTAGGTAAGGTGCAAGGACGATCAAGTGTGCTGTTGCACTCTCAACAGACGGAGTTTGGATAGTCTCCAAACCCAATAAGCAAGAGGTTATAATGTGGATCTAAGCTTGCCTTCGAAAGGCTTGCCATATTATATAAATTGCTACTTATTGGGACTGTATCACACACAAAAAGCGATTGGTGGCAATCGTAAAGTGTTGTTATACTACACAATGGGGGCGCTAGTCTACGCCTAAGTTTCACTCGGTGGTAAGACCACCGTGAGGTTAGGCCGAGTAGGCAGGTACTCACGTTAATCTTGTTCCACAAATCTCAGGAAGTCTTCACATTAAATCTCTCATATATAGCATTACCTGCATGCATTGTTTTTATGTTTTAAGTATCATCATTTTGGGATAAATATAAAGAAAATTCTGTGGTAAAAGGAAGATAAATTATATACACTGAGTGCATATGGGGGAACTTGGCAGGAGCTTAGAATATAAAAGTCACATAAAGCCCTGGCAACTTTTGCTTCTTAAAATTTAAGCTGACATTGAGTTAAATATAAAAAACCTAAGACTGCCCTAAGAAGCTCCATAAAAGCTCTATAAAGCAAAAACTTAACATAAACCTAATACACAGAAAAAAAAGAAAATGTTTAAAATAAAACAAAAAATTCCTAATTAAATAAATAGTTGAATCAATTAATTATTTCATTAAATTTTAATCTGAAACCAATTGAAACCTTTAATTGGTGAAAATATTTTCTCTGTGTAAAGATCAAAGCTATTTTATTTAGTTAGTAGCACTGTAGAGTTTGTAGGCAGTTACATAAAAGTTCTAGGTTCAAACTTACAATTTATATAAACTTAAAACTGCATAAAACTTTAAGCATTTAAAAGAAAATGTATCCTTTTACATCTAAAGATCATAAACAAGTCGCATAAACAACCAGCAAGGAAGTGTTGCATTCGAACTTGTTTACCTTAATTAGTTAAAATTAAAAAAAAAAACTTTCCTGAAATATCACATAGTTTAGTTTACACAATTATCTGATGAATTAATTACAGGGGAGTAATGAATAATTTGTTGGAGAGCTTTTGAATAGTAGTGTTTTTGTCTTAAATTTTTTAATAGGTAGTAGAAGAAATTAAAAGAAGAAAAAACTGAAACGTACAAAATGTGGAAATGGTTGTCATGTAAAAAATCTTAAAAATATAAAAACCAACAAAAAATATAAATTCCTACAATACAACAACATTACTTATATGTGTCATCTTTGAAAAATCGCCTAAGGAAGTCATACACAAGAAACATTTTACAAGCTTATTTTTGCATAAAACAACATTCAAGTGATTTGTACGACTAAGTGTGACGTGAGTGTATGAGTTTTTGTTGTACGTTGGTTGGCTGGTTTGATGACTATTTTTTGATTTACACTGAGAAAATTATAATTACTTTTTAAGCCATAGAAACTATTAAATATTTCAAATTAGAAACGAATGCTTATGTTCAATATCCTTGAACAAAATTATAATTTTTACTTTAAACTTTAATTCATAAAAAAAACTTTCAACCATTTTCCAATATTTTCGCTGAGTGTAACCAACATCTAATGTACTTTCTAGTCAGTCGCTCGCTCACTTATTTAGTCAGTCAGTCATTCATTCATGTTGGGAGATGTGTGTAATGAACGTGGTATAAGTGTCCGTATCTTTGACAGCAGTGGCGCCAATATCTAATGATGTGTGTTGTATAGGAAATAAAGTAGCACTCACATGTGGATTTGCATATGCACACATTTTCACCCATACCCATACATATTAATTGTCCAGCATAGTGTGCTATTGTGTGTGCTTGATAGGTAAATATGCACTCGTGCGAAAATACATATTCAAGCTAAACTACTTTAAATACACTTTTAATGATTTCAATTAAACATTTTATTAAACAAATAAATAAAACGAATGAAGGAAAATGAGAAGACTTTAAAACTTTGTTTAAATTGATGGTGTTTGAAGGATGAATATTTAAACTTTGTGAAACAAATTAAAACTTTTTTCCTGGGTAAATCTACTTCCTTGTTATAAAAAACATAAAAATATAAAAAATAAAAATGTCCATTATGCCATTGATGTCGTTTGACTTCAAATTACTTCTTTCATTTCACTTTCTTACTACAGATTTTCATTATTAGCATTTTATTATAATTTATTCAGTCACTTTTGAAACTTCGCAGTTGATTTTTTTGTTTACTTTACTTTTGCGTTGTTTAGAACTGATTTGTTATCTAATTATAATTCTTAGCTTGTTCAGCCTTTATTTGTTTTACGATTCATTTGTTTTTGATGATAGCATATTCCTTTTGTTTTTCTCTTGTTTCCTTTTACTAGATATCTTTTAAATGAAAATCATTCATTTAAAGTTAAATGGGCAGTTGTAGCGCTTACAGCAATAAAAGGGCTGGCGAAATTTTATTGCAGCAACTAAAAATTTTATTGTTCAATAAAGTTGAAAGACAAATAGGAATATTGTTATAATATGACAAGATACCACAAGCTGCTATTGTTGTTGTTGTTTTTTTTTTCAATAAAAGAACATAATTTTTAAAGCGCATAAAATTACTGTCTAATTTACATATTTACATGTTTTTTGAAAGAAAAATATTTAAAAGAAAAATTTAAATACATTTTAAACACCAAATAAGTTCAATATAATTGTGTTATATTTTTGCAATACGTATATATTTTTTAAAGACAGACAGTTTTATATATCTACTAGCTATTCCCGGTATACTTCGCTACACCCCACCCACAAAAAATACAATAAATACTTGGAAGAAAATAATGGCTAACCTTTAACTCGAAAACGCCCTCTAAAACTGGTTCAGTTCAGATATGCAGGGTCCGACGCTCACTGTTCCCATCCAATCACAATAATAATATTTTACTTTTTATGGGAGTACCACTCCCACTCCCACTATCCTAATCCAGTCTAATCAATCAGTTACTTGTGCAAAATTTCAAGACTCTACATATTGTAGTTCTCTAGGTACACAATAAAAATTTTTCATTTTGTATGGGAGATACCACGCCCACTGTCGTAATCTAGTGTTAATTTTGTTACACAATGTTCATTAGGATGAGTGTACTTGTGCAAAGTTTCAAGACTCTACCTATTGTAGTTCTCTAGGTACAAAATACAAATTTTTCACTTTGTATGGGAGATACCACGCCCACTGTCGTAATCTAGTGTTAATTTTGTTACACAATGTACATTAGGATGAGTATACTTGTGAAAAGTTTCAAGAGTCTACCTATTGTAGTTCTCCAGGTAAACGATAAGATTTGTTTACTTTGTTTGGGAGCTACCACTCCCACCGCCCCAATGCAGTCTGTGTTTTGTTAGACTATGCACATTAGTATGAGGGTTACTTGTGCAAAGTTTCAAGGCTCTACCCATTGCAGATCTTCAGGTAGACAATAATAATGTTCACTTTGTATGGGAAGTACCACGCCCACTATTCCACTCCAGCTTGTGTTTCGCTAAACCATGTTAGTAAGGGAGTTATAAAAAATTTTTCAAAGATCTACAAATTATAGTTCTTTAGCTACTTAAAATGTGGGCTTAAACTTTTAAGCTGTGATTAACTTTTCTTTCCGTAAAAATCTATGGTCTATGGTTATCAAAAGTTTAAAAAAAAAACAAGTAAAAGTGCTACATTCGGCCGTGCCGAATCTTCTATACCCTTTACCACGGTGATTTTATTTATACAGACATGTACAGCATTATCCATATTGTTGACTCTTTAAATAAAGTCGTATGAGAAAACATCATTATTCATGAGTTAAAGAAATAGAAAACAAATGAAAACCAATTCCGTTTGCTACAGTTGTCGCCGTGTTGTCAGCTCCTTAATGATATTGAAGCCGACAGCTACATCGTAAACTCTGACATTGTTGTAGAAATACTTATTTTGCTTTTATAAAATTAAATAACTTTTTCAAAAACTTATAAATATTTCCTCCAAAACCTTTTGTTTGTATATGAATTTGTAATTTACAATTTTGTGACATTTTCTTTTGTTGAATAAAATAGAAATTATCCTAAGTTGACGACAGCCACAACAGTGGTCGTCTAGCCATGTAGCTTTGCTGGCTTCAAAATAATCGTTTACCTATAAAAGTGTGTATTTTATTTTTGACAGTTTGTAGTCGGTATCCTGGTGATGTTTTAAAACAGAGATATTATCTATTTAAAAATCAAATGCATTTAAAAAAATATGTTACTCTATATACACACATATGTACAAAATAATTTTTTAAAATTTTATTTAAATTTTTTGTTTATTTTTTTTATTAGAACCTTTCTGCAATCTATATTGAGTTAGAATGGTCAGACTAAAGCAAAAAGAAATCCTTACAAAGAAAAATTTCCCCATATTGATACATGAGGGCTCCTTTTAACTGCTCCTATTTATCAGTGGGTACCATGTGGGTCCATTGGCTACCTCTATGTGTATTGCTTTCTATTAAGGTCTCTAATACAAATTAAAGCAGAAAAACCCTACCAATCTAAAAACAAACAAAAATCCCCCTCGCAGGGGGTTATTGATCCCCCGAGATCTGTATGCACTCCTTGTGATCTACCTGTCGCAGTCTAATATTTATTTGACAAAAAATTCAAAACAGAATCATTAAAACCGAAAAAAAAAATGAAAAAAAACGTGAAAAAATATAGGTGGGCGTGGTTTTTGGCCCACAGCTTCCAAAGGTATGATCCGATGTTGCAGAATTGCAATACAAAAATTTTCGAAACTAATCCTGACAGATTGGAGTGCTTTAATTTTTTGTATCTCTTCTGGTGCCTTTTCAAATGACATTACAACACTAACACGGACAGACGGACATCGCTTAATCAACTTCTCTATGTATAAGGATCCAGAATATATATACTTTATGGGGTCGGAAATGAATATTGTAGAAATTACACACGGAATGACAAACTTATATATACCCTTTCCACCTGTGGTGAAGGGTATAATGACCAAATCGGTGTAACCGTTCTTAACGGACGCGATTACCAACGAACAGCATTTGATTTTATTTATATAAATTGAGCTCTGCGGAACATAAGATCGTGAGATTATAAAAATTATTATTATAAATTTATATTTTTTAAGCTTATCCAGACACAGGTACTGACTCTATTTTCTGATATCTTGCTGCTTTGTAAGGCTAAGGCCAAAAAGGGGAACATTCAAATGTACGAAATACTATTGAAGTGACCAAGCAGTCAGCAGAAATTTTGAGTGTATGAACGGCGTACAGGAATAAAGCTTGTTTAAATCAGTGCTTAAAAAGCTAATATTTTAGCAAAAGCTGTGAAATATTAGCTTTTCAACGGATACAATTTAAATCCAAACACAGTAGTTAACCGTTTTTGTATATGTATGAGGAAATGCTGAAATAAAAATTGTTTGCTATTGCTCTTTATGCAACTGGTGATAGTTGCTGGAAGCTGCCGGAAAAGTTAAGGCCAAAGAATAAACATATAAAAAAAATAATTAATTTTTTTAGCGAAAATATAAACCAAATTATTGACTATTTTTGTAAATTTTGAATTTTCTGGTACCAGCCATAATGAAAATATATTTCTGAAAGTTGCTTTTCACTAGTTTCAATTACCAGTTGGTGAAATTTGTGGTTGCATAGGATGAACACCAAATCTTATAATGCTTATGGCTCGACGGAATATAAAGCTTTTTCAGTGAGGTGCATTATAGGTCTTTAATATATTTTTATCTTAAAGACTTAAAACTATTTTAGAACTATGTAAGTGTTATAGAACTTACAGATATAATAATTTACTACTTCTAGAGATAACGTCACTCTAGTATAGACCTATAAAATTAAAAGTTTTTTTTTACAACAGACACTAAAGCTGTTCTAAGGTAAGAAACTTTATAATTTTAAGCTGTTATACAATAAAGTCCTATAGAGCTTTTATCTATACCAGAATTGAACTTTGCACAGTCTTGCAGTCTTCTAAGTTGAAGCCTAACTGAGCTTTTAAGCTGTATTAGAATAAAGCTTTATATATTCTTAAGTTATTATTGAAATAAATTTCTATAGAACTTTATTCGAGAATGAAGCTCTATCCAACTTTAATCTATCTATACATATAACAAAATAGTAACTCATTTCCGTCTGTGTCTGTCTGCTTTTCATTTGTGTTCGCATCATGTAAACACTCTCTTGAATGGATTCTAATAAAATTTTGTAATAAAGGTACATTAGCATCCTGATTCCAATATAGGATACTTTTTTCCGCAAAAATGTCTCATTTTCAAGGGAAAGTGAAGAAAAGGCAGTGAAAAACGCAATTTCCAGTTTAAAACTGGGATATTTTATTGCGTAACATTTATTGCAAAAATATCTTATTGACAAGATGTCTTATTGCGTAACAGATGGCGCCAATTGAATAAAATATGTATTCGAATTGCATTTTTATTTTGTGGAACTACAACGTTATTTAAATATTTGAAACACTTTTTAGAGAGCTTTACAATAATTTTTAGATTTTTTTATAAATTTTACAATTTTATCCAGTAAATACATAAACCATAACTGAAGCACTATAAAAGTAAGAGTCTTACAATTGGTGTGGAATACTTTCAAAGCAAAATCGAGCAAAATATTGTCAGAACGCCCAAAACGTGGCGGGCACAGCTAGTTATAGAAGAAACTTTAAAGGAATAGAGTAAAATCTAAAGGTATTTTACAATAAGGCTTTATTAAAGGTCTATAAATTCTTATTAAAGATAAAAGGTTTTCAATATATAATATGGTATATTGCGGTAGAAGCTGTTCTAGAAAAAAGCTTTAATGAGCTTTACACTTCCTAGCACAATAGAGCTTGAAGCTATTATAGCTTAAAGCTCCATAAAAGATTAAGCTATAATTTTTTGTTTTCAGTGTTTAAGTATATTGCTATAGTATATAGACTTCTAAGATTTCCAATAATTCACACTGATGCTGTATCAAATCTAAAACTCTTCTCACTTGAAGCCCTAAACTACTTAAGTGTAGTGTTCTGTGGAGCTTTAAATCATTTTTGTATTGACAAAAAAAGCTTTTAAAGATTATTATTTTACACAGATTTTAAAGAATAAATTTTTATGAGGTTTTAAGGACTAAACGTAAAAGCTCTCTATGTTTCTAAGAATTTTAGAAACCATAGTATGTAGTTTCATGCGGTTTTAATCTTTCTTAATTAAGAGTTTTTTAATTGCAGGTTAATGGTCTTAAGCACTTGGTGAAACTTGCATGTTTTAATTGTTTAACTAATTTTATATTCAAGTTATTCCTGTTTCAATTTTTCCAACTGCAATTTTTTTACAAATAAAATTCTAAACTCGTCAACTTTAGTCGTATTTCAACAAACATTTTCTAATTATTGCTAAAAGACCTCATTTAACTTTCATACTTTTAATATTCTGCTCCGTCCATATTTTTTATTTAAGTTGCATTTGGCCAGAACGCCCTTCAGATTCCAATATTGATAACCACAGTTCATACTTCTTTCTACTTACCAGTGTTCACATTATTGACTTGCTGTCATTTGTTGAAGTTTAAGTAATTACAACAGCAACTTTTTTTGTATAATGACTTTAACAAACTTCTTAAATACAGCCGAACGGACTAACACTCAACCTCACTTAGACATTACATTCAACTTGAACTTCTTTACACTTCATTTGTTAATAATCACTTTCTAAAGCTAAAGTTGGAATAGTAACTTTTGCAAAATACCACAAGAATGACAACAAAAATGACTAGAGTTTCTTAAGAACTGATAGCAGCAGTCGTAGATGATTTTAATGCTTCTCAATTTTTTGCTAGTGATTGAACGGTAATTATGTCTGTGTTCTCCATGCTTGACTTGATATTTTTTATTTTTTTTTTTTTTCATTTAATTTGTCTGTCCTTCTGTCCATCCTTTACTATATCATGCCTAGATTATACGGAATGCTTCCATTCACTCTCACTTACCGAGTCACTTACTTTATTACTTCGTCATCATCATTATTTTATATATTTTTTATGATTATCATTTGTGTCATGTGGTTTATGTTCTCTTTTTTTCTTTTAGTTTTTTTGGAAGATTGTCTTGCCATTAGGAGTTTAAGTTAAATGGCAAGCAACCCTTACATTAACCATATCACGTAGTAAACCACCAGTAGCCACAGGAGTATGAGTAGCGGCTGAAGGCAAAAAAAAAATAAAAAATAGGTAATCGATGTTAGAAGTAATTTATTGACAGGCGATGACAACTGCAACAACACTCTCATGCTCTTTAAATATACTTTTGTATAGAAAATTGATGTCTATAAGTTAAAAATAAATTTTAAGCTTCAATGGCAACTGTGGTGGTTTCCAGCGGAAATACAAAGTCATTTGGAAGACAAATTGACTTTAGAAAATTAACAAGTGTAAAATGTTGTCATGGTTTAAGGTAAATTTTAAGTAATAAAAAATAAACCAAATATTGCAGAGACACGTTAACGTTTGCTTCCTTAG
Source organism: Phasia obesa (assembly GCA_949628195.1). Lineage (NCBI taxonomy): Eukaryota > Metazoa > Arthropoda > Insecta > Diptera > Tachinidae > Phasia > Phasia obesa. The sequence goes on along the minus strand of OX451219.1, from coordinate 117,616,252 downwards.
CAGTGTCCCTTTTAAAATTAGATTAAATCTAATTAAATCTAATGATATATTATCAAAGTTTTTATCCTACAGATTTGGTTTTATCTTCTTTTACTTCTTTTTTTAGCGCAGACCTGAGAGGTATACACGACTTGGATATATTAAAGCACTGCAGGAGCACAAAAAACTAAGCTTATAAGACGCTCATTATAATATTTCATTGAATTCATGTCTGTTTATTGCACCCGAGTAACGATGAGTTTACAATAATAAACTACCAGCGATTTAAATGCGATGAGCTTGCAGAGTTTCCATAAGCAATTTTGAATAAGTATGAGTAAATGTTGAACATAATTACAATGAACTTTGGCGAGTTCAAGCAGTGTTATACTTTGTGCGAAACACTATTACAGTTCGAATGTAGAAAACAAACAACACGAAATTTTTTAGAAACAATACTTACGTTCATTTTAATCTCTTCATGTCAAAAAAAATACAAAAAGCCGCTAGTGGAAGCAAAACACACTAAAGTCCAGGATTCACTATCCTACACAATCGTACGATTCAATCTCAAAAAAATCTGACAGAGTTCTGTTTCAAACTGGCGTTGTAGATGCCAAACTATCATATAAAAACAGATTTTGTAACATTTTATAAATTTTTTCAAAAATTTTTCAAAAAAATTATAAATTTTGTCAAAAAATCTGTCACAAATTTCCAATGCATGCTATAATACCTTTTTATCACACATGCTATTTGTGACAGATCGTACGACAGAGTTTGATAGTGAATTATGCCCTGGAGTCTTATCCATCTAACAGTTCTGCACAACAAACTGAGTACTACGAATATGAGACGAAGGCGCTCATTAGTAAAGAAAGTTCGTTTTTCTCGGCCAGTCCATTGCGTATGTGATGCGAACAGAGGTTTGCTCACTAATAGTATTGTATGAGTAGGCATGTGTTCAGTAAGGTAGTTTGTGTTCGAGTATAACCACTTGCTCATGCGCTTATGATCACAGCTATTAGATGAGCTTGCTCATGCAACTGTTTATTGTATATCACTTATCACAGTTGAAAAGACGAATCTATACATATAAGAAAATAGTAACTCATTTCCCGTCTGTCTTTCTTTTTTTGTGTTCGCCTCACATAAAAAGTACTAGATGGATTTAACAAAATTTTGTGAGGAGGTATCTAAGTATTCTAATTCCAATATTTCCAAGAGAAAGTGGAGAAAAAGGAGTGAAAGTACTCCAATTTTTTTACCGATTTAAAGGTACTGCATACCATAGATAATACATAGATAGTCAACTGAAACGTCAAAAACCCAAGTCTCTTGTCAAAAACCTAAGTGTAAGAATGTATTGGTAGTCAAATTTGTATAAGAGTTGGTTAAAAAAAATCCCCACAGCACCTAAACTGTACATTGTTGTATAAAATATTTTGTAAAAACAGAATATTTTTTACATTCAATTTTAGATGTTAAAATTAAAAAATTCTTTTGTTTTTAAATATTTATTACATATTGATTTGAAAATTTTCATCCCCTAAAAGACAAAAAATACAATACTGTGTAGAAATAAATTTCACCAAACAAATGTCAACAAAATTAAATTTATTTAGTATTAAAAAATTTAAAATACAATAAATTGTTACATAATTTTCAAAATTTAAAAATCAAAATTGTTTAAATATTTGGCAAGTACAATGAAATATCGCTTAATGGTGTCTAAATGTGAATAAAAATTTTACTCCCCTAACTGTGTTGAATTCACACCGTACCCGTATATGTGAAGACATTTGTAGCCGCGTTTTTGACACTTGGAGAGTTGGCCATCTATGTGTTATCTATGCTGCATACCTTAAGGCATCTTTTATTTTTAAAAGTGGTATATTTTAAACAAGGCCGCGCAACAGGTGGAGCTGTTTTAAAGCAATGACAAAATATGAATTACTTACTGCCAAATAGCCAATTGCACAAAATTTGAATTTGATTTGTATTTTTACCTTGCGGAACAACATTTTGATTAAAATATTTTAAATACCTTTTGCAGAGGTTTACAATAGTTTTTAGAATTTTAGAATTTTATATAAATTTTAGAATTTTATCTAGGAATGAGTACCTGTATATAAAGTAAATACGTAAGAGTCTTAAATTTGGTGTGGATTAAATATTGACAGGACGCACACAACGTGTGTGAGCACAGCTACTATATAATAAAACAATGATGTCTATATTTCAAATTTGAGCTTTTTAACAGCCTTGTATCTTTGCAAATCGTTTATAACTTTTTACCAAATCAGTTGCTATGCAGCGGTGTGCTTCTGGTTTTGTTTGATTTTGCCCTAATGTTGGCCTCTTTTAATTGGAGGCTGTATCAAAGCAGATTACTTATTTTATGGGTCCCTTTTCGACCCCCTTCAATCCACAATGATTTCGCAACCGATTGGCTATTTAAGAGTACCTATCTTTCGTTGAGTCTCGTGCTAATACTAGCTTTTACTCCCCTGGCTGTAATATTTTTCTAGTCTGTCTTTTTGCCAGTGCTGAACATTTACCTAATATGTATATGAGCTACTGTGTCAACCTCTTCCAGGCACAGTTTGCAATTATCATCTTTTTTGATTTTTATATTGGACAGCTGATACTGGACATGTCATGTTATGTCACTAATGCAGCTATCCATCAAGTTACTGGACTACGTGCCAAGAAGCTTTTGCTTTAGGTGGGCCTTAGGAGATTAGCCCATCTATATTTTGAGAGGTAGTAGGGGCTATCCCTTCACTTATTGCATGGCTTTCTTTTCCATTGCAGTCAGATATTCAAGGTTCTTTTTGATTTTATCAAAAATTATAATTATCAATATACCGTATTTAAAATTTATTAGTCAAACTCATTATATAGATGAAATTTTGAAGTCAAGCTTAAGTTCGTTTTATTCTCTCAAAGTTGAAAGAATATTTAAGTACAAATAATGTGAATTATTTTAAAGAAAAAAATGAAAAAATTTTATTAATTGTAAACATCATCTACTTAAACAACCAAACTCAGACAAAGATTACACACTGTGTAATTTTTTAAGTCATGGCAAAATAACCATATACGGACACCACTACGTCATAAAAGACCAAAAAAAAAAAGACGCCTGACTCCCAGTTTTGCCCAAAGTCCTCCAGCTTTTTTTTATGGGCCCTCAAAGATGTGGGGCCTCGATGTCATTTTTGCAAAAAAATTATCATTTACTCAAGCTCATATTTTGCAAACCGTTTGGAATTTTGATATACTCTCTGAGGCAAAGTTGTAGCTCTTGTCATAAAGAACAAAAATTGTGAACATATAAAATCAAAAAAACTTAATATTCAAGGTCAAAATTGCAAAAGACTTTAAAAAATTCAATCTTTTTTACCTTTTTTCTCCTGTTCAGGTCCATAGGTAGCAAACCGTTCAAAATTCAAGGAAACAATCAACTACAAAAATGAACCTAAAATCTCAGTAAACAACTTTCTAGAACATACGAACTTCCTTGGAATGATTCTTAACACCCATTAGGTAGCGCTTAGGTAGCCGGGAAATTTTTCACTTTTGCGGCTACCTAAACGCTACCTAAACGGTGTTAAGAATCATTTCATATGTTCTAGTGAAAAATTTCCCGGCTACCTAAGCGCTACCTAAACGGTGTTGCACTGTGTTACGAGTAAAATCGTATTCAATAATCTATCGTCAGTTGGTGAGAACGTAGTCTACCAATTTCCCCATTTTTTCTCTTAAATTAAACACATTATTTGTAATAAACAAATAATCTTTCAACTTAGAGAGAATAAAATATATTCAATATATTCAAAGTAATGTAGGAAAGATGTCCTTCCACACAGAGCTCTTTATGTATAGTTATGTCGTCATAGAAAAGAAGATAGAAACTAAAGGCCGACAAGTATCCAGATTTCGCTCGAGTTAGCTTAGCTAGCCTCGTAGTAGAGACACCATGACGAGGGTTAATTTGAACTACTGACATCAAGCTCGGTTACAGCAATTCTTATGCCCGCTAGAGAATGTCCATAATCTCGTCGTAGTCCCAAGGTTTGAAATTCAGTTCTCACTTTGTGGGCGGGGATCATTTGTTCTATAAATCTTGCGTTTTGTTGACTTATGTGTTTTGTCTTAAGCGTCTAAAAAATAAAAAAATAAAAACTGAAAAACTACTAAATACCCGTATGTAAAAAAATAACCGACTTAAGCGGTCAAAATTTAAACTTGCAACTATTAGAGGAAACACGGTTAAAAATGTTGAAATTATACTTCTGTGACTACTTGAGTGCAAAAAGTCTTAATTCTATTACTCTTTGGTTTCTCGTATATTATTCATACTTTTAAAAATATTTCTTTTGTAATTTTCCATTGAGATTTATATTATTTAAATTTGAAAAACAGTTTCATACGAAATTTGGAATTATTAAGCACTTGAATGCTTTTTACATTTTTATATTTTTTCGTAAAGTTATGATTTTATTGCCAATTTGTAGAATTCTTTTTCTTTGAAATTTATAATTTACCTTGCAGTTTTAACACGGAACTCTAAAAGACCATTCATTGTTCTTTTAAAAACCATCATACAATGTTCGTATTGAGTTGAATATTTTTTCTTTTGTTTTTTCTTGTGTTGTTTTCCATGTATCATCTCTATTTTCTAGTAGCCTAAGGAGTTAGCTGGGGAACTCCCACTTTTTTGCAGCTTGAAATTAAAGAAGAATTTATTTTTCCATTAAATCCAACAACTTTAACCTTTTGAATGATGGGCCTTAAGTTTTGTTCATTTGTGTTTAATTTTTATTTTTTTTTTTTTGCCGTTTAGTTTATAATTTTCCTATACGAAATGGAGTTAGTTAAGATGTTCGTTTATTCTTAAGCAATCTGCATCTGAATGTAGGATTTTTTATCCTATTGTGAAGTTCTTTGTTTTAGCAAAATTTTGCCAGTTTTTAGGAGGCATTTTTTTTCTTAAAAATATTTTAAAGGAAATCTTTAACATCTGCCGCTATTTATAATGGCTGTTGAAGGGGAATTATAGAGTTAAAGTAACAAAAGAGAAACGTAACACATACATATACGAGGTGTGTATTAGAATAAATGGGAATTCAAAAGTTTTCAAAAAATGTTTATATTACACAATGTGTAATTTTTTAAGTCATGGCAAAATAACCATATACGGACACCACTACGTGATAAAAGACCAAAAAATAAAGACCCCTGTCTCCCAGTTTTGCCCAAAGTCCTCCAGGTTTTTTTTATGGGCCCTCAAAGATGTGGGGCCTCGATGTCATTTTTGCAAAAAAAATGATCATTTATTCAAGCTCATATTTTGCAAACCGTTTGAAACTTTGATATACTCTCTGAGGCAAAGTTGTATCTCTTGTCATAAAGAATAAAAATTGTTAACATATAAAATCAAAAAAACTTCATCTTCAAGGTCAAAATCGCAGAAAACTTTAAAAAATTCAAGTTTTTTTACCTTTTTTCCCCTGTTCAGGTCCATAGGTAGCAAACCGTTCAAAATTCAAGGAAACAATCAACTACAAAAATGAACCTAAGATCTCAATAAACAACTTTCTAGAACATATGAACTTCCTAGGAATGATTTTTAACACCCTTTAGGTAGCGCTTATGTAGCTAACAAATTTTCGGGAAATTTTTCACTTTTGCGGCTTAATTTTTTTAATTTTTTAAAGTTTTTTGCGATTTTGACCTTGAAGATGAAGTTTTTTTGATTTTATATGTTCACAATTTTTGTTCTTTACGACAATTTTACTTTGCCTCAGAGAGTATATCAAAATTTCAAACGGTTTGCAAAATATGAGCTTGAGTAAATGATCATTTTTTTGCAAAAATGACATCGAGGCCCCACATCTTTGAGGGCCCATAAAAAACAACCTGGAGGACTTTGGGCAAAACTGGGAGACAGGGGTCTTTTTTTTGGTCATTTATGACGTAGTGGTGTCCGTATATGGTTATTTTTCCCGTGTTGCACTGTGTTATTTATCAGTGTAAATTTTTTGTTCTCTTTTTATTCCTTAGAAACCAGTTCGATTAAATTTTCAGCAATTTAATTTTCACTTCGTCAAGTTTAAAAATCTTCGCCTTTTTATTATACTTGGGATAAGAAAGAAATCATAGGAGGCAGTGTTGGGCGAATACATTTTGTTTATACTACGAACAAGTTACGAGATGTAGATAAGTGAAAGAATCGCTGATTACTAGAATTGCGTCGATCATAAATCAAATAATTTCACAAATCATAATTTCATAATTCAAATATTCACAAACAATTTAAGGCAACAAAATTTTTTCAAATAAGTTTTGTCAAAAATTAGCACCAATTCCACAACATCCAAATGAACATTTAATTTTTTTTAATAAAATTTTTGTTATCATCCCTGTTATTGAATGACAAGAAATAACTTTGTAAAAATTTTAATTTTATTTTTATTTTTTTATAGAATGAACAGGTGGAAAGGGTAGGACCATAGGTGGAAAGGGTATATACATGCATTTTCTGGATCGGTATATCCATGTTCAGCATTGTTCAACTTTTGGATGATATTTACATGTTAACATCATCTACTTAACCAATCAAGTTCAAAGAAAGCAATACCTAAAAATTTATATTCAATCATCTATTGTTGGTGAGAAATATTCTTTCAAAAGAATAATTTTCAAGAAAATATAACGAAATTAAGCCTGACTTCAAAAATTCATTTGCATATAATTTCATTTAGTTATTTTTTTTTTTTGTCTAAAAAATGTTTTTATTTCATTGCGAAAAAACTTGATTCCAACAAATTGTTTTAAAGGTTTCTTTTTTATAGTTTATTAATCTTTATAACTTATCAAAGGCCCCCAACCAAAAAAAGTGGTTAAAATGAAAATGCATTGGTTTGCTAAATATTTAGCAAATTGACACAAAACTACCTTGTTGAAAGCTGGTATGCTACTGGTTTAAAATTTTTACATGTTTTGTTCTCTTTGTGTGATTCTGGTTGAGATTGTGTATGTGCTCACAAACCCTTAGGGGTTTGCGTGGGGGCTTATGTTTATAACTACCCTGTTTGCATTTTATAATGAAAACATTACATCTTTAGTTGATTTTAAATATTTTTCTCGTCTTACAACACTGTTTGGTTGTCTTTATAGACCGATTGGAATAGTGGAGGAAATTTAAACATTTTACAATATTTTTTAACACACCTCGTATTCATATACCTAAAGTGTTATTGCCTGTATTTCGAGCAAAACCATGCAACAACCATTGTCATTATTATAGTTATATTTTAATAATAATAATAATGAACAAACATTTTTAACACCTCAAGGTGCATTTTAAGTTTTATTTTTTTTATTATTTTTAAAATTTTAATTTAATTTTCGGGTAATGTTGTTTATGTTTGTGTAAGTTGCTTCAAGCTTTGCAAGTACTGTTTGTGCTTTTATACGGGTTTTTTTGCTTTTTTAGATTTTATTGGAAATGATTATTGGTTAGCAGAAATATAATATGTCAAAATTTCTTTACTGCTCTGATTTTTCAAAAGGCAAAAGCTATTAAAATATTTAGTACGTAAATCGTATTTTAAAAATTTTTATTTTAAATATTCGCTTACAAACAAAAGCCAAGAGATATATCATCATATACATATATACATATTATATGAATTTAAATTTGCAACTGCTGAAATGTAGAGGTTAATAAAAAGTATGTTTTTTTATTTATTATAGACTACCTAGATTTTGCTTTAAAAGTAATCCAAAACAAATTTTAAGACTCTTTCGTATTTCCTTTATATAACGGTACCCATCCCTGGATAAAATTCTTAAATGTATATAAAATTCTAAAAATGATTGTAAAGCTCTGTAGAAGGTGTTTAAAATATTTTAATAACAATATAATTCCACAAAGTAATAATACAAATCAAATACAAATTTTATTCAATTGGCTATATGGCAGTAAAAGTGCTTTTACACTACGTGTATTTGTCATATTACTTGTCACTTTTCCATGTGTAAATTCTAAACGTGAGCATAAAATGTCTTGTTAGACTAACTTCATAATGTTCAATAATGAATTGGTCTCTTTTTTCTTGCACTTGAGTTCATGTGTATACAAATATTGTTGTGCTCTTAAATAAAAACATACAATAGCATTTGCTCTTCTTCCAACCAATGCAATATTTGTTGTTGTTTGAAATAAAACTTCAGTAGTGAGTATTTCGTTTCAATAGTGTCTCTTGATATGAAATACTGTTATAGGAGACAACATGTATGATGTTAAAAGCAAAGGTTTGTACTTTGTATTTTAGTTATTTTATATTAATTTGCGCGTTGAGTGGTTGAAAATAGAAAACTGTAGTAGCTTGAATTTTTTTAACTTTTATTGATGAATAAAAAAATCTAATTTAATTTTTTTCTCTCAAAAATCAGAGATTTTTTACTCTCAAGAAAATTTAAGTAAAATGAACTAGTGAACGATATGAAATGCTCAGCATATTTATTGTACTTGATAAAACTGTCCGGTCAAATCAGGTTCACTGATTTTTGCACTGTTTGCTCTCTTGTTCTCTGTATTTAATGTTTAGTAATATTCGACTACACATACAATCAATATTTGCGTTTCAAAAACATGCAATACTGTCCACTTGTTAACATCTTGCGCTCACCTTTAGTAAATTCTATACACGTCGTGTAAACCATTTCAAACATAACATGTATATTTTCCATATAATATTTTTAATTTAGAACGTGTTCTATTTTGATGTGACAAAGCATCTGACATCCTGTAATGCCAACTTGATATTTTGCTATTTTAGGTTTTTTGTGGTAGCAAAAGCACTAAAAGCGTGGCAAAAGCACTACATTTGCACATTTGCATCAGCTGTGGATGGCAATACAAAACTGACAAGTCATATGTCAAACACACGCCGTGTAAAACCATTTCTCATTATTTTAAAACAGCGCCATCAGTGCTCAACCGTGTTTAAAATATACCGCTTTCAATTCATATTTTGTCATTATTTTGAAATAGCGCCATCTGTTGCACAACCGTGTTTAAATTATACCGCTTTTAAAAATAAAAGATGCGTTAAAGTATGCAGTACCTTTAAATCGTAAACAAAAAAATCGGCGTAATTTCTTTGCTTTTTCTCCACTTTCTCTTGGAAATACATTATTTTTGTGGAAAAAAGGATCCTATATTGGATTTAGCATAATGAGGTACCTTCTCACAAAATTTTGTTAAAATCCATTAAGTAGTTTTTTAGTGATGCGAACACAGAAAGAAAAACAGACAAAGTCTACGACAGTTTTTTGCTTTCTTTAACGGGAATCGAACCCGCAACCTCCAGCCTGATAGACTAGCTTGCTACCAATCGGTATTTAATTCTTTACATAAAATTTGCGTCAAAATTTTATTGTAAATTATAAACGGTCTGTCAGAATTTGATAAGTGAAATATAAGCAATTAAAAAGACAATAACCTCCAAGTTAAGCGGAAAATACTTATTATCTGCTTAACAATACCAGAGTTATTGAAACTTAAAACTGTTTACAAATTCAATTGAACTTAAAAAAAAAACGGAAACACTTTTCTTAGGTTATTGGGGTTACTAAATTTAAATATGTTCTGCTTTTGAAATTAGTTCCTGTTTTACGAGGTATAGTTTAAATTCACTATAAGGGAATTTTGAATAATGATTTGCCCCTTTGGACTAAGTAAAATAAATTTCAAATCTTTACCTTTAAATCAGACAAAATTATTTTCGAGTCTGCTTGGCTGGTTTAGAGATTTATAGAATATTTTATTATTTTCAGAAAAAACTTCAACTTTAGCATTTTGGGACCCATTTTTACTTGTTCTATACCTAGAGTGCCCATCCCACATGAAAATACTACTGATTTGTTTCTGAGAAATATCCGTATGATATCCTTAATGGTTTACTTTCGAAAATAAAAAGTTTTAAACCAGTGTGCGGCACTTCATTGTAAAAAAAAGTGTGATGTGCATACACAGCAAAAATGTTTGGCCCAATAAAATGTTTTATTTGAAAGTGGATACAAATGGTATTCTTGTATTGTTAAATAATTAGAATGTTCTGTTTGCTAATTATTTCATTCGTAAATTGCATTTATTAAAGGATTAATTTAAGTACAGTAATATAAAACCTCATTATTTAGTGGTATGAAAAGTTTGAGAACAATGTTGGTGCAAGCCAACTCCACACTTGCTGCATTTAAACTTTGTATTTTTGTGACACCGACGGCATCTTATTTGGGTTTAATTTCATATAATACCATGCCCTTTTTCATCCAGTCGTATAGAATCCGTAAGTTTATTTTTTGTAGTCATTGGCATTTTCAATTCTTTTCATCATGGAACGGACGAAGATGTTCTACCAAGTATCAGATATGTTTGTACTATATATCTTGTAAAAAATGGAAAATCATGTGGATATTTAGCCTTATTAACTGAAAAGCATTAATAACAGACACAGTGCGGTTGATCGATATCCACTCGTTTAGTGTTTCACCACCTATTTACTCTACCAAGTGGCTGGACAACACTTTCGGTGGTGAGGCTATAGTGACAATGTTGTTATCATTGTATCGAACCAAAGTAGTGCTAAAATTTTCATCCGTAATTTGATGGTAAGATCCTCTAGCAGTTTTCTCCATCTCCATTGCATCCTTTAGTGGAGAACCTTCAAGTCTATTAACTCGGAGGGTCCCGGTGGGATCATGGCCCAGTTTTTTTATTTCATTGAGAAGACGTAGAGGTAAAGAAATTAATCATAAAGAAACTGTATTGTTGTCCATCCGGAAATTTTGAAATCAAACTAGTGACCACCGAAAAACCAACGCTTAAGGCTGGGTTTGTATTTTCTGTTTTAGCTCCTTGGTATGGTACTCCATAGATATATGGATCTTGTAAGCAAAACGGATTGACTTCCCATGGATATGCTGCTTAGTGCCATGTTTTCTAAAATACGGTACCATCGACTCGTCTATAGATAGGTATTTATCACCGGGAAAATACTTCAGCCATCTTTTTCATTTATCTTGTCCCAGAGAGGTCTAACTTTAAAAAATTTCTCATCAAAAGAAAGATTATTATTATCACAATAGACTTAGGGTTTTCACATTTTAGTAGACCATATATGTGTTATCTATGGTTCAATCTGAAAAAATCACATATGGTTCAAAAAGTACCGATCACACTGAAAAATATTTAATGCAAAATTATTTGAACGGCAAAAATCTTAGTGGTGCCTCGTATTCCCATCGCACCTTAAATGGGACGTTATATAAAAACTGTTATTTTTCGGTAAAAATATTAAAACTTAATTTTTTCTGTAAAGTAAAACAAAGCTAAATATATTTATAAACAAGTAAAAGTGCTATATTCGGCCGTGCCGAATCTTCTATACCCTTCACCACGATGATTTTATTTATACAGACATGTACAGCGTTATCCATATTGTTGACTCTTTTTATTTGAATAAAGTCGTATAAGAAAAAATCATTATTCATGAGTTAAAGAAGAAATAGAAGCCAAATGAAAACAAATTCCGTTTGCTACAATTGTCGCCGTGTTGTCAGCTACTTAATGATATTGAAGCCGACGCTACATCGTAAACTCTGACATTGTTGTAGAAATACTTATTTTGCTTTTATAAAATAAAATAACTTTTTCAAAAACTTATAAATATCTCCTCCAAAACTTTTTGTTTGTATGTGAATTTGTAATTTACAATAATAATGTAATTGTGCCTAAGTTGACGACATCCACAACGGTGGTCGTGTAGCCATGTAGCTATACTGGCTTCAAAAAAAAAAACGTTTACTTATAAACGTGTGTATTTTATTTTTGGCAGTTTTTACCCGGTATCCTGATGATGTCTATGTGTTTAATGAACCTAGGTTTTAAACAAAGATCTCATCTATATAGTGATTTTTTAAGAGCTTGAGAACTTTTTTTTTAAAAAAAACGCATAATATTTGCAAAATCTCATCGGTTCTTTATTTGAAACGTTAGATTGGTCCATGACATTTACTTTTTGAAGATAATTTCATTTAAATGTTGACCGCGGCTGCGTCTTAGGTGGTCCATTCGGAAAGTCCAATTTTGGGCAACTTTTTCGAGCATTTCGGCCGGAATAGCCCGAATTTCTTCGGAAATGTTGTCTTCCAAAGCTGGAATAGTTGCTGGCTTATTTCTGTAGACTTTAGACTTGACGTAGCCCCACAAAAAATAGTCTAAAGGCGTCAAATCGCATGATCTTGGTGGCCAACTTACCGGTCCATTTCTTGAGATGAATTGTTCTCCGAAGTTTTCCCTCAAAATGGCCATAGAATCGCGAGCTGTGTGGCATGTAGCGCCATCTTGTTGAAACCACATGTCAACCAAGTTCAGTTGTTCCATTTTTGGCAACAAAAAGTTTGTTAGCATCGAACGATAGCGATCGCCATTCACCGTAACGTTGCGTCCAACAGCATCTTTGAAAAAATACGGTCCAATGATTCCACCAGCGTACAAACCACACCAAACAGTGCATTTTTCGGGATGCATGGGCAGTTCTTGAACGGCTTCTGGTTGCTCTTCACTCCAAATGCGGCAATTTTGCTTATTTACGTAGCCATTCAACCAGAAATGAGCCTCATCGCTGAACAAAATTTGTCACATTTGAACATTTCGAACCGAACACTGATTTTGGTAATAAAATTCAATGATTTGCAAGCGTTGCTCGTTAGTAAGTCTATTCATGATGAAATGTCAGAGCATACTGAGCATCTTTCTCTTTGGCACCATGTCTGAAATCTCACGTGATCTGTCAAATACTAATGCATGAAAATCCTAACCTCAAAAAAATCACCCATTATTTTAAATCAATCGCATTTAAAAAAAAATCAAACGCATTTAAAACAAACGCATTTAAAAAAATATGTTACTCTATATACACACATACATACATATGTATATTCTTAATATTAAATATATGTTATGTTACAGTCATGATTTTCATTTTCAAAGAAATATTGAAATTTTTGTTTTAATTTTTCGAAAATTGTGTGTAAAAATTTTTTATAAAAATATTTTTTTAAAAATTTTATGTAAAATTTTATTCGAAAATTTTTTGGAAAATTTTTAAAAAAAATTTTTTTTCTAATATTTTTCTGTAAAATATCTTTTTGAAAATGCTTTGTAAATTTTTTTGTAAATATTTTTGAAAAAAATTAAAAAATTTTTTTAAAAAATTTTTTAAAAAAATTTTTTTAAATTTTTTTTTTTAAAAATTTGATTGAAATTTTTTTGTTAAATTTTGGACCTTTCTCCAATCTATTGAGTTAGAATGGTCAGACTAAAGCAAAAAGAAATCCTTACAAAAAAAAAAAAATTTCATCATATTGACACATGGGGGGCCCTTTTAACTGCTCCTATTTGTCAGTGGGTACCCTGTGGGTCCATTGGCTACCTCTATGCGTATTGCTTTCTATTAAGGTCTCTAATACAAATCAAAGCAGAAAAACCCTACCAATCTAAAAACAAACAAAAATCGCCCCTCCCAGGGGGTTATTGATCCCCCGAGATCTGTATGCACTCCTTGCGATCTACCTGTCACACTCTAATATTTATTTGACAAAAAAAGGCAAAACAGAATCATTAAAGCCGAAAAAAATTTAAAAAAAACGTAAAAAAAATATAGGTGGGCGTGGTTTTTGGCCCGTAGCCTCCAAAGGAATGATCCGATGTTGCTGAATTGCAATACCAAAATTTTCGAAACTATGCCTGACAGATTGGTGTGCTTAAATTTTTTGTATCTCTTCTGATGCCTTGGCAAATGACATTACCACACTAACACGGACAGACGGACAGACGGACAAACGGACAGACGGACAGACGGACAGACGGACAGACGGACAGACGGACAGACGGACAGACGGACATCGCTTAATCAACTTCTCTATGTATAAGGATCCAGAATATATATACTTTATGGGGTCGGAAATGAATATTGTAGAAATTACACACGGAATGACAAACTTATATATACCCTTTCCACCTGTGGTGAAGGGTATAAAAATATGCTACTCTATTTACACACATACATATGTATATTCTTGATATTAAATATATATCTGTGGCAATAAGGAAAAAGTGCTTAAGTCTGATTTTTAAGTTTTGTAGGAGAGCAATTTTAAACTTTAAAATAAATTTTTTTAAAAAATAACTTATCTTTAAACTTTACCTATGGGAGTCAAACGTATGATTTGGAAAAATATCTTATATCTACCAAAAGTACTCAGGCGTTGCAATTAATAAGTTGTGTAAAAAGTTTTTATGATTTCCAAAAATAGCTTGTAGTTTCTTAAGCTTTTTTCCAAATGCGATTCGACATTGAAAAAAGATAAGCAAAAAGTTATTTTGCTATAACTTCCTGAAAATTTTTACAAAATAATTGAAAATTTGCACATGTGTACTTTGAAATACGGAGATTTCAAAGGTGCCAGTAACTTAATTTTTGCTTAAGTCGACTTAAGCACTTATTCCTTATTGCCACAGATATTATGTTACAGTAATGATTTTCATTTTCAAAGAAATATTGAAATTTTTGTTTTAATTTTTCGAAAATTGTGTGTAAAAATTTTTTGTAAAAATATTTTTTTAAAATTTTTTTGTAAAATTTTATTCGAAAATTTTTTGGAAAATTAAAAAAAAAATTTTTTTTCAATATCTTTTTGAAATGCTTTGTAAATATTTTTGAAAAAAAATTTTAAAATTTTTAAAAAAAAATTTTTTTTTCAAATTTTATTGAATTTTTTTTGTTAAATTTAGGACCTTTCTGCAATCTATATTAAGTTAGAATAGTCAGACTCAATGTACCCGCACTTTAAATGGGGCGTTGGGATAATATAGGTTAACTAAGAAAGATTAAAATAATATTTTAATTAAATAAATATGTAATTGAATTAATAAAAAATTTAATTAAGATCTAATTGGAAACTAATTAACACCTTTAATTGGTGAAAATATTTTTTTCTGTGTACTTAAAATTAAACAGTATTATTTTGTTTCCTGTGGTCAGTTGCTAATTTATGCTAAGCTAAGCTTCTATGTGATTTTATAACAATAAATTGACTTACCCTCGTAAGTGTTAGCTGGCTTAGCAAAATAAAACTCTTTAACATCCTTTGATCTCGATAAAGTTTCCTTTAAATTGTGCATTAGAAAAATATAAATAAATTTATTTACCCACTTATTATAAATATTGTTTACCTTTTCCCTAAAATCCACACAAAATCAATTTGAAAGTGAGGATATTCTCTGGCTTTTAACTCGTTTATTTAAACAAGTACGTTGCAAATATATAAAATATCAAATTTATAATGACACATGATCTCCTTGTAGTTTACAAAATCTTGCAAGACAATCATTGGCTTTAATAATTTTTAACGTAATTGAATTTTCAATATGACTCACAGCTCTATGTTGGTTGCACTTCAACATAATCCTCCATAAAGAGAATGCTGCAATTGTTAAAGTCCATAAAGAAGAATGATATTAAAACGCAAATTACTGGAAGAGAAAAAAGTTTGCTGCATCTTCTCTGGCATCTGCTGCTTTTAATGTTTTATCTTTATGAGATTTCATTCTCTATTATTTTCTAATAAAACAGCAAGTCAGTTGATTGTAGTTTTTTTAATGTTTTTTTTTTGCCTAAAAAAATTGGCATAAAATTTAAAGAGGCAAATAAATTCAACTTGCAATTTTGTATGCTTCAACACACACTCTCACAAACTGCATTTGCTTCATTATATGGCAATAATAATGCTGGTAATAAGAAACATCAAATAAGTACAAGTACTTTTTATTTTTAGTCAATTTTTAAATGCAAAAAAAAATGTTTTTCCATTATCAAGGAACTTGTATGGGTAAGTCAGCATCTGAACATACGCGTATGTTCGTTTGTCGCCTCGGTTTGATTGTAATCGTTGCATCTGAAAGTAGTTCATCTGTGCAGCATGTGAGAAGCCATTACATTGCATCTGAATGCATATAAAAGACATTTTAACCTAAAAACTCAAATGAAATTCATACTTTTTATTAGATGCAATATTAAGGAAATGTTCGTTTAAGTTTTCATTGTTGCTTTATGATTTTCTTCTTTAGGGTTCTTTTTTTGGGATTTTATTTCAAGTAAATTTATTTAACTTTCTGTTAAATATAATGTTCATATACATATCAGGATTTTTTTTTTGCTAGACATTATTAAAATTAAGTTGGTTTACAAAAGCGGTAAATGTTAAATTTTGCATAAAATTAGAGATAAGAGTAATATTAGAAAATAAGGAAAAACGTTAAGGGCGTTCACTTTGTCAGTGAAAAGAAAAAGAAAAAATAAAAATGTCAGTTTTTGCACAAGAAGAACTTTTTTTACAATTTTTATTTCTCAAAAAATCTTTAAAAAAAAGATTTTTTTTACGAAAATTCACATATTTACAAGGAGTAACATAAAAAAAATTTTAGTCAATTTTTTACAAAAAAAAAATCTGGTAACATTGCAATAAGTGAGTATTTTTTAACCGACTTCAAAAAAAGAATGAGAAGAAGAGGAAGAAGAATTCGTCTGAATGTTGCTTTTTTTTATGTTTGTGCCCGCAGAACTCAGTCATTTCTGAAACGATTTTAAAATTTTTTTCTTTATTAGAAAGGAAATGCTTACAGATTGGTCCCATTTTAAAAGAAGTTCAGAATTTTGAAAATTAAAGGGTGTCCCCATACAACATAAGTGTTTTTTACGTGTATTATGAACCGTAAAGGGCACCCTTTTAAAATTTTAAAAAACTGCTTATTACTATAGCTGCCAATAACAGAAATTAATAAAAAAAATAAACTTAAAAATTAAAGAGTGTCTCCATATGTGACGTCAATTTAAATATATGAACCACAATGGTTCATTGTAGACAATCACTTGAAAATTGGACAAAATGTCCAATATTTATAATCAGAAATTAAATATTTATAATTAGAAGTTAAAGGGTATCCCAATAGTTGATGTGATTTGATGTATATTGCAAAACTTTTGAACCATAACAGAGAGACGGTTGAAATTTACAAAGAACCTGTAATTCTAAGTCCTTTATAACATCAAGTATATAATTTAAATTTGGAAACTAAAGGGTGTCTCCATAATTGATATAATTTTACCTATCTAGCCCTATCTTTTGAACCGTTATAGACAAACACTTGAAAATTAGACAGAATCTCCACTAATATGTCCCGTATAATAAAATTTATAAATATTTAAAATTTTAAAGGGTGTCTCAATAGTTGATGTAAATTGATGCATATGGCCAAACTTTTGAACCGTTTTAGACAGACATTTGAAATTTACAAAGAAGCTGTGTTTTAAAATAAGTGTTTAATTTAAAATTGCACATTAAAGGGTGTCCCCTAGGTGATATTGTTTAAGCTATATGGCCATATCTTTGGAACCGTTACTTTTTATTACTGTGTCAGTAATAATAAGTGTAAAAAAATAAAGGGTGTCCTCATATCTGACGTAATTTGTCGTATATGGCTTTATCTGCTTAACCGTTACGGATAGACATTTGAATGTACTGAACGTATATTACTATGTCCGTTAGAGCAAAAAGTATAAAAGTATTTGATTTGGGTACTATTTCTTACAGATTACTTCCTTTTAAATTTTTAGTTTAGAATTGATGCACATATATTTGTTTTGTAGTCGTTTTTTTTTTTGCAAGAATTATTTACAAATTGCATTTGGAGGTGGTGCCTACTCTAAACATAGTCTCTTTAATATCACAAGTGACCGTTTTAACTAAAAGTACCTTCCTCCAACAGAGTCCTTTTTTACTACGATTTTTTTTTTTTTATTGATTCTGTGCCAATAGGGAAAAGGGGCTTAAGTCTGATTTTTGTGTTCTGCAGGAGAGCAATTTTAAACTTTAAAATAAATTTTTGAAAAAATAGCTTATATTTAAACTGTACGTATGGGAGTCAAACGTATGTTTTTGAAAAACATCTTACATCTACCAAGAGTAGGCAAGCTTTGTAAAAGAAGTTTTTATGATTTGGAAAAAAAGCTGATAGTTTCTTAAGCTTTTTTCCAAATGCGATTAGACATTGAAAAAAGATAAGCAGAAAGTAATTTCGCTACAACTTCCTGAAAAATGGTACGAATTACATTTACGGAGATTACATTTAAAATTTGCTTAAGTCGTCTCAAGCACTTATTCCTTATTGCCACAGAATTATAATTGATAAAAAAAGCCTTTTAAACAAAATAGATTAAAAGTCATATTTCCTACATAGGCACAAAAAAAGAACTATGCAAAAAAAATTGTCAGAAAAATATCCCAATTAAAAAATTTTAAATTTTTGCAAAAAAAACCTAATAACATTGTATATCTTTCATATGGTTGTGCTGTCGTCTTTAATAAAGGACTTTAATGCCATAAAGGAAAAATGTAGTTTTAACAGGAATTACTTTTAAGCAAATAAGGCACCTTCTTCCATAAAAGCACTTTTTGAATAGGGGATATTTTTTTACAAAAAGTACAATTGATGAAATTTACCGTTAAAACAAATGGGAGAATTTTCTTCCAAAAATATCCTTAGAAATCAACAGGAATTCTACTAGCTGTTACCCAAACACGTTGTGTGCGCCCTGACAATATTTTGTTCGATATTGCTTTGGATGTAATCCACACCAAATTTCAAGACTCTTATGTATTTAGTTTATATAGGGGTACCCATCCCTGGATAAAATTCTAAAATTTATATAAGATTCGAAAGTTCTAAAAATTATTGTTAAGCTTTATAAATGGTGTTTAAAATATGTGTTTAAAATAAATACAATGTAATTCCGCAAGGTAAAAATACAAATCAAATACAAATTTTATTCAACAGCGCCAACTGTTGCGCATCCGTTAAAATGTTCCGCTTTCAAATCATATTTTGTCGTTATTTGAAAATAGTGCCATCTGTTGCGCAACCGTGTTTAAGATATCCCGCTTTCAAAAATAAAAGATGCCTCAAAGTATGCAGTACCTTTAAATCGGTAAAATTGCGTACTTTCACTGCTTTTTCTGCACTTTCTCTTGAAAA
This sequence comes from Phasia obesa, assembly GCA_949628195.1. NCBI lineage: Eukaryota > Metazoa > Arthropoda > Insecta > Diptera > Tachinidae > Phasia > Phasia obesa. Next base: position 117,597,099 of record OX451219.1, on the reverse strand, counting down.
TAAGATATTTTTGCGGAAAGCATCCTATACTTTTCTTCCTCAAAAATATCTTATTTCCAAGAGAAATTGGAGAAAAAGCAGTGAAAATACGCCGATTTTTTACCGATCTAAAAGTACTGCATACTTTAAGGCATCTTTTGATTTTGAAAGCGGGTATTTTAAATACGGTTGCGCAACAATGGCGCTATTAAATAATAATAAAATATGAATTACATACTGCCAAATAGCATTTGTATTTGATTTGTATTTTTACTTTGTGGAATTACATTGTTATTAAAATATCCCCCCGGGGGTTATCATTGTCATTGCAGTACATTCTCAAATGCCTTGACGCGGTTCACTCGGGGAAAATAGGGGCATCAGGGCTAGGCTAGGGTTCCTAGAACCTAAATCTGGAAGAAAAGGTCTGTGTGTTAAAACACACGGGTTATCTTCGAAGCCCGACCAGTGCCCAAAGGACTGGTACCAGGGGAATCGGTAGCCCCACAGAGAGCCTATCCTCTCTGTGACCGGTTGTTGGTGAGGTCCCCTTCGGGGGTACACGTGATGGTTGTGGTTTAAGATCGATTAATGTAGGTATGGTGCAAGGTCGATCAAGTGTGCTGTTGCACTCTCAACAGACGGAGTTTGGATAGTCTCCAAATCCCTAAGCAAGAGGCTATAATATGGATCATATTATATAAATTGCTACTAATTGTGACTGTATCACACACAAATGTGGCGATTTGTGGCAGTCGTAAAGTGTTGCTATACTACACAATGGGGGCGCTAGTCTACGCTTATATATCACTCGGTGGAAAGATCACCGTGGGATTAGGCCTAACCGGCAGGTGCCTACGTTAATCTTGTTTCACGTCTGTTATTAAAATATTTTAAACACCTTTTACAGAGCTTTACAATAATTTTTAAAATTTTATATACATATATTTTAGAATTTTATCCAGGGATGGGTACTTTTATATAAAGTAAATACGTAAGATTCTTTAAATTTGGTGTGGATTACTTTCAAAGCAAAATCGAACAAAATATTGTCAGGACGCACACAACGTGTGTGGGTATAGCTAGTATATAATATTTAAGAAAATAGGGAATATTCTTAATTTTTTCATCAAAGGTTCCTGTTTAAAAAAATACGAAAAGTATTTTTTCTCTAAAAAAAATATATTTTTTACAGTAAGAACCCTTTAACCAAATGAATTTTTTTTTCGTAAAAAGGTCTTTTTATAAAAAAATGATAATAAAAATATATTTTTCGAAATTTTTTTACGCGTAAAGTCTCTCTCTCTATCCGTAAAAAGGCAAATTTTTACTAATTATTTACTAAAACACTAATTTTGTTAAAAAAAAAAATGACTGATTTTTTAAGAATATCCTTAATAGTTAAAAGCCCACTCATTAGTTTTCCAAAAGGTTTTTTTGAGTTTAACACACTTGTAAATTTTTTTAGTCTTTTTTTATTGTGGTTTATGCTGACGTATGTGACATCCTACACAGGTACACTTTGGGGTATGGTCTGTTTATTTTTCATCATCATCAAGTGAAATCCTATTTAAACTATAATTTGTCTTGTTGCTGATATGAAGTTAAGATGGGATCTGCTTGGCATGTGTGTTGCTGTTGTAATTTATAGTAAACGCACCTCCTCAAAAAAAAACCAGTGTCAAGTGACTTTATGGCGACTACATTTTGCAACAGACGTGAGTAGTAAAAATTAGCTTAGTGAACAGGTTAAACTGAAATTAAATATATTTGAAATAAATAAGAAATTTCAACAAAAACTTTAATAATTTGAATAAACATTTTGAATAGGAAAGGCTTGTGTGTATCGTTCATGTGAACAGCCCACCCTTAAAATATAATCTTCAAACAACATCGAGAAATGTCAATCAAGATTTTTCCAAATGCTAGTATTTCGTAGGGGAAAATATATTTTCTTGCAAACTGAAAATTAATACCCATTAACATAATCCTGCAACAAATATTAATTGGCTACAAATATTTATATACGAATACATACATATGTGTGTAGTTCAAATACAGAAATGGAATTCTTACCAACCACCTTTTTTTCGTCGATTCTAGTGCTTAGAAGGCTTAAGCAAATGGCACTCGTAGCAGCAACTTCACTTCACTTGATTTTTCTTGACATGTGATGTTGTTTACAGAAATTAAATTATTTTTTTTTTGTATTTATTTTCAATTTTAAGCCCAAGTAAATATTGGCACGCGTTTTGACACTTGTCCAATATGAGAAAAATACAAACTATATGACAAATAAAAATCACTAAATTGCACTTTATTTGCACAGACATGGATGGCATTATTTGAAATTGAACAAAAAAAGCCAAATTGTTTTAAAAAGTTCAAATAATAAACATTGTACGAAAAATTATGGGGTGGATGGAATTTCACATAAATTTGAAAAGAAGTCAGTAACAAAAAAAAAAAAGTGTCACATATATTTTTCTTTTTCTAATCTTGGCACAATGAAAGGTAGACAAATTTGAGAATAAATGACAGACGTTTTTTATTTAATAAGGCTTACGGATTTATTAAAATCACGATAGCAAGATATCATTTCCAATTAGTTTTTTACTGGATATTTTTAATAGGCTTCAGGCGGGGAAGGCACATGGTTATGATATTAATACTATTATGATTAATACTATGATGTCATATTATTGCCTTTTGTGACAATTTTATTAATTTTAATAAATTTATTTTTTGCATGTTAATGTCATCGTGAAACAGGTAAAGTAGATTCACAAGTGAGTAAAGTGAGAAATTCTCACCAAATCACCCTTCCGTCGGCTCTTTTATGACCCTGTAAACAAAATAACCGGGTAACTATCAAAATAAACACGTGCTGGACAGATTATCGCTAACTACGTCACAAATATTTTTCTCGAGTAAATGTAGTTGAAAATTATTTAGTAGATTTCAATATTATTAAGTCCCTGCGCCACTAATGACCTTAAGGCAGTGCTCTTTGAAGCTAGGGGCAACTCTTTTTAGCTCTTCGCATTACGGTGACGGATTATTAAAAGATGCGAATGTACCATCAATACTGATAACGAGAGAGATAGAGAGAGAGAGGTGACAACGCTGATTATTAACGCGCAATTTCATTTGATTCTGCACACTCTTTAAGGTAATGGAGAGTTTAGAAAATTTTTTATTTTGCAAAATTTATATTTTTGCATATTTTGAGTCCAAGTAGCCCTTCATTCCATGTAATTTCATACACGATATTAGTATAAGGAAGGTGGTAACGTTATACATTTCCATGACCCTTGACAAAGTGTGGCATCATTTCTGTAGAAACTTAGATTATTAGTAAAAAATTTTCCCGATTTATAATGCGATTTTAATAGGGTTCCTGTTCTTTCTCCGTTATCTATTACTGGACTAGTGAGCAAGCTGCGTCTATTGTGAGCGCAAAGATTGTTAGTGAATTAATATTTTATTAATTAGGATATTTCATACATTGTTGAAAATAATGTTTTCATAAAAAAATACACTAATTATACTGGGAAGTTTTTCTCTATTAAAGATGAATTATAATAAAGGGTAGTTAAATTTTAAGGACCTATGTTGATTTTGAATAAAATACAAAACCTATGTTGATTTTGAATAAAATACAAATTATTTAGGAAATTATTGTCATTTAGTTTTATTTTGATAATATTGGTATGGTTCAATTATGTTTGGAACAAAATATGGGCCAAATAGCCGCCGCGACCTCGGCAGCACACCTCCATCCGATGCTCCAAATTATCAATGGCACTGAGGCATAATTAAAGTTCTATGCCGTTAATGTGCCGAATTTTATCAACCTTTAACTCTTGAATTGTTGCTGTCCTATCGATGTAAACCTTTCCTTTCAAATAACCTCAAATAAGTTCAACGGTGTCACTTCAAATGATCTTGGCGGCCAATTGACATCGCCACCATGTGAGCCATTGTTTCGTTAGCTGCGTTGCACCGTCCTGTTCAAATCACATATCGTCTGCATCCATATCTTCCAATTCGGGCCATAAAAAGTTCGTTATCATCTCACGATAGCGAACACCATTCACAGTAACTGCCTGTCCGGCCTCATTTTGGAAAAAATACGGCCCAGTCATTCCGCCAGCCCATAAACCGCACCAAACAGTCACTGTGGGTGCTTTGGTTTTTCGACTTTCACTCTTGGTTTATCATTCGCCCAAATGAGGCAGAATGCTTATTGACGAATCCATCGAGGTGAAAAAGTGCCTTATTACTGAAGATGATTTTCTTCGAAAATTAATCATCCACAGTTGCCATTTCTTGCCACCATTCTGAAGTCAATTCTTGAGTCAATTGCACCTTGTAAGTGTGTAAATGCAAGTCCTTAAGTATAATGTTCATCAACGACGAGCTTGAGAGGTGTAATTGTTGGGCACGATGACGAGTTGAGCTGGACGTGTCTCCCACGCCACTCTATCGCGAACAGCAGTAATTCTTTCTGCAGTACAAGCTGTACGAGAATGCACTGGCGTTTTCACATCTCCTACAGACCCGGCTTGCTCACATTTTTGCACGATTTTTCCGATTGTACGTATATTTGGGCAATTAAATTCACAGATAAAATCACGAAGTGGTTTTTTTATTTGAACGCCCATTTTCATAATAAGCCTGAATAACTTTAACGCGTTGCTCGATTGTGTGTCTTTCCACGGTTCAAATTGAGTTAGTCTGAAATTGAGAAACGTCAAATTAAATGCTGAAAAAACTTGACGTTTAGGTGTGGTTCACATTCAACATCGGCCCTTAAAATTTAACCACCCGATAGAAAATAATTTTTACAAACAGTGTTGTAAACTAGAATAAAAGAAAAATCTATTACATTTGAAATCATTTGACAGCTCCGTAAGAATCGCGTCATAGTAATTTTCAAAATAAACATCCTTTAAAGTTTACCTGAAATAAGAGTAAAGGCTATTTTTATTTATAAGAATATTGTAGACAATACAAATCGAATAACAAAATTAAATTCACTCCACCCCCTGCCACATGGAAATTTTAATTTCAACTTAGTGGTTTGAAGATCAAACTACTAAAAACGCATTTATATTATCATTAGAAAAAAAGCACATGACATAAATGTCACAAAAAAGCTGACAATGACCAGGATAAATAAACGTAAGTATTATAAGCAAAACACACACTACAAATATAACAAAGATAATGACATTAGTTGACAATGACTACGGAATAACATGATGACATTTGCTGATAAGCAAAAAAAAATTGTTTCATGTGGATTCATCAAGGAATTCTCATAGTATCACTCATTTATTTTTTTAATAAACTCCAAAAAGAGAAATGTAAATGTGTAGATATGAGAAGCCCATAAAATTTTATCACTCACAAAATCTTTTTAATTCATATCATTTTATGCCAAAGTTTTAATTATTCCCTCTATATTGCTCACAATTCCAAGAACTAGTTTCTTATCTCTTTAAGCACTCTTGTCTTTTCCTTCTGTTGCGATCCTCCTCGGTGTCATTAATCTTTAAGAATTTTTGTTCAAAATGTTTTGATAGTTTTACCTAAAAAAAAAAACTGTTAAAAGACCAAATTAATCATCCTAAGATTTTGTTCGCTAACTCATTCATTGCCTCATACATACTGAAATGTAAAGCAATATACTATAGAAAAGATTAGGTTGTGCAGAATTTTATGCAACTTTCTTCGTAGAATTTACAAGTGCATGTTTTGTTGGTAAAAAAAAACATTTTTTTAAATAGCATAATTTTTGTTGTTGTTGTGAAAATGAATTTCTTTGCAAAAGATTGATTTGTGGTGAAAAGGTGAATTTTTTTTAAAACTTAACTTTTTCAGTAAAAAAGAGATTTTTTTGGTGAAAAGGTGGTTTTTGGTGAAAAAAAATTTTTAGTGATAAAGTACCTCTTTTAAAAAACAAATAAGTGGAAGTTTTTTTTTTGGTGAAAAACGTAGTATATAAAATTTTGGTTGAAAAAAGTAATTTTTTACAGAAAAATATTTTTTCAATTAGTTTGTTTTATGAAGAAAGTTTTTGTATTGTGTCTCGGTGGACAAGTATGTAGAGTACCAGTCAATTAGTATGGTTTTGTGAATTCGATTCTCACCAAAAAAGCCTGGTATATTTCACTACAATTTGGCTGGAAGACCAACAAATATAATCTAAGTTCCTACAAATGGTTAACTGCATTAGTGACAGGTTGCGGAAACTTCAAGTATTATCTGACCAAATTATAAATCAAGGTAAGGCGATACTGCAGACATAATAACTTTGGATCGCCCGTCTATCTGTCTATTAAATAAGTAAGAGTGCTATATTCGACCATCCCGAATCTTTATATCCTTCACCATAGTAATATTAAATATTCCCCTACTTTGTTATGTTTCTCAATTTCACAACAATAAACGTTGGGTTTTTAACTCTTATGATTTTTAACTTCATTATCACAAATAATATAAATAATAAATTAAGATATAGAAAATATTAAAGAAATTGTGAAAAAATTTATCGAGTTTTTTTTTGTAAAAATTTTATCGAAATTTTTTTTCTAAATTTCTTATCGAAAATTTTTTGTAAAAATTCTATTGCAAATTTTGTGTAAAAATTCTATTGAAAATTTTGTGTAAAAATTTTATCGAAAATTCTGTGCAAAAATTTTATCGAAAATTGTGTGTAAAAATTGTATCGAAAATTATGTGTAGAAATTTTGTCAAAAAAAATGTGTAAAAATTTTATCGAAAATTTTGTGTAAAAATCTTATCGAAAATTTTGTGTAAAAATTTTATCGAAAATTTTGTGTAAAAATTTTATCGAAAATTTTGTGTAAAAATTTTATCGAAAATTTTGTGTAAAAATTTTATCGAAAATTTTGTGTAAAAATTTTATCGAAAACTTTGTGTAAAAATTTTATCAAAATTTTGTGTAAAAATTTTATCGAAAATTTGGGTAAAAATTTTATCGAAAATTTTGTATAAAAATTTTATCGAAAATTTTGTGTAAAAATTTTATCGAAAATTTTGTGTAAAAATTTTATCGAAAATTTTGTGTAAAAATTTTATCGAAAATTTTGTGTAAAAATTTTATCGAAAATTTTGTGTAAAAATTTTATCGAAAATTTTGTGTAAAAATTTTATCGAAAATTTTGTGTAAAAATTTTATCGAAATTTTTGTGTAAAAATTTTATCGAAAATTTTGTGTAAAAATTTATCGAAAATTTTGTGTAATAATTTTATCGAAAATTTGGTGTAAAAATTTTATCGAAAATTTGGTGTAAAAACTTTATTAAAAGTGTTTTTAAAAATTTTATCAACAGTTTTTTTTTTTTAATTTTATCAAAAGTTTTGTTTTGTAATTGTTTGTAGGAGTTCGGACCTTCCTGAAATCTATATTGCGTCAGAATGGTCAGACTAAAACACATTGGGTTGATCAAATTGACCCCCCTAATACAAATATAAGCAGAGAAACCCTACCATCCTATATACCAACAAAAATTACCCCTCGCAGGGTGTTAATGATCCCCCGAGATCTAAATTTATGTAACAAAAAAAGCAAAAGAGACTCATTACAACCGAAAAAAATAAAAACAACGTGAAAAATATAGGTGGGCGTGGTTTTGTGCCCACAGTCTCGAGTGAATTGCTTTGATGTTGCTGACTTCCATTAGCAAAATATTCTAAACTATGCTTGGCAGATGGGCTTCGATTTTTTTTAATCTCTTCCGATGCCTTGGCAAAGTTGATTTCAACCCGAAAACAGACGGACGGACAGACGGACATCGCTTAATCAATTTCTCTATGGATAAAGATAGAGTATACATATATATTCTTTATAGGATCGGAAATGCATATTGTAGAAATTACACACGGAATGAAAAATTTATATACATATACCCTTTCCATGTGTGTTGAAGGGTATAAAAAGGAGGTGGTGTATAGACCTTACGGAAACGTTAGCAATTGCTACAGACTCTGTGATATGGAAGAATGTCGACATGTGTAAGTGGCCAGTCTAAAATCACTATAGTCGATAATAAAAAGCTAGTGATAGTACGAGACTCAATGAAAATAAGGTAGTCGTATATTAACAGTCGAAATTCCAAAAATATTTGAGGAACCAAGGTGGTCGATTTAGTGAAAAAGTGATTTTCCGGGGAAAATTTTTTTTCCTAAAACCTGAGACAGTGACTTTTTGGTGAAACTTTGCTATTTTAAAAAAGTGATTTTTTGGGTGTTTGTACACTTTTCTGGTAACAAAAAACACTTTCTCGTGAAAAAGTTTATTTTTTTTTTTTTTTGTATAAAAGTGAAATTATGTAAAAATATAAAATGTATAAATATAAAAATATACAATGCTTATTTTAAGGTTTTTTTGGCAAAAAAAAGTTACTTTATGATAAAGAAAAGTTCTTTATAAAAAAAGTAACTATTTGCCTTTTAAGGAGAAAAAATATTTTTTTATTTCTATTTGTTAGAGGCAAGCAAAATCTGCCTTCTATCCACTGTAGGGCATTAAAAACAACCAAACAAGGCGCTTTCATTGAAGTTTTAACTAAAACTGATTTTATACTTTTTATTTATTTTTTTAGTCGTGTGCTTGGCTTTTTAACCTCTTTTTTTTACCTTAAAGCTTAAAACCACAAGCGTAAATGGCAAAAAGGAAAAAGTTACATTTAAACTTGGCGGCATCTTTTTGGCAAACAACAAAGTGTTGAAGTTAAGAAATCTTATAAAATGCTCCCGTTTTTATGTGTTGCAGCTTTTGATGCTAAATATTTGCCAAACTGGGTCAGAAGTATTAACAACGAAAAAAAGAAATGAAAAATTCTAAAAATGTTTACAAAGTTTTACTTTGTTTCTGCTTCAATTTTAATGTTGCGATAAAAAAATAATTTAATATCAAAAGGTGTATGAATATTTATTTTCTTGCTTTTTATTAAATGTCAAATATTATAAATTAAGCATTAAATGCTTTAAATATTTTTGTTACTATTTGAAGCTCTTTGTTATAAAATATTAAGACAACTTAATATTCTTTTTTCTACAATCATTGACAGCTGTAACGTGTCATCTTTATCATGACAGACGACAAAATATCATTATTGTTGTCAATGTACAAAGTCAGCCAAGAATGAATTCAGCAAGAAAAAGAAATCATCATAAAAATATTTAAATAACAATAGCAAACAACTACAAGAATATCAGCAACAACATCAGGGATAACAACAAAGACTAAGTAAGACAACAACGTAACAATACAAACAACAATAACTTGTTCAACGACGGCTAAACATAATCAGTGACATCTAATCACAGGTACAGTGGGTGAATGAAATAAAATATTTAAATAAATAAAATAATCACTGTTTTTGCTTTTTGGCAAAGTAGAATTTTAGTTGCAGTTCCTTTGTTATTACGGATATGCGGAAGATCAGAGTTGTCACAACTTGTTGAGAAAGAAAAGCAATTCCCTTTTAAAATAAGACAAAAAACAAAAAAAAAATGCAGGCTAAATAAAATTAATAGATTTGAAATTTTGAATTTAATGAAAGTATTTTTCGTAGTTTATATAGGAAAACTTCGAAAGGTTTTCAAACATCAGTCTCTCATAAAACAGTAATATAACTTGCAAATTTTTAATTTTAAAATTTTATACGATTAAATTATTGCAAAACATTTTTTATATATTTTTTATATTTATTTTTATATTTTTTAAATTGTAATTATTATATTCGCACCTTTTTAACCCAAATGAAAACTAATGTCATCCAAAAGTAAACTTGCTTAACCCAAACTAAAATAAATTAAACCCAGACGCAAATTAACCTAAGTAATTTGGATTAATTAAATTGTTTGGATTTATTCAGGTGATAATTGACGAAATTTTCCATCAATTCGCGGAAGCAAAAAAAAAGAAATACATAAAAGTTATACCGCAAGACCCAAACTTACAACATATATACATATAATAAAATAGTAACTCATTTTCTGTCTGTCTCTCTTTATTTTTTTGTGTTCGCATCAACTAAAAACTACCGGGTGGATTCTATCAAAATTTTGTTAGGAGTTACCTTAGTAACCTGCATACAATATGGCATACTTTTTTCCGCAAGAGGAAGTGGAGAAAAAGCAGTGAAAGTATGCAGTTTTTTTACCTATTTAAAGATATAGCATACTTTAAGGCATCTTTTTTTGAAAGCGGTATGTTTTAAACACGGATGGCGCTGTTTTAAAATAAATACAAATTGAATTGAAAGCGTGATATATTAGACACGGTTGCGCAACAGATGGCGCTTTTTTAATATAACGACAAAATATGGATAATTTACTGCCAAACAGCCAAATCAAATGTGTATTTGATTTGTATTTTTACTTTGTGAAATAACATTGTTATTAGAATATTTTAAACACCTTTTAGAGAGCTTTACAATTTGTTTTTTTTTTGGATTTTGAATTTTATATATTTTTTAGAATTTTATCCAGAGATGGGTACCTTTATATAAAGTAAATACCTAAGAGTCTTAAAATTTGGTGTGGAAAATCGAACAAAATCTTGACAGGACGCACACAACGTGTGTTGCCCCAGCTAATCTATACATGTAATACAGCTGTGATTTTCTGCCTGCCAGTGTGTTTGTGTTTGCATCACGTAAAAACTACGGGCTGAATTTTAAAAAACTTTTATGGAGAGGTTCCTTGGTATCGTGGTTGAAATATAGGATATAATTTTTCATAAAAATATCTCACTGCCGGGAGGAAATAGACAACAAGAAGTGTAAGTACGCAATTTTACCTATTTAATAGTACTGGGAAAATTAAAACACTATTTTCAGTACTCTACAATAATTTTTTAATTTTATATAAATTTCAAAATTTTGTGTTAATTTTAAAATTTTGAATAAATGCTATTTTTCTGCGGGATACATAAAATAAATACATAAACCAAATCTGAAGCACTATAAAGGTAAGAGTCTTAAAGTCGATTACTTCAAGGCAAAATAATGACGCTGACGAATTGGCGGGCACAGCTAGTTTAGTATATATGTATTTTGTGTTACTTTCAGAATGCATACGCGTTATTACCATTAAGTGGTTAAGTTCCATGGAATAGCCATTGCTTTACCGTTTTTTTTTTTAATACAATATTGGACGAATAAGGCGATATTAAACGGAAGTTTGAGTACTATTGAGAACCCAATTGAAAATTATTGAGTAGTATAGAGTAATTGAAATAAGTAAACATTACCAGCATTACTCAAGTTTTTCACTTTTGCGGCTACCAAAGCGCTACCTAAACGGTGTTAAGAATCATTCCTAGGAATTTCATATGTTCTAGAAGGTTGTTTATTGAGATCTTAGGTTCATTTTTGTAGTTGATTGTTTCCTTGAATTTTGAATGGTTTGCTAACTATGGACCTGAACAGGGGAAAAAAGGTAAAAAAAAATTTAATTTTTTAAAGTTTTTTTGCGATTTGGACCTTGTAGATGAAGTTTTTTTTTTGATTTTATATGTTAACAATTTTTGTTCTTTATGACAAGAGCTACAACTTTGTCTCAGAGAGTATATCAAAATTCTAAACGGTTTGCAAAATATGAGCTTGAGTAAATGATCATTTTTTTTGCAAAAATGACATCGAGGCCCCACATCTTTGAGGGCCCATAAAAAAAACCTGGAGGACTTTGGGTAAAACTGGGAGCCAGGGGTCTTTTTTGTTTGGTCTTTTATGACGTAGTGGTGTCCGTATATGGTTATTTTGCCATGACTTAATAAATTACACAGTGTGATATTTTTAGAAATAAATTGCTATTGTAAAAAATCTTTATAGTTAGAATTTATATTTAAAGTTCTTTATTAACCACATAATCTTTTTTATGTTTTCATCGCACGGGCACTTTTTTGTTACTCTAGCCCACTGTTTCAAATTAAAATCCATTGCCAATACATCCGTAAGAAATTGTTAACATACGACAAAAATAAAGTTTTATATTTAAAATGATGGCAACTAAACAACAACAATTGTTTGGTGTACTTCACTCAAATGTTGTCTGTCGGTCTGACTGATTGTTGTTTTGCTGTAAGTTAAAAGCTATTTATTCGCACGGGATTAAGTAAAAGCAAAGAGAAACCGAATTTGTACGAATAAAGATTCGAAAACCAAAAGGAATATATAAATATAGTTGCTTACAATATTCAATAGTAAATAGTTCAATAGTAAAATTACTATAAAAACAGAAATATAATCTTTTTTGTTAATCTTGAAGTTGATTAAAATTTGCTTCTGTGTCCGGGTTGAAAGCAACTTTGCCATGGCACCAGAATAGATATAGAAAATTTAAGTCCTTCAATCTGCCAGGCATACATAGTTTCGGAAATTTTCCCTTCCATTCTAGGCTGCGAATTTTTAGTTAAATAAATATTAGAACGCGACCAGTATGTCGCAGGGAGTGCATACAGTTTTCGGAGGATCAATAAACCCCTGCGAGGGACGATTTGGTTTGTTTTTAGGTTGGTAGGGTTTTTCTGCATTGAATGCAATACACATAGAGGTAGCCGAAAAACCCACAGGGTACCTATTTGGAATCAGAAGCAGTCAATAGGCACATTGAGGGATCAATATGACCGCCCAATGTGCTTTACTCTGACCATTCTAACACAATATAGATTGCTAGAAATTCCTAACTTTTACAAAAAACATTGATAACATTTTTACATATAACATTGATAAAATTTACACAAAAAATTTTTACTTTTGAAAATTTGTAATTATTATTAGTCGAACTATTTATGTATTACATACATTGAAATTTATAGTCAAGCTTAAGTTCGTTTTTATTCTCTCTAAGAAAGATTTAGCTAAATTACAAATTAGGTGATAATATTAAAGAAAAGTTGAGAAAATTTAATTTTTAGACACCAGCAGGAGCGGAATGCACTTCTTCTTTACTAAATATTTTCGATTAAAATTTAAAAAAAAATTTTCGTTTAAATTTTTACAAAAATCAAATTTTTGTAAAATATTTTCGACAAAATTTTTACAAAAAAATTTCAATAAAATTTTAAAAAATATTTTCAAAAATTTTTACAACAATTTTTCAATATATTTTCGATAAAATTTTTACTAAATATTTTCGATAAAATTTTTACACAAAATTTTCGATAAAATTTTAAAAAATATTTTCATTAAAATTTTTAAATATTCGATAAAATTTTTACTAAATATTTTCGATAAAATTTTTACAAAAAATTTTCGATAAAATTTTTACAAAAAATTTTCGATAAAATTTTTCCAAAAATTTTCGATAAAATTTTTTCCAAAAATTTTCGATAAAATTTTTTCCAAAAATTTTCGATAAAATTTTTACAAAAAATTTCGATAAAATTTTTTCCAAAAATTTTCGATTATATCTAAACAAAAAATTTACGATAACATTTTTACAAAAAAAATTCGATAAAAGTTTTAGCAAAAATTTTCTCATATTTTACAATAAATTTTCTATAATATTTTACACAAAAATTTTTTATGAAAATTTAAAAAAAATTCCTTATGAAATTTTTACAAAATATTTTTAATGAACTTTTTACAAAAAAATGATCAAAAAAATTTTTACAAAATAATTTCAATACAATTTTTGCAAAACATTTTCAATAAAATGTTCTATATCTTTATATTATTTTGTAATACTGAAGTTGAAAATCAAAAGTAAAAGTAAAAACCGAGTGAAAAAATAAGGGAATATTTAGCATTACTATGGAGAAATGTATATAAGATTCGGAATGGCCGAATTCAGCGCTCTTATTTGTTTTATATACAATTGAATTACTTTATAAATACATAATGTTTTTGTGATTATGACTAGATTTCAACCGGTGAAATTAATAATAATAGATCTCATTGGTGCGCTTCGCTGCCCCTTTTTAATAAAATAGACACTTGGAAGAAAAAATATGACCATGCTTAAACACGAAAACGCACGTGTTTGTCTTAAAATTTACTTGTATTTTTGACTTGCGGATAAGAGAACAACATGTATGTACATACACATATGTACATATATTTTTTTATTGGTGTTAGTAAGAACTTTATAGTCGTATTACTCCTAAAGTACTGAACCGATTTAAATAAAAATAAGATTTTGCACATCTGTGATAAAAAAGCTTTTAAACCATAAAGTATTTCCAAAATCGGTGCAGTATTACGGACGTAAATGTTATTACAAAAACGTGTTTGCCTATTAATTATATAGATAGAGAACAATAATAGTATTCGTGATAAAAAATTTTGCTGAAGAGACCATATTGAAGCATACTCAGTGATATTTTATTGTCGATCTTCTTACTCATCACTGAGCCTCAAGTAATTGTTAGTTTTTTAGACTGAATATTTTTATTAAATTATGATTTATTATTCAAATAAGCAGTTTCGAACGTCTAAGACTTTTGTTTAATTTTTTTTTCTATTAATAATTTAATTAAGGAGAGTTATTTTATTTAGTTATTGGAATAATTTTTAATCGTTGATTATCTATCCAATAAATAAAATACATTTTAATAAAGAAATTATATAGCAAATTATAAAATATAAAATTAAAAATAAAATGTTTCTTTTATTTATTTGTACAAGAATGTATTATTTTAATAATTTTTTTATTACTTATAATTAATTTAATTTTTGTTACTAATAAATAATTTAAAATTTTTTTCATTATTAGAATTGAAAAACTTAATAATTTCCTTTTCACATTGTTGTATTTCAATTATGTATATTGACAATGACTACATATGCAATGCGGCTATTTGAATTGCTGCTGCTATTTACGAATACATTTACAACAATATGCAAATGTCAAAATAACCGCGATTTTTTTTTCGGTTTACAAAGTCTATATCTATTTAACAAACACTCACTTTTTGCTCCAGTCTTCTTTACAGGAATTTAAAAAAAAAAGGAAAAAATTATCAATATTGTTGTAGTCCATGTAAAAGATGATGACGTTTATGCCATTTCTGTATTGAAGTGTCGTTTAAGTATGATTTCAGAAAGTAAAACAAAGAAAAAAATGCTTTCCAACATTTTGACTAAAACAACACACGATAAAACTGAATTATTAGCAAAAATGTATGTACGAAATGTCTGCATTAATGTTCTGCATCTTGTGGCTGACTGTTCGTTTGTATTTTTATACTGCATCACTGCAAGAGTAAGTTGTACATATAAGTTGATCAATCCGTTTGTACTCTTTAGAATACCACAGTGCAACACGGAAAAAATAACCTTTTTTCCCCTGTTCAGGTCCATAGGTAGCAAACTGTTCAAAATTCAAGGAAATAATCAACTACAAAAATGAACCTAAGATCTCTATAAACAACTTTCTAGAACATATGAACTTCCTAGGAATGATTCTTAACACCGTTTCGGTAGCGCTTAGGTAGCCGCAAAAGTGAAAAATTTTTGCGGCTACCTAAGGGGAAAAAAGGTAAAAAAAATTGAATTTTTTAAAGTTTTTTGCGATTTTGACCTTGAAGATGAAGTTTTTTTGATTTTATATGTTCACAATTTTTGTTACTTATGACAAGAACTTTGCCTCAGAGAGTATATCAAAATTTCAAACGGTTTGCAAAATATGAGATTGAGTAAATGATCATTTTTTGCAAAAATGACATCGAGGCCCCACATCTTTGAGGGCCCATAAAAAAACCCGGAGGACTTTGGACAAAACTGGGAGACAGGGGTCTTTTTTTTGGTCTTTTATCACGTAGTGGTGTCCGTATATGGTTATTTTGCCATGACTTAAAAAATTACACCGTGTGTACTCGTTTGAGACTCAGAAATATATACGAGGGAAGTTTAATAATTCCATGACTTTTGCATAAACCACACAGCAACTTTTAATGCAACACTACTGAATTTTGAGCAAGCTGCTTCTAATAGTTTGTTTTTGGCAGCCATTGGACAACATGGAAGTGGAAAACTGTTAACATCGTGTGGTGATCAAACATTATTTTTTATTAAAAAATCATCAATTTTAATAGTAAAAAATTGGTTTATTAAGTTCTAATTTACTGTTGTGGTCGCATCAGCGCCAAATATTCAGACCGCCTAAAAGGGTCGTCATGCCAGAATTAGCCGATAAAATTCTTGGAATCATATTGAACTCATGAGGTTACCATTATATATTAATATCGAAGTAGACCACTTCTTAATTGGGTCCCTTTTTGACTCGAGATATTTGGTAAGTCTTTAGGCATCTTAAAAGATCGTTTATATTATATGAATATGAGAATCTATCACCACGATAAAAGCCCTTATTGAGCACACTCGATCATAAGCGCAACCGTGTGACCACTTAAAAAAGAGTATTTTGTGATGTTCAGGGGTAAATCGGATTAGTTTATGAGCTGCTTTGTAATTGTGGACGAAATAAGGATTCAACACAACACACTATGGGTCAAATAACAATAAAATCAGTAAGTTTAATCGGGTGATCGTGAACCAATAAAAACTTAAGTGGGTCACTCGAACAATAAGATCATGAAAACAGTGTTTGGAAATTCAGGCGGTGTCATTCACTTCGATTATCTTGAAAATAGTGAAACGATTACGGGTGAATATTTTGTACAGCGCTTTTGGCAAAAACGATCTCATTTAGCGAAGAAAAATGGCTGTTCCAGACCGACAATGGATGGGGGCAAATGTCAACAATTTATCAGTTAGGATACGAACTGATTCTAGAATAATCTAAAGACTTAGCCATTTGCGTCTATATCCCATTTCTAAATTTAAGATGTGGCTAAGAGATTTCAGGGTCTTGAGAAATCTGATTATTTCGAGGAAATAAAAAAAAATTTCTTTGGAAATATAACACTTTCGGCCGAAAAATATATTTTATCTAAAATATCAGGAACTTCTTATACATTTCGGGTGCAGTTCTGTAGGAGTGTCCGTCTCGAGTTAACGATCGGTCCTGTGTTGAAATAAATTTACAAAAACTACAATCAACCTAACATTTGTGTAAAGAAAAAAACATGTTTGCGACGCTCTTGTTTTGTCTGCAGAAAACATCAGAGTCTTTCGAAGGAATCGAACCCACAAGCCCCAATACTGATAGAATAACGCATTATCAATCCGTCTATTAAGGGTAGTTAAGATTCGTCTCTTACTTGTTTTTTCTACTTTAGACTGTATTGTCTCAACCGAGTACTAAAAACTCAAGTGAACTTCACCGCAGCTCATCTTAATGGCAGCAGTGTGTGAACGAACATATAACACGGTGAAGGAAACCTGCATGATTTTAATAAACCAAGTGCATTAACGACGACAACAACAACAAGAAAAATCCATTGAATGGCACAAAAAACGATATTCCTTCGCTGAAATTTGAATGCACCAATACTTTCACATGATCTTTCCTACTCATACCTCATACATTTGCAATTGTATTGTGTGGTTAAGGAGAAGTTCATATTGGCTTTTCTTTAATGGAAAATGTAGGCAAACAGTGGAATAATATTAAAGAAAAGAAAGAGAAAAAACGATTCATACAATAATGCTTTTGTATGCAAATTAAACATTTGCTTAAACTTGTCATTTTAAGCGATTAAGAAACAAATGAAGCGGAGTTAAAAATATTGCTGCTTTGAATGTAAGAATGTTTTAAAGGGGTAGAGCGAAATGCAAAATATTTTAAAGATATGCAATTAGCAAGAGTTATTACTTGCTGGCTTAAGACTAACACGTTTCTTAATAAATTCTCCAGAAGTGTTTCTTAAGACATAATCCTTCTAAAATTTTAAATCCAGTTTGATTAAACCTAAAGATGATGGGAGTGGAAAGTTTCAATTAGAAATTGCAGATTTATCTACTTCTTTCTCACATGCCCTAGCATCTAAGGCGGTTCCAGTGAACTAAGATCAAATAGATTCTGTCACACGCTGCCCCGGTAGATAGTGTGCAAGTCTATCAGTCTGAGGTTTATAGGTTCGATACCCACCAAAGACTCTCGGTGTTTCACTACAACGAGTGAATAATTTGTGATGGAATTGTAACATTAAACAATATTTTTACCTAACGACTTATAGCTAAGCGCATTAGAAATAATACAATAAGGTATCAATTGCTGAAGTAAATGATCAAGACGGCTTTTGAGGCATTCATTTGCAAACATGCATTTTACTACAGAATCTCTGCTGGAAAATACTTCAGCGATCTATAAATATTCTGAATTATTTATATATTTTGAAAGTGGTCTTCAAGGGGAGGTGCTAACTAAATAATTAGATCTAGTATTAGAGAAGTATATGCAAAAAAAAAAAATAATAATAATATGAAAAATAAACCGAAGCAGTATACCAGTCTATACGACGAAAGCTGCATGGTGCTTCGCTATTAAATATGACGAGACGGCCATCAAAGTCTTATAGGGTAACTTTACTTTAAAAAGTAAATCACATGTAAAGATGGTATGGGTTGCAGTATGTATTATAGAAATTAACGAATCTGTTAAAAAAAGTACAGAAACGTAAATTCCTAAAATATCTTAAGGTAAGAAGGAGGTAAATACATAATTGGGAGGATCAGAAAGAGTCCCTACTTATAGATAAGGGAATTATTAGATGATCTGCTATAGCTTACTGTAGTTTTGAACCTAGGAATAGAGAAATATACTGAGCTTTAAGCTGGAGGTTCCAAATAACAGTTTGAAACACGGTAAAGTTGAAGAAAAAGTAAGATCTAAGAAATTCAAACAGCCTAATCCAAATATAAATCTTAAAAATCCAAAAAGGGGTCTTAAAAATTTTTCCAAAACTTTTTCTAAGGAAATTATTTCAGCAGTAGGGCGTTTAGTTTAATGTCCCATGCTTTACAGTAAACTATCATACACTACGTCTTGACGAACCATCAAATATTGTCTGCCATAAAATATTTTTTTTTTTCAGTTTAATAAATTTTATTTGCAAACAACATTGCTACAAGCATTCAAACAACATTGACGGCTTGCTAATTATTTGTTTATATCAAAAGCGCTCGTCAAACGTACCAAACCAACAGACAGTGACGACGGTCTTCATCGAAAGGTATGACAACAGAAAATTATGTTTAGACAAAACATGAATATCGAAACGAATTCTACCACTAGTAGAATACATTTACCGTTGGTTCATTACATAATGTCCAATGCTGTTAGGCTGTTTGCATAATTTTATTCTCAATGCTGTTAGGTAGGTAGGTAGGTTAGAGAGGATAACACGTGATTGTTTGTGTGTAGATTCACAAGACCATTATTGATCCATAGTAAATCCTCTGATATTCTCCAATGTCCACAGATCTGTTCTAATCAATCCAGTGAGCTTCGTAAATTTGACAATTACCATAGCTTCCACACCCCTCAAGTCTTCCATATTCTGAAAGAAAAAAGAGCCAAAACATTTATTTCGACTGTGTGATATTGCAGGGCATTGACAAAGATAGTGGAATGTGTTTTCCTCTTCTTTGCAACACCATCTGCAGATATCATCATCGCAAAATCGAATCTTTTTTAAGAAATATCTGAGATCATTATTATGTCCTGTTATAACACCTACATACATTCTTAGTTCAGACTTACTCATACGTATTATTCCTTTCCCCATTACCTTTTTCCTCCAGCAAGGATTTTACCTCTGTGCATCTCACTGAATACTTCCACACTGTATCGGCAGCACGTCTAAATTGTACTCTTTTCCTCCCATATATTGAAGCAAGACCAGGGTATACATCCAGACAACTGACACTTATGTCCAAATCAGCTCCAGCTCGTCTGCAGCTTCATTTCGTGCGATATTGGAGTGACCGGGTACACAGCACAGTTTCAGTGTGTGTTTTTCGTTGAGAGCTTGTAGTTCTCTGCGACAACGGCTGACTACCTTCGATCTAACACACCTATTTCCGAGTGCTTTTAAAGACGCCTGACTATCTTTGTAAATAGTGATATTACTTGAGAATATCGGCCTCATAGAATGTAACCTAGCAGCTTTAGATACCGCAAAAATTTCGGATTGAAAAATGTTGCATAGGTTATCCTGTCTAGAACTATGTCTAATACCTAGTTTCTCGCTGTTAAGAAACAACAGTCGTATGTCAAAATTTGGAGGTGTAAATTAGGCTAGTTTTGGATTGCAGAATTGTATACACTTTGATTTGGGTTCAGTTGTAATACCTAGGGATTATAACCTAAACCGAATCTCCCCACCCTTTAGAGCTAACAAAAATACTAGTTTAATGACATCGGCGTGAGGTTGCAGGTACTGCATTATAATCATTTCATTACGCATTAGTCTAGAATAGTGATAATTACTTTTTGTTATACATCCTCCTCTTTATACGGAATTATGGCAGTATTAGTCCAGTCAAAACACACACAATTGGTAATAAGTGCAGTGAGAACTACGTTCAACCGAGGACACATTGCAGACAAATGTCGCCTCCACACCCTTGGTGTAGTAAAATTCCCCTGGTTGAGCTTATTTTCCATACGCAAAGAGCAACATGTATTATATGGTTATATTCCAAACATATTATTTTAAACCATAATAATAATATTGTTGTCATTGGAACATATTATTGTCTTACATAAAAATAACATTGTAAAATATAACTATAATTATGTTTATAATATAAACATACTATAATATAATGTGAAACATGTAAATGGTTATATGTAACAACGTATGAATATATTTATAAATAACAGTGCAACACGGAAAAAAATAACCATATACGGACACCACTACGTGATAAAAGACCAAAAAAAAATACCCCTGTCTCCCAGTTTTGCCCAAAGTCCTCCAGGTTTTTTTTATGGGCCCTCAAAGATGTGGGGCCTCGATGTCATTTTTGCAAAAAAATGATCATTTACTCCAGCTCATATTTTGCAAATATAAAATCAAAAAAACTTTATCTTCAAGGTCAAAATCGCAAAAAACTTTAAAAAATTCAATTTTTTTTACCTTTTTTCCCCCGTTCAGGTCTATAGGTAGCAAACCGTTCAAAATTCAAGGAAACAATCCACCACAAAAATGAACCTAAGATCTCAATAAACAACTTTCTAGAACATATGAACTTCCTAGAAATGATTCTTACGACCGTTTAGATAGCGCTTAAGTAGCCGCAAAAGTGAAAAATTTCCCGAAAATTTTTTAATTTCATTTGTTTTTTCTTTACTTCAACATTGAGATACTAGGAAGTTCATATGTTCTAGAAAGTTGTTTATTGAGATCATAGGTTAATTTTTGTAATTGATTGTTTCCTTAAATTTTGAACGGTTTGCTACCTATGGACCTGAACAGGAGAAAAATGGTAAGAAAATTGAATTTTTTTAAATTTTTTGAGATTTTGACCTTGAAGAAGAAGTTCTTTTGATTTGATATGTTCACAATTTTTGATCTTTATGACAAGAGCTACAACTTTGCCTCAGAGAGTATATCAAAATTCCAAACGGTTTGCAAAATATGAGCTTGAGTAAACGATCATTTTTTTTGCAAAAATGACATCGAGGCCCCACATCTTTGAGGGCCCATAAAAAAACCTGGAGGACTTTGGGCAAAACTGGGAGACAGGAGTCTTTTTTTTTTGGTCTTTTATGACGTAGTGGTGTCCGTATATGGTTATTTTGCCATGACTTAAAAAATTTCACAGTGTGTAACAAAAGACAAATACACGACTATTTCCATTATGTTTATATTATAAACATAATTATGGTTGTATTTTACAATGTTATTTTTATTTAAGACAATAATATTTTCCAATGAGAATATTATTATTATTATTATTATTATTATTATTATTATTATTATTATTATTATTATTATTATGGTTTATAATAATAATGTTTGAATATAACCATTAATTCAACCATAACATGTTGCTCTTAGATTACGGTTACTTCAACCAGGTTTTTTCTTTGCGTGTATTTCAAATTAAGTTCTCTTCAATCGGTTAAATATTGCACTGTAGACCCAGTGGATAATCTTAAGCGTTAGTTTTAATACTCTCCCAATAACTTTTACCCTAAATAATCACAGTTTTACCTCTTAAATTTAAATTCACACTATGAGTATTTTAAAGTGGGTGTCATAAATCACTCCTTGCCATGATAAATGCCGCCTCTTGTATTGTGCAACTTTTTTTTTGACAAAAGCCTTAAAAAATTAACGCTTCAACAGCAGTTGGTTTAAGTCTAATTAATACGACTTTAATCAGCAAAATAATAACGCCGACATTTATTATTTTTATACCTGCCAGTAGGACGTTCAAATGTTGTTGACATGCTCAACCCGTAATCCTTGTAAATTTAGTTAATTATTTTATCCTTTTTAATTAATTGAAACATGTAGTTTTATTTTATTTCCTTTTGTGTATCGCACATACAAGTGTAAAGTAAATGCGGCCTTTAAGAGTTCGTAATAAAGGAGCCAAAAACCATAATCATGTTTGTGTTTAAGATTAGGCCGTCCAACCATTTACCAAGAGTAATATTATTCCTCAGAAACAATGTATTTATTTTGAATATGTTGTTGTCATGCAATCTCCTTTAACAGAAGTATAATTTAATGACTAAAATCCACACAGTCATAAAACTATACTTAATTTGATAAAGTAACATTTTATTACATACGAGTTGGAGAGGTGGGAATTGTGAGAAAGTGTAGGGTGTTATTGTGAGTGTGTCAACAAGGTATGTAGTTGGTTGGTAATGGCGATTGTGATTAAAAACATAAATAAATAATTTTTCTTTAAATTTAAGCTGAACCTACACTCTGTCGCAAACCAAAGAACAAGTCTAGCTTTAAGGTCATAGGAGTGCCCTCAGTGTTGCTAAATTTAAGAGCATTTTTCGCTAACTCATGTGAAATATGATCAATTGGTAGCAATGCAGCATTTAGTTTATAAAATAAGCAACTCTGTGCTCGAAAATCTCTTACTGAGCGAAAATAAAGATCTTGAGATGCAAAATATAGTCATTAAAAAAGTAAAAGATGATTTAAAAGTACCTTGGTTGCCTCGGTAGGCTAGTGGATTGTGCGCTAATCTATCAGTCTGGTGGTTGTGGGTTCGATTCCCACCAAAGACTCTAGGTGTTTCACTACAACAAGTGAAGGTCTTTGTTACTATGCTCAATTATTAAGTTAGAATATAATTTGTAATTGTATTGTAGCTTTAAATAAATAAATAATTCTTGTATACTTCAAAAAATTACTTTTCGAATTCCATTGTGCTTGTAGTAGTGTCCACAAAAACATATAAAACTTTTACTTCTAACATGTTGCAGTCCTAAAGAATATTTAAACAACATTTAAATGGTTTTTATGCGTATTTAAGTAGATAATCACAAAAAAAAAATTTGTAGTTAACTTTGTTTTTTTCCTGTTTCTGGCTGTTGGTCTGCTAAACTTTTCATTTTTTTTTTTTTTTGTACAACAAAACTTAAAGTTAATTCTAGTTAAGTACGTAATTTTGTTGTTGCCGGTGGTTGAAACTTGCACAAGCCGCTTAAAGTTATAAAGATAAACTTTATTATTTTGTTTAAGATTAAAACGGTAACTAAATACGAGCTGGAGATTGTTTTGTATTGCAAGGAATTTGATAAGAAGAAAAAACTACATGACTACAAATATTTTGTTTCAACATTTTAGCCAAATCTAAAGAGACTAATTTGAAATGTGTAGGTGTGATATAAAAGTTAATTAATAATACGTAGAATTGCTGATTAATTTGCTACCAAAGTGTAATTTAATATTCGATCAATTAGTAGTCTTAAATAACAGTTAAAACTAAAGGATGAAATAAAAATTATTTAAGTAAAATTATAAAACCATAATTAAAAAATTATAATTGTTTGTGAACTAGCCGTGCCCACACACGTTGTGTGGGTCCTGATAATATTTTGTTCGATTTTGCTTTGAAAGTATTCCACACCAATTGAAAGACTCTTACTTTTATTGTGCTTCAGTTATGGTTTATGTAACCATCGCTGGATAAAATTCTAAAATTTATAAAAAATTCTAAAATTCCAAAAATTATTGTAAACCTATGCAAGAGGTTTTAAAATATTTTAATAACAATCCAATTCCACAGAGTCAAAATACAAATTAAATACATCTGTTGCGCAGTAGTTTTTAAAATATCCGACATTCAAAAATAAAAAGGTGAGTTGAAAAAATAACTGTGTTGAATATAAACCTGTTGAAAATATCCCAGTCTTAAACCGAAAATTTCAGTACCTTTAAATCGGAAATTGCGGATTTCACTGCTTTTTATTCACTTTCCCTTGAAAATAAGATATTTTTCCTATATTGGGACCAGGATACTAAGGTACCTCCTCACTAAATGTCGCGTATTCCTTATGAGGCGGGAAGGCGTTCCAAGACATTTTTTTAAAGAGAAGTAACTCTTAGGCAATTATGCCTACCGAGTATTTGCTGTACAACTATGGAAAAAGGTTAGAGTAGCGGTAAGACAGGTCATAAAATAAATAAATAGAAAAAATCTGTAGCTTAAAGTTATAAGCTACACTGTAATAGCACGTCATATATATTTTTAGAACAGTGTTGTAGCGCCTCTGGTGTGTCTATAAGATTTTTCTTTACCGACGATTTAGTGCTATAGATTAATACCGTCGTAGGAGGGCGCTGTGATAAATACTAGTAAGAATAGAAAAAACTAATATATATCAGCAAAATTGATGTTAACGTTTTGTCACGTCTGAGATAGGAACCGGGCAACTCAAACCAACATACATGCTTAGTAGCCGACGTGTTAACTACCTAATCTACAGCCAACTTTTGCACACAAACAAATGACTAAGAAGTTGGAGTTTCTTCCAGTAATTATTAATGTTTTCTCCGACTAGAGGATTCCCTAAGTCTCAAAAGGTCTTTACATGAAGTAAGTAAAGGCTATTATCAAAGGCCCCCAACCAGAAAAAGTGGTTAAAATGAAAATGCATTGGTTTGCTAAATATTTCGCAAAGTGGCACAAACCTACATTGTTGGAAGCTGGTATGCTACTGATTTAAAATTTTTACATGTTTTGTTCTTTTTGTGAGATTCTGGCTGAGATTGTGTATGTGCTCATAAACCCTTAGGGGCTTGCTTGGCTATTATGCATTAAACAACTTTAGCTGAAGAGAGCAAGCAGCGAACAAGATTGTTCAACTTTAATTAAACTAAACATAGACATTTGACAATCTCGCGCTTCAGACTTGACTGGAAGAAGGAAGGGTATATGTGCCGCACTGCTCCAATACAGGCAATTGAGGCATTCTTGGGATTGCTGCGTTGGACTTATTTATTAGGTCAATGACAGCAATGACAGCTTTGCGTATGAAGAGCGATGTCTTTTTGAATAGCTTTGGGCCGAACATCTGACATAAGAGCATTTTCGACCTAGTTAGTAAGGAGGTTAGGGAAGCCCAAATGCCGACGAAACGCATGAGTAGAAAAAAAAATGGTCGAAAGACTGGTATTGGACACTAATTTCGAAAGGTGTTCACGCAATGAGTGCATGGAGAACGACATCAGCATGTATACTCATCTGAGCTGAACCTGTTCTGTAGTCTGCGTTTGGGGAAGTACGTCTCCGTTTACCAGGCGGAATTCTTTGGGTGAATGAAAGAAAGATTTTTATTGCACTTGACAACCAGTTGATTATAAAACGCATGACTCAAGTAAACGTGTACGCTAGTCTAGTGCTGGAATGTGTTTTAAAACTTAACAGATGTGCCTCGGTTAATGAGGATTAGGGGACACATAGACACTGCTGTGCTGCATAGGTTAGCGAAACGGGGATCTGCTGTTAATTTCTGTCGACTAGAACCCAGAGTATCACTGGGCAATGGCCAAATACGAGTAAATTTCTTACAATGGCTGAACTTACTGAACCAGAAAAGGTGGAGGAAGGCTACTTCATGTAGATAGACTCGATTGGTGCTCAAAACCCAAAATAAAGAGATACTAAATGTGCATGCCATAAGGATTAACGTCAACTCAGGGATGAGAAAAGCAGCACAATAACTACAAGTCGGCAATCGGGAATTGACAATGATCACATGAATTTAAAAGGCAGCCAAAAAAGTAGTAAGATGCCTTAGTACCCTAATACTGCAAAATTAAAAGAAAAAGTTAATTTTTAGTGTTGCATGATGGTTGCGTCATTTAATCAGAAGGTGTTCACTGCAAACCATAAAAGCAAATCCATCTTGCAGGTTCTCTGTGAGATCTAACTTAGCTCACGAAAACTTTTATTAAGGCAATTAAAATATTAATGACTTAAACCAAGAATTAAAATTATTTCATACTATTGTTGTTGTTATTAATTTTTTTAACTAGACAAATTACTTACAATTTTTACAACATTTCAGCTTAAAGGCATTTGTTTGTTTGATTAATTCTTTCAGCAAATGTAACATTATAGTCTATGTAACAGACAACAACAAAATTGTATTGTTGAGTTTAAGTTTTATTTAAGTTTCGTTTTTCTTTGTGCTCCCCAGCTAATTTTGATTAATGGTTTTTAGCACATTTTGACAGTTGTGCCTGTCATTTTAAGATGAAATAAAACATATAATCTGAACATAACAAAAAAAAAAAAAAAGACAAACAATAGAACCAAATTATTGAAGTATGAATTTTAAAGTTAAAAATGTTTACAATTTATTTTTTTAGGAGGGGTGTTGTTATTCATAAAACAAAAAATTGTTACTTTGGAACTTATAAAACTAATAATGATACTTGATTTTGTACTTTTGAAATTAAGTTTCTTGTGTGTGGGAACTTTATGTTAAAACAGCTGGTTTTTTTTTTTGCTTTGATAAATTTATTACATAATTTGTTAGTATTCGACCCCTCCCTCATTTAAGCTTTTTTCTGCTGAAACTAAGAAATATGTCAGAAAAATTAAATACAAATCATTTCCTTGCATTCGACAGGAAAAACATTAATTTGTTAACTTATTGTGCAGTCATATCAAATAATATTTGTTAAAAATAAAATAACAACACATATTACAAATAAATACTAACTAATGATTGGCTAAATTTAAATCAAATACTATTATGAATTATAGTATTAAATTAATATAAGGCTTAGTCCTACCTTTAATGAGTATGTAAAAAAATTGTACTCATAAACTGGTAAATAATACGAAAATGTTACATTTTTTTTTTTAATTTTGATCAGACACTGAAAAAGTTTCTATGTCAGCGAAAAACTCTACAACAAATGTTGCTGGGAAAAGAGTGTTGTATTGCAGAAAATGTTGATTGGATATTATTTTTTTAAATGTTGCTTAAAAAAGAAAAATTTTTATTTAGAAACTATTGTTATTTAATGAAACAGTTTTCTACAGAAAATGCTTTAAAAAAATAAATTTTCCTTAACAAATTTTTTCCAAAAGATTTTCTACAGAAAATGTTGCACAACATCTTAGATATTTTGTATAGAAATTACAATTTTTATTATGATTGTTACTTAAAAAATCAGAAATTTTGTAAAGAAAACGCTGCGTACAAAATGAGGAATGACCTCTAAGAAAAATATCTATGCAGTAGCTAGGAAATTTAGTGCAGAAATTGATTTCAGAGACTACAATATTTTTCTTGAGCTGCAAATCACATATTTTCATTTTAAGCCTAATACTCTATTCAGTTTTTCATGCGGAATGATGCGGAACGGAATGCTGTCAAATTACATACATAAAAAATTTCTATGAAAAAGTCATGAAAAAATGTTCCAGAAGTAGTACTCTGTTTTTGCTGTGGAAAAACATTGAAATGTTTCTGGCAACATTTTATCAAAGCTGTGAAATAAAGCAAAGGGACATTATTTCATGTGGAATTGCTCAAACAACAGCTGATCGCTTGGTCTTTGTTAACATCTCTAAAACAATGTGTTATACTTAAAATCGTAAAATTCTTCCAAATCGCGAGATAGACAACACATTTTAAATGTAAAATTTTCCTTGTGAAATAATAAATGTTCCTCAACATTTTTCACAAATTCGAACAGAGTACTAGGCTTTATAGAAAAAATGTGGCTCACAAAATTTGGCTCAGATTACTATTATTTGCCAATGCACATAAAAGCAGTTAGTTTAAATAAAACTTTTCTGGCAACTCTTTTATTTCATCAATGCCATTAAAAAATTCATGAGATAGAGTCTTATAAAAACCGGGGTATGGTGCAATGAACAGAGGCTAAATGTTAGTAAATCATACGCTATGCTCTTCACTAGAAGGGCATAGGGGTTGGATCCTTAATCCTTTTCGGATCGGTGTTCCATCCGCTACTCTGGATGAGGAACTTACCTAGAACGAACACATTGAAATGAAGACACGGCAAGCAAAAAGGTTTTCGCATCAATATAAACAAGTTTGGCTACATACTGGATTTATACAATGATTGTGTGGTTTTTTCTTTGCTTGAGTTCTAGCTTCTCAGAGCACCATTAAGTGCAAGTTGGATGGAGTTGAAAGAATTGCTTTTATGGGTACTTAGGTGGTGCTATACGCACGGCTCCAACACACGCAATTGAGGCAATGTTAAGGTTGGTGCCGTTGGACCTATTCCTTAGTTCAATGGCTGCAATGTCGGCTTTGCGTGTGAAAAATTATGCAATTTGGCATAGCCTTGTGCATAAGAGCATTCTCGACCTAGTCAGAATGGCCGATAGAATGCATGTGCAACAGCACATTTGATCAACAATGCATCCACCCTGCATACATCGATCTTAAACCACAGCCACCACGTCTACCCCCGAAGGGGACCTCACCAATAACCGGTCACAGAGACAGGGGAGTTTCTGTGGGGCCACCGATTCCCGTGGTACCAGTCGTTTGAGCACTGGTCGGGCCTCGAAGAGAACCCACGATTTAATCACAGACCTTTGCTTCCAGATTTGGGTTCCAGGAACCCTACCATCTGGTGCCCTTATTTTCCCCGAGTGAACCGCGTCAAAGCATTTGCAATTTCCTGCAGTGACAATTGGAACGCCCGGGGGGAGGCGCTATACACAATGAGAGCATGGAGAACGACATCATCATTTTAACTGATGCTTCTCTTATGTACAGTAGAGCAGAAGCAGGTGTATACTCAGCTTAGCGGAACTTGTCCTGTTGTCTGCGTTTTGGGAAGTATGTCTGAAATTTACCAGTCAGAATTGCTTGGCCTGCTGCGGATTCATGCAGGAACCAGTCGGTTATAAAATACATGAGGCAGGTAAACTAGTGCTGGAATGTAAGACTTAAAAGATGTGTTTCGCTTAAAGAGGTAACATTGATGTGGGTTAAATAGGCACAGCTGGGACTGAATCAGCAGAACAACAGTTAAAGGAGGTTTGCTGTGAATTTCTGTGGACCAGGAGCCATAGCTAGGTAATGGCATAATGCGATTTAAGTTGCTACAATGGTTGAACTCATTAAACCTTAAAAGAGGCCACTACGTGCAGGCAGGCTCGAATGGTGCTCAAAGAACCCATGGGTAGGAAGGCCAGTAAGTGCTCAGATTAAAGAGGAGTAGCTTCAACTGCGTTGGTGGACAGTCATGAAAACTTAGTATTATAGTATCATTCAGACAAAATAAAAATCAAAGTAGATGCTATTTGCTATTGATGCTATTTGAAAAATACAATGCCGATATTACTGCTTTACAGGAAAAGCGATGGAATGGGAAAGGCGTCACAACAACACCCAAGGGTGACGCATTGTACTATAGTTGCCATGACACAAGACATGAATTTGGCTGTGGATTTGTGGTTAGTCGGAAACTCAAACACCTTGTCTCCAGATTCACTCCGGTGGATGAGAGGATAGCCTCAATCCGTATAAAAGCCAAGTTCTTTAACATCAGTCTTATATGTGCCCATGCCCCGACTGAAGACAAGGACGAACAGACCAAAGATGTATTCTACGAGCGCCTAGAAGGAGCATATGACCGCTGCCCCGACCACGACATTAAAATTGTCCTAGGAGATTTTAATGCAAAAATAGGAAGGGAGAATATCTTTGGTCCAACAGTCGGAAAATTTAGCCTCCACGAAGAAACATCCGATAACGGAATGAGGCTAACAGACTTCGCGGCGGCAAAAAACATGGTAATCAGCAGCACCAGATTTCGTCATCTCGATATACATAAAGCAACGTGGCTGTCACCAGATCAGACAACCAGAAATCAGATTGATCATGTTGTGATAGACGGAAGGCATTCATCCAGCGTGTTGGACGTACGATCAATCCGAGGAGCAAATATTGATTCGGACCATTATCTTGTGGCCGCAAAGGTTCGCACCCGGTTAAATGTTGCGAGAAACGTACGGTCTGACACAGCGCGGAAGCTGGACGTCGGGAAGCTGCAAACACAACAGACAGCAATAGCATACTCCACTCAACTGACCCAATTGCTTCAAGAAAGCACTCCTTGTCCCGATAATATTGCAGAGCAATGGCAAATTATAGCCCACTCTATGGAAAACGCCGCAAAATCCGTACTTGGGTATCAGAAGCCTCCCCCAAGAAACCCATGGTACGACCAAGAGTGTAGTAATGCTACTGAAGCGAAAAATGCCGCATACAGGGCAACCCTGCATTCAGTAGCAACACGTAATGCAAGGGAGAGGTATCGGGAGAAAAGGAGAGAGGAGAAACGCCTATTCCACAGAAAAAAGAGAGAAATGGAAAAACGTGAGTGTGAGCGAATCGAGATGTACAGGAGTCAGAATGAGGTCCAAAAATTCTACCAAAGAGTGAAAAAACAAACTGATGGCTTTGGTACAAGCATATCCTCCTGTAAAGATGAAGAAGGTAATCTGCTGACAGATACTGAGTGTGTGCTGAGGAAGTGGAGGGAACATTTTTCCACACTATTGGTATCAGATAGTAGCGGTGACGAAGATACCCTAGAACCAATCCCGGATGACGGTATTGAGTGTATACCACCTAGCCAAAATGAGGTCAAAGTAGCAGTTACTCGGCTGAAGAATAATAAGGCAGCAGGAGCCGATGGGTTACCAGCCGAACTATTTAAGACCGGAGGCGACATGCTGATGAGGTGTATACATCAGCTGGTTTGTTCAATTTGGTTAGAGGAACGCATACCCGATGATTGGAACCTCAGCATACTATGTCCCGTGCACAAAAAAGGAGACAAGACAGTATGCGCCAACTACAGAGGAATAAGTCTCCTTCCCATCGCATACAAAATACTTTCCAGCGTACTGTGTGAAAGATTAAAATCTAAAGTTGGCGAGATAATTGGGCCATATCAATGTGGCTTTAGACCTGGTAAATCCACCACCGACCAGATATTCACCTTACGTCAAATCCTGGAAAAGACCCAAGAAAAAAAGATCGACACCTACCATCTATTTGTCGACTACAAGGCTGCTTTTGACAGCCCCATTCGATCAAAGGTGTTTCAAGCCATGTCTGAGTTTGGTATCCCTACAAAATTAATACGGCTGTGCAGGATGACCTTAACTGATACGCGATCTTCAGTTAAAATAGGAAAAAACCTCTCCGAGCCATTTAGTACCAAACGAGGTTTCAGACAAGGCGATAGTCTATCGTGTGACCTTTTTAATATCCTGCTAGAAAAGGTTATACGGGATGCGAATGTGAATAGAACTGGCACGCTATACACTAAACAACACATGTTACTCGCTTACGCTGACGATATAGACATCATGGGTCGAACATTGCGAGCGGTAACTGCCACCTTTGAAAAAATCGAAAAAGAATCTGCCAAAGTGGGTCTGGCAGTAAACGGCGATAAAACCAAGTTGATGGTATCAACGCACAAGACGTCCAGTAGACTCGGGCAGACAGTGGAAGTTAAAAACTACAACTTTGAGGTAGTTAGCGATTTTATCTACCTCGGTGCCGCCATCAACAAAACAAACAACATCAGTTTTGAGATAAAGAGAAGAATAATACTGGCCAAAAGATGCTACTTTGGACTAGGTAAGCAGTTTAAAAACAAGGCCACCTCTCGACAGACAAAAATCACTCTCTACAAGACACTGATACTACCCGTGCTATTATATGGTTCCGAAGCATGGGTACTTGCGAAAGCAGATGATGCTGTGCTTGGAGTGTTTGAGAGAAAAATTCTTCGAAAAATCTATGGACCAATCTGCGTTGGCGGAGAATATCGGTGTCGTATGAACCATGAGCTGTATGAGCTGTATGCCGACATAGACATAGTCAAACGTATCAAATTACAACGATTGCGTTGGCTAGGTCATGTTGTGAGAATGAATGAAGATGCTCCAGCTAGAAAGTCATTTAAATACGAACCTGGTGACGGTTCACGCAGAAGGGGAAGACCGAAACTTCGATGGAAAGATCAAGTTGAGGAAGACATCTCGAAACTTGGTGTCAGAAACTGGAGAAGAAGCGCAGAAGATCGAGGCGCTTGGAAATCTATTTTACGTTCGGCTACAGGAACAAATGTTCTGTAATAGCCACCTAAGTAAGTAGTAAGATGCTATTTGCAGACTGTTCCTGGATTTTAATTTAATTTCTTTCGAAAATGTCTTCCAGAAACTATTTTCTTTTCTTACGCAGAACTAAAAAGTGATCTGAGATATTTTTTTTAGCTTAAAGGATGTAAAGTAACTTTCTACAAAAATGTTGGTCAGAAACTGAGAAATATTTTGATGAAACTAGAAAGCTGAGAATTAATAATAAAATAAAAAATAAATGTTACACGGAAACTGATATTTAAAAGAAAAAATATTGATTAGAAAATAATAATAATAGATATTGTGAAATTTTATACAAATTTTGTGTAGAAAATATACAGAAATCAAAAAGTTTTCTAATGCAACTATTACCTAAAAATTTTCATAGAAGAATTATTGCTACATAAACTGTATCCCACATAAGCAAAAGTGCAGAAAACATAATAATCTGAAAAAAATTAGAGTCTTACGGTTTGTACTTCCTATAATTTAACCCTAATTTTTGACAGTAATATAGTACATAATTATAGCAAAAATCTTTCTACAAACTTTGCACATCGTATATTCCCATTCCTTGTCATATTAAAGTGAGGATTTATGATAACAAGTTTTTTAGTTTTTTACACGAGTGTTTTATCTTAATGTCCATTAAAAATTTTTTCAATCAACACACATCCTTTTTCTTTTTACAACCAACCGCAAATCAAAATTAATTTGTATTCAGTTTCGTATGATGCCCTCCATTCGAGCATGACGTTAACAGAAAAATTTGGCGCCAATAATTTAAAAAATATTTAAATTAAATATTTGCTACTTGTCTGTTTTTGTTTTTTTTTTTTGTTTTTAATTTGGTCGTCTGTTAAAATGTGCAAGCGGAGATTTAATGTTTGATTTAAGATAAGGGGACCCACATAAAAATGTCTGAATTGAAACACGTTCATTAGGTTAATAAAACTGTAAATGTTATTAATGCAAAAAAAAAAAAACAAAAAAAAAAGATTTAAATATTAAATGCTGGTAGCAACTACAAGTATTAATTATGTTGTAATTTAAGACAAATTAACATGTGTAAGAGTGTTTTAAAATTTAGCCAATAGTTATTTTATTTTGCTAGAATTAAAGTTTTGCTTCGAAACTGAAAAACTAAGAAATTTTTACGAAAAAAAGTTGGAAAAGACAATAAGAAAGTTTCTTTAAACATTATTGCAAAAAAAATGAATACCAAAAGTTACTTAGAAAATAATATTTCTGGATAAAAAGATTGTCGGAAAAAAAATTTGTTTAACTAAAGTATCGCTTATTTCTTCGACTCTTTTAAAGAAAATGTTGCTTATAGAAAACATTTAAGATACAACAAAATGCATGTGGGTGTTTTTGGTGGTATATTAGTTGTCGCGGCGATTTATTATTTCCTTTGGAAATTATGCCATTTCCAATGTGATGTCTATCTCGTGATTTGGACTAATTTTAGGGTTTTATTATTTTTAAGTATACCACATTGTTTTACAAATGTTAACAAAAGTCATGTGATCAGCTGTTTTTTTGAAAATAAAATAATGACCATAGCAA
Source organism: Phasia obesa (assembly GCA_949628195.1). Lineage (NCBI taxonomy): Eukaryota > Metazoa > Arthropoda > Insecta > Diptera > Tachinidae > Phasia > Phasia obesa. Next base: position 117,563,014 of record OX451219.1, on the reverse strand, counting down.
GGCGAATTCCTACCAGGTGGAGGCGATTGTTTTTTGCTCTCGTTTTTTGCTAATGTCTTGTCAAAAATACATTGTTTCAAATCTGCTAACCTAATGTCAAAGTTGTTGTTTTGTTCTAGTTGTTGCCCTACTGCTCACACCTGGTATGAATTCGCCTTGGACCATAGCTCTGATAAAATGTTTCTAGAAACTTTCCATATATTTTCCACAGTAAAAACATAGTTTTTCTACTGCAACATTATTTTACGACTTTTTCATATAAATTTTTTTTTTGTATATAATTTGACAGCATTCCGTATGAAAAACTGATCGGAATACCAGGGTTAACGGAAGAATATTTCACCCCATATTTTTGTACATTTCAAACCGAAAAGGAAAATAGCTCATCAATGAAAGTCAATAGAAAGGGAAGACAATAGATTATACTAAAAATTTGAGGAAATTTTTTCTAAAAATTTGAGGAATTTTTTTCTAAAAATTTCTTGAATGCAAGTTTTCAGGGGAATATAATCTCTGTGTTGAAATCCTTGAAACATATTGGAAAAGGAAAATATGTGGCAGATTATACTAAAAAAATGTGGTTTCATTTTGTACACATTTTTATAAAATTTTGAAATTGGGCTTTGTGAAAATTTGTAGTATATGAGTTCTGTTCAGGAAAACAAACCTTTTCATGTTGAATAAGTTCAGTTCTCATATAATGTATTTCACTGAAGAGGACGCTGAAGAATGTATTGATGTACAGCTCACAGATTATATAAAAAATAAAATAGACTTTATTATTATTTATAAGCTTAAACAAATTATTATCAATTATAACAGATATGTATAACAAGATAAAGTTAAATTAATTTTAAACAATCTTAAACAATCAATTGTAAACATGTATATAAACATGTTGAACCAAATCCAATTAAAATAAATCTTAGAATAATTTTTTCATTTATTACTCAATTTTCTAAGTTAAAATGTGTTACCAAGAACTGGTTAATTTACAAACATCAGAGATAGTTTCTATCGATGATCAGTGAAATAAAATTAATTTATTATAAAAAATGTCTAGCAAAGCCAAAAGACAAACGCAGATGTACATATCAAGCTTAAAAAATAATTAAAAATTACTTTGACGTTGAGTTTTCGAAAACGTAATTAATCACTTGAAATGCATGTCAGTTCTCAGGTATGAATACTTAGCAGCTGTAATCATGGCTACATAAAGGTAAACTTGAAAGCAAAAAAAAAACAATTAAAAATTTTTATACATTATTTCATGCAATCAATACGAATCAATAAAAATTTGATTGACAATTTACGTTTTTCCTATTTATGTAAATATTTTTCGTTTATGCTTTTGCCTTCAGTTAAGGCGTGAGTCATACAAAAGCTTTACTTCTGCTCTTAACAAGAAATGTAATTAACTTTTTTTTCTATTTTTTAAGTTAATAGCTGTTGTCGAATTTTAAACATAACTGATAGTGATAAATTTAATTTTATTTAATGGGATTTAATGGCAATTTTTATAATCTATGAAAGACTAACGCTTATGCACCCTAAAGTACCTCGGTTATATTCATACGCGTTATTTCTCACGGTCCTGTTTGACTTTATTAAATTTACGATTTAAAAATGGAGAAACAATGTTCACCCACAAAGAGCTCAATATGATCAGGCAATTAGCCGGCCTCCTAGTAAAGACTAGATCTAATTAGGAGCCTGTTATCGTCGAACTACTGAAGGTACACTCAGTTACGGCGACACGCCGTTGTGCTGTCAGATGACGGTAATATTTTGAATATATTCTGATGAAAAAATTTCCTCACATTTAATTTTTTATATAAAAATGTTGCAAAAGCCGTTTAGCAACATGTTGAATAGCCGTTTAGCAACATTTTTTGTATAGACTTTTTTATATGTATGTATATGGCCAGATGCTACTTAAATTTTTCATGGCCCGTGACTAACGCAGTTATCCATTTTCAAGTTTCTGGGTTATATTCTTACGCTGTATTCCTCACGACAAAGACAAACAGGGTGTTTATTAAATTTACAATTTAAAAATTCTCAGTCAGGAAGAAACCATGTTCAACCACATATGAGCAGATGAGGCCACTCGATTTAACCCTTTCAATACTGCGGGGATATATAAGTCCCAGAGATTGTTCATAAAATACTGGTGCGAAAAGTTACGGCGTGCCATACCGGCTACTTCTTCAGTTCCTTCAACGTCATGTATTCTTCGGTCGACCTCTGCGACGCACAGTGGTCAATTTTGCGAGATAGCGGTCAAAACTCTATAACTTTTGACTGGATTGGTATTTTTTTACGCAATTTGTTTTGTTCAATAGGAGGGACTTTAAGCTTCAATTTGCGTGTTCAAACGTAAAAATCGACTGATAGGAACGTAAGTAATGTGGAGTTAAAAATGCATTTTAATTTTTTTGTTGAGTTTCCATGTAAAAGTTGAATATTTTGACATTTTAAATAGGTATTTTTTTATAATTTCTTATTTTCTTCAATCGTATTTTACGACCAATACTTATTTATTATTCCTAAACTTAATTTTGGTCAGAAAATGCCAACGTTTGGCCCCTGACAATATTCAATATTCACAGGGGCCAAAGGTTGGTTTTTTTTGGAAGAGGATTAAACTGAAAAATAACACTGAAATTCCCAACAATATCAATACCATTTAGATATATTATATACAAAACACAACATCGATAACATTTTAAGTAAAATTTTACTATTGATTTAAAGTGCACTTATATTTTATTTAAATGTATTAATAAAAATTAGAAACAAATTATAATCTTTAAACTAGTATTAACTAAACAATATTAGTAAAAATTTCTTCCAAATAGCTTTGATTTTTATTTTGGAGTAGTTGTTTAGCTTCATCTAACTCTAATGAGGTTGATTTCCATTTTTAAGAATATTTAAGAATATGCTCCATAAAACGAATTCTAGCATGAAGAGGTGGCATTCCAAATTCATATGCTTCATTAAAACTATCGTCTTGTGTTGGTGGTTGGCTCAATTGACTTGATGTTTTTTGGCATATGGTGCAGTTTGACGAAGACTTTGTTTCGGTTAAAGCTTGTGCAACTTTTCCATCGATCATTGTAAGTGACATTTTAAAGTTAACTTCGATGCATTGGTCATTAAATTCAAATATCACTGGTTGAAGTTCTTTAATTTTATCTGTTATTTTGCCAACTTCTTCAGTTATGACATCTTTAGTTTCTTTTTTGTAAGCAAACTTTATTGGCCTACAAAATTTTGTTGACGAGGGAATATCATTCTTCCATACATCTATCTCTGCAGCTCTACTAGTTGACGGCTCTGAACCAATATAAGTTTTTGTTAAACGTAATGGAAGGAAAGAAATCATGAATAAATTGGCATCTGGTGAATTTTCCGCATTACATTGTTTATATTGTTTCTGGCCAGAGGACCCATCACGTCCCCATTTAGAAATTAAAGTCATGCTGTAATTTTTAAACTTCTTTAAATAGTCAGCATCAAATGTCTTTAATAATCGTTCTGCAGTGTGTTCAAGAAGATCCTGCAATTTTATTTCTGCTGAACTTGAAGTTACACTAATAGCAGTTGGTGAAGGTAAGCAATCTTTTTTGGCAGAAACTATATCTCGATATGATGGAAAAATTACACAATTTTTTTCATTGGTTTGCTTCCGCTATTCTGTATATTGGTTTTTAGTCATTTTCAAATCCAAAAATAGTGTAAATGCTTCTTCTGGAGAAAATTTATTTTCTTCAGTTGGTGTCGGCATACTTTCTAAAATCCTTTTTGTGCGTCTGGGGCTTGCTTCCACTATTTTTTCAATGATAGCAATTTTACTCTTTTTAGTTTTCGATGGTTGAATTTGATGCAGAAATGAATCCTTTATGATGCTACAAGAAACTTCTTCATTGATATGTTTAAGCTTGCGTCTTCGTGATCTTTCACTACAATTATCAATTGGCTTTGCTGGTCGACCACCTTTTCCAGTTGCCGTGGTAGTTACTGATGGCTTTTTAAAAATAAGTTTATTTCTTAGCCATTCTTGGTTGCGTGAGTAAAACAATTTCTTGTTTCTGGAACATTGATTGTACCGGTTTCTTAAAGTATTTAAAAAGTTTTTTTATTTTTAAGTTATGAATTTTAATTTCTTGTTTGTCGCATATTTTGAAGAATATGTAAAATAATGTCGTTTTCATCTTTCCGTTCAAAATATATATCAGATAGAACACTATAACTGAATTTAGCCATTGTTTAAACAATAATGAAGAAAAAAAATGAATGCATGGATTAATATACTATTGCTCGAAGTTTCAACATGATCTTTTTTACCTCTTTGAAACATAATATAACAGGTACTTGGTTTTACCAGTTATTTCCATTGGTTTTAAATTTATTTGGAATTTTCAGGTATTTAAGTTGTGTAATATTAGATGGCAATAAAATCATTTTTTACCTTTTTCAAATGAATTGGCAGATACCACATAATTTGAGAGTTCTATTGTCATTTTTGTCAAAATGTTGATACACCCTTCTATGTGGACTAGGTCCAAATATGGGCCAACTTCTCCTAATTTCAACAGAATTATTTTTTGGGTCAATAAGAACTCTTGTACAAAATTTCATCAAAATATATGCCTAATAGCCACTTTCACATACAAATAACTTCTCAAAAAATATGACGTGTATTTGTACCGAATATCTTACCTTGGGTCAGAAAAATTGCTGTAGCTCAAAAAGTGCAGTCCCGATGCATGGATATGTATATATAGGAATGTAGGGAAGAGTTAGGACTACAAAATAGTAAATTTGTGTTTTGACTCAGCTTGACTCACAGGAGTTGTGGTCTATGAAGTAGGAAATTTCCGAGAAATTTGACCTTTTTTAAAAAAAATATTTAAATTGTTCTGAAAACAGTAGAGCTTCAATTTTTTTTACCAGTAATAGGAAATAAGTTAAGTTATAACACAAAATTTATTTCTTCCAAAAATCTTGAAAAACAAAAAAGTTATGATCATTTTAACTTTAAAAATTAACTAAAAATATCATAAATTTACTAAATTCTTAAAAAGCCCATTTTGGACCACCCTGTACTCTGTGAAATAGTTGAAATAGAGTTCTAATTTTTTGGCTCCCGAGGTTTACTACTGTCTACTTTCATATGAGTCTAATAACTTTAAAATCGGAGAATAAAAACCAAAAGGAGTTTTGGCCGCTATCTCAAAATATTGACCACAGTGCGACGGTTGCCTTGCGGCTTCAATGTCAATCATGTTTTAGTTATGCTGTTTTTTCCCCTTAATGTGTGTCCTTTCCACCTTATTTTCTTCTTTTGATATCTACAAGCACTGGGCTTTGATTTGCTGTGCGGTACAGTGCAACATTTTCTTTATAGGGTTTTTAAAACTATTAATATTAAAATTTTAATACCTAAGTGAAATGGCACCTATATCCGAAATGCGATCTGTCGTTAACTCATCTGCTGGTTCTTGCTCTTATGGCAAAATGGCCAGTGATTGTATTCACAACGATAGTTGGTTAGTCAGGGGCGACTAGATTTTCCTACTATTCGATAGCTTTATCGATTCTACTCTTTCTGAATCAATCCCCTTCGAGACAAATCTCGGTAGTTCGTTGGCAAATTCACAATGCCTACTAACTGTCTACTTGTCCGTCAGCACATCGAGAGCCTTTCTGACTCGCTAACCATCCTTGATTTGACGATTTGTCCTTTCAAAGCTTTAATACGCTGATTTTCTGTTCATTATCTAATGAAAAGGATTGTTAATATTATCTTTTGCTGAATTAAAAAATTGGAAAAATTTATTTTAGACATTAGCAGAATGTAATGCATTTATACATAAAAATATACATAAAATTCCTAATCTGTTTAATAACCTCAGCTTTTTTATTTTTTTTACTAGAACACTGCAAAGAACACTTTAAAAGACATTTTTCATTTCCCCAAATTAATCTTATTAAAAAGTTTTAAAAATATCATAAATCTAACATAAAAACAAGATCCAACCCATTAACTGGGGTTTTTAAAACCTTTCATAAATGTGCGGCCACTAGATAAATTTAATGAAGTAGGAAAAGAACAAATGACTACAACTAATTTAAACTGCCACTTAACATCCAATTGTTCCTTAAGTTGCCACATTAAATTAAAGAAAAATATTTATTTTTTTTTCTATTTTTATGTATGACTACACAGGTAAGGCCAGATACGTTAAGTTGTAAACAAAATTAAATACTTTTTTTAACAACCCATTTACATAAAAAGTTAAGTTTGTTTAAAAGCAATAATTAGTTTAGATGATGGTCGGACGGTCGGCACAAGCATTTCTATGGAGACTGAAAAAAATGGGATAAAATATATGAAACAAATATTTGTTTAGCAAGTAACTTACAGTTTTTGTCGGTACTTCTTCTACTACTACTCGTAATTTAATAGATAACTTTCTGTCTGTCTGCCTGTTCCATCAGTCGGTGGCTTTTTCACCACTCACTCGGTCAATGTTAATTTGTTTATCGAACAAAAAAAAAAACTCAAAAAAGTTAAATAAATAATAATAGAAATAAAAACACTTAAAGATATTAAAATGCACTTTAGTTTATATGGTCTCATTGCCTAGTTGCCAGTTTGATTAGTATGTTTGGTAAGTTGGCTACTTGGCTGGTGGTTTGATTGTTTAGTTGGTCGTCATTATCATCACTTTGCATCACATTATTTGCAGAGACGTACCAAAACAAAAGCAGACAGACTGAAAGACATACTCTTACGAACACACCGGCTGACATGCAGTTTTTAACACATGTCTATCTCTGCAACACACACATACATTATTTAGTCTATCACACCGAGTTAGACAATTCAGACGGTCGTCATTCATTTAGTTGTGAAAATAATTCATTTTAAATTTTCTTCTACTTTTTATTTTGTAAAAATTATTTAAGTTTGTTTTTACTGCTTATTTGATTTGTGGATTTTTGGTCTGTCGGCCCTTTTATTCACAACGGTATAGTGAGTGAATGTTTGCTACATAGAAAAAAATGTTGAAAATAATTTTGTTTTATATTTTAAGTGTTTGTCAACAACATAAAAAGGGAACTTACAGTGACAAAAATGATTGAACACGTAGGGTTAAACTTAAAATACAACTTAAAATACAAGTTGTTAATTCTTTCATGTCTTCTGGGGCACCCTTTAATTTTTAATTATTTTTTATACTAGATCATAGTACTGAAAATCTTCTGTTAATATCAAGTGCCTGCCTATAACCTTTAGAAGAGAAAGCCAAATTCCTCAAATTCGCGACATTTAGGGAACACCCTTTTATTTGTATTCAATTTATTTTCGTTACTTTTCGTTACTGTAGATATTGTAAACTATAATCTGTATAAATTTTAAGTGTTAGCCTACCACTGTTCATATATGAAAAATTGTCGGAAAACCCTTTACCTATTACGGTTCAAAAAGTAAGGCCATATATGGCCAAATTCCTGTCACTGTCGGCACTCCCCTTTAATTTTTATATTTGTTATAGCAGCCATAGCAATTCTCTTTCTATAAATATATCAAGAGTCTATCCATTACGATTCAAAAAATAAGGCAACAGACGAGAAAAACATACCACTGTCGGAACACCCTTTAGTTTTGAGTAATTGTCATAGCAACACATCTTCTTTACAACTTTCAAGAGTCTACCAATTACGGTTCATAAATGAGACTATATAGGTGCAAATCACGTCACTGTCCGAATACCCTTTAATTTTTCCTAAAACGCACACGTCACTTCCAGAACACCCTATAAGTATTAGTATTTGCTGTTATAGCGGCCACGGTTATACCCCTTCTGTGAAAATTTCAAGAGTCTACCTATAATGGTTCAAAACTTAGGCCATATACATGCAAATCACGTCGCTATTGGAACACCCTTTAATTTTTAGGTTTATTGTTTTGTACTTGTTTATATAACGAACTAAGTTTAATTACTGTTTGTAAATTTTAAGAATATGCCTCCTACAGTTTAAGAAATAAACACATAAATGTGAATAACGCGTCTCTATCGGAACACCCTATAAGTTTTAGTGTTTGTTGCTATAGCGGCAAGAGTCTACTTATTACGGTTCCAGAGACAAAAGGCGTACAGACAGTGTAGTGAAAAGGGTATGAGATTTTACCCTTTGGTAAAACGTAATTCTTAGGAAAACATCTTTATTGCTTAATTTAACATTAAAAAGTATTTCTGTTATAATCTTAAGCCTAGTACTCTGTTCGAATTTGTGAAAAATGTTGGTCAACATTTATTATTTCACAAGGAAAATTTGACATTTAAAATGTGGTGTCTATCTCGCGATTTGAAAGAATTTTCCGATTTTATTGTTTTTAAGTATACCACATTGTTTTAGAAATGTTAACAAAAGCCAAGCGATCAGCTGTAGTTTGAAAAATTTCACATGAAATATTGCCCCTTTGCTTTATTTCACAGCTTTGATAAAATGTTGCCAGAAACATTTCAATGTTTTTCTACAGCAAAACCAGAGTACTACTTCTGCAACATTTTTTCATTATTTTTTTATAGAAATTTTTTATGTATGTAATTTGATTTGGTAATATTTTTTGGCAGCTATTGAAGAAGTAGATGGTAGAAAAAAGGTGTAAATTTAGTATAGCAACATATGATAACTATCAACATGTTGATAAAAACCTAGATTGTTAAGTATAGCCTAGTACTCTGTTCGAATTTGTGAAAAATGTTAAGCAACATTTCTTATTTCACAAGGAAAATTTGACATTTAAAAAGTGATGTATATCTCGCGATTTGAAAGAATTTTATGATTTTATTGTTTTTAAATATACTACATTGTTTTAGAAATGCCAAGCTATCAGCTGTTGTTTGAAAAATTCCACAAGAAATAATGTCCCTTTGCTTTAAGCCTGGTACTCTGTGCAGTTTTTCATGCGGAATGCTGTCAAATTAAAAACAAAAAAAAAATGTCTATGAAAAAGTGATGAAAAAATGTTGCACAAGTAGTACTCTGGCTTTGCTGTGGAAAAACATTGAAATGTTTCTAGCAACATTTTATCAAAGCTGTGAAATAAAGCAAAGGGGCATTATTTCATGTGGGATTTTTCAAACGAAGACGAAAGCTACATCGTAAACTCTGACATTATTGTAGAAATACTTATTTTGCTTTTATAAAATTAAATAACTTTTTCAATAACTTATAAATATTTCCCCCAAAAACTTTTTGTTTGTATATGAATTTGTAATTTTAAATTTTGTGGCATTTTCTTTTGTTGAATAAAATAGACATTAGCCTAAGTTGACGACAGCCATAACGGTGGTCGTGTAGCCATGTAACCTTGCTGGCTTCAAAATAATCGTTTACCTCTAAACGTGTTTTTTTTTTTTGACAGTTTGTAGTCGGTAACCTGATGATATCTATACGTTTAATGCACCTAGGTTTCATTTATTTATCTATTTAAAAACCAAACGCATTTAAAAAAATAGTCACTCTATATACATACATATCTATATTCTTAATATTAAATATGTATATTCTTAATATTAAATATGTATATTCTTAATATTAAATATGTATATTATTAATATTAAATATATTTTATGTTACAATCATGAGTTTCATTTTCAAAGAAATATTGAAATTTTTGTTATTATTTTTCGAAAATTGTATGTAAAATTTTTTTTTTTTAAATTTTTAAAAATTTTTTTTCGAATATTTTTCTGTAAAATATCTTTTTGAAAATGTTTTGTAAATTTTTTTGTAAATATTTTTGAAAAAAAATTTTTAAATTTAAAAAAAAAAAATTTAAAAATTTTTTAAAAAATTTTATTGAAATTTTTTTTTGGTAAATTTAGGACCTTTCTGCAATCTATATTGAGTTAGAATGGTCAGATTAAAGCAAAAAGAAATCCTTAGAAAAAAATTTTTCTCATATTGACCCCCCATGTGCCTTTTAACTGCTGCTTTTAACCACAGGGTACCAGTGGATACCCTGTGGTTACCCTGTGGGTCCATTGGCCACATATATGTGTATTGCTTTTTTGCAAAAATCGACCCTCGCATGGTTATTGATCCCCCGAAATCTGTATGCACTCCTTGCGATCTACCTTTCGCAGTCTAATATTTATTTGACAAAAAAAGGCAAAAGAGAATCATTAAGGCCGAAAAAAATTAAAAAAAAAACGTGAAAAAATATAGGTGGGCGTGGTTTTTGGCCCACAGCTTCCAAAGGAATGATCCGATGTTGCTGAATTGCAATACCAAAATTTTCGAAACTATGCCTGACAGATTGGTGTGCTTAAATTTTATGTAACTCTTCTGGTGCCTTGGCAAATGACATTACTACACTAACACGGACAGACAGACGGACATCGCTTAATCAACTTCTCTATGTATAAGGATCCAGAATATATATATACTTTATGGTGTCGGAAATGAATTTTGTAGAAATTAGACACGGAATGACAAACTTATATATACCCTTTCCACCTGTGGTGAAGGGTATAAAAAGATAATGTGGTTTAGAAATTTATGTGTGTGACAGTCTTTTTGACAGCTCTTAAGATGTGATAATCTTTTGAAAGAATTCGTAAAATAATCAATAGGCATGCGATCAGAAACGATTTTTTGAGTAGAACAGAATTCTGTCAGATTTTTTTGTCACTGAATCGTACTATTGTATAGGATAATGAATCCTGGAATGCAAAGTATATTATTTTATACAGATTAAATAAATTAATTCAGAAACGTAAACTTTACAAAACTCGTAAAAATGCGGGAAAAAGAAATTATGTATTTAAGAATTTTACAATCTTCAGGAAAGCAAAACATTTAACAAACCGTTTTGACAACTGATAAAATTTTTTGTAACATATTTCTTACCGCATAAAAAATAGCTCTTATTTTTTCATTCATTTAATATATTATTTATTTTTCCAAAATAACTAACTTGCCCCCTATTTATATGATCTAAGTGTGAAAAAAATCTGACTCGTACTCTAAAAGTTGTCTTTGTATTACCATTTATTTTGCGATCAACCCACTGTGCACTGTTCATTTATCGGATTTTGTGGATGTGTGTTTATTATTTAACTTTGAATAAATTTGGTAAATATTTTCTTTTGCTTTCTTTTAGTCAAAAGTGTGTATGTGTATGATTTCGACACTATATATTTTTACTTTTCTTTTACACTTCTGTTTTAGTTGCAACATTTGTCTGCGTGTTTAAAGTAACAATAAGTATAAAATAATGCTTATTTAGTAGTTAGTTTGTTACCTTTAAAGATGACACTACTTCACACATATGCGAATATAGCTACTTTAAATTTTAAGTTAGATGTTACATTACAGGGATGGTAATTTTAATAAAATTTTACTATTTTTTTATGTAAATATTAATATTGTAGTGTATCACACAAGTCTATAATGCTTGCACCATAAATACCACTAGTAGCTTATAAATAACATATCTCTGCTTACGTATGGTGCAATGTATTATTTTATTTGAATTGAGTGACATATTTCTATTTGAGTGTAATTCTAAACACTAACCATTATGATTGGTCAAAGGGAAATATGAATACGAACCCTAATAAAGGGTGTTTTTTATAGAGGTATAGAACTTTAAGTTGGCATTACTTTTCAAGATGGCAACCGATTTAACAGCTGTCAAGTGATTTATTCTTAGTTTGGTTTGGCAATTGATCATGAATAGACTCACGCCTAAACAACGCTTGCAAATAGTACAATATTGGGCCCAAAACGAGATTACCGTTGTTCCCGATTTTCATAAGCGAATTTTGTTTAGCGATGAAGCGCACTTCTGGTTGAAAGGTTACGTCAATAAACAAAACTGCCGCATTTGGAGTGAAGGTAATCCTCAAGTGTATGTCGAAATACCGTTACATCCAGAAAAACTGACTGTTTGGTGCGCTTTATGGGCTGGTGGAATCATTGGTCCGTACTTTTTCAAAAACGATGGTGGCCAGAACGTTACAATCAATGGTGATCGGTATAGAGTCATGATTACTAACTTTTTCATTCCTGAATTGAATAACCATGATGTCCAGGAGATGTGGTTTCAACAAGACGGCCCAACATGTCACACAGCTCGTGCCACAATAGATTTATTGAAAGTCACGTTTGGTGACCGCCTAATTTCACGTTTTGGACCTGTGAATTGGACTCCAAGATCTTGTGATGTAACACCGCTAGACTACTTTCTGTGGGGCTATGTAAAGTCATTGGTCTATGCGGATAAGCCATAAACGCTTGACCATTTGTAAGACAACATTCGCCGTGTTATTGCCGATATACGGCCACAAATGTTGGAAAAAATCATCGAAATTTTGACGTCCATATTGCACTACATCCGCGCCAGCCGTGGCGGTCATATGCCAGATATCATATTTAAGATGTAATGCCACAAGATTATCTTTCGGATAAATAAAATTTATGTCAATCGAGTAAACCATAGTTGTTTTATTGCAATTTTAAGTTCTATACCTCTATAAAAAACACCCTTTACTAGTGACAGAGAAAATAGAATAATTGTGCAATTTAGAATAAGTTAGAAAGGCTAAGTATAATTTTCATGTATAGTATATAAACTCTAAAATTTAAATAAAAGACAGACTTTGATTTAGTAACTTAAATCGGCTACACCAAGCCTTTGTTTTAATTAAAGTTTTAATCCTTTTGGCAGTTCTTTTGAACGCCTAAGTTTTAGCTGGGTCTCTCCTCAGCTGTTTAAAATAAAATAGGGACTATAGGAAACATTAAAAACAAATATAAAAACCCACTACATGGCCATCCTTCTACTTTTTAAACATTTTTCTTCATCACTTGAGTGATCAAAACGTAAGATTGTACCAACTTTGACATCTCTGGTTACGAAATGTTGCTTAACCAAAAAACTCTGAAACTGGCCACATATGTATGTACATACCTAACAACAAATTGTATGTTTATATTTTCTTATTGTGTCTGTTTGTTGCCGAATACAAGAACAAAATCAAAACGAAACCATGAATCATTTTTCAATGTCTCTCGGCGCTTGCAGTTCGTCTTTGTTATAAATGTGTTGAGTGAGTAAATGGATAGGTGTGTGTGTGTGTGTATAATGATTTAAGGTGTGATTTGATGACTTCTTCAAATGCAATCCAACATTTTCGTATGCATTATTTGTTGTTGTTTTGTTTTCGTATTTAGAGGTAAAAAATTATACTAATGTTTTTGATGCTGCTGTTAGCTAGCTGACTGATGTCCGTAGTATAAATGTGAGTGGCTTCTATTGTTGTTGCAGTTGTTAGTTTTTTTTTTTTTTTTGTATTTGTTTGCCTTAAAGCCTGTTGCCTTTTTCATATATTGTTTTCTTATTCTTTATCTGTAACTTTAAAAAAATATAAATAAAGTTAGACATACAAATAGAAAGACGGACTGACTAGGTACTTATAAAAATTTGGAATAAGATGATTTTTATGTGAATGTTTTATTGTTGTAATGTTTATATGTGACGTATTTCAACATGATAGTGATAATATGTACTGGTATCAAACAGTGGGGTCAATATATTTTCGGATCGGATTTATTGCAATTGCTGATATGCTCATTATACAGTAAAACCTCTCATAACGGACACCTCCCATAACCGGACACCTTTAATAATCGACCAAGTTTGTTAGATCCAACATATTCAGGGCTGTCACATAATCCAATTTTGTCAGAATTGGATTTAAAACCGACAAAAAAATACTTTGGTGTCGGTTTTAGGTGTCACAGAAACCAATGTGATCGTTTTTTTATTAAAACTAAACCAATCTACTAACAGCTGTCGGTGTTAATTTAATCGCTCTTGTTTTTTTTTAAGACATACATATGTATTTATAAAAGTAAATATTAATTAATTAATATTTATGAAAATATGGCTTAATATTAATTAGTTCTTTTGTTTTATGTAAGCTTTTGAAAGACTGAATTTTAAGGCTGAATTCTATTTTTTTTTTTTTTTTGTTATGTGGAATAAAATGTATTGTTGTAGGTTTTTTTATTTATTATTTTTCTATTTTTCTATTTTATTATTATATATATTTATTTTATTATTATTATATATTATTTTTTCTATTTTATTATATCTATTTTATTTTTTATCCTTTGACCTTCAGTTTGTAGAAACGTCTTTGACCGTAACATAACATTTTCCTTTACTACCAGGTGATATTAACTTTGTATCATCCTCGGTGTTCCCTATGTTGTAACTTTTGTGGATGTTGTGCTTTTGATGTTCTGTAGCCTGACTCATACTTTCTAGCATAATGTCTTGCACTGCATATAATTCATATAAATTCGTCTTAGCTAGCCGGGATACCGTGCATCTACCGCTCGACTTTTCATATCTTTGTCGAAAATCTGAGTATAATTGCATATACATATATAGTCTATAGAGTTGTACCCCAGGGTTCTGTTTTGGCCCAAAACTTTTGGGCCACTTCTATTTATGATTTATATAAATGATTTTTATCATAAGATTAAATTTTGTAGGTGTTATACATATGCTGATGGTGTCCAGTCACTGGCTGATGATAAAAAAATGGTTTAAACTTTTTGGAGCAGAAAGTTAACAAAGACTTAAAACGAATAATGAAATGGTCGAAAGAAAACTTTCTTAACTTAAATCCCTTAAAGACTCGATGCATGTGGTTTTCACAAATTTTGGCTAAACCTAACTTGATTTTAGACAAAGAAAAAATTGAATTTGTATCGTTTTATAAGGTATTAGGATTATACTTAGATAATAACTTAAGCTTTGATTTTCAAGTTAATCATGTTATCTCTAAGATTAGTTTTGTTCTGAGGACATTATACAATATAGCTTTGTTTTTACCAATCAATGTGAAAAGGTGTGTTGCCATGGCATTATGTCTTCCTATATTGTTGTACGGTTTAGAGATTTATTCGGGAATATCACAGAACACTCTAATTAGATTAAAACAGTGTTTCTATAGAATTATAGAAACACTGTTCGTTACATCTTTGGACTTAAATTTAGATCACATATACATATGACTTCGTACACTATTGAACTTTTGCAATGCAATTTTGAGAGTTTTATTAAATTAAGACTAATGCTTCAATTTTATAAGGTTCTTAAATATGGAAAGCCTGAGTATCTCAAGAATAGATTTAATTTTGGCCACTCTTTAAGAACTAATATATTAATAATACCTAGACATGCTTCCCTAATCATGTCTAGGTCGTTTGTCGTCAGAGTTTCTAGACTATGGAATTCGTTTGTACCATGCGACCAACGAAATTTTTCGAACTCAGTCTCAATGTTGAGGAAAATTTTATTAGATAATCTCTTGTAATTGGGTTGCTTAAAATAAGCTGTAACAAAACCACTAGCGAAATTGGCATCATTTCTATTTCTTTGCTAAATATCTTTCAACATTTGTGCAATAGGGGGTTTTATTTTTTTTTTTTTATAAGTATATTATATATTCTTAGATTTAAGAGATTTTTTTTCTACTTGCCATTTATTTTTTAACTGGATTAATTTGGCTACTAATAAATAAATAAAATAAAAAAAAAAATAAATTAAAATCACTTTAAAGGGTATAGATGCATAAATAATATAATATTGAGATCGGAATTACTTACAATTATCATACTGAAATATCATTTCCCCTTTTAAGTATAATATGTATGTATGTACGCTGACTAGCAGCTCAAGTAGATTGCTGCGAACTCGCAAAGTTGTTCTGGTTACATTTTCTGAGCGCCCTGCTTCTAATAACAAAAATGCAACAACTGCAGTAGCGTTAAAACTCGGCAACAATAGTAGTATTTAAAAATAGTGGTTTGTATTAATGTCAATGATATTGGTGATTCCCCTATTAACGCATACTTATGTGCTAAGGATGTCAAAGAAATTGCTGTTTATTTGAAGAAGTGGTTTGCTTAGTTCTTGTCACAAAATGGTACAGAAAACAAATATTTTATCCATAAAAAAAAGTAAAATTATTAAAGAGTTTAAAAAAGTTTTAAAATTCAATATTAGAAAAACACAGGCCGCAGAAATTAATAAAATAAAGGGAATGTTTATTGGAGCTGGTGGCGCTTATAATAGACAAAATGTGTCTTAGGCTATATATCAAAATATTCCAATTTCCGGTCCTATTATAAAACAAATTACCCGTTTGAAGCATTGCATTCCAAAAAATAAAAAACAGTTTACCTCTCTCATAAGCGGACACCTCTACTAACCGCACAAAAATACCACGACGGTGAGTGTCTGGTTGTGAGAGGTTTCACTGTATTTTAATTACAATAAACGATTTTTATAGGAAAGAGATAATTTATTGAGTTGCTTGATCCTAATCTTGCTTTAAATTTTGAAAATAATGCAGTAAAGGTCATTGCTGCACATCCCATAATTTCTGACAAGCCTTCGAATGGTGAGCTTTAGCCCGTTTGTGAAATACAATTAAGTCCAAGAGAGATGAGCCCCTATTCTAAACTTTTATTCTTCTAAACAAGAGGTCGTAAGATACCTTAGCTCTCCGCATATATTTTTAGCCTCAGGTCCCTTTTTGTTTTTGAGCAATTTTTTTACTCTGCCTGAGGGATTATTTTTCACAGCAGGTCTTATTTTTAAAAACTATTTCTTTCTTAACATTTTTGGGTGCCTCGGTGGGCTAGTAGGTAGTGTGCTAGTCTCCAGTCCGGGGTTGTGGGTTTGATTCCCACCAAAGACTCTGGAACTTTTCACTACAAGTTGACAGGAAGACCAAGAAGGAGCTTTGATGTAATCTGAGTGCCTACAAATGGTTAACTGTGTTAGTACAGGTCACGGACTCTCAAGTATTATCTGGCCAAGTTAAAAATCGCGATAAGACGATACTTGCAGACTATGCTTGGAAAAAGGCTTTGGACCACGGGCAGACACATATTGTTTGGATATGCTGTGAAGACCTAGCCGTAAGCAAATGTTAGCAACTACCAATGACTTCAGGATGAGAAAGAATGGCGACATGTATCAGTCGCCAGTCGAAAAGGGACCCATGAATTTGGTGGTCTGCTTCGGTATACATACTCCTTAGAAAAAAAAACATTATTTTCTAAATATTGTTTTTCAATCCTCTAATTTCGTGGCCTGTAATTTTGTTTAAGAATAAAAAAAAATATGGCAACTTGTGTTTTCTTTTTTTTTTAGGTTCGTTTTGATATAGCCAAAATATCATATCGATAAAGCTTTCTTGTAAAGCAATGAAACTACCCAAAAAGCGCGCTTTTCTTCTGTTTTGATATTTAGTTTTTTTTATAACTTTTACATTCTACTAGTACCACTGTGCTTTATTGCTGATAAATTTATACCTAATTCCTCTTTATATGCATTTAGTTGGAGGTGAATAGATGGGTGTGTATTTGTGCTTGCGTTTATTTAAAACATCAGGTGTTGAATTTCTGTTGACAACACACTTGATGCAGATTTGTTTGTTTATTTTAAATTATAAAGTTTTTCTTAATTTCTACATTTTAATACAAATACATACATATGTACAAACACAAGTTATTATTTATTTGTTTTATGTTATTTTGTTGCTGTTGGTTGTTTATTTCTTTGTTTGTGCCATTTGAAGGGTTTTATTAAGTTGCTTTATAAAGTGGCGGCATGTTTTAGTTTTTCTTTAGCAACTCTATGCGGCTTGCATATTCATTCCCATGGTGTTAACCACGTTGACGATGATGATGATGATGATCTTGATGATGATGAAGACAAAAATGATGAGTAACAAAATCTTTATTTGTTGTTAGTCTTAAACACACCTTTTTATGTATAAGCCGTATTCATAACATTTGAAATTAGTTGTGGGTGTTTAAATGAACATGTGCATTGTAGGTATAAACTGCTAATTATTTTATCAGTGCACTGGCAACATGTTTAAAAAATATGATTTAAGAAATCAGGTTTTTAGTTAATAATAATTGTTTGGATTATTTTTTAATTGTAAACTACACGAAAAGTAAAAAATAGAACATAATTTATAATAATGATAATAAAAATAATAATCACTTAGGGAATAAAAGAGCAACATGTTGATGCAACATGATTAAAAAAAAACGTAATCAGTTGTTAAGTAGCTCTGGGTTGAGGAACAACGTGCGCACGTCATTGTCCTTATCGCTTAAAGTCAATCAGGCCATCCTGATTGACTTTAATGTCAATTTATATCAATTTATATCAAAATTATTTGATATAAATTGACATAAGTAGCTAGAAAATTGGAGAAAAGAGCTACAAAATTTTTGGTTATCGCATATAACCTAAGAAATTACACTACAATACCATAATTTTGAATAAAAGAACCTTGTGGAGACCAAATAAAAACTCAAAATTATTTAATATAAATTGACATAAGTAGCTACAAAATTAGAGGAAAGACCACCAGGTTCTTTAATTCAAAATTATGGTATTGTTGTGTATTTTCTTAGTTTATACACGATAACCAAAAGTAAGCATTGTAACCTCACTTTTTTGACGTGGTGCAGTGCCAGAAAAAATAACTAAGATAAATACTAGTCGATACAAATAATACCCTAGGAGTGGACTCTGGTCTGGTACAGGTCGGCTGAATTTTCCGGAAGAAAGTTCCAATATGTAGTGATAGACCCTGTCTTCCAAAGCAGACATTTCCGCAGATCCACTAGTTGCAGTTATATTATATTCTTTTTAATAGTTTAGCTTTAAATATGTCATGTTTGGGAGTTTTTCATTGACATTAATGTGTTCCTTCGCTCCAATAATGGTAGTGCTCTACTATGTTTTCAGTTCCCAAACCTGAAAAAATACGTTTCTCCCCGATTGAAAAATATATGTTCATGCAATTTAATCGATAAGAATCTAAAACTCTCTCGACTTATTTTCACAAATCAGTATTTGCTAGTGAAGGTCCTCTTTTCTGAAAATGATAACAATAAACATTATCAAAAAGCTTAAAACTAAAATACCATAGGTTAAGGGGAACTCGCACATGACTTGTATAGTTCTTGAGTGATAGCGACCAGTCCTAGCACTTTCTGTAGAAAGAGAAATAAACTGATACTGTTACGATACTATCTAAATCTTAAGGTGCTTTTTTAGTGCCAGTTAAGGCCAGTATTAACTAACCTACACAATAGTACGAATTAAGTAAAAACAAATCTGAAAGAATTCTTTTCTACTCAAAAAATTATTTTAAAATAGCGTTGTAGATGCCACACTATTATAAAATAAATTAGTCAAGTGCGAGTTAGACTCACATACGTAGGGTTCCGTACTATGTTTAGTATAACTTTAAAAATTCAAGTTGTTAATTTTTTCATGTCTTATGAGTCACCCTTTAGTTTTAAAATTAAAGTTATTATTGCATCATTGTTGGAACATCCTTTAAATTTGAGCAATTTTTGTTATAGCGGTCATTGTAATACACTATCTATAAAAATATACATGCATCCTCCTATTGCGGTCAAAAAATACGTGAAAAACATATCACTGATGGAACACCCTTTAGATATTAGTAATTGTTACAGTGGCAGAACTACAACAGCTACTGTAAACATTTAAAGAGTCTACCTATTTCGGGTTAAAAAAATAATGCTTTTTACGTACAAATCATGTCTCTCTCTGAACACCCTTTAATTTTGTTATTTGCTATATCTGCCGTGGCAATTCTCTTTCTATGAATATATCAAGAGTCTACCTATTACTATTAAAAAAATAAGTTACTATACGTGAAAAACATGTCACTGTCAGAACACCCTTTAATTTTTAGTAATTGTCATAACGGCCATAACAACACATCTTCTATACAAATTGGAAGTGTCTCCTTATTACGGTTCAAAAAATATGTCGTTTTACATGCAAAACACGTCACTGTCGGAAAACCCTTTAAATTTTTATTGTTTTTATAGGGGTCATAGAAATACACCATTTGTGAAAATTTCAAGTATCTACCTATGGCTTAAAACTTAGGCCTTATACATGCAAACCACACCACTATCGGAACACCCGTTAATTATTAGTTTTTTTTATAGTTGTTTATATAGTGAACTAAGTTTTAATTACTGTTTGTAAATTTCAAGTGTATCCCACCTAGAGTTCACGAAATACGAACATATTCGTGAATAGCACCTCTCTATCGGAACACCCTATGAGTTTCAATATTTGTTGCTATAGCGGCAACAGCTATACATCATCTGTGAAAATTTCAAGAGTCTACCTATTACGGTTCCAGAGATAAAAGGCGCTGACAGACGAACAGACGGACATACGGGCAGACGGACAGAAGGACAGGCATTGTAGCGAAAACAATAGGGTTACGTTTTTACACTTTGTGTACGGAACCCTAAAAAGAAGATCTTGTAACTCTGATTGCATGGAAAAAAGTATTTTATTTTTTTTTTTTTTCAAAAGATTATCTAATCGTACAAACCTGTCAAAAAGTCTGTCACACACACACACACATACAAAAAGTATGATAGATATTTTTTGAGCACACATACCATTTTTGACATATCGAACAACTGTGTATGATAGTGAATCATGGCCTTTACTATACCTGCATACATATATTAATTGGGCAAGTGATGAGTATGAGTACCTTTAAAGCAATCATCACAACAAATGTACCAACAGGGTAAATATAAAAAAATATTCAGAAAAAGTTTTAAGATTATTTCAACTGAAACTCTTTTCGCTGTACTGCTTCACAATTCACTCAGAAGAACCTCTCCAGCTGCGTCAATTTTAAATTAGGAGACTATTTGACATCACAGTTACATTACTGCAACTTTTTTGAACAGAATGAAGTTTTAAACCTGTTATTTAAATTATTAAAAATACAATATCAAAATACATTTCTTAACACAACGGGATATTAAATAAACTAAAATGTGGCATTAATTTGTTATAAATATAATTAACTAATTTAGTAAATTTTTTTATGAATTTTTATTTGTATTAAACTACCCCACCAAAAAAAAAACACTCGGAAGAAGTTTAAAAATCAATTGAAATTTATGTAAATTAAATCGAAGAATAGTGTTAAATGCAAATTTTTTAATTTTATTTCTTTTTAATAGTAAACCAATATATGTAGAAACCTATAATAGCATAACAGAAGCAATTTGTAACACTTCTCTTTTCTTGTTATGGTCATATGTGACATCTGGTTACTAATTCGGTTTGACAGTTAACGAGTTAAATGTGTTATTTAAAGAGTTTTTGTTGTTGATACAAATGTATTTTAGTAAACAAACACATACACATATGCTTATAAATAAAATAACTTTATTTGTCAAATATGTTAAATTTGTTAATAAAAACCATATGGTTAATAACACAGAGCAACAAATAAAAACTTTTTGAAAAATACACGAATTGACATTGATATAGGTTCGATCCTACTATCAAGGGGGAAGAAAACCCTATACTCAGTTTGGGGAAATTGGTGAAAAATTTTTATTTATGGTCTCGAAAGGTTCGGAAAATCAGTATCTTCAGTTTTTGTCTAATTTCTCATTCAAACTAAGTGAAAGCGCTAGGATTCGTTTATAAATTCTATATACATTTTATGTCAAAAATATAATTTATTCCTGCACTTTTCAATAAAAAAAATAAAAAATTTCACTAACAACATATGGCAAAATTGTAGCCGCTGTAAAACTGAACAATTTTTGGGAATATAATTTTTTTTTTTTTTTTCAAAAAAAGTGCATGAATTTTTTTTTTTTAATTTTAATTATTATTAGTCGAACTATTTAGTGGCTGTCTAGATAATGTGCATTCCGCTGCTGCTGGTGTCTAAAAATTAAATTTTCCCAATTTTTCTTTTATATTATCACCTAATTTGTAATTTAATTAATTCCTTCTTAGAGAGAATAAAAACGAACTTAAGCTTGACTATAAATTTCATTGTATGTAATTTTTTTTTTCATAAAAAGTGTATATAGAATTTATCAAGCGAATCCCCTGCTCCATTATTACCGAACAAAGTTAAGCGCTATCACCTAGTTTGAAATTAGACGAAAGAAAAAAAAAGGTGTCATTACCTTTATTGAAGCACCCACTGATTTTCCAAATCTTTCGAGTCCTATATATAAAAATTAATCAACAATTTCTCCAAACCCAGTATAGGGTTTTAATTAACTTTGATATTTAGAATCGAACCTATACTCTCTCTCTTCCGCATATTTTTCACTGTTGCACTGTGTAACATGAAACGCGTGTTGCAATACTATTTTTAAGCAATATGTTTTAGCAACATTGAGTAGAGCATGTTTATACACAACTATACATCTATATATATATATAATAAAATAGTAACTCATTTCCTGTCTGTCCTTCTTTTTTTGTTTGCATCACGTAAAAACTATTGGATGGATTTTAACAAAATTTTGTGAGGAGGTACCTTATTATCCTTATGATTCTAATATAGGATACCTTTTTTCTGCAAAAATATCTATTTCCAAGAGAAAGTAAAGAAATAGCAGTAAAAATACGAGATTTTTTTTACCAATTTAAAGGAATCTTTTATTTTAGAAGGCAGTATATTTAAAGCAAAGTTTCGCAACTGATGGCGCTGTTTTAAAATAAAGAGTAATTCATTTTCTAGCTGTCTTTTACAGAGCTTTACATTAATTTTTAGAATTTTACATAAGTTTTAGAATTTTATTCAGGGATGGGTACCATCTTTATATAAAGTTAATACGTAAGGATCTTAAAATTTGGTGTGTTTTAATGCAAAAATTTAGCGGATGAATTTTAATACCTTTTTGTGGAGAGGTACCTTAGTATGTATCTCAATTCAAACATAGGATATTTTTTTCCGCAAAAATATTTCATTTCCAAGAGAAAAAGTAGTGAAAGTATGCAATTTTATCTGTTTAAAGGTACCGCAAACTTGACAGCGGTATATTTTAAACATTATTTACAGAACTCTATAATAATTTTAAAATTTTATATAAATTTTAAAGGTTTTATATAAGACCTTTTTTATTAGTAATTAACCAGGGATGGGTTCATAAACCATAACTGAAGTGCCATAAGAGTAAGAGTCTTAAAACTTGGTGTTTATTGCTTTATAAAATGCATAAAATATGAAAACATTTGCAGAAATTTACTTATCGAGCGGCTCGGTAGATGTATCCAATATTGGAGTAGGATAAAAATATTTTGGAATTAGTTGAGGCATTTGTAAAGCGCTAGTGCGATTGATCCAACATTTCACATGGACTTAGCATGTTTCCAATTTTAAGGTCCCATAGCGCAACTGCTGGGAAGTAAATGGTGCGCAGCGTCAAAACTTAACCTTAAATAATCGTCTGATATGTCCATTTTAATATTTGTATCAATCGGACTAGCTGAATTATTTCCAAAATATTTTCCAGCAGAATGTTAAGAACAAATACGCTTTTCTTATTACATTTTTTCAATAAAAGTTACGTTTTGAAATTTTCCTAATTGCCTTAAATAAATAGTCAATTTTTGTGATTAATATAAAGCATAGCTGTTAAGTAATGATTAGTAATCATAATCATTAGTAATTAGATTACTATTTTTTTAAAGTAGAAGTAATGATTACAATACGAATACATTCATTTTTATACGATTAGTAATTGATTACGATTACAAGTAATCAAAAAATAATCAGGATTACTTGCGATTACTGAAAAATAATCAAAAGTAATCAAAAATGAGTTCGACTACTTTAAAAGATTACTTTTGATTACTTTTGATTTTTTGTGATTACTTTTGATTATTTTTTATTTTTTGTGATTACTTTTGATTTTTGTGATTACTTTTGATTATTTTTAAAGGAATCTTGTACATTACATTTATTAAAAAAAAAAAACTATACAAAGTTAAGTTAGGGTGAATCCTATTTGATCTTTATTTGATAGCCTTATTCTCTTGTTTGTAGAAGGATTAAAGTCCGGATCCCCAGTACTGTCGTCTGCGGAAAAATCGCTTTCGAAAATATTTTGAGACATTTTCACCTATAGTTTAATTTTTTTAATTTTATTTATATTGAATTGGAATTTGTACTTCCGTTACCTTTCGGTTTTAGCTGGAAAAAGAAAGAGAACAGAAAAAATCAAAACTGACATATATTGAAATGTCAAACTTTTGACAAACAGACTACTATGACTCTCATACCGATTTCGCGAGCTGCCATACTGAAATAATCTTAAGTAATAGTTTGCTTAATTCAGATTTTCAATTATCAATTATTTAGCGGATTCACCCTAACTTAACTTTGTATAGTTTTTTTTTTTTTTCAATAAATATAATGTACAAGATTCCTTTAAAAATAATCAAAAGTAATCACAAAAAATCAAAAATAATCAAAAGTAATCAAAAATAGTCAAAAGTAATCTTTTAAAGTAGTCGAACTCATTTTTGATTACTTTTGATTATTTTTCAGAAATCGCAGGTAATCCTGATTATTTTTTGATTATTTGTAATCGTAATCAATTAGTAATCAGAAATTGTTGAATAGTGAATTATATAATCATTACGATTCTTTTAAAAAAGTAATGTAATTGATTACTAATCGTAATCGAAAATTAACAGCTCTAATATAAAGCGAATACTTTTATTCCAAATAACAAGCCAAAATTAAATTAGATGAGTGTAAAAACCTAAATATATACATAACTAATATACACATATGCAGGAAATATTGAATTTAGAATGCTCATATTTTAGAATATCTTTAGTATTATATTCATTCACCCCTGGGCACAGCTGACAATATTCTGTTCGATTTTGCTTTGAAAGTATTTCACACCAAATGTTAAGACTCTTACATATTTACTTATATAAAGGTACCCATTCCTAGATAAAATTCTAAAATGTATATAAAATTCAAAAAATTATTGTTAAGCTCTGTAAAAGGTGTTTAAATATTTTAATAAATATTTTAATAACAATTTTAATAACAATGTAATTCCACAAAGTAAAAATAGATAAAAATTAAATACAAATTTTATTCAATTGGCTATTTGGCAGTAAGTATAAGTTCATATTTTTTCATTATTTTAAAATAGAACCATCTATTGTGCAACAGTGTTTAAAATATCCCGCTTTTAATTCATATTTTGTCATTATTTTAAAACAGCACCATCTATTGCGCATCCGTGTTTAAAATATCCCGCTTTCAACAATAAAAGATGTTTTAAATTATGCAGTACCTTAAAATCGGTAAAAAAATCGGCGTACTTTCACTGCTTTTTCCCCTCTTGGAAATAAGATTTTTTTTTTTTTTTGGAAAAAAGTACCCCATATTGGATTCAAGATACTCGTACTAAGGTACCTCCTCACAAAATTTTGTTAAATCCACCCAGTAGCTTTTGCATGATGCGAACACAGACGGAAAGACAGACAGGAAATGATTTACTGTTTTATTATATGTATAGAATAATATTGTATGTCAGTCTTTATAAGCTTCAGCATTGGAATATGCTAGTATACAAATTAAACATATTTTTATTAATTTTTAAATAATTGTTCATTTGCAGTACACTTTATAATGAAAACTTTTTTCCAATTTTCATGAGCATTTAAATCAGGACTCTACCCTGATGTTTCCTAGTTGACAAGTGTCATTCATTAGTTAAATTAGAAAATTTAATTGTAAGATTGATAGCATATACCGTTTCAATCGTTTTAAAAATATCATAGATAAATATATGATTGAAGTCTTCCATATAAAATGACTGACATTTTTTCTTAACGACCTGCTTCACAAATCTTAATCTTACTCTTATGTATCTACCAAAAGTTACAAAAAATATAACAAAATTATCCATGTTACGTGGCGTCTTCAAAAGTTACCACCCGTCTTCAATAGCCATCAACATGTCTTAACAAAAGTCGGATTTCATATAAAAATCCCAGTTTTAAAAATTATGTTTTTTTATATGAAGTTTGACTTTTCTTAAGACGTGTTCATGGCTAATGAAGACGGACTCTTACGAAAACTGTAACGAATGTAATTAAAGGCCATCATTCACTATCATACTCAGTCGTATGATTCGTCAAAACTTGCATGTGTGTTTAAAAAGTATGATAGTGTGGATTAAAAGTGTATGTGTGTGACAGATTTTTTGACAGATCTGTACGATTTTATAATCTTTTAAAAAAAAATTTATAAAATAGTAGTAGTAAGTACCACTAAAAAAATTTATATTTCCCATGCCTGCTTTGCACTAAACAATAAGTATCTAACAAACACACTAATACACCCGCTGTTAAATCTTTGTTTTCAAAACAAAAAACAGCTGTTTGTGGCACTCAACAATGATGATGGCTGTTGGTTGGTTGCTGGTATTTATAAAGCAAATTCAAATGTATCTACAGCATAACATAATTCTAGCAGTTTATATTTCTCAGATACTTTTAATATTTAAAAACCAAAACAAATCTTCAACTCTCTCAAATGAATTCTCTATATTTTCTTTAGGTACTCGCGTTAACACTCACGCACTATTTGTGTGCACAACTCTCTTTGGATTTTTTTCGTTTCGTTTTTTTTTTTTTTGTGGAATCTCATGGATGAAGTTGTTGGTATACTATGTTTTAATGCTATGATGGCTGTATGTTTTTTGGGGAAAACAAATTTAAAGCCAATGCACCCTAAAAATAAAACAGCACAATACTCATTATACTGGAGCGAATTTATTTCTAAGGTAGTGTTGTTGTTTATACATTCACCATGGACAATATGAATTCGCCTGGAAATTATGAACTGAATGCTTCAATTGTTTAAAGATACTCTTTAGTTCTATTGCGATATTGTCCGGGTACGGTTGCTAAAAGCGCTTGAATAATCTGTCTGACGGCGTTGTTTCAACGACGGCCAAAAACGGTATTTGTTTGTTTGTTTTCTTAAGTGCAGTGTGAGAGAAATGTAAAGAAAACAGAAAATTTTAATTCTAAAAATATTGAAATTGGAAAAATATTCAATTTTCAAAAATTTATTGGTTGTATAAATAATAATTATAATAAAAACAACCACCCCATTTGAAACGCAACGACTTGTTTTACCCATAAACGTGTATACTTCGTTAGACTCAAAAGTGATTTTCTTTAAAATAAAAAAAAAAAATAAAAACAAATCGTGTATCTATACAAACAGTTGTTAAACTCGAGTTTCGATAAAAAGTAAATTTAAAAAAATAAAATTTATGGATTATAAACCCTATCAAATTGGATTTAGAAAAAGATATTTTACAAAAGAAAATATTTGTTTTTGTAAATCTTCACACTATCAATTTCATCTTCAACTACAGCATTAGAAAACCCTAAAATATTTAAACAAAAACGAATTATATTTTCAAGATTGTGCCACAGCATCGCTAAAGGTTGCTGCTAGATTTGAAAATACAAAAACAATTTTTTAATATTTATGCCTAGTGCGTCTTGTTCCTCGACAAACTCATAGTTACCAGCCCAGTGTGTTTTTCCCTTAATGAGATCGGTACAGAAAATAATAATTTTTCTCGCCCTTAAACAAAAAGTGTAATTTATTTACTAAAAAAGAAAGAAAGAAATACAAGCCCAAAGGAAAAAAGAAAAATTTATCCAAAAGTAAAATTTAATGATAAGGAAAATTTTAATTGATATAAATGGGTGTATGAGTGTTCGAAGGTAAAATTAAAATTACCAAAAATATAAAAGAAAATTAGAAGCAATAAAAAAGTAAAAAAATTTATTCGTTAAGTGTTACACAAATTTTGTTTATGAGAAAAAAAAAACACCAAGATAAAGAGCAAGAATACCATTAGTAAGAAATATAAAGAAAGAATAATATTGTTGGGCACTTGAAACTAAAATTTTCTATAAATAAATATTGAAAACGAAAAATTATTGAAAGAAAATCAGCTGTAATCTCTCTATCGATAGACATTAAAGGATTTTCAGGATACTATTACTGCATTTGTAGTAATGACGATAAAGGATTAAAAAGGTTTGTAGAAGACATTTTTGTTGTAAAACCTTCAATTGTTAATTTGGGAGTAGAAAAGTTTTCAACGATTTTATAGTTTTCTTAAAAAAAATTAAAAAAAACTTAAAACAAATATACATAGCTACTGCACCTAGGTTATATGGATTGCCAAAAATTCACAAAGAGGAATTTCCTTTACGACCTATTTGTTCCTTTGTTAATTCTCCATCCTATGAGTTATGTAAATATATTACGAACATATTAAAAATGATTATGGAACATTCAAAATACAATATTAAAGACCCGCTTGAATTTAAAAATAAGATAAGAAATCTACATATAAAAGATGATGGAAAATTAATTTCATTAGATGTAGTATCATTATTTCCAAGTATACCTGTTAACTTAGCAATTCATACAATAGAAGAAAAATGGGATATTATAGAAAAGTTTACAAAAATAGAGAAATCCTTATTTTTACGTATTCTCAAGTTTTGTATAGAGGATAATAGATATTTACAATATAATCAGAAAATTTATAAACAACAGAAAGGACTTCCAATGGGATCTCCTGCTTCTCCAATTGTAGCGGATATAGTTATGGAGAAATTGCTAGATTCTTGTGTTGAAAAATTAAGTATAAAACCAAGTATAATAACCAAATATGTAGATGATTTGTTTTGTGTAATTTCTGAACCAGCTGTTAACAATATGCTGCAAAAATTTAATGAATTTGATAATTGCATTAAATTTACAATAGAGAAGGAATGCGATTCAAAACTTCCTTATTTAGATACCTTAATAATTAGAAAGAACAACAAATTGATTATGGATTGATATCAAAAACCCACAGCTTCGGGTAGAATTATTAATTATTATTCTAAACAAAATAAACGAATAATTATAAATAGAGCAAAAAATTTCATAGAAAGAGTGTTAACCATTAGTGACAGAGAATTCCACAGAAAGAATATAGATGAAATTAAAAAAATATTAAGCGAAAACAATTTCCCAATTCAGCTAATTAATAGATTAACAAGGCAATACAAAAGTAATAGAAAACCAAATACAATAAATGAGATAGAACCAAAGATATATAAATCCATAACTTATGTACCGGATTGGAAAAATCAAAAATATTTGATACAGTTAAATACAAGATGGCATATAGAACGTATAATACATTAAATAGATTATTTAGCAAGCCAAAAGATAAAATAGAAAAATTAGATATGTCAAATTTAGTGTATAAAATACCTTGTAAGGGAAATGACAAAGAGAACTGTAATAAAGTATATGTAGGAACAACGAAGAATAAACTAAAAACGAGAATAGCTGGACATAAATCAGACCAGAGATACAGGGATAACATCAGTTTACAAAAAACAGCATTGTCTTCCCACTGTTCAAAAAGTAATCACTATCCCAACTTTGAAAATGTATCAATTCTAAATTTGGAAAATAATTATAAACGTCGTTATATGTTAGAAATGTTACAAATAATTAAAGTTCCGATTGAAAAAAGAATAAATTTTAAAGCAGATACAGAAAATGTTACACAGAATTATAGACATTTAGAACATAAAAAATAATAATATAATATAATCTTTAATTCTTTGTAACTTTTCCGGTGTAATTTATGTACATACATATATGTATA
Organism: Phasia obesa; assembly: GCA_949628195.1. Taxonomy (NCBI): domain Eukaryota; kingdom Metazoa; phylum Arthropoda; class Insecta; order Diptera; family Tachinidae; genus Phasia; species Phasia obesa. The sequence continues at coordinate 117,533,308 of OX451219.1, read as the reverse complement.
AATGTGAAATTATTTTGGTTTTTCTAAAAACTGTTTAAACATTTTTTAATGTACGAAATTTTATGTAAATATGTATAGGTTTAAAAATGTTTTTATCATTCGTAGTAACATTTTATTTGCTTTTGAAAATTTTGTTTTTGAATGTTTTGAAATGTTAGTTTTTTAAATTTGATTGACAAAAAGTTATTTCAATCATTTTAATATTTTCATTCAATTAAATATTATAAACTATTTTTAATTCCTGACGATGCTACCCAATGGTGTAGAGAAATATCGAATATAAAAATAAATTACAATATTTTTATAAAAATAAAAGAGCGTAAAAACTTAATTTAAAATTAAAAAAATATATAATTGAGATTTTACTTCTTCAGAATTTGGATGAATCTTTTAGTGGTGAAATGCAAAGAAAATATTGGCTTTAAAATTTGACGTCTTTTATTATACTATATCATTTGTCTAAAGGCATGATTACACTGTCTGAGTTTTCCTATGAACTGAATTTTAAAAGACATTTTCAAACCATTTTAGAGCATGATGCAGCTAAAATTTATTTCTTTCGCTTTCAGAAATAGACTGGCAATACTTTTGGTATCAAGTAATAAAGTTAAAAATTCTTTAAGAGTTTTTCAGTAATGCAACTAAAATGAGAAGTCAGATAGTGTAACAAAGACTTAATAAATTATTTTGTTAGAACCTAAAGTTCTTTAAAAAATTTTAATAAAATTTGTTATTTCTTTAAATTTTCTTTACATATTTTAGTATTAAACTTTAAAAAACTATTGACTTTAAGAAACAACGCATCTTAAAAAAAAAGGATGAATTACACTGTCTGAGTTCTCATATGAGCTGAATATTTAAAAAATAATTTAAATACATTTAAGTGCATAAAATATATTAAATTTATTAGATTCACTTTTAGAAATGTCACTAGTCACTTTTTATATTAAACAATAAACATTAATATTCTCAAAGACTGTTTCAGCAGTTTAACGTTAATGAGAACTCATACATATATGTAGTGTAAAGATAACTTAAGTTAATGTTATGTAAGGAGCTAAAACTCCGCATAATTTTTGATAGACTTTATTTTTTAGTTTAATAGTAAAAGATCTAAACCTTTAAGTATTAAACTAAAAAAACAACTTACATACTTGTAATATGCCTTTTTAAAAAAGAAAGGATTACACTGCTTTAGTGTTCATATGAACGAATTTTTTAATAATTAATTTTGAAACATTCGAGAGCATAAAATTAATTGAATTATTAAAATTAACTTTGAGAAATGGACTGCAGTTAATTTTTGTATCAAAATGAGAATTTTCAGTAGTTCAGCTTAGATGAGAGTAGTTTAGCGCAGATAGTGAAAACATAACTTAAGAAATTGATGTCTAACGATCCAAATCTCTTCATAATTTTTAATAAAAAATAAAGTTATAACAAGTTAAGTTTCATTAAGGAAGATATACTAAATTAATTTTCTTTAAATAATTATACAAAAATATTAGCTTAAAAATTTTTAATAAAAAACCTTTTAATTAAAAAAAAAATATAAAGCAAATATTTAAAATTTTCTACTTACTAAAAGACAGATTAGCTTTTTATACCTTTCACCAGGTTTGTCATTCTGTGTGTAATTTATACGATTTTCATTTTCGATCCTATAAAGTATATATTTAATAAATGGAAAAAGGGTATTTTTAAGAGCTTTCGGATTTGATTAAAAACAATATATGTGAGCAGGTCTATGAAAAGGTGCCTTATGACTCAAAAATAAAATTTCGAAAAATTAGCTGTTAAAGATAAACAATGCATTTCGTCAGTTTCTTAGTAGTTTTTCTTTTGCATTATGAACAGTCATGCCCAAAAGGCAACCAAAAAATGCAAAAGAGCATAAATGAGATAAGTTCGTGTGTGTATATAAAGAGCGATGTTTTTTTCCTCAAATCGACTTTGACTTACCAAAACTTCTAAGCAAGTTCGGACTGCTAGTTTTCACCACGTGAAAGAGCGTCTCAAAAACTATCGAAACCCAAAAAAAAAAAAGTGGACAAATTTTTTTTTAGTCATAAGCCACCTTTTCATAGGCCGGGTCACATATAAATTTTTAAGAAATCTATGAAAACTTTTTTTTGAGTCGATAGAAAGATCAATGCTTAGAGATGATTCCATGTAAGTATAGACGCGAATACGCCTCGATTGGTTCATATGCTGGTTCCAATTTTGGGATGTTCTCTTCAATGTCGGTCGTTATTTTACGAAAAATTCTTTAATATTGGCTTCCAGTACTTCAACCGTGGCGGGCTTGTCTCTATATGCATGATCTTTAACATATAAAAAAAATAGTCTAAAGGCTTTAAATTACATGATATAGGCGGCCAATTGACAGGCACCAAATGTGAAATTAACTGTTCCCTGAATTTGCCACTCAATCGGGTCATTGTTTCGCGTGGTGTGTGGCACCGTCTTGTTGAAACCACATACCAGCCAAGTCTAGCTCTTCCATTGTGGGCCAAAACAATTTGTAATCATCGCACGGTACCGCTCGCCATTCACAGTAAAGTTCCAAATCGATAATTTAATAAAGTAAACTTTTCTTCACATTAAAGTAAAAAATTTGGATGTATCTTATCCTTTACAAAACAAAAAAAAATCAACCTATAACGTTTCGTGCAGTAAAATGAAATTAGAAATTTAATTTTATATTAAAATATGTGGATAAAAGCATATAGCAAAAAGGATTCAGATTTGCACAAAGACATAAATGTGAAAATAAGGACAATATTTTATGAAAAAATTTCGAATGTTACTGAGATCAAAAATATAACCTGTTTAACAAAATGGTGCTCTGAATTGTATTAAGATCTCCAAATAACCTAACCTAAGAAACAACTTTCAATTCTGTTACTTAAACGATATATATGTATATAGAATGGCCGATTGAAGCCAATAGTGCATTGAAATAAAATTTTTTAAACAAACTAGCTATCCCCGGGGCGCTTCGCTACACCCATCCACAAAAAATACAATAAACACTTGGAAGGATATTTAACCGTAGCCAGGGATGGAAATTGAGATTTCGATAAAGTAAAAAATTGTGGACAGAACGTAAGAAAATATCAGGCACTTTAAGATTTATTTTATTTAGTTACTAGCTGTGCCCACACACGTTGTGTGCGTCCTGCCAGTATTTTGTTCGATTTTGCTTTGAAATTAATCCACACCAAATTTTAAGACTCTTAGGTATTTATTTTATATAAAGGTACCCAACCCTGAATAAAATTCTAAAATTTATATAAAATTCTAAAAATTATTGTAAAGCTCTGTAACAATGTAATTCCACAAAGTAAAAATACAAATCAAATACAAATTTTATTCAAATGGCTATTTAGCAGTAAGTAAGACATATTCTGTCATTATCTTAAATCTGTGTCATTTGTTGTGCAAACGTATTTAAAATATCCCGCCTTCAATTCATATTTTGTCATAATTTTAAAATAGCGCCATCTGTTGCGCAACGGTATTTAAAATATCCCGCTTTCAATTCATATTTTGTCATTATTTTAAAACAGCGCCGTCTGCTGAGCAGCCGTATTTAAAATATCTCGATTTCAAAAATTAAAGTATGCAGTACCGGCTTAATTTCACTGCTTTTTCTTCACTTTATCTTGGAAATAAGATATTTTTACTGAAAAAAAAAGTATCCTATAGTGGAATCATGATACTAAGGTACCTCCTCACAAAATTTTGTTTAAAGCCATCCAGTAGTTTTGACGTGATGTGAACGCAATCAGACAGACAAGAAATAAGTTACTGCTCCCTTATAAGTATAGATTATATGATACCTCGTTACTTATAGTTAATTTTCCCAGTCAAAAGTTTTTGCACCGTACTGACAATTTAAGCCTGACAAGATAAGTTCCTTTTTGTCAGCTTGCGTCGTTTATAAAAAATATCCAAATAAGTAGAAAGAAAGAAAGGAAGATAAAGAAAATGTGTTTATCTTATCTATGCACTAGCTATCCCCGGTGCGCTTCGCAACAGCCATCCATAAAAAAACACAATAAACACTTGGAAGAAAAGTATAACCAAATTTTAACGCGAAAAAGCACGTTATTCTCAAGTCAAAAATGTTTCCATCCAACCTGTTTTTTGCTAGACTATACGTATTAATACGATACTAATTTTTTACTTTTAATGGTATGTGCCACTCCCAGTATTCTTATCCAGTCTGTATTTTGCTAGACTATGCACATTAGTATGAGGGTTACTTGTGCAACGTTTCAAGACTATACCTAATGTAGTTCTCTAGGTACGCGTTAATTATTTTTCACTTTGTATAGGAGGAACCAAGCCCTCCATTCAAATTCAGTCTGTGTTTCTCTACACAATATATCTTAATATGGGGGTTACTGATGCAAATTTCCAAGGTGCTACCTATTGAAGTTCTCTACATACGGGATAATAATTTTTTAATTGGTATGGGGGGTACCACGCTTACTGTCCCAATTCAGCCTATGTTTTACTTGCACCCACTTTGAAGACCATACCTATTATAGTTTTCTATATACACGATAATAATTTTTCACTTTGTATGGGAGCAACCACGCCCGCTGCCCCAATTCATTCTATATATTGGCAGACTATGCGCCTTAGCACAAAGTTTCAAGGGGCTATCTATTGCAGTTCGCCAGGAACACTATAATAATTTTTTCACTTTGTATGGGCGGTACCACGTCAACTATTCCGGCTATAACTCATGAACCAATACACAGACAGAGAGCGTTTATACATAAAAACCTTGGTATTGACGTCACCTTTCACATAAACTTTGCAGAAACAAAATCGGGTCACGAATTCCACAGAACATGAATTACTAACACATTGCAACTTATTTTTATATGTATAATATAGATATTGTTTCCCTCGAACATTTTACCGTTGATCTTATAAAAATTACCAAAAAGAGTGTCTTTATTTTTAATTGATCTTTAATAACTTAAAGGCATGTCATTTCCTATATTTATAATTTAAAAAACTTTTCTCACTTTTACTTGTTAAAATTTGTAGTTTATAGTTTATTTTTAATGATTTTGCAAAGCGAAAGTGGGTGGCGGCACGGCACTGCTTTACATAAAACAAAATTTATGTCCACCATTGTGTCAGTACTGACATAATTTTTTTTCCACAAACCCATCACTTTAATTTTTTAAGCAAATGTTTGCGAATCACATAATAGAAACTAAAAGTCCATAGAAATAAAAATTTTATTGCACAAACCACGAAATAAAATTGTTCTTAATTTTGAAGCTGTAAAGATTTTACGAACAATATTCTCAGTACCAGGAAGCCAGAAAGAAGATGAACTCTGCTGTTTCTGTTAACAAGAGTTTAACAGAATATTGTCACTTTCACAGAATTTCAATAATAAATTTATTTTTATGTTGAATAGGCCGTAAATTTAAAAATTCAAACTATTGGCAGATGTTAAATGCTAGCAAAGCATCTGCAATAGCTGATGATCGCAAGTGAGCAACAACAAAGTTGCACGACTGCTAATAAGAAAGTTTATGTTTAGCACACAGAAAATTACTGATATGTACTTTTTGGCCGTCAAATGTAGAGAGTTAGTGGGTACTACCCTTTATCTAGATTAGATCTTAATTATTTAGTACTTTTAAGTAAATCCTAGTGATCCTAGTCATCTCTTAGCAATAGGCCTCTAAGACTCACACAATTTTTCTTAGGCCTTGGCGTTCACCTACATATTTAGATTGCAGTTTCTGATTTACTATACTTGCGGCTAAAGGGAAAAATTGTATGCACTTTACGTGTTGCTATCAGTGTATCAGCATGATCACTTTTAGTAATATTGCGGCTATCATTGAAGCTAAATTTAGGTTTTTAACTTCAGGACACATGGCAGGTAGGCGTGTCCTTGCACTGATTGTTTCAAAAATTAATATTTTATTTAAACACGCTAATTTATGCAAGTGTATCAATTAAAATATTAAAAAAATATAACTGTTTCTATTTGTGTACCTTCGTTATATGGGAAAGAAGCACTGTGTGACGTACACAGTGGTATTTTGCCAATCTAGCCGGATATTAGGCCAAAAATTAATTTTGAGAAATAACAAAAATTAAGTACGCAGCTCGACAGACAACAAAATTCTGCATCGTATAGTAAATTTTCAAGGCTTTTGCTAGAGATTTGTCGTTTTGGGACACTGTTACAATCAGGAAAGTTGAGTAAATTTTTTTTTTGTTTTGCATTTTACGATTTTGACAGGTTTGCAATATATTTTTGTGGCTAAACGAATAATGTTGATTTTCCTATGAAAGGATATATTAGCAGCTATTTATATTCATTTTTAGAAAAATTTTATTTTAAATTTTTATGATAAAAAATTTCTTTCGAAATTAAAAAAGTATTTTTTTTTTTGTCAAAAAAAGTGAAAAGTTTTTTGAGTGTTAGGGCCATCACGATCCCAAAAAATGTTATATATCACTATACAATTTTCGATTTCTACCTTAAACTGTTGAAAAAAAACGTTGCGCGTTTTAGCGCCATTTTTTGCGATTTCTTTTTTCCAAATTTCACCTTTTTTCTGTTTTTGTTCATCTTCCATAGGTAGATACGAATAAGAAACCTTTTTTTCAGACATAAAATGTCTGTTTGTGTTCGCATCACTTAAAAACTACTGGATGAATTATAATAAGGTTTCTTTGGAGAGGTACTTTAGTATCATGGTTCAAATATAGTATATTTTTTTCCCCGTAAGAATATCTCATTACCAAGGAAGAGGAACAAGTAGTGAAAGTACGCAATTTTACCGATTCAATGGTACTGCAAACTTTGCAGCAACATTTATTTTTGCCAGCGGGTAATTTATAACTCTATGGACAGTTCTCTACAATAACTTTGGAATTTTACATACATTTTAGATTTTTATATAAAGCCTGTGTTTCTGAGTAATTACCCAGGGATGGGTACCTTTATATAAAGTAATTACATAAACCATATCGCAATCACTATAAAATTAAGAGTCTTAAAATGAATTACTTTCAAATCAAAATGAGGACGCTGACGAAGTTTAGGGCATAAATTAAATACTCTTCTCTGACTTCTTCTCTTCGACGTTAAGGCTTTCAAATGAATATTTTTTGGAATTTAGCAAAAAAAAAATTGTTTCTTTTTAAAAATTCACGGGATGTTTCGTGGAGTGCGTTTGGAGGGATACCTCCCTCTGTCCACAAAATCTTGAAAAATTTATTTTTATACAATGAAATTTGTAGTTAAGATTGAGTTCGTTTTATTCCTTCTAAGAAAGAATAAATTAAATTACAAATTAGGTGATAATATTAAAGAAAAATTATTAAAGAGAAATTTTTTAAACACCAGCAGAGGGGAATGCACATTTTCTAGACAGCTACGTCCGTCATCAGCACTCTTCGTATCTATCTACTTCGAGTAGTGTTTAGTTATAAACATCATCTTCTTAACCAATCAAACTCAGATAAAGGAATACGAGAAAACTGTATTCAATCATCAATCGTCAGTTGGTGAGAACGAAGTCTACCACTACCCTATTATTATGGTATGAAGAGATTTGTGATCCATTTTTTTAAATAATTTTTGCAAATAATATTTTATGTCACTGCACACCAAAGGGGGAGGGGCCAAAAATGGCATTTTAGAATCTTCAGGGTCTCAGTAAATTTTTAGAGGCAATATAAACTAAAAAAAGTAATTTGCGGCTAGATGGGAAAAATACCCCTATGTGCCACGTGGCAGGCACAGCTAGTATTCACAAAAGAAAAAAATATTTCGATAAAAAACATATTTTAAAATTAAATAAATTTAATAAATTAATTTTTCGATAAAAGGATAATTCCAAGTCAAATCAACTAAAAAAAATGTTTTCAAATTTACCACTCCCGATTTTATTGAAACTTTTTTTATTTATATTCGTTGACTCCCTGAATCCAAATATGATTTTTAAAAAATTTTTAAAAATCTCTTACAGTTTTACCGCTACACAGTTATCAAAATTGAAAAATGTCGCTTTTTTGCAAATGCGCTCGAGGATTAAATATATACTAAATCCAGTTCTATAAGTCATAGAAAGTTGAGTAATAGCTCATTTTAAGGGGTATTTCATACGCTTTAATTTGGTATATAAAAATCATATTTGGATTCAGGGAATCAACGAATATAAATAATAAAAATTTTCAATAAAATCTGAAGTAGTCATTTTGAGTGCCTTATTGACTTAACGTGGAATTACCCAAAAAGATAAATTTTAAGAATGGAAAAAAAGTACATCAATAAAGGCCGTGATCCAAAAAAGTAAAATGTTTCAAAGATCCTGGAACTTTTCCTTAGCCTTAAACAAGGAAATCATAAATTTCATTGAAAATTTTAATCAAGAAACCCAAAACCAAAATTACTTTATTTTTCTCCCAACTTTAATTTAAAAAAAAAAACTTCAAGTATTTATTTCCTTTTTCTCTTAATAGAAAATGTGCTATCTATTTTTAATTAATTACAATTTGTTAATTAAAATTCTTAAAATTTGTTTATTTTCATTTATTTGTTATTCGCCTTGTCGACCATATAAAATAATTCCCTTTAAAAAGTGCATCTCTAAAATCATTTGTATGATTTTTATTATTTGTACGAGTATTTACGTATTTGTTTATTTATTTTATCTAAAAACAACAACAAAAATGTATCTGTGTATAACACGCTCCCCTTTAGAGCGTATTTTAAGGGTGGTGTTTTTATTTTCTTTTTCTGTTTTCTGAATATTTTGCCAGTTTGTTTTCTTTTTTGTTGCCCAGTAATCATGTAAAAGCTAGAAAATTATTTTTAATTTAGCAAACACTTTTCTGTTTAACACATACACTCATACACTTGCATTTGTACACATGCATGGATTTTCATTATGACTGTTGTTAACCCAGCAAACACAAATGTGGAATCTTAAAACAAGAATGATTTAAAATTGAACTCTTATTTAAACTAGAACTAGTATTTAAATCTGGTTTAAAAATTTCATTATTTTAAAATGAATTTGTTTTCTCAAATTAAGAAAAGTATTTGTATCAACTTCAAACGTTGTTCTTTAATGTTGTTTATAGCAAATAAATAATAGAATCAATGGAAATTGAATAAAATATTTTTATAATTAAATGATTTGAGTTTTATCACAATTTATTTATTATTTTAAAATTAAATTTTTATGTCTTATTAATAAATCTATTGTTTTTAAATAACTTGAAACTTGATTTAAGGAAAAAAAGAATAAAAATAGAGAAAATCTTTAGATAGTGTTACTATCTAGCGGATGATGGATTACACACTGTGTAATTTTTTAAGTCATGGCAAAATAACCATATACGGACACCACTACGTCATAAAAGACCAAAAAAAAAGACCCCTGTCTCCCAGTTTTGCCCAAAGTCCTCCAGATTTTTTTTATGGGCCCTCAAAAATGTGGGGCCTCGATGTCATTTTTGCAAAAAAAAATGATCATTTCCTCAAGCTCATATTTTGCAAACCGTTTGAAATTTTGATATACTGTCTGAGGCAAAGTTGTAGCTCTTGTCATAAAGAACAAAAATTGTTAACATATAAAATCAAAAAAAAAACTTCATCTTCAAGGTCAAAATCGCAAAAAACTTTAAAAAATTAAATTTTTTTTACCTTTTTTCCCCTGTACAGGTCCATAGGTAGCAAACCGTTCCAAATTCAAGGAAACAATCAACTACAAAAATTAACCTAAGATCTCAATAAACAACTTTCTAGAAAATATGAACTTCCTAGGAATGATTCTTAACACCGTTTAGGTAGCGCTTAGCTAGCGCTACCGAAAATTTTTGAAATCATTTGTTTTTTCTTTACTTCAACATTGAGATACTATAAAGCCTTCTGCCGTAAGTGAAAAGGCATGTTGCAGGTTTCATTGTTATACTATTACTGATTTTATTAATCTTAGTTCTTAGGTGATATGGGTTGACATTTAGAGTTAGGGTTGTAACAAAGAGTACTAGCATGGATATTTAGTAATAATGATTCAGTGTTGTAGGGATTAGTAGTCGCAGCAGGGATGGCACTACAATACTATGATATCTATTACAAAAAATAAAAAAAATATTCGTATTATGTTTATAATGTTGATGGCCCTAGACTTGCAAATCGCACTCTCTTAAGCTGTGGATCCAAATCGTCGTCCGAATCTGACTCTGATTCAGAACTTATGGTGTCCACAGGCACGGTACTTCCAGGCTGCAATTTTATGTGGAGCGGTGCCAGCAAGATGTCTTGAGTATTGTAAATTAAAGGTGCATTCCTCAGTCTATGTTGTTTCATTTGTTCCTCCACACTTCCTCTTGGTTTCCACGAATTACATTGGTATTGATTCAGAGGTGAGTGCGAATCCCAATTACAAATAAAACAAAAGAATTTTGGAAATCCGCCCTTGAGTAAATGATCATTTTTTTGCAAAAATGACATCGAGGCCTCACATCTTTGACGGCCCATAAAAAAAAAACCTGGAGGACTTTGGGCAAAACTGGGAGACAGTGGTCTTTTTTTTTGGTCTTTTATCACGTAGTGGTGTTCGTATATGGTTATTTTTTCCGTGTTGCACTGTGTTATTAAATTTAATGAAATACCATCTGAACCGGTAGACGTTGTTTTGCCATCAAATTTATATTTAATTAGAGAATGTTAGTTTTATTCATTACTAGCTGTGCCCGCCACGTCGTAGGCGTCCTGATAATATTTTGCTTGGTTTTGCTTTGAAAGTATTCCACACCAATTAAAAGACTCTCACTTTTATAATACTTCAGTTATGGTTTATGTATTTAATTTTTATAAACGTACCTATCCCTTAATAAAATTCTAAAACTTATAAAAAATTCTAAAAATTATTGTAAACCTCTGTAAGTGGTGTTTAATATATCTTAATAACAATGAAATTCTACAAAATAAAAATACCAATTTTACTCAACTGACGCCATCTGTTGCGTAACATTTTTTCAAATATCCCACTTTCAAAAATAAAAAGTTGTTTGGTAAAAATGTAACCGTGTTGCAAAAAACCGTGTTGAAAATATCCCAGTTTTAAACCGAAAATTTTAGCACCTTTAATCCGGAAATTGCGTTTTTTACTGCTTTTTCTCCATTTTCTCTTGGAAATATGATATTTTTGAGGAAAGAAAGTAAACTACATTGAGACCAGGATGCTAAGGTACCACATCGCAAAATTTTGTTAAAATCAATCCAGTAGTTTTTACGTGATGCGAACACAAAAAATTAAGGACAGACAGGCAGACAGACGAAAATGAGTTACTATTATTTGATTATATGTATAGATAGTGTACTCGCTGAACTTCGGCATACAGGTGACCTTGTGAAAAATATTCATTCCAGATTGATTGACATGGCAAATGCGTGACGAATTCGAGACACACTAACACGATGATATTCCGAACTCTGCTTGCATTACAGGTTCGCGGCATTGTCAAAAACACTGAGAAGTGAGTGGTACAAAAGCAATTAAGGAATTATGTGCACAGATGTCATGACCTCACCAAAATAAATATCGATGCAAACATGTGCTCAAATATCATAACCTCATAAAATAAAACCCATTTGAAAATAGCATTCCACACCAAAATGATCGATCGGAATGTAATAAACAGTGAATTCGAATTGGTTTTCAAAGTAATCCACCTAAAAATAAATTTCACGATTGGAATTTAGCGTTTGGAATAATTATCGATGCGCATGCAATCACAGAGAACGTAACCATTTATAATCTGCACTTTATTACCTACATATATGAAATCACTTTTGAAAAAAATTGTGATAAATCGCAACAAAGAAAACAAATGTCACACAAATAAAAAAAAATTGTCACAACGTAACGTAAACATAAACGTCATCTCTCATAAAGATGGCGTCGTAAAATCACTCCATACAAAATGTTTGGGAGAATGAATTTTTTTAATATTTTTTCCGTGGTTATTTCGGGAATTTTCTCGGGTATTTTTTTTTGTTTGGCCAGAGATCAAACCGTACTGGCATGAGCTAAAGTAAAGTGCTAAAGAAGTATGTAGCAATCCGGAAAAAATCTTTAAATTTTGCTATTGTCTTAAGCAAAACTTACCCCCGTTTCGTCAAAAATGAATTATCTATTTACTTAAAATATGAGCTCGAACCTACTAAAAATAATTAAATTGAATGTGAACAAAAAGTTTGATAAATAAAGACTAAATAAATATTTGAGATAGACTTTATAATAATATTTAATCAAAATTATTAAATTAAAATTACACTGTTCAAATTATACTATTTTCAAATATTTTTTTTTTTTTTGACGACCTTAAGCTTATATTTATGACTAGTAGTGCTCACATCATCGTTAGCGATAATACTTCGTTTGAATTTGGTGGTTCATCTTTTTTTTTATAGTGCTGTTTGTATATTTACTTTGTATATAGGTGGTACCCGTCTCTGGATAATTACTTAGAGCGATATATAAAATTCTATTATTGTGGAGTTCTGTAAACTCCCGATCTAAATGAGTTGACAGTACCGCTCAAAGGTACTGTCAAGTCATTTAGATCGGAAAAATTAAGTACATTGCGGATTTTCTCTTTATTTTTTTGGAAATAATATATTTTCACGGGAAAAAGGTTTACTATATTTGAACTTAGATATTTTGAATTCCACATAGATTGCTATCTGCAACAGCAACAAAATTAAAAAAAATATATATATATATTTCATGTACACAAACGGTTCTGTCTGTGGTGCAAAATGGGCAACAATGGGCAATGGGCCATATCTAGCATTTTTGAATATCTAATGGCTCCGCGGTACTTTCTAATTTATTTTGGCACTTTTACCTTAAAATACAACTAACTACTTTAAACTAGTGCTGGCAAAGTATTAAGTAGTGGGTATCGCTTAGTGAGTATTTGATAATTTTTTTTGAGTACTCAATACTCAAAAGTAGTTACTCGATAATTTTATCATTATAGTTTTAGAAACAAATTAAATAGAAAATTTGAACAACTTCTTTAAAACTCTGATTAACAGTGCGTTTCTATTATGTAAACTAAAGTATTGAATACTATTGAGTACCCAATTGATAAGTATTGAGTAGTATCGAGTAATTAAAAGTAGCAGAAATTACCAGCGCTACTTTAAACCGTTCGAATGGTTTGAAATTTACGAAACGCGTACAAAACAATTTTATATTTTAAAGGCTATCGTGCGGTCTATTCGATGGCATGTGTGCTCGAAAAGTGTGATAGTGTAGAGTAGAATTGTATTTATGTGAAAGGTGTGTACAATATGATAATCTTTTGGAAAAAATTCATAAAATATTTTTGACATGCGATCAGAGTTGCAAACTCTCTTTTTGGCACCTACAACGTCATTTTGAAACAATTTTTTTTTGAGGTAGGACAAAATTCTGACAGATTTTGTTGGGATTGAATCGTACGAGTACGTAGGATAGTAAATGCTGGCCTTAAGATACACATATAAGATATGTACAATGTGAATCTATGTCGTGAATTTTTTTTTATATTTAAATAAGCAGCTTATAATCTAATGTATTAAATGTTTTTCTTTGGTCCTATGAAAGTTATTTCGCTCTTTTAAATCTTCGAACTGGTCCTTAATAAAAACGCTCAAAATGCTTCACTAACTCCTGTTACAATTTTATTATGTGTATGTATAGGAGATATGTAGAGACAAAGAACGACTTGAAAAACACTTAAACACTAATTCTAATTTTTATAACAAAATCAGACGTTGTCTTTGAAAAGGGGTTGAAAATTACTTTTAACATCAAAGCAAAAAAAATTATTTATTATAATTTTACAACTTTGACTTAATGTTTGCTGGGAATGCATAAGATTTTATTATATGTATTTGTTCCACATGCCCAGACACATTAAGACAATGAAAATTAATGGCATTTTATATGCATTTTGCTAAAATTATATGCACGTTATTCGTTTTAACTACATACGAACATGCTTTGAAACATGGGTTCGTATGTCATTAGCCGGTAGTTATGCTTGCAGTAGAATAATAGGTAATGGTCATTTATACAATAAAATTAAGGAAAATTAACGGGAATTTTAAATATTAATTAAATTGATGATATAAGACTGAAACATAGCACAATAAGAGAAATTTAAAAAAAAGTGTAGAAACACTAAAATATGTTAGAATATAAAATTCTTAAAAATTTTTTAAATAAACTACAGAGCTTTTGTAAAGAAATCTAAAAAAGGTTTCTTTTAAAGCGAAAATAACAAATTTGTATTTAAATATATACGCTCCAAGAACTATTTTATAAGCTGGCAACGTTACAATGTTAAACTAACTAGACGTTACTTCGATTTTCAATTGTATTATTATTATTCACGTTAGACAAGCGCCATGTGCTATAGTCGAAAAACTAGAGTCGAACTTATCACTATCGGATAATCCTATTCTAGCAAGAAAACGCGATGGCCAAAATTTTTTAAATTTATCGCTTCTTTGCCGAAGCGGGAATCCCTCAATCGATATTGTTTTTTTTTTTTTTTTGAGAAAACTAGGATTTTGCAGAAGGCTGATAAAAACTTAAGAATTTCTTCCAAAAGTCATAACATTTGTTTAGAAAATCTGTATTTACTTCAAAACTTCCCTGGTTGAATATTTAAAAAATTAAAAATATCTTTCTAAATTAAAAATATCTTCAGGGCAATGTAGCTTAAGTGGTTAGCACGTTGACTATTAAGCAATGGTCACGAGTTCAAATCTCAGCCGTGACAACATAAATTTTTCTGAAATTTTATTTTTCTCTATAATAATGCATATCACAGCGCCCTCCTTCGCTGGTATTACCACATAGCAGTACATCGCCGATGAAGTAAAATAATTATAAATTGGCTATGCTAGCTTCGAACTAATTCGCCTAAATAACACCAGAGGCGCTACAATACTGTTCTAAAAATAATCATAAATAATCATTGCAGTGTTGCCAGAATCGAAGCTTTACTATCCCTAACCATCTGTCTTATCTCTACTACTATCACTTTCCAAAGGAAGTACAACAGTTAATGTAGGCATTAACTGCCTGAGTGGTACTTCTCTTTAAAAAAAAAAATGACATGGCTTGGGTGTCTCTGTGGGCTAGTAGATAGTGTGCTAGTTAGTCTATTAGTCGGTGATTGTGGTTTCGATTTTCACCAAAGTTTTTGGTATTTTTCACTACAAGTGAGCAGTAACATGAAGAATGAGATTGGATATAAACTGGCTGCCTTCAAATGTTTAACTGCGTCCCGTAAACTTAGGCATCTTCTATTTTTGAAATCAGTATATTTCAAGTAATGTTGCGCAATAGATGGCGCTGTTTTAAAATAATAGGTAACTTCTTTCCTGTCTGTCGTTTACATAGCTTTAGAATAATTTTTAGAATTTTATATAAATTTTAGAATTTCATCCAGGGATGGGTACCTTTATATAAAGAAAATATGTAACAGTCTTAAAATTAGGTGTGGATTATTTTCAAAAAAATCGAACAAAATATTGTCAGAACGCACATAACGTGTGTGGGCACAGCTAGTTCTAAATAAAAAATTTCATACATATTTTAAACGTGATTATAAAACTTCATTTAAATTAAATTATTTTGCGTTAAAATTTGTCGTAAGAAAAGCCTGCAATTAATATGCAAAACATAACTGAACTGAAACAGCAATAGAATTATTAGCAATTTTTCCAACCTTTAAACATAAATTGAAAATACATAATTCCCAATGTAAGACAAGTTTGTGTGTGTAAATGCAAATAAATTGTTTAACAGCAATTTTCGATATTAATAATTCCAGACGAGCTATAAAACAACAATCATGCCAGCCTATAATAAAACTCTACATTAGTACCCCATTCTCATATTTTGTTTCTTTCGTTTTGCAAATATTTTATTCATGTTAAAAATTATAAGTCAAATGGAAAAATTGTATAACAATGCAATTGAATTTCAATAAACTGTTCGTCAAAACAAAACAATTTGTTCATTTTAAAGACTTAAGTTTGCCGAAAGAAGGGGCGAGGGAGTAAAGAGTTTGAAAAAACAAGCAAGATTGAATGAAAATTTTCAACAAAATTAGAAAATTATTTCGTTTTTTTTATCGTCCTTTTGTACTTTGTTTTCTGAAACCAGACAGAAAATTACAAAAATTGTTTTGTTGTATATGAATAGAGGTAATAAAAAGAAAAACTTGGTTATTTTAAGCACGCAAAAAGGATATAAAAAGGAACAACAATATTTCTTGCCTACAATTATACACACACACACACACACACATATTCACTCACCTAGCTAGTGTAACACCCATACAGCTTTGGATGAAGCATGTAAAATTTTTTTTGTTAGAGCCATCGTCTTTGTGAAACACAAAATTCCAATTTGTGTTTATTAAACTCAACGTTAGAAACACACTCGCATAAGGATAAATATATATGAATATATAACCATACATACAATAACACAGCACAAGGATACATGCTACTTTATTGAACATCTAAAACAACAGGAAAAAACTACCCCAGTTAACAGTAATTTTTCTGGCATACAGGATGAAATTTTCCCAAAAACAAAAAAAATCTATAACAAGGTTAGCCTGGCATATATCCTGTTTTGTGTTGAAATACAACACACACTCTCATGCACTTAAATACTGCGAAACCCATTTTGTTTAACCCAACAAACATTTTAAAACTAACAGTTTTATCATTTAATAGGTTATGAGTTTATGTGCTTAAATTGTTACTTTAGTAATTACAAAATACTACAATACCAACCAGATTGTGTGTAAACCGTGCTTTAGATATTACTTTAAGTACATAAACTGATAACCAGCGTAGCGTAAATTTGAATATTTAAATATTGATTAAAAAGAATTGTTTTTGAGATTTAAAATGTTTCAACTTAAGTCCTTTTTTACTACAAAAAAATAATATAAAATGCAAATTTTTAATAATTAAGCAAATTATGTTTTCCTGACATTACAAAATTTCTTAAATTTTTTTTTAGTATAGCATACCGTCTAGGTTGGGTAAAAAGGTTTGTGCCAAAAATAGCACCTTCACTCGTATACCCAAAGGATCCTTTTTGATTTCCTTCAGCAACTTAAAGCTAAACATAAAGAAAAATATTGATCTATGTGCGCCTTAGTACCTATTACTCAGCCATTTGCCTGATGAAGTAAACGGCGTACTTCAGTTTGAGCAGTTTGAGTTCAGAACAATGTCGTCTACCCTGTCGTGCCATTTAAGTCCACCGCCTTGTAATACCGGGCAGCGAAACCTTCAACAAAGTTACAATTCTAGCTCATCAAGCGAGACTTAGTTGTTCCCCTTAATACAAGGTGCCGCAAAAGTAATCCTCCTATCAGAAAATGCTATAAATTTTGCGATTGGCCCCTAATGTCAATTCTGTTTTGACATTTATGTAGTAAACACTTGCGAAATACACGTTAATAAACAATGTTACGCTACACTGCTCCAGAACGCGGAATATTGGTGACTATTTATTTGACCAATAATCGGTCGGTGACTTTGGCAAAACGTGAATTTCGTCGCAGATTTCCTGGCCGTCCAACGCCTACTGGTGAAACACTGCGACGTTTAACCGCTCGCCTCGAAGAGACTGGCACAACACGAGATGCTGCCAGGCGTAGCAGACCCCGGAGTAGCCGTTCTGCAGAGACTATTGCAGCTGTAGCCGAGGATGTCATGGAAGCGCCGTCGACATCGACCAGACGACGTGCCACGCAAATGGGTATCAGACGACGGTCTTTACAGCGAATTTTGGTAAAAGATTTGAAGATGTTTCCGTACAAAGTTCAGACGGTGCATCAGCTGTTAGCTGCTGACCTCCAATCGCGTCTAACATACGCTCAAGCCATCCTTACCCACGAAGAGCCATTACACCCGCTCAAAGTCACTGTATGGTGTGCTGTTTTCGCTGGAGGAGTCATCGGACCTTTTTTCTTCGAAGACGTCGCGGGCCAAACGGTTACTGTGAATGGTGAACGCTACAGAGAAATGATTAACGAGTTCTTTTTGCCGCAACTTGATGAATTGGGATTGGAAAACATGTGGTTCCAACAGGACGGTGCAACGGCACACACTGCACGTGGCACAACCGATACGCTGAAGGATGCATTTCCCGGGCGCCTAATCTCCCGTTTTGGCGATTTGCACTGGCAGCAAGATCGCCTGATTTGACCGCTGCAGACTTCTTTTTGTGGGGCTTTTTGAAGTCGCGGGTTTATGTCAACAAGCCTCAGACTCTTGCAGCTCTTAAAGACAATACCCGTCAAGAATGTGAGGAAGTTTTGGCCAAAGTGATGGAAAATGCCATAAAAAGGGCTCAAATGACAATCAGCTGTGGCGGCGGCCATTTACATGACATCATATTCTCGACTTGATATAAAAAAATGAAAAGACCAAAAAAAATAATCCACAAGAAGAATCAAAGTTTTTCATTTTTTTTTTTTTAAATTACAGCCAAAAAACATCGGAAGGTTATTTTTGCGCCACCCTGGAGTACCATAAAAGCTCGGATGAATTAGTACACTGTTTGAATAATTTAGATCGATAATGGTTGTTGACTTCTTTAGGATTTAGTTAACATTAAATTTAATTTAAAGAACAACAGGATAGTAACAGGGAAAAAACACATACGCAGATTAACCGCATGTAGCAGACATGCGAGCAATAGACTGCTTGTGAAAATCAAGAGGCTTGCTCAGTAAACGAATTAAAAATTAAATGAGTAAAAGGCCAGTTATGAATGGCTTAAAATAAAGCAGCCGAAAATCTTGCAAGAACAGATATCAGTTGTAGCTTTCTGCAAACCACAACCATTAAAGGTTTTTATTGGTTTCAGATTAAAATTTAATAAAAAAATTCATTGATTCAATTATTTGTTTAACTAGCAATTTTTTTATTTTGTTTTAAACAAATATTTGTTTAAATTAATTAAAAAAATCTTTGATTGAATTAATTCTTTAGTTACGATTTTTGTTTTGCTTTTTTAGCAAATATTTACTTGAATCAATAAAATAACTAATTGAGCAATTTAAAACTAATTAAAACCTTTAATTGGTGCAAAATTGTTTCTGTATATAACCATAAAATGATGAATACTTGAAGGCCTGCTGGTATGGTGTGCAAAATATATTTCTTTAATAGAGAAAAATTCACCCCTTTTGTAGGAAAATTGATTTAATTAGTTGTTTAACTAGGGATTTTTTTGTTTTGTTTTAAACAAATAATTAAACAATTAATTGATTAAAATATTTGTTTATTAGGATTTTTTTTTGTTTTGTTTTAAACAAATATGTATTTGAATCAATTAAAAAATGAATTTGAACTTTATTTTAAAAATAATTAAAACCTTTAATTGGTACAAAAATTTGTTTTCTGTATATAATTATTAACAAAAAAGGACTGCTTGTGTCCAAAATATATTTCTCTATTAGAGAAAAATTCTTCCTTTTTGTAGGAAAAAATTTTTATTTTATATTACAAATAACCTCAATTTAAAATCAAACCCAGGTGTTTGCTGGGTATTAAAAAGAACTGTGTATGGATTTAATTGCGTCTGTGAGTGTATTTATAGGCAACCATAAAATGCATTTACGTTACAATTTTAAAAATGTTTTTTGTTTTAACTGCCGTTTGAGTTTTGTGGAAATGCAATCCACCCTTTTGAAAAAATAAATCTATTGCTACAACGCAAAAACGCCTCCATTGATTAAAAAAAAAACTATCCTTCTATTCCATCATTATTATTGAATCACACACTTTTAAGGAAATATACCAACTTCCGTTTTAATGTTATATTCTCTCTTTAACAGTTTTATTTTTTTCTATTTTTCTTTATTTTATTTTACAATGTCAATGTCGTGTTAAATTCATTTGGCTGTGCGTGCGCTTTTCTAATGTCTATTATTATTTCGAATTATGACAACAATATGTTATGACTGTCATTAATTTTCAAACATCATTTCGTTAATGTTCTGCTGCCACCACCACCACCACTACGTTTTTTTTTTCTTATTATAATAATTGTTACTATTTTCTAGCACCTTTTTTCATATTCGTATAAATGTGGTATTCGAATTTGGGTTGATCCTTTTTCTAGTTTTTATTTTTGTGCGCAAAAATAGCAATGTAATCCTTGATTTTTACACTATTTGATTTTCTTTTCTTTTGTTTGGCATTTCATTTCCGATTTTGCTCAGCGACCCTAATTTTGTAAAATTATTTTATTTAAATCAAACACCTTTGCTTCATAGATTTTATTTTTTTATGCCTTAATAATGGCAATTTAATTAAGCATGAAGTGAAATTTTTAGGCATATTTAGCATTATTTTTGAAGGGTAATTATTTACGAGCTTCCTTTTATGATGAAAGACTTTTTCAAGGATTGTTGTTAAGGCTAATAAAAAGTTTTTTGCTACAAAAATGTGCAAATGTGAAAAGGTACTTTTTTAATTTTTACGAAAAGTACTTTTTATGAAAGGTACTTTTTCTGAAAAGTATCATTTATAAAAGAAATTTTTTTTAAAGTACCTTTTAAGAAGGTATTTTTTTTAATTATTATATAAAATCTATTTCTTTTCAGTCATTTTACTTTACCATACTTAGGTAAAGTAACGAGTGATTTTTTAAGAGCTTGAGAACTTTTTTTTTAAAAAAAACGCATAAAATTTGCAAAATCTCATCGGTTCTTTATTTGAAACGTTAGATTGGTCCATGACATTTACTTTTTGAAGATAATTTCATTTAAATGTTGACCGCGGCTGCGTCTTAGGTGGTCCATTCGGAAAGTCCAATTTTGGGCAACTTTTTCGAGCATTTCGGCCGGAATAGCCCGAATTTCTTCGGTAATGTCTTCCAAAGCTGGAATAGTTGCTGGCTTATTTCTGTAGACTTTAGACTTGACGTAGCCCCACAAAAAATAGTCTAAAGGCGTCAAATCGCATGATCTTGGTGGCCAACTTACCGGTCCATTTCTTGAGATGAATTGTTCTCCGAAGTTTTCCCTCAAAATGGCCATAGAATCGCGAGCTGTGTGGCATGTAGCGCCATCTTGTTGAAACCACATGTCAACCAAGTTCAGTTGTTCCATTTTTGGCAACAAAAAGTTTGTTAGCATCGAACGATAGCGATCGCCATTCACCGTAACGTTGCGTCCAACAGCATCTTTGAAAAAATACGGTCCAATGATTCCGCCAGCGTACAAACCACACCAAACAGTGCATTTTTCGGGATGCATGGGCAGTTCTTGAACGGCTTCTGGTTGCTCTTCACTCCAAATGCGGCAATTTTGCTTATTTACGTAGCCATTCAACCAGAAATGAGCCTCATCGCTGAACAAAATTTGTCACATTTGAACATTTCGAACCGAACACTGATTTTGGTAATAAAATTCAATGATTTGCAAGCGTTGCTCGTTAGTAAGTCTATTCATGATGAAATGTCAAAGCATACTGAGCATCTTTCTCTTTGGCACCATGTCTGAAATCTCACGTGATCTGTCAAATACTAATGCATGAAAATCCTAACCTCAAAAAAATCACCCATTATAATGAAAAAAATTAAAGTCGGGATTTTGAGGAACTTATACGTTTGGAGGTCTCCTGAATCCATTTTGACTATTTTCGCAATGAAGGGGTAGGGGTAGGTAGTTTTCCTAACACCCCAAACCGAAAGTAATTAATTTTTCGATTCGCATATACTTTTAACTTTTATTCTTTATGAAATATGATAAATGAAAATAAAATGAAAACCTATTTATCGCTCCAACAAAATCCTAACTTTAGCTAAAGGCAAGTTATAATAATGGGCCTTAGTGTTGTTTCTAGTACACATAATGATATCACAAATTGCTGCTAGAAAGACAGTGATCCATTTAGGCCCATTATATTAACTTTCCAATAGCTAAAGTTAGCATTTTATAGAAGAGATAAGTGGTTTTTCGTTATAAAAGTAAGTCGAGTTACTAGAACTTATCTTTAAAGTACATGATAGTTAAAGCTTGCATTTAGTAGTCTTAAAATAATATATAACTACTTACCTCTTCGACAAAATCCTAACTTTAGCTATTAGAAAGTTATAATAATGGACCTACCCATTTACCGATTGC
Organism: Phasia obesa; assembly: GCA_949628195.1. Taxonomy (NCBI): domain Eukaryota; kingdom Metazoa; phylum Arthropoda; class Insecta; order Diptera; family Tachinidae; genus Phasia; species Phasia obesa. The sequence continues at coordinate 117,511,060 of OX451219.1, read as the reverse complement.
AGCTATTATTTTCTTGTTAGGACCAATAATATAACAATTTCGTGCTAGTAAGGTAGTAGGCGATTTACCCATTGAGTTCAAAAATACCAGCCCATGCCCTCAATTTCAGTTGATATTTGGGACCCTGCAATTTACCAGATCAGGTTTGGAGTGTCTATCAGACTGAAATTCGCAATGAGTACTTATTTGCTAAAGAATTAGATATTGTTATATGTCAAAGTCAGCTAATGTTGCTGTAGTATTTATATTGAACCTATCCAATCATAGTCTGCACAGTTCGAGGTTGACCATGTTCTCATGAAGTTTGTAGTAAAAAGGCGTCAGTCCACAATACTTTGCTGAATAGACTATTATTAGCCTAACTCTAGTTTCAGCTGCAAAACTTTTCATTTGACTTAAAGTATTAATAGCTTTATTTGACTCAGGACTGAAGAATATAAAAGAGGTTTCGCTTAAGAAAACTTCTACAAGTCACGAATTTTTCAAGTGTGAGTGAAACCACGGGATCTTATTATAATTAATAAAAAGACCATGTCTGTGACACCAATTTATCGTTCTTTTAGGAGCATTTTTAATGAAGTTCGTTATACGTCTCCCAACTTGCCCATTACCTTAATCATCATAATGTAAGCCTAACCTATATGGCTATAATCTTTATTTTCTAGTACCCCACAACTTGAAGCTATTATCTCGCTACAGTTACCGTGTTGTGATCCATGGTTGCTGTTATGCTACAGAGAATAGCTCTTAGCCAGCTGACCGTAGCCTAAACAATGCATATACACTGCACAGTGATTGGAAAACGTTTACAAACCACTGTCTACTGCAAGAAACTTGTGCTTGATTCATATGATTTTTTATCAATGCAATTTCAACGTATAAGAAACCAAAACTAAGTACTAAGTTCAACGTCATGTCAACAAGACAATGACAACACGACTAAGGTGTTTTAACCAAATCGGTTAAAAACTATATTCGAAAATAAAAACTATGTGCATTTAAATATCAGTTTTCAAACGGGCTAAGAAACGAATGATAAAAATGGGAGCTGTATTCATATTGACTTGACTTAGGAAGTTTGAAATACTTTTCCAGCCAAGTTCTACAATGACTTAAAGAAAGTCTAAAATATACTGATGGTCACCTTTATCTTAACTTGCACAGTATTTTTTATTTTACTTACTTACTTTCAGAAAATAGAAAATGAATTTAATAATGGAAGTACAAGCAAATGCATTCAGTCTAGGTGTTTTGTTAAATAATTCCAAACATACGATTATATTAGTATAGCAGTTTTGTTGTATTAAAATAAATTTTAATTTAATCTCTTTAGTTCTCTTGTGAGCGTATCAATTTTAAAACATCTGCTTTACAAATGTCACTAATAAAAAACGAAACATTTAAATCAGCTGTCCCCAGGGCAGCATTAGTTTAACAGGTAGACCGGAAAGATAAAAGAAAAATTATCTCTCACAAAATAATCTACATTACAAAAAAAAGAGAAAAAAGCCATTAACACTATTTGAAAAAAAAATTAAATCTACCTGTGTTTCTAATTTAAAATTTCATGGTGCAGTGATAAGCAAAATATTATTTATAAAATTATTTAATTAGAAAATATTTACACAATTTACATGTAACTACCTTAAAACAGTTGTATCAACACAAGTGTAAATTTCAGCTGTTTTTTCTGTTATGATATCGTCGTATTACGATCTAAATTCCCTGGTAAAAATTTGATTCCCATTGAATAACATTTTTCTAAATAAACGTTTATTATACGAGAGTTCAAAACATCTCAGATTTCCATTTCAACCCAAGTTTTATGTAAAAAAAAATATTAGTTTCCAATTAGATTTTAATATATGGGGTTTATGAGGTTTTAAATTAACACAAAATATTTAGTAAGTAAATCGATACTTTTTTATTTGTGACAAATAAATTTATATTATTTTTTTTTTTTAACTAAAATGAAAAATATGTTGTTTTTATTTAAATAGATGTTATTGGGGCTGTTCAACAAAAGGCTTTAAGTCATAAAATAATTTCTTAAAAAAACTTCAAGGCGGTCGTTAAAAGCTTTTGTTTGATACAAAATTTATTGATACAACTAGATAATAATTTAAGTTACTCTTGTGGAAAATTCAGGTTCAAATAATAGGGATATTCACAAGGAGTCATAAAATCATATGTTCATTAAAAATTATGGCTGTTGTGGGAAAATATCGCTTTTTTGCTATGCACTCGAGGATTAAATATAAAGCCGAGGAAGTTAAATAACAGCTAATTTTAAATGGGATTTTATACGCTTTTTAATATAATTTTAAATCTTTTGTTATTGACATTTGATATCAATCATGAAAAAAAAACAAATTTTAACAAATTTGTTTCTTATATTTAAAAAAGTTTTATTTTTTTTTTTTTAATTTACACCATCAAAATGTCAGAAAGGGACCATGGGGGGATCTCATTATTTTAAAACAGCGCCATCTGTTGTGCAACCGTGCTTAAAATAACCCGCTTTCAATAAAAAAATATGCCTTAAAGTATGCAGTAGCTTTAAGTCCGTAAAAAAATCGACGATCTTTTACTGCCTTTCTCCACTTTCTCTTGGAAATGAAATATTTTTGCGGAAAAAATGTATTCTATATTAGAATCAGGATGCCAAGGTACCTTCTCAAATTTTGTTAAAATCCATCCAGTAGTGTTTATATGATGCGGACGCAAAAAAAGAAAGACAGACAAGAAATGAGTTACTTTTTTGTTATATATATATAGACATAGATATACGTAGATATAGCACTCCCCACTTTCTAAAAATTAAGTTTCTAAAGCTCCTGATTGATTTTTTTTTTTTTTTTTTGGGGGAAAAGGTACTATTGTGGATAAAACTCGTTTATAAAGAATTAACTTTTCGGCAAAAACTTACTAATTTTCTCAAAATAAATTTTGCCCAAATTACAGTTTTATGCTAAAAGTACATTTAAAAACAAAAAACTTTTTTTTCTTGAAGAAGATACTTTTTAGAAAAAAAGTACTTTTTTTCAAAAAGTTTTTTTTTTTGTGTGGAAAAAATACTTTTTTGAAAAATTATATTTTTTCTTGGAAAATTTACTTTAATAAAACAGCGTACATTTTTATAAAATGTATTTTATAAGAATTTTAAGAATTTAAGAATTTTTGTTTTAAAGATATAATATATTTCCTTTCGTAAAAGGTACTCTTATGGAAACATAATTTTTTTTATTTCGACAGTTAAGACAGTAGTCTTTTGGGCTAATTATGGTCATTAACAATTAAACTGATGTTAATAAAACAATTTACTTAATCTTTCACTTCACGTTTCGTCGATAAGGTTGTCGACTTCTTCAGGGGCACTTTAATTTTTAACTTTTTCGAAAAATGTTCAATTTTGGTGGAAGTTAATTTTGGGAAAAAAGTACTTTTTTTAAGACGAAATTTTTTTGAAAACAGTTACATTCTTGACAAAATATTTTTAACATAAAAACGTACTTGTTTGGGAAAGCTTTATATTTGGAAAAATAGAATTGCCTACATACTTATATATTTATGAAAAAATAGTTTTTTTTTTCAAGAAGACATTTTTTTAAAAAAGGTACTTTTTGACAAAGTTTTTTTTTAATGAAAAAGATATCGTTTGTGAAAACTTTTAGTTTTGGAAAAATAAAATTGAGATTTATGTATTTATAAAAAATTTCACTTTTTTTAAGAAGAATTTTTTTTTTAAAAAGGTAATTTTTTGGCAAAGGGTTTTTTTTTTTAATGAAAAATGTATTTTTTTCTGAAAGCTTTTATTTTTGGAAAAATAAAATTGAGTACATACTGACATATATTTATAAAAAATGGCACTTTTTTTAAGAAGACATTTTTCTTTTAAAGGTACTATTTTGGCAAAGTTTTTTAATAGAAGAACGTACTGTTTTTGTGTAAGCTTACTTTTTGGAAAATGAAAATTGATTACATACTTACGTTAATAAATATAAACAAATTATTTTCAATTTCGGATTATTATTATTTAAAAGCGATTTAAAGAAAAATTCAATTTTTGGTTGTATGTGGCCAGCTACTTTAAAGAGGTACTTTTATTTTTTTAATATTTTCTAAAAAAATAATAATTTTTAAAAATGTTATTAAAGGTCATTTTACATTATAATATTAATACTTTTGAGGTAAATGAAACTCTGACATGATGATTTGTTATTGCTTTTGGAAAATTTACGAACAGCGATTAGATTAGGGTTGCATTTTATTCAGAAGTATTAATACTTGTATTATAGTGTGAAAGGTCCTTAAATTGGTTTTGATTAAGATTGATAAGATTTTAATATTATAAAAACATATTATAATTAATTTTTTAAGCAGCTTACAAAGGACCTCAAGAAGTACCCAACTTGGCATACCTTCCCATTTTTAAACTAAAGTCTTAAAAAATTAAAATTTTTGTTTGATTTTCTTTTAAACGAAGTGTTGGCGTTTACAAAATATTTTTTTTACGATTGGTTTATGTCACATTTGAAAACTTGTAACCCAAATAGCTTTAAGCCATTATCTCTTTCTTAGTATTGGCAGTAAATAGCTTTAAGCCACATAGTTTTTCTATTACTTAGAATCATTAAAAAAATGTTATAATTTGTTACAAGACAAACAGCAACGACAACAAATAAAAATAAATTTAGAAACCATGAACATGTTTATGAATAAATGATTTTCTTTTTGTATGATTGGCGCTGTTTGAAATAATACAATAATTCCAATGTTATAAATATTGAGATGGAAATAATGAAGGCGTGTCACATAAAACAATGTTATTATTACTATTATTAATACGATTGACATAAAATATTTCGAGGTCTATTAATTTTATTATTTTATGAAAAATAAATACCGAAATCAAACAAAAAAAAACTATTAATAAATATTTAAAATAAACAAATGTTTGTAAAACATTTACTTAAAAAAAATGAAACATTAATTTTGTAAACATGGAAGTCAGCAAAATTTAAAGTTTTAAAATTTTAAATTGTCATCGTGTTGTTGTGTCTTTTCTTTAACGGAAATTTATTACTCATTCATTCGGTTCCTGTAAATTGAAATATTTTGTAGACGGTATGGTGAGACATGTTTATAACGCCCACAAAATTTAATAAATCTTAATTTTAAACACACACACACACGCACACAATATTACTGCCATGATGTAAAGGGGGACTTAGAATATATGCCGCGAACAAAAGTCTTTGCTGCCAAGAGTTTTAAGAAAAAATTTAAATTTTTATAGTTAAGATATATTTTGAATTGGGATGAAATATGTACATCGATGAAAATTTTAGCATTTTTGTTTTGTATTTAAAGAAATTATAAACGATTCCTTAAAGGCGATAAAAAGTCGAGAGTAAATAACTTTGAGAACGTTTATATATTATTCTTTTTAAGACCAAAAGCCTTTCAGACGCGATGTTTGGCAGTTTTCCCCATAAGTCCCTGTTGTTATGCATTAGAAAAAAATTACTAGAGCTTTTATATAATATTTGTAACAATATCTAGTCAATTCGCCTTTAATGGGATGTTGGAGAATTTAAATATTCTTGTAGTTTCTTAAAATGAAATTCTTTGTGTTTTTAACTTACCTAGTAGTCTCTTAAGATCTTTTAGAAAAAAAGCTTTTAATAAAAATTTGGACATAGCAGACGTTGTGTGCGTGTTGACAATATTTTGATTTTGCTTTGAAAATAATCCACACCGAATTTGAAGACTCTTACGTATTTACTTTATAGAAAGGTACTCTCCCTAGATAAAATTCTGAAATTCAAAAAAAAAAAAATCGTAAAGCTCTGTAAAAGGTGTTTAAAATATTCTAATAACAACGTAATTCCACAAAGTAAAAATACAAATCAAATACAAATTTTATTTAATTGACTATTTGCAATAAGTTATTCGTATTTTGTGATTTTTTAAAACAGCGCCATCTGTTGCGAAACAGTGTTTAAAATAACACGCTTTCCATCCATTTTGTCATTACATTAAAACAGTGTCATCTGTTACGAATACGTGTTTAAAACATCACGATTTCAAAAATAAAAGATGCCTTAAAGTAAGCAGTACCTTTAAATTGGGGAAAAAAATTGGTGTATTTTCACTGCTTTTTCTCGACTTTCTTTTGAAAATAAGATATTTTAGCCGAAAAAAGTATCCTATATTAGAATCAGGATACTAGGGTACCTCCTCATGAAATTTTGTTGAAATTCATGCAGAAGTTTTTATGTGATGCGAATACAAACAGAAATACAGACAGACCGGAAATGATTTACTATTTTATTATACGAATAGATTGTATAAGACGGAAATCGGTATATTAATTAACAATCAGTAAATAAAGGCAAACTAAAGCAGCTTTTATTTTAACTACATTATATTTTATAAAAAATCAGAACGTTGTGCTTCTGCTGACGACTTTATTGCCTTAGTTTTATTTAAAAATATTTCTGCTGGATATTGTTGAAAATTAATCCATTCGTAGTCATCCCATGTCTTTTCAAATTAGAATCAGGTAACTCATTTAAAAGTGTTAAACAGTTATAAATAAGGAATTAAAAAGAGAAAAAGAATTTACCTAGAACTACGCTAGTATTTTATTAATTGTCACTGAAAAAGTAGGGTAAGGTTAAGTCTAACACTTACTACAGAGTGTTAAATCGGAGTCAGTTGATCCCCTGTAGGCCATGGACAAGTTGTTAAAGTCACGGGTTCATTTCATAGATAATTTTAAAATTCAAACCATTCACGATCACTTAGAAGTAGCCACGTCACTTGGGTGATAGGGTCCTTCCCCCTTTTTAATTAAGGACTTTTAGTGAATTATTCTTTTTAATAAACGACCCAAATAATTTAATATTATACTATAATACCCATAACATTTTATAATACGAAAAACAATTTTTAGTTATTGGTGGAAAAGCTAGTTGCTATTCGTATTTAACTGGTTGCATAGACCAGATCAACAGGAAACCTTTTTCCTAATTTTATATAATCCAAAAATATGCTTTAAATAATAAACTTCTAAAACAGAATGAGAATTATATTAATAGAAGTCCATTATAAAATATTAAAGCTTAATAAAGCTTATTTTGGTATGTTGCTAAAGCTTTTAAAATTATTGATCTGAACAATGCACTTAATGAAAGCTTCGAATAAAGAAGAAAAGCTTCGTATAAAAAAACAAAGTCCGTTACACGCAGATGTACCAACAACATTGTACAATAATCTGACTACTTTGTTCTATCACAGCTTTACATTAAAATATAATAAAAAATGAATTAAAGTTTCCAAGAAAAATTTTCTAGTTCCTAATAAAAAATTAACGTCTTTTTATAAGTCGCTAAAGCATTGGATTAACTATTCTTAAATAAAGTTGGATTTTAAATTGTCCACATTTTAATGAGAGACGTAAACTCACCCCATACATCACACAAGTTTGCTTGCGCAATCAAGAGATTGTGACTTCAAGCTTTAAATATACGGATAAAATATTAATTTATTTTACAAAATTTGCGCAAAAATAACCAGTTCAAATCTTTGTTTCCAGAATTTTTTTGTTTTCAAAATTAATTAAAATGCTTTGAAACTGTTAAGCTGATTTGGTTATTATTGGTTATAAAAAAAATATTTAAAGTTGTGTTTTATGGTTGTCCCAAAGAAATTCAGTTTTCTTTAGTCATTGAAAGTCATAAATCATTCGGTTGGCGGTTTTAATTTTATTTCGCTTTAATTTTAATTTGTTGTACTTTTGTTATTGTTTTTTTTTTTTTTGCTAAACATAATGCCAGTCAGTTAAGCATTTTTACATGAAATAAAAATTTAAAAGATTTTTTCTTTCTTTTTAAAAGGCATTTTTATGTTAAAGATGAAGTTAAAAGATTAATTAGTAAATGATTTTGGTATGTAAGTGCTTTCAATTTTGCGATTCCTTGTTTTGGTACAGGGCGTTGAAATGAATGATTGTAAAAAATTTTAATACTTTAATTATTTATTTGTGGTATTTTAAGTAGAGCTTTAAAAAGAGCGGTTTCTTTTGGTTCTAATAGACAGACCACAGTGGTAGTAATTGTTAGTAAAGGTCATGGAAAGGTGTTATTCAATAATAAAAATTATTTTAATTTAGTTTAGTTTTTATAACTCGGTATAAATACAAATACAATACAAAATACAATTTTACAATTCAAAAAAACCGGAGGAACTTAAAGTTAAAATTTTAAATTAATTTAATTATTTCTGTATTTTTGAGCTGCGTATGAAATTTGTTAAAAAATAAATAATTAAAAAATGGGATTCTAACCCACTATAAAATTTAATATCAAGTCTAAGATAGTTTATAGTGTTTTTTCTTTAAACTAATAAGCAGTACATAAACAAAAAGAAAAATACGTTGAAAAATCCAACTGCGTTCGCATTGTGCCACAAATAACCATACAAGCCATGTCTGAACGCTTTTCAACTTTCGCGTATATATTCTTTGAGAGGCCTTCGCCAAAAAATTATTAGATAGATGCAAAATCGTTTATAGGGACCTCTTCATCATTCCCTCTTTGTCGGGATTTCCTATCTAAGGCCAGACACTCGTTTAAATTGATGCAAGATACTTTTGGCTTTACGTATCTTAATATTGATGTTATATTGCAATAGAGTCTCTTATTCACCATAATTGCGAGATCATCGGCCCACGTAAACTTATAAACGCATACTGAGTCAACTTTCCAAAGCAGGTTCTCAGATAAAAGAGGTGATTAAACTTTACCATGTGAGCATCCCTACCCCACCCCGAAGTCTGATTTTTCTAAAATTTAGAAATAATTCGTTAAGAAAATTTTTCTTTTACAAAAAATATAATGATAAGATAAGGATAAGAACGATTACATAGTATATTGTATGTAAAAAAAAAAATGTTTGGTTGTTTGCGGAAAGCTTTAGCTGTCTACACCAGTGAACCGATCATTCTGTATGTTATTAGATATACAGTTTGTTATTAGATATACGGTTGGTAAAATAGGGCACTTAATTTTGGGAAATTTAATGTGGGCGTGGCACTTCCCATACAAGATAAATAACAACCGCCTTGAAATTTTGCACCAGCATACATAGTTTAGATAAAGATAGACAGACCTGCCATATAAAGCAAAAAATATCGTGTTCCTAGCGAACTACAATAGATAGCGCTTTGCATGAGTAACCCCTGTGCAAATGCGTAGGTTATACGCAGTGAGAGCGGCACCTCTCATTCAAAGTGAAAAATTATTATCGTGTACACAAAGTACTGTAATAGGTATGGTCTTGAGAGTGGGTACAAGTAACCCTCATTCGCATGCGTATACTCTAGAAAACATAGGCTGGATTGGGACAGTGATCGCGGTACCCCCATACATAGCACAACATTTTGCATTGTCTAGAGAAACACAGACTAAATTGGAATCGTGGGCGTAGTACCTCCTATACATAGTGAGAAATTAATATCGTGTACCGAGAAACTGCTATATAGAGAGCCTTGAAGCTCTGCACGAGTAACCCCTACGCTAATGCCCTTAGTCTACCAAAATACAAACTGGATTGGGGCAGTGGGCGTGTTGCCTCCTATACAAAGTGAAAAATTATTATCGTGTACCTGGAGAACTACAATAGGTAGAGTCTTGAAACTTTGCAAAATTAACCCTCATACTAAGGTGCATAGTCTAGCAAAATACAGACTGGGCGTAGTACCTCCCATAAAAAGTAAAAAATTATTATTGAGTTAATACGTATAGTCTATAACAGTAGGCGTCGTACTTTGCATATAAAGCTTAGTACTCTGTTGGAATTTGTGAAAAAATGTTGAGCAACATTTATTATTTTACAAGGAAAATTTGACATTTAAAATGTGGTCTCTATCTAGCGATTTAGAAGAATTTTACGATATTATTGCTTTTAAATATACCACATTGTTTTAAAAAATTTTCCACAAAAAAATTTTACAAAATATTCTACATGAAATAATGCCTATTTCCCAGCTTTCAAAAATGTTGCCAGAAACATTTCAATGTTTTTCCACAGTAAAAACAGTGTACTACTTCTGCAACATTTTTTCATGTTCTTTTCATACACATTTTTTATGTATGTAGTTTGACACAATTCCGCATGAAAAACTGAACAGAGTACCAGGCTTAAACTAAAACATTTTTGTCGTAAGAATAGCGTGCGTTTTCGAGTTAAAGGTTGGCCATACTTTTTTTCCAAGTGTGTATTGTATTTTTTGTGGACGCATATAGCGAATCGCACCGGGGATAGCTATTATATTATAAAGAAACAGATACATATAATTCTCATATTATTGTTTTTTAATTGTGAGGCGATTTAATTATATAATGTTTACGCTTGTCGCCATCAATGGAAAATTACTTTACCATTGTGTCTTTTTTCAAAATTTCCATATACAGGGTTATGCAATTCCTACAAAATTTGTTAAAGAGCAACCGATCATCGAGCTAATGGTGACTGTTACTGATCGATAATAATGATTTTTCTTGGCTCAAAATGGATAGTATGGAAGTTGAAAAAATGTGGTTTTAGTAGGGAGCCACACAGCGGCCATCATAATTAATAACTCCTCGCACTATTTCAGGGTACAGTTATATCCTGTGAATTTCAATGAATTGGGCATCGAAATATATTATTGTACCCACTATTGACTTATTCTTGTGGGATTGTGGGAAGCCACTAAGTTTATAGAGTTACTGAAAATTGAACCTGTGATACAATACCCAGTTTGAAAAGGCGGTTGAAATTTTTATTAAATTTTATCATCGACCCGCAGCAACACAAGACTTCCATATATTTATTTTTAAATCCTCATTTTGCCTCTATTGTCTTTTTAAGTTTAAAACTGTTTGGTCCAGTAGCTTTAATTTTATATATGTATTTGAGTTTTTATTTAAGAGTCCATGCAACTTAAACATGTTGCAGCATGGTTATTGCAGACATAAACCAATCTTTTGTAAAGGTGTTAATGAATATTGAATATTTTATTTAGGTGTTAATGTGTTATATTTAATTAATTTTGATGGTTTTAATATTCATTGTGTGGGTCGCACTTATACAAACCGACAATTTTTTGAAAACGTATTTTTTTAAATAAATAAAATTGATTCAATACAATTGCAAGAAACATGTTTCTGCATGTTCAATTACTTTAAATGCTTATTCTTTTATAAACTTAAAGGTTTTTCCAACTTTCTGCAAAAAAAAAAAAAAAAACAGAATTTATGACTACATTTTTCCAAATGTAAATTTTTTTTGTTGCTTGAAAATGATTGAGTATCAGTAATTTCCTTTTATGTAACTTTTATATTGTCTTTAAATATTTTTTAATTTCCTTAATATATTTAAAAAAAAATTTTGACGTTTAGGCTTAAGTTCTTAAAATAACATTCATTACAACATATAAATTTATGTTAATAATTTACCCATAAAATATATTGTCTTTATCTTACCAACAACAACAACAAGCCTTAAACGAAACTCTCCAAAAGTGACAGTGACAAATGGCCAACCAAGAAAATACCAACCAACACTTTCGAATGTCTTCAAGAATGAGTGTTTGAAAATTAACACTTGGCCTGTCCGGACAGACCAAACAAAAAACACAGATTGGTTCAAAAGAATTGAAAAACGAATCACTTTGTTTATTCATAAATTACTATTAAATGTAGTTTTTATGGTCGCATGCATGTAAAATAATATTTATTCAATAACGTCTTAAAAGCATTGACCACGATTTGATTATAGAAATTGATCACGTTTTTTAAGAAATTACGTTTATAAAACATGATTCTAATGATTAAAATTTCTTTTTTATAGTTTGAACAAGTTTTTTATGATTTTTTTCTTTTTAATAATACACTGCATATAATAGTTTTGAAATTTTTTTCCGAAAGTTTTAAAAAATTTTGAAGAAAAATCAAAAATAAAAAGGCTTTAAATGACGCATTATGCGGAAATCGACAGGTAGTCAGTCAGCCATGTAGCAAGAAAGCAAAAGTAGGTAATTTTTTTTTCAAAATAAATGAATTTTTAGAGAGGAAGATAGTCAATACGTGACGTTTTCTTATGAAAAAGCTTTTATTCTGATTATTTTTAAAAGTCCTTTTTTACTGGGAGTTTTTGGTGAAAAATATTTTTTTTATCGAATCCATTACTCATTCAAAAATATAATAAACACAAACTATCTTCGCTGTGCTTGGCTACACCCATCCAAAAAAAAAAAAAAAATGAAAACAAAAGTATGGCCAAACTTTAAGTCTATAATTCTTGCAATAAAAACAGACTACAAAACAAATATATGTGCATCAATTCTTAAGTAAAAATTTAAAAGGAAGTAATCTGTAAGAAATAGTACTCAAATCAAATTATATTATACTTGTTGCTCCAACGGACATAGTAATGTACGTTCTGTACATTTAAATATCTATCCATAACGGTTCAGCAGATAAAGCCATATACGACAAATTACCCCAGATATGAGGACACCCTTTATTTTTTACACTTATTATTACTGACACAGCAATAAAAAGTAACGGTTCCAAAGATATGGCCATATAGGTTAAACAATATCACCTAGGGGACACCCTTTGTAAATTTCAAATGTCTGTCTAAAACGGTTCAAAAGTTTGGCCATATGCATCAATTTACATCAACTATTGAGACACCCTTTATAACTTTAAATATTTATAAATGTTATTATACGGGACATAGTAGTGGAGATTCTGTCTAATTTTCAAGTGTTTGTGTATAACGATTCAAAAGATAGGGCTAGATAGGTAAAATTGTATCAATTATGGGGACACCCTTTAGTTTCCAAATTTAATTTATATACTTGATGTTATAAAGGACTTAGATATACAGGTTCTTTGTAAATTTCAACCGTCTCTCTGTCACGGTTTAAAAGTTTTGCAATATACATCAAATTACATCAACTATTGGGACACCCTTTAACTTCTAATTATAAATATTTAATTTCTGATTATACATATTGGACATTCTATCCAATTTTCAAGTTATTGTCTACAATGGTTCAAATGGTTCATATATTTAAATTGACGTCACATATGGGGACACCCTTTAATTTTTTTTTATTAATATCTGTTATTGGCAGCTATAGTGATATGCAGTTTTTTTAAATTTTAAAAGGGTGCTCTCTACGGTTCATAATACACGTAAAAAACACGTATGTTGTATGGGGACACCCTTTAATTTTCAAAATTCTGAACTTATTTTAAAATGGGACCAAGCATTTCCTTTTTAACATCGGTTCAGAAATGACTAAGTTCTGCGGTCACAAACATAAAAAAAGCAACATTCAGACGAATAGATAACCTCCTTCTTTTTTTGAAGTCGGTTAAAAACACCACGCCCACTTTTCCAATTCAATCTGTGTATTGCTAAACTATGTATATTAATATGGAAGTTACTGGTACAAAATTTTAAGAGTGTACCTAAAATAGTCCTCTAGCTACACGGTAATAATTTTTTGTACGGGAGCTACCACGCCCACTATTGCCATCCTATGAACAATAGAGTTATTGGAACAAAATTTCAAGGTTCTAATTATTACAGTTATCAAGTAACAATGTGATAAATTTTTACTTTATATGGGAAGTGCCACGCCCACGTGAAATAACAAAAAAAAATGTACCCTATTTTACACATTGCATATGTTGTAACAAACTGAAAATTCCAGGAAGATCGGTGCACTGGTGTAGGCAGCTAGTGTTTTCCGACAAACAAACACATTTTGTGTTTTATATACAGAAATCAACACTTTTTTTCTTACATTTTATATTCAATAATTTTATGGAAATTTATGATTTGAAAAATCGGTACAGAGATGACTAAGCTAAAATTTTTGTAGACCACAAAAACCTAAAAAATTGATTTTAGGTTTCCGTAGCCAAAGTGTGACAAAGGGAATCCATAAATAAAGCGTCGACATCTAGTCATCTGTCGAATGGCTATCTATCCGTGGTACATTGTCCTATTGCGCTACAGGGATATACCTCATTCCAGTGACCGCTTATTGGTAGAGACAATTGGCTGTAGTTTGCAACTTAAGCGCAGGAAGGGCGATTTAGTCAGGTCTGCTGTTGTACTTCAACCGACGCACCAGTGGGTGTATCCACTAGGATCCGCAATTAGATGCGTTTTATTGTCTGGACGAGTGCAGTCTAAACGAAATCATTTGATTTTGCTTGAAAGTTGAAAGTGTGAAGCAAGCTGACACGGCAACTAATCAACCCTGAACAAGAAACGGTATTATTTTTTAGAAATTTTAAGGAATCGTTAAACTATGCAACTAAAACTATGGTTTAAGTTATTATAAAGTGTAACAAGTTATCGATGAAATTAGCACAAAATTATTAAATTCTCCGAAAAATACTTAACATATAGTCACTATCGGGACACCTATTGATGTTTAGTGTTATTTTTTATACTTATGAATATACCGAATATAGTTTTAATTGTGTGAAATTATCAAGTGTCTGCCTTTTACAGCTCAAGAAATAAGGCCATATACATGGAAACTACCTAACTATCGGAACACCCTATAATCTTTAGTATTTGTTGTTATATCGACCTTAGTAATATACAAATTTCCATAGGATACCTTTTTCCAGAGGTAGAAGGCGCTGTCAGACGGCCTGGAATTTTAGCTCAAAACATTAGGGTTACGTTTTTACCCTTTGTGTACGGAACTCTTCAAAAAACTTTATGCGCAAAAAAATCCAGATTCTAAAAAACCAGATAAAAAACGATATTTCATGTTAAAAATGTTTCTTTGTGATAAGACAGTCGTATAAACAAGGTTTGCATCCAAAACCGATATATCGACGTTACTTCCGGTTTAGTGATATGTCGCTATAAATCATATTTTTATTTTTATATTATATTTTTAATTTTTATATATATACTAGTATGTGGGCACACGTTGTTTGTCCTGATAATATTTTGTTCGATTTTGCTTTGAAAGTAATCCACAACAAATTTGAAGAGTCTTACGTATTTACTTTATATAAAGGTACCAATACCTGGATAAAATTCCAAATTTTTAAAAAATACTGTAACGCTCTGTAACGGCGTTTAAAATATTTTAATAACAGTGTAATTCCACAAAGTAAAAATACAAATCAAATACAAATTTTATTCAATTGGCTATTTGACAGTAAGTAATTCATATTTTGTCATTATTTTAAAACAGCGCCATCTGTTCCGCAACCGTACTTAAAATATCCCGCTTTCAATTTAAATTTTGTCATTATTTTAAAACAGCGCCATCTGTTGGGCAACCATTTTTAACATATCCCGCTTTCAATTCATATTTTGTCATTATTTTCAAAAAACGCCATCTCTTGCGTCACCGTGTTTAAAATATCTGGCTTGCAAAAATAAAAGATGCCTTAAAGTATGCAGTACATTTGAATCGGTAAAATTACGTACGTACTTTCTCTGCTTTTTCTCCACTTTCTCTTGGAAATATATTTTTTCAGAAAAAAGTATCCTATATTGGAATCAGGATACTCCTCACAAAATGTTGTTAAGATGAATCCAGGTGATGCGAACGTAGACAGAGAGACAGACAGGAAATATGTTACTGTTTTATTAATTGTATAGATAAATATCGAAATATTAATGTAGACATATTTGAAAGCTACACACATTAAAAAATGTTTACCTGTAAATTCTTTAAAAAGGAAAACAAAAATTATGATTGTTCTGTTTTGGTAGAAAAACCACTGTTGCCTAAAATTTCCCAAAAATATTGTTTTTTACGAAGTCGAATTTTTTATACAAAATACAATTAAATGGCTCTTCTTTAACTACGTACATGTATAAGAGTAAAAATTTGCTGTATTTTTTTAGGTTTCAGATACATATTTCTAATACTTTTTGATATCAACCTTAAGTTCATAACAACAGATTATCAGCCACAATTCTCTCAGTCCATATTCAGTTAATGTCCTTTTATGGAGTTCTTCTTTCTTGATTTATTTTTTATATAAAATTAAATCACTTTACCCACCCCCTCCCTACCCTTAGACTGTTTATTACTATTGACGTTTTTCATTTGAAATTTATGCAAATTTAATTTGACTTTTTTTGGCGTTAAGTGGAGCAGGACCAAAACTGTTTATCTGAGTTTACAAAGGGTGATACTTATTTTTTGTGTGGAAGTAAGGCTTGTTTATTCGAAAATAAGTGTAAGAAATGACAATGTTATAAAAATTAATAGTATAAGTACTGTCATAGTGTTGTAGTATTTTACTTTTGATTATTTTCCCTTTTCCATTTTAACTGTTTATTAAATGGCTGAAAAAGGGGGGAAGGGGGTTTACTATAGAATGTCGATAGAAACGTCGCCGCTTTTTCTATTTTAATTTTGAAAAATAAGTTCATAAAACTTATTAAATTAGCATATGAATCATTTAAGATAATTTGCATACAAATTGGTCAACTTGAGTTTAATTAAACACAATTGAAGCGTAAGAATACAAAAGTTACAACAAACCATGAAATACTCAATCTCATACTTTGCAAACTTTACAAACATTTTAACCACAATTATACAAAATGCGCCAGTGTTTGTGTGTGTGTGTGTGTGTGTGAGCATTTAAAACTCAATTATGCGATTATTTTACATTATGGCTCATTTCCTTTCTTGAAGGTTTTCTTTTTCATTCGAATTTAAAAATAATAAAGTTTAGCAACAATCATGAAGAAATATTAATATTAGTTTTTTAATAAATTTTAATTCGATAAAAGCAAAAGCTGATACATTTTAAACAACAATTGACAGACTTGTAAGCGCCAATTCATATCATCACATCGTGGGTCTATTGTTTAACTTACTTTGTTTTTATTACAAAAACAATTTCTATCACAGTGTGTTGTTTCAATGCAGTCATGACGTAATTCCTATATATTTTCATGACCATCTATCTGTCCAGTCCTAGAAGCGCCACTGCCAATAAAATACAAAAAGTAGACTACCAAAACGAACATAACCTTATTTTTATTTCATCATCGTAATCATGGTAAGTTCAAGTCAATCGTTGGTCCAGTTTACATCTTAATGTGCTCTTGAAATTGCAGGTTTAACAAAACTACAAAAACTATTACAGACTAAAAGCAATGAAAAATCTTTCATTATTTTTACTCATTACACTTGCAATACAATTAGATGGCAGTACCAATCTAACTTCGGTAATTAGTCACGTTTTCTGAGTGGGATGAAACAGTTTCTACGAGTAAATGTTGTTGTTACTGGAAACTACTTGACTATAAATTATTTTATGAGAAATTAAGAACAGTAAGCTTGCAGAGTGTATTAGTCAAACGTAAAATAGTTCGCATAAAATTATATTATTTTTTCTTTTATGAAATTAAGAGAGGGTTTCGAGGAAAAAATTTAGATTTGCCGGTAGAAAAGAAAAATTTGATGAAGAAATTATTTTTGGTGAAAAAGTAATTAGTTAATGACTTTTTGGTGAAAAATGTTGAGTTTTTGTGAGGTGTAAGCATTATATAAATTGTTTTTATCTATGCATATAATGAAACAGTAACTCATTTCCGTCTCTCTGTCTGCTTTTCTTTTGCGTTCGCATCATGTAAAAACTACTAGATTGATTTTAACAAACTTTTGTGAGGAGTGACCTGAGTATCCTGATCCCAATATAGGATACTTTTTTTCCGCAAAAATATCTTATTTTTAAGAGAAAGTGGAGAAAAAGCAGTTAAAGTACGCTGTTGAACTAACCGGATAAGCATACTTTATTTTTTATAAAGTAAAAAAATATATAAACTGATATGTAGCATATCTTAAGGCGGTTCTAACGTAAGGGTCTTTGATGTTGGTTGCTTTCAAAGCAAAATCTATCAAAAAATTGTTTTATTACCGATTTCAAAGCACTGCATACTTTAAGGCAATATTTAAGGAATATTTTATACACGGTTGCGCAACAGATGGCGCTGTTTTAAAATAATGACAAAATATGAATTGAAAGCGAGGTATTTTAAACACGGTTGCGCAATAATGACAAAACATGAATTACTTACTGCCAAATAGCCAATTGAATAAAATTTGTATTTGATTTGTATTTTTACTTTGTGGCATTACATTGTTATTAAAATATTTTAAACACCTTTTACGGAGCCTTACAATAATTTTTAGAATTTTATATAAATTTTAGATGTTTATCCAGGGATGGGTACCTTTATATAAAGTAAATACGTAAGAGTCTTAAAATTTGGTGTGGATTTCTTTCAAAGCAAAATCGATCAAAATATTGTCAGGACGCACACAACGTGTGTGGCCACAGCTAGTGTGTCATAAAGTCACTTTTATAATATAAAAATTTAAGAAATTTTCGAAAAAGTGACTTGTTTATGGATGTAGAAAAGGTAATTGTTTTTTGAAAAAATGACGTGTTTGTCATTGTTATTTTTCATAAAGTGGTGGTAAAAGAAACTTTTTGGGGAAAAAGTGAAAATGCGATTTTAGGTGAAAAAAGTGATTTTTTGTGGAAAAAGTGACTTTTTGTGGAAAAAGTGACTTTTTGTGGAAAAAGTGACTTTTTGTGGAAAAAGTGACTTTTTGTGGAAAAAGTGACTTTTTGTGGAAAAAGTGACTTTTTGTGGAAAAAGTGACTTTTTGTGGAAAAAGTGACTTTTTGTGGAAAAATTGACTTAGTTTTGCAAAAATTTTATTAAAGAGAAAAATTTACTTCTTGGCAAAAAATTACTTTTTTTGTGACTTTTTTTAGGTGAAAGTGACTTTTTGTCGAAAAAACTAATTGTTTGGTGGAAAACGTAACTTTTAGATGAAAAAGTAAACTTTTTTGATAAAAAGTAATTGTTCGGTGAAAAAGTTTTTTCTTTATTTTTTTAAAATAAATTATTATTAAAAAGAGAAAAAGATAAAATTGATTATTTTTTGTGAAAAATTTAAATTTAATGCAAAAACTGTTCTTATTTTCTTGTTAAGGAAAAAACTTTTCTTTTAAAGGTGTTTTTTTCAATAAAGCATCTGTAGATTAAAGTTAACGGAAGCAGAAATATAATGTACTCGGTGTCAACATTACCAATGATGAACTTGTGATATATAAGACCACATTACCTTTTTAACTCTCTTTAGATTAGCTAACAGTCTTTTTCAATGGAAATACGTTGCTCAAAATAGTCTAATAGTCATCTAGAAATAAAATATAGTTCATGACGTCACACCCACGTTGCTAACATCCTGAATTCCACTATATCTCATATCTATCGGACTTGTCCTCAAACAATGCTTGGCATAAATATGTTATAGATGTCGTTATCTGTTCAACAATATGATTCTACCGCCTGATTCTACAATTTAATGTGCCAGGCAACACTGGTGGATGTAAGGGTCATTCTACAGATTATGCCGTAATTATCCGGTAGTCAAAGTTTCCCTTTGCAGGCCTTCTTCGGACAGAGATATGAAAAGGAAAACTGTACGGCGTTTTGGTTTAAAATAACATTTTTCACAAAACGGATATTATGTATTGGGGCATCATATTGTTGTAGAATCAATGGAATCGGTTAAAAAAATGTTCTTAATAAATTGATTTTCTTAAAAAAAAAATATAATTAACCATAGGAAATGCTGTCTTTACCATGGAAAGTCTTGTAAGTTTCTACATTCATTTTTGCACTTTGGATCGATTGTGCTCTAATAGCAAGCCAAACCATAGCTTCACGCTCTCTGCTGTGCTGGTAATTTACAAGTGGAGTTTTCATAACTGAAAACTGCAGTACTCTAATCCTTCTTCTTACTCTAATCTGACTTCTTACTTGACTAGGTCCAATATCATATGCTCTCTAGTAAATTTTCGATCTCTCGATTAATCGATTTTCTTTGCTTACGTTATTCACAGTGGTTTTTTTTACCTTCTTTTTAAATTCGAGTATTTAGAGCTTGCAATAGCTGTTTTTACCGTGAGATACTTGCCTTGATATCTGCTTTAGACCTGATTGTTGATCATGAGAGAGATTTTTTTCATTTTCAATTTTAAATTTTCAAGGTTTTTTTTATTTCGGTTGTTATACTTTATATAGTTTCATTGTCCAATTTCCCGCACAATGCCGTGATAGAAATATTCTTGCGAACGATAAACATCCATCTTGTTAGGTTTTTTATTTATTTATTAATTTTTTTGTTGTTATTATTTTTGTAATCTAAAGCAATTGCCTTTCCCGATGCTAACTAAGACTAAGCTGTCGACAAAAATAGTTTAAAATTAATTAAATTTTTCTTGCTAAAGGTAATGAAACAACATAAATTTTTAGCAGCAAAAAACTGTCAAATTAATATTTCAATGTAAAAGTGTAGTAAAACCAGTCAGAACCAATTTAATTTGCTTTTAATGCTTCAAGTGTATTTGTGGGCCTTTGTCATTCACAAATGCCAAATTTCATTACACTTTCTAACCATAAAAAACGTATGGCAAGAAGAGTCAAGACAACACAGCCACCATGAAATTAAACGCAAAAATTATGTACATCCTCTTCCTGCTAAGGAACCCCTTAAAACTTATTTGAACTTAAACAAAATAAAGCCTACTTTAAGGTGTTTTTCTTTTTGCAAAAATTCAGTCACATAGAAAAAAGTTACGCTTTAACACTCTCTGGCTGAATACAAAGAGTAAATATTATATTTTTAGTATTTTCATTACATTAAGACTAAGCTCTCCTCCCCCTCTATGTTGTACTGCTTAGAAGAAAAATGTCAATTTCAATAATAACTTTCACCTTGCTGTCTATATGTATAATGTGCTTGCTAGCTTTTCGCTATAGCAAGACAACCAAACCTAAAAATATGCTTCAATTTTTCTTTTTCAAAGAAGAGAATTCATAAAATCAACTTTAAAAGTACGTGTATAAATGTGTGTGTGTATGCAGAAAGGATACACAAATAAATGTCTACGTGTAACGAAGAGGGAGTAAAATAGAAACCTCATTTAAACCCTTGTGCCTCCTTTTCATCTGGCAATAAAAGAATGTGGTAAAAGGTCGTTATTTCTTGTGCTTTTTTTTTGTCTTTTTCTTCTGCTTTTTGGCCTGCCTGCCTGCCTGGCTGTCTTTATGCATTTATTCCCTTTTGTAGCATATTTTTTCCATTTATATATTAAATGTCTATAATTTATTTTGTGGATGTATTTGTATTGCTTTCATGGAATCAGGTAAACTTATTATTGCTAAAAATTTTGGAATTCTTAAACAACCCCTGTTTGAAATAAATGGATATTTTGTTGCCCATTGCTATTTCATGACGGCTACGAGGGCAGTTCTTAAACTATCCAATATGGTATCTTAAGAGTTAAAAAAATCTCTCGTTTATCTCCCATAACTAGTGAAAGTTAAAAAAAAAATTATTACGGATGTTATGAAAAATATAATATTGTTCTTGCAACCATATTCTGTTTAAATTCTCGCTGAATAAAATATGGTAAGCTGGGAAATTCTTTCAACTTTCAACTTATTTCTTTTTTTTTTCATAAGGTAAAGAAAATCGGTTATCACCCTCGTAGAAAAGGTCACTGTTGGTTTTATGTATTTTATAAGAAAAAAGCTATAAAAATATACATATTTTTGCCAAAAATTTTTCTTTATCAAGTTTCTATTCCACAGCCATCCATGGTGTGTTAAAACAATCGAATATTTGTGTTCCTTTTCGTAATACACTACTACCATCTAATTTTATTTTGTATTAATAAAATCTCATGAATCATTTAACGAAAGCGGGTCTTTATACGAAAATATAGTTGAAAACTAAAGTTTTTCCATTTATCTTTTACAACACAAAAAAAAAGAATTGCTATGAGTATCATTAGAAATGATTAATGTTTTTTCTGGCTTTTTTTCTAGTTCGCTTTTTTTTAGCTATAATAATAGAATATTCCTTTTTCTTGTAGCCTAAAATTATGCAATATATTTTCTTAAGGTTAAATTTTTCCAATCAGTAGAGTGCCTAAAGGTAGGCCATTTATTTTATTTTCTTTTCTTTAACATGCGGGTTTGGAAATAAAATTTAATTGGCATTATTATTCTAACAGAAAAAAAGTCTATAATAAGGCGGCAATTTTATTACATATTTTTGAGTAAAGTATTGCATACTTTAAGGATAATTGCAAATGAATTATAATAATGATTTTAAACAGGTGAACAGAGAGAAGGTGGATTTGAAACTGCGTAAGGGTTTCAATAATAAAAATTATAAAAAATACATACAGAAAATTTGAAATCTACAAAGTATAAACCGTCTATATGATGACTATAAAAATAAATTAATAGAATTCCATGACTTGTAAGACTTTATGATAATTTTCTACTCAAGTCATTGTATAATTATTTCCATCCGAGTGTAAATAATAGAAAATTACTTAATAGATCCTTACAATATGCAATATATTTTGTTATTTTTTTTTTTTTTTTAATAATTCAGACACCTGAATATAGGCTGTATATTTTATTAAATTGAATATATGATGTTGCTAAGAAAATTTAATTATTATATTATATTATTTATTTTATTATATTATCATTTAAAGTTGAAAAAGAAATCACTTAATAAGAACGGAATTTTATTGCCTAGATATGAGCTAATTAGTGCATACTTTAAGGCTGGTAGTAAGGAAATTTCAAGCACTTCAAAAATGAAACGAAAAGGTTTTCAATAATTTAAGATTTATAAAATGAAAAATAAATAAAATACTCAACTTTACCATACCCAATGGAAACAGATATTTGTATGGTTATATTACATAAAGAATAAAAGTTCCAAAAGTATATTCGAATCTAAAAATTAATTATTTTCGATTTGGGGTGTTAACACCGTTTAGGTAGCGCTTAGGTAGCTAAAAAATTTGCGGGAAATTTTTCACTTTTGCGGCTACCTAAGCGCTACCTGAACGGTGTTAAGAATCATTCCTAGGAAGTTCATATGTTCTAGAAAGTTGTTTATTGAGATCTTAGGTTCATTTTTGTAGTTGATTATTTCCTTGAATTTCGAACGGTTTGCTACCTATGGACCTGAACAGGGGAAAAAAGGTAAAAAAAATTGAATTTTTAAAGTTTTTGCGATTTGGACCTTGAAGATGAAGTTTTTTTGATTTTATATGTTCACAATTCTTGTTCTTTATGACAAGAGCTACAACTTTGCCTCAGAGAGTATATCAAAATTTCAAACGGTTTGCAAAATATGAGCTTGAGGAAATGATCATTTTTTGCAAAAATTACATCGAGGCCCCACATCTTTGAGGGTCCATAAAAAAAACCTGGAGGACTTTGGGCAAAACTGGGTGACAGGGGTCTTTTTGTTTTTGGTCTTTTATCACGTAGTGGTGTCCGTATATGGTTATTTTTTCCGTGTTGCACTGTGTAATCGGTGACCAGTCTAAATTTTACAAAGAATATGTTCAGCGAGTACTATTTAGAAGAGAAGAGTCCAGATTTCTTAAACTTAGACTAGCTTTAGTAATAACCTCAAGGCATTTTTGTAGCCATGGGATGATAAGGCCCTAATAGCAAGCCAAAATATTATATCACCCGTATAACGACTTCTGTAAAAGTTGTCCAAATAATAGAGAGGCTACTCCCCTCTCATTTCCCCTTTCTCTGGGAAAGGCACACTCTCGCAGATTTATTAAATGAGCCGGTTTGCATTAACTGGAGAGTTGCGACCGTTAACTTATGGAACTTGTTCCCAGATATCTTTTAAAGTATTCTTATAAATGTTTCCGAAAAACTGAAAACAGCTAGTGGTTTATGCTCGATTTTCAAAATTAGTTTCGAAACTAGTTAATTTTTCTTGTTAATTTTAATTTTTTATTTTTAATGATAAAAAAATAATTCCTATGTTATGAAATAGGACAGCGGTATTTCCATTAATTTTTGGAATTTTTCTCTGTCTGTCCATCTGTGTTCGTATCATGTACAAACTATTGGATGAATTTTAATACAATTTTTTGGGGCACCTTAGTGCTTCGTTTTAAATACACTTTTTCCTATAAAAATATGTATATCATTTCCAAGGGAAAATAAGGAAAAAGAGGTGAAAGTACACACAGATTTATTGGTACTGCATACAGGGCAGCATCTTTAATTTTTGTTTGTAGGAAACTTTAAACACTATTTACAAAATTCTACAATAATTTTAAAATTTTTTATATAAATTTTAGAATTTTATATAAAGCCTATGTTCGATATCTGAAGAGCTATTTAATTAAAAGTCTTAACATTTGGTATGGATTACTTCCAAAGCAAAATGTTTCGTCAGAACGCTGGAAACTGCTAGCAGTGATATACGATTAGCAATGTAACGTAAATCTCAACATTTCATTCTCAGTGGTATGGAAAAGGAAATTAGAGGATATAAAGATTTGTCTTCAGTTTTAAATGAATTACTTATAAATATGAAGAAAGTCATTAGAAAAGTTTTAGAAAGTCATTATTTTTTTTGGACGAATTTCCTTAACATGCTATAGCCCATTTTATAGTCAAACAATAGCATTATATATTACACTATCTAAACACTGATTTTTTCTCTGTAAAATTCATTAGCGTCATATTTTTTTAATCGCCACAACAATTTGTTACAATCCCTGGTCAAATTTTGCACTTATATACTTTCCACAGTTTTAAACATTTAAATTCTTTTTTTTTGTATTTAAATTTTCCGTGTTCTAAGTACATTAACTTACGAGTCTTATTTTGCAATTTGCTTTTTATAAAGTAGTGCTTTATACACGATATAAAAACGTTGTCTGTAAATAAATAAATATTTTATTTCCATTTTATATTTTATATGTTTTGCAAAAGAGATTTGCTGCTACTTACAAATGTATTGATTTTTTTCACAGATCAAATGAATATATACACAGCAATTTAATCTGGAGTAAAAATATAGCAGCTTAAGGAAAAATTAAAATTAAATTAAAAAACAACTAAACAATCTTCTAAATATTTGTTTTTTTTTA
This sequence comes from Phasia obesa, assembly GCA_949628195.1. NCBI lineage: Eukaryota > Metazoa > Arthropoda > Insecta > Diptera > Tachinidae > Phasia > Phasia obesa. Next base: position 117,485,966 of record OX451219.1, on the reverse strand, counting down.
GTTGTTATCAATTATTAAAAAAAATAAATAAAAGTGGGAGTAAGCAAGTAAGAGTGCTATATTCGGCCGTCCCGAATCTTATATACCCTTCACCATAGTAATTCTAAATATTGTGTTACCCTCTTATGTATCTTTGAAAGTTTTTAGTAAATTTTATTGAGAAAATTGTTAATTTTTTTTTAAATTTTATATTTATGTATATTTAAAGAAAAAAATTTTAATTTTTTTTTTAATTTTTTTGTACAATATTTTTTTTAATTTTTTTTTTTTTTTGAAAATTTCTTGTAAAAATTTTTTTGGATTTCTTTGTAAACAGTTTTTATAAAAAAATTTCGGTAAAAATTAGGAACTTCTTGCAATCTATATTGCGTTAGAATGGTCAGACTAAAGCAAAAAAATCCATAAAAAATTTCCTCATATTGACACCCCTAAAGGGCCTATAGTGGGAACCCTGTGGGTCTATTGGCTACTTCTATATGTATTGCTTTCTATAAAGGCCTTTAATACAAATCAAAGCAGAAAAACCTTACTAACCTAAAAATAAACACAAAATCGTTCCTCGCAGGGTGTTATTGATCCCCCGAGATCTGTAAGCACTCTTTGCGATCTACCTGCCGCGTTGTAATATTTATTTAACAAAAAAAAAAAAAAAAGAAAAAAAGAGAGTGATTAAAACCGAAAATAAATTTAAAAAACATGAAAAAATATAGGTGGACGTTGTTTTTTGTCCGCAGCCTCCTAAGAAATGATCTGATCGTGCTGAATTGCAAACCAAAACTTTTAGAAACTATGCCTGGCAGATTGGTTTTCATAACTTTGCTGGCATATCCACACTTTTGTTTAAATATTTCCTGGCCAATTTTAAGAAATAGAGCTAAAGTTCGTGGACCAGTGTTGCATTTTCTTCCTCAACATATGGTTGTTTGTGAAATTGTTGGCATAAGGCTTAGCCTAAAAAAAAATCTGATCACAAAAATAAATTATTTCATGCGGCATCGTCTTGTTAAAGTCGTATGACATCTATATTAATATTATTCAATTAAAGCAGAAAGAACATTTTCATTATAGTTAGTTATCGAGACCCAGGGACAGTCACAGTAAAGAAGCAGAGTCTGTAAAATAAAACTGCTTTGTCTGGAGGCAATGACAGTAACTGCTTGACCAGTTTTATTTTTTAAGAATTATGGTCCAATTATGTCTCCAGCCCAATAACCAAATTAAGCAATAACATTTTGTGGATCAAAATTATATTAGGCTTCCATACCCTGAGGTTAAAACCGGCATCCTTTTAATACCGCTGTATCTCTTAAACAAAAATTTTTCGAAATTTTTACAGAAGATGTATCGCTAAAACAATAGATAATAGAAATATATAGTGACCCGCATACAACAACCAAATAATTTTTAATAAATCCTAAAAGTAATATGCTTTAAATAATACACATCACGGTTGCCAGATTAGGGGATTTTCCCCTGGATTTAGGGAATTTTTTTCATTTAGGGCAGAATTTTGGGGTTAACATTTGTTAGGAGAAAAAATTGGGGTTTAAAAAATATTTAGGGTGTTTTTTTGGGGATTTTTTATGTTTTACCAGATGCTTAATTGGTCAGAGGCTTAATTGGTTTTGCAACCAATAAATTAAAAATATGTAACAATCGGCTCTCTGATAGGTTCTTCTAAACTATTTAAACAACGCGTAGTAGAAAGCCAATTTTTTTTATGCGTGTAGTATGTCATGAACGAACTGTAATTTTAAGAATACTCTTACAACAACACAAGAAACATCCCAGAAGTAAATTTAAGGAGGCCTTCTCAATTCAGGCCTTTTATAAGGCATGCTTAGACCTTTTCTCGGAGACGATCCTCCTTTTTGTGTGCCTTTCAAAGAAGGCCTTGGCTCTTTTTTTCTAAAAGATCCAGTTTCTACTTCCTACTTTGCTTCTGTTGAGAGAAGTACATTAGAAGGACAGTAAGGAAAAATAAAAACGTGGTTTGTTAGTTGGTGTTTTGTTAAAGTTTTAATATTCTGTAATATTATTCTATTAACATGCATAATTCTCATTGTGTTTTGTAGATTTTTATTACTTATAGAGTATTTTTGGCTTCTCTAGAATTAGGAAAAAGGTTTCCTGATGATTTGGCCTGAGCAACCAACAAATAAATTGCATTTTTGTTATGGCTAATTAGCATAATATTAAATAATTAATATTTTAGGGGATTTTTTTTTAAAAAAGCTTGCTTTTAGGGGTTTTTTTATTTTCTTTTAGGGAAGAGAGAATAAAAATCTGGCAATCGTGACACACATTCCCATTTACAGTTGCCAGACGAAATTAAAAAAAAAATCTTCAAATATTTACGGACTTTCTGAACTTTCGAAATCTTAAATCTTGGGATTTTTCAAAATCAATTCCGAACAGTATCCATACAACAGATATACAATTAAAAATAGAATGTCATTGATGGGAACTCAAAAGAATTTATTTAGCCGATCGCTTTCTCTATATAGAAATTTCGTAAAAATTAAGTTTTATTTCCAAATAATTTTTTAAATTTATATTTTCATCGTTCTAGCTTTTAATTTAATTAGTAATTATTTTTTTACAACCTCTCAATTGAATACGGTGACAAGTTTGTATAAGAATTTATGGAAGCAGAAATAGAAAAGTATTCGGTACAAAAATGGTGCTGAGCATGATTTCAAAAAGAAGTTTAGCTTGTTTCCCTAGAATGGCTTAGGGTGATCTTGCTACTGAGTCACAAAAACTAAAATAATGTGCTGATTTTTTATGTGTTTTTTTGTTGTCAATAATTAAAATAAAAACAAAACTCTGAGTGAAGCATTAAAAAATCGTAAAAATTTTTGCTATAATTTTCGCCCTTTCATTATTGTCATCAATTGAAAAAAGGGGTGTAGAACTTTTATGTAGATTTTTTTTCTTAACTGACTGAATTTCATACTAGACTCTTTTGAAATGCAAAAATTACAGAAAACACAAAAAAAAGTAATCTGTTGTTTAATCTTTACTTCTTCTCATATTCCATGCAACATGAAAGGGAAATGAGTTCGAAAGTATGTGTTTTTTCAAACATTTTTATTGTCTGTCTTGTGGTTTTAAGAATCGTGCAATTTATTAAAGAATTTATTTTATGGTTGCTACATATTGCATATTTTGTATTTACAACAGCTTTTCATGTCATTTCCACAACAAAACACATGTTCCATTTGTAATCTGCTATAGATTTACCAACAATATCTTACATATATTTTTTTTTGTTTTTGTTAAACAAAATATTTAAGAGGAAAACCAAAATTCTGAAAAACAATTCATTTCAAGCTTCATTTAATATAGTTAAGCTTAAAGAGTAAAGTAAGTAAAGTAAAAAAAAAATAAATCTTTAAATATTTAATTACTAAACAAGATTTTGCTATAGAGACCTTTGCAACCAACCACTTGACCATATGGTGAGACATTTTATTATTATTATTTTTTTCTCTTTTATCCTACGCCCTTCTTCAAGTTTTTTAAGGTATATAATATTCTTTGTGTTGCCTCTTAAAAAAAAGGAAACTGTTTATGAGTTGTATGAATATGTTGATTATTTTTACAAGTGTCCTTGTGTTGCAAAGAGCACTAAAGTCAACACTGACTGGTAGAAAAATAAACAATTATTTTTAAGGAATTTCAAGGAAAGATATTAGGGCTTATAACACACATGTTTTAGACAAATAATAAACATATGAATCATAAATTTTTGTTTACAGACCTTAAATAATTTTGTTTAGTTTTTGTTTATTTGGGGGAGGAGTTTTGTATTAAAGTCGGCATATATGACCACATCAACTGAAGCAGAGAACACAATTTAAGACTATAAAAATGAAAATAGTTTCTTGAAATGTTTAATAAAATAACGAAAAGGTTGTTTTTTGGATCAAAAGTAACCTATTATATCAGTTATTACTAGGTAATGAAGGCTGCTTTCTTGCAAGGATTCAATTTGCAAAGGTTGATTAAGGATTAAGGCAATTCAAAACCAAAAAAATTATTTCTTTTAAGTCTAAATGCTTTAAGAATATAATTAGTTTATTATGATATAAAAAGTATTTATAAAAATTCTTAAATATTAAATAGGTAGACTTTGCTGCCACGTTTTTTCTGCTTCCTATCTCCTCATATTCTGCATATTAGTTTCATGCTTTTTAAATGCTATTTGTGTCTTATCTTAACAAAAGCTCCAATTTTCAATTGGTCTTTGGAATAATGTTTTTTATAATCGTATATAAATAGCTAACTAATCCGTTACCGTTAAGGTAGGTAAGAACAAGCTGTGTTTGTTTTGTCCATTTTAAAACGTTGCGGGTGTGGGCAAAAACGGCGTTCAAAAATATCTGCTGAATTTGAATTTTAACCAACCGTTTTCAAACATTTTCGTTTAATACGTACTTTTTCAGTTTGAAAATACTGCTAACGTTGCCGTAGAATCCATCACAGCAGATCAGGTGATGAAACACTGAGCGAAATAATGCCTAGTGCAGTGTAGTGGATATTGTCGTTATTCATGACTGTCCGTACATTTTTACCTGTTCGGTTAAAACTAAAAAAAAAAAAATAAGAACTCTGTGGCAACCATTATAGAGAACATGTAAAAACTAATGAAAGTTGCAATGTTTTTTAGGGTTACCTACCCGATAACTCCTTGAACAATTATTCAATAATAAAGCTAAAGAGTTTATTACCCGTAAAACAAAGGTTTGCACTTGATGGGTGGATGTGTGCCCTACCATCCTACAATATTTAATACTATATTTAAAGCACTATATAAAAAGTTTTATAATTAATTGATTAGTAGTAATAAACGTTGACGTAAAAAAGTTTTAAAAATTACTACGTCTCTGCAGATAAAATTAGTTCAACAAATTAGTACAAAATCGTGAAATTTTGTACCAATTTTATCCGGCTTCTTTCTGTTAATGTGAAGTAATATTAATTAAAGCAAATCATTATAAGCATACTCTTAGGATTTATTTATATTTGTAAAAAAAAAATATATTTCTTTTATTTTCTTTTGTTGTCTGACTACACACTGTGTAATTTTTTAAGTCATGGCAAAATAACCATATACGGACACCACTACGTCATAAAAGACCAAAAAAAAAGACCCCTGTCTCCCAGTTTTGCCCAAAGTCCTCCAGGTTTTTTTTTGTGGGCTCTCAAAGATGTGGGGCCTCGATGTCATTTTTGCAAAAAAATGATCATTTCCTCAAGCTCATATTTTGCAACCCGTTTGCAATTTTGATATACTCTCTGAGGCAAAGTTGTAGCTCTTGTCTTGTGCTTAAAATTTGTGGGGATTACTTTCAAAGCAAAATTGAACAAAATATTGTCCGGACGCTGATGAAGTGGTGAGCACAGATGGTCTTTAATATTAGCAAGTAGCTGTATAAACTGCGAGGATTTTAGGAAACGGTGTTTCTAGTCGTGTGTGCAGCCATTGTTTTCAATGTTTTAACGCCATCATGTTATTGCCAAGTTTTCAGAATACAAGCTTTTTCAAAGGCAGCTTGTTTTTATAGGAGTGTTTTTTACACAATAGTGGAATATAACATCTCCCAAAATTATCTGATATTAGTCTTATCAATACTTCGTATGGTATTTACCATAGTTTAATATTACCAAGTGATATTACAGTGCATCAAAGCGCGGTATTGTGGCATCTCAGGGGGTCGCACCAACTATATTAACATAACTCATAACATTTGATTAAAACTAGGAAAATCTGTATAAATCAAAATCAGTCACAACAGCAAAGGCAAAACGTTCAGGAGAGACCAACATCTGTTTTGGTTGTATTTTTCTTATTCGATTTTACTTCGAAAGTAATCCACACCATCCATCCCTGGATAAAATTCTAAAATTTATATAAAATTCTAAAGAAATATTGTAAAGCTCTGTAGGGCCTGTTATACATAAAAAATGTGTATGAAAAAGTCATAAAAAAATATTGCATAAGTAATACTCTCTTTTTACTGTGGAAAAACATTGAAATGTTTCTGGCAACATTTTACCAAAGCCGTGAAATCAAGCAAACGGGCATTATTTCATGTGGATTTTTATAAAATTTTTGTGAAATAATGTGTTATACTTAAAAACAATAAAATCGTATAATTCTTTCAAATCGCGAGATAGACACCACATTTTAAATGTCAAATTTACCTTGTGAAATAATAAATGTTACTCAACATTTTTCACAAATTCGAACAGAGTACTAGGCTTTAAGCCTTGACATTTACTTTATTTCATTTGCTTTGCTTTATTTCACAGCTTTGGTAAAATGTTGCCAGAAACATTTCAATGTTTTTCCACAGTAAAAACAGAGTACTACTTCTGCAACATTTTTTCATGAATTTTTTCTACAAATTTTTTATATATGTAGTTTGACAGCATTCCGCATGAAAAACTGAACAGAGTACCAGGCTTAAGGGAGCAAAGTCAAAATACAAATTAAATGCAAATTTTATTCAATTGGCTATTTGGCAATAAGTACATAATTCATATTTTGTCATTATTTTAAAACAGCGCCATCTGTTGATAAAAGATGCCTTAAAGTATGCAGTACATTTAAAACGGTACAAAAAATCTGAGTTCTTTCACTGCTTTTTCTCCACTTTCTCTTGGAAATAATATATTTTTGCTGAGAAAAGTATCCTATATTGGAATAAGGATACTAAGGTAACTCCTCACAAATGGAATGCACGATATTATTATATTATTTTCGTGCTCAGAAAGGAATGAATGGTATATGTCTCAAAATCGGGTTTGATGATGCCAGGCATTCTTATTCTAACGAACGCGCAATCAGGACCCTAGTTTTTACTCAAAATCGATATAATTCTGCCGAATATCTAAAGAATATTTAATATCTATTTTGAATATTTAATATCTATTTTGAAAATGCGGACCATACTGGTTTTTAAAATAAACGCGTATGTCATCACAGATCACCTAAAGCGAAAGGTGTAAAAACTCAAAATATACTTCTACTTTAATTAAAAATGTTAATTCAAAATGTGGCTATAAAAATAAGAGAGGCTCTTAAGGTACCTCTTTTAACAACAAACAACTAAAAAAATAATTCCTCACGTGTTTTCTTGCTTGTTATAAATTTTAATATTAAAAGTCTTTGTTTTTTAACTAGAGAAGAGCCCGAGTTAGTAAAAAAAAACAGTCACGTTTTTGATGTTCATTTGCTGTTTTTATTTCTTTATTTTTTTATTTGCCTTCTATGGCTGGCGTCAAGTCATAAAATTCATTAAACTTTTTTTCCACTTAAAATTACTTTGTGTATTTTATTGTTTATGTTTTGCAATAACAAACAACAACAGAAAAACGTAACAATTTCATATAAAAAAAATTAAATAAATTTAAACTGAATATTATTTTTTTTGTCAGCTCCAAATATGTACAATAAAATGTAATACAAACAAATCTCTAAAGTTGTTAATAATACTTAGATTTTGTTTTTTTTGTTGGTTTGAAGATTTTTGTTTATTTCGAAATGTTAACAAAAAAAATTGTCACGTTCTCCAAACTTTTAAAACATTTCATGTAACAAATTATGTCTGTCATTTTGTATGGCTGAGTGCGCTGTGAATAAAAGCAAATTTGTTCTTGTTTAACAGTGACATCACAATTTAATACAACATTATTTTCCATAACAATAAAAAATATTGTTAAACCAAAAATATCGCAAATGTGAATAAAAAAAATACACATAAATAAATTTACAAGTAAGAGTGAATACAAAGCAAAAATGTAATAAAATCGGCTGAAGTCAAAGAGAAAATATAACAGGGGAAAGGGAAGATCAGAGAGACAGATTTTTAGTGTGATAGTAAAGCTTCGCTCATGGCAACACTACAATTGCATGTTATGATTATTTTAGAACAGTGTTGCAAGCGCCTCTGGTGTTATTTAGGCGAATTAGTTTGAAGCTTGCACAGCTAATTTATAATTATTTTACTTCGCCGGCGATTTAGTGCTATGTGGTAATACCGGAGGAGGGCGCTATGATATGTATTATTATAAAGAGAAGTTAATACAGAAAAATTGATGTTGCCACGACGCTGTACTAAACTCGTGATCATTGCTTAGTCAACGTGCTAACCACTTAAGCTACAGCGAGGAACAAACTAAATAAAGCCAATAGTCTTAAGCAGTCGATTCCAATCATTGAAGCAAGCGCTAGCTAGATAATCTGGCAATTTCTACAACTTTCAATTACTCGATTGTACTCAATACTATTTAATTGGCTACTCAATAGCACTCAATAGTTTCATTTATATAATAGCAACGGAATTTTATAATCGTTATAGTCAAATATTCTATTGAATTTATTTCTAAAAATACTACCCCAAAAGTATCGATTTTTTACCTTTGCGTATGGAGTACTCAAAAAATTTATGAAATACTCGATACTACTCAATACTTTGCCCAGACTACTAACAGATAATATTGTTGAGATTACATGGGGAACAAATTTTCAATTATTGTATCTTATTTTTCTTTAATTGTTAGAAGAATTTTTGTAATGCATTTTCTGGATCACTACATCCGTCTTCAGCATTCTTAGCATCTATCTGCGGTTAAATTGTAAAAATCAACTATTTAACCAACCAAACACAGACAAAGAAATACGATAAAAATCGTGATCAATCATCTATCATCAGTTGGTGAGGACGAAGTCTACTACCATCTAAAGCTTCCCTCTTGTTTGATATTTTTTTCATTTGTGTTCGCATCACGTAAAAACTACTGATTGGATTTTACCAACATTTTATGAGGAGGTACCTTGGCATCCTGACTCCAATATAGGATGTCTTCTGTTCCTCAAAAATATCTCATTTCCAAGAGAAAGTGGAGAAAAAGCAGTGAAAAAACTAATTTTCCGGTTTAAAACTGGGATATACTAAACATTTGATTGTATTTTTTGATTTGTATTTTTACTTTGTGGAATTACAACGTTATTAAAATATTTTAAACACCTTTTGCAGAGTTTTACAATAATTTTTAGAATTTTTTATAAATTTTAGAATTTTTTATAAATTTTAGAATGTTTTATAAATTTTAGAATGTTTTATAAATTTTAGAATTTTTTATAAATTTTAGAATGTTTTATAAATTTTAGAATTTTTTATAAAATTTTAGAATTTTTTATAAATTTTAGAATTTTTTATAAATTTTAGAATTTTTTATAAATTTTAGAATGTTTTATAAATTTTAGAATTTTTTATAAATTTTAGAATGTTTTATAAATTTTAGAATTTTTTATAAAATTTAGAATTTTATGCAGGCATGGGTACATTTAGATAAAGTAAATACTTAAACCATAACTGAAGCACTATAAAAATAAGAGTCTTACAATTGGTGAGGAATTCTTTGAAAGCAAAATCGAACAAAATATTGTCGGGACGCCCACAACGTTGCGATCACAGCTACATAGCTTGTAATAAAAAAAATATTCTTTCAATCTAGAGAGAATAAAACGAACTTAAGCCTGACTTCAAAATTGCATATGTACATTGATAACTTTGTTAATATTATATAACCCTTTTTAGGGCCACTTCCCACTATATTAGTCAGTCTCGTTCTGTCAAAATGGCATGGGTACACAAAAAGTATTTCAGTGCAAATTAGAAGTGCAGGTGTGTGGTAGACTTTTGGAGAGGTCTGTACGATTTGATAATCTATTAAAAAACTTTATAAAATCAGTTGCAAAATCTTCTTTTTATATAATAAAGGGTGTTTAAATTTGATGTTGATTTTAAATAAAACACAAATTATTTATATTATAAGTTATTGTCATTTGTTTTTTGATAAGATTGGTATGGTGTTCAATAATGTATGGAACAAAATATCGGTTAAATGGCCGCCGCGAACTCAGCGGTACACCTCCATCTGATGCTCCGAATTTTCGATGACCCTGAGGCATAATTGAGGTTCTATGCCATTAATGTGCCGAATTATCTCATCCTTTAGCTCTTGAATTGTTACTGGCTTATCGACGTACACATTTTCTTTCAAATAACCCCAAAGCAAAAAGTCCAGCGGTGTCAAATCACATGATCTTGGCGGCCAATTGACCACGTCACTACGTGAGATAACACGACCATTGAATTTGTCGCGCAAGAGACCCATTGTTTCGTTAGCTGTGTGGCAAGTGGCACTGTCCTGTTGAAACCACAATCATATCTTCTAATTCGGGCCATAAAAAGTTCGTTATCATCTCACGGTAGCGAACACCATTCACAGTAACTGCTTGACCGGCCTGTTTTTAGAAAAAATATGCCCGATGAAGCCGCCAGCCCATAAACCGCACCAAACAGTCACTCTTTGTGGGTGCTTTGGTTTTTCGACAATCACTCTTGGATAATCATTCGCCCAAATGCGGCAATTCTGCTTATTGATGAATTCTATGAAATAAAATATGCCTCATCACTAAGATGATTTTTTTTTTTTCGAAAATTGATCATCCAATTCATAATAAGCCTGAATAATTTTAACGGGTTGCTTGATTGTGTAGCTTTCCACGGTTCAAATTGAGTTAGTCTGAAATTGAGAAATGTCAAATTAAATGTAGAAAAAAACTTGACGTTTAGGTGTGCTTCACATTCAACATCGGCCCTTAATATTTAACCACTCGATAGTATGGCACTGTTTTACCTTCACTATTTTTACCTTCCCTATCTTTTGACTAGGACTTAATTATGTCAGATTGTTTTGTGATTGAATCGTACGAGAGTGTAAGATAGTGATAGCTTAAAAAAAATAAAACAACTTTTTATTTATTAATTGTGGTGCAGTCCTCGTACTTAGGTATTAAATTTACAACTTCTAGTACATATAGTAAATATGTGAAAAATTCATTCACTTAGTTGGAACGTTGTGTTTTATTTAGTTTCAGCTTATTTATTTTATGCTTTTTAGTTTGATAAAAAAATAAAAATTCTCTTAGAATTTATAAAAACTAATTTTAAATTGAAACATCAAATTTTAAATTGAAAATTGCTGGCAAATATTTATATGAATATTTTTTGTACATTTTAACAAGAGCGGCTGTGTTTTATGTAAATTCCATTTTAGATTTGCAAGTAGGACTAATGATATTTGATTGATTTAAATATAAAATTTTTCGTTGCTTTACGATAAAATCTGAAAAAATATATAATACGAAATGCGATATGAATTAAACAAAATTGAAATGCGGACAAAACTAAATCTGTCATCAAAAAAAAAAAAAAAAAAAATTATGTATAAATTTGATATTAAAGCGCAAACAGCAGAGTGATAAGTTACACTGGTCTGCAAACAAATTGGTCCCTGAACATAACTATGAGTGGAATATAGTGAACTCAACTCGCGTATCACGTACATTTTATTATGGGCATGGCTAATATTTTCCCCTAAACAAGGCGACCACGCTAACTTATTTCATAATAACTTTTTGACGGGTTGCCCGATTTGAATAATTGTAACAGCAAGATATGCTGGATAAAATTACCTTTAACACAACCTTACAAATTTTTTTTTCATTTTCAACTGTTTCGGAGTTATTCAGAAATTGGTGGTGAAGCTGAACAAATAATTTTTAATGAAATATACTGGGAATAAAATAAGTCGTAAATGATGAAAATCGATACACAAATGTTGATTTGTTTATTCACAATTAAATGCAGGTACCTACTTTGACAATCATTGTGTAACACATTAATAGGTCGATTATGGATGGTAAAGCTACCCATACCCGGCATGTTTTTTACATATGACTTTTTAACTCTGTGAGTCAGATGTAATTCTGTATGTCCGTTAAAATTGAAACAATGAAACAATGTAGATGTCAGTTGGTTTGTCAGATCAAAATAGAACATGCTCTGTATTTTACAGAAGCAATATTTTAACAGCCTCAAACGACATGTTTGTGTTTTACAGGGGGAATTTTGACATGTCAAATGTAAAAAACATGTCGTGTATGTGTACCTTAACCAAACTTTAGTTCAATTCATATTATGCATGACAACTTTTTTCGGTTATCGTTATTTTGACAGAAAGGCAACCGAAAATGAATGTAAGCAAGCATACACTAAATAAAAAATCACATAAAAAACGCGTAAGAAAAGAGAAATATATGAAATAAAATTCAAAGTGATAAAAAATAAAATAAAATTCGATCAAGGAAAAATACATAAATTTTTTTAAATCCTAAAATTTTTTTATTTTGATCCCTTTTTTTCTCTTTAATATGGCTTAAAATGGATCCACAGCCACTGCCATTCTTCTGCACAACTTTTGAGCCTTTGGAAAATTTCAAGTGCATTTTTTTCAAGCTTCTACAGTGCATTCTGTTGTGTCACCATTTTAATGCAATGTAGATTGCAGGAGGATCCTAATTTCTGCAATATAGATTGCAGAAGGTTCCTAATTTTTACAAAAACTTGTAAAAAAAATTAAAAAAAAATTTAAAAAAAAAAAAATTTAAATAAAAATTTAAAAAAAATATAATAATATTTTATAAAATATTTTTAAAAAAAATATTAAAAAAAAAATTTCCAAAAAAGTTTCTATAAAAATTTTACAAAAACTTTACAATAAAAACAAAAAAAAATTTTTTTTAATAAAATTTTTACAAAGATTTTCTATAAAATTTTTACGGCTGCTTGCAAAATGGCCCTATGAAAAATCGCCCAAATACAAAAATGAAAAATTGACGAATGAATAATCACCTTAAAGAAATGAAAGATTGTCCAAAAAAGAAAAATGGAAATTTGGCCCAAAAATTGTGAAAAAATACCCAAATATAAATGAATAATCGCCCAAATTTATTTAAAGTTTTTTAATTAAAAATATAAATATTAAAAATAAAAATATAAAAGTGTCAATAGTTTTAATAAGGGCATTGATATTGGTTTAATTTATCGAGAAAGCTTTCAGCTTGCAACTTCTGTATGTAATCTTTGATCAAAATTCAAGAAAGCTGTAACACCTGCTGCTCCTCGAAGTGCTGCCAAAGGAACTCTGAGTAACCGTCGCTACAAACTTTGCTAAATTAAATCGTTGATTTAAATTAATTGAACAGTTTTTTTCTAATGTTAACACTTTTCTGCGGTTTAAGGTAAACTTTATCAGTACTTATTATAAGTGGTAATTTTTTATTAAAAATATATCGCTTTTAGCAAAAATGGGTGATCTTTCATTAAAACATTTGGGCAATTTTTCATTATGAAAAATCGCCCAAAAATATAAAAATGAATTATTCTTCAAGAATTACGAAAAAACACCCAAAATTTTTGGGTTACTTTTCATATGAAATCTTACCCAATTTTGTATGAAGATTTCTTGGGCAATTTTTCATTTATACTTTTGGGCGATTTTTCATAAGGTCATTTTGCATACAGCCAATTTTTACACAAAATTTTTAATAATAGTTTCCAAAAAAATTGTCTATCAAATTTTTACAAGAAAAATATTCTATAAAATTTTTACAAAAAAAAAATTTCTACAGAATTTCAGGCGACGATATATACCGTGGTGAAGGGTATAGAAGATTCGGCACGGCCACATATAGCACTCTTACATGTTTTGTTTTTCTTCTTATACTATTGTATTCTAAATAGGCAACCATAAAAAAAATAAATACAAAAGTAAGAGTTATACATATACCGCTTCAGTATATCTACCGTTTGCGAAAGGTTTTTATCAAAACGTTTTAGTATTATTCTCATTGTTTTCTTTTTTCTACCTGAGTAAGTTTAAATGAATGTACAGTTTGTTCTATTTTTGTTTTATTCCTGCAAAAAAACTACACAAAACGAAAGCAAACATTTAGTTCTGTTTATTTTTGTACTCTGGAATTTAATATAAAATCTATTTTGCAACATACTAACTGCCTGTCCCACGATGTCGCTTGATAACGTTCGTTCGCACAAATACATTTAAAACTAAGACAAATTCAAACATCAAGTCTATACAAAGTAAATATATAAACAATATCTGCATCACTTGAATACTTTCAAAACAAAAGAAAAATTCGCACAAAAATATTGTCAGGAAGTTGATGATGTCGCAGGCATCACCAGTAATGCATATTGAAAATTTATTCGAAATGAAGATATACCTTTTTAACACTTAATATATATAATTCTTATATGTATATCTTATTTTTAAATAATATCTCTACATAAGTACGTTTGGATTTTGAACAAACACTTCTTAGCTGTTACTACTACTACTTCTACTACTACTACTACTACTACTACTACTACTACTACTACTACTACTACTACTACTACTACTACTACTACTACTACTACTACTACTACTACTACTACTACTACTACTACTACTACTACTACTACTACTACTACTACTACTACTACTACTACTACTACTACTACTACTGTTACTGTTGTTATAATACACAGTTTAGCCACGCTTCTATTTATTTGACTTAACATTTTTATAGCCGTTTATGTATTGTTCAACGATTATTAACTTTAACTAGTGATAGTTCTCTTTTGTAATATTATATCTGCCCGTTTTGATTTATAATTTATCCTCATTTAAATTATAGCTTTCAATTCCACAAAAACAAAAAATAAATAAAATTAAAAAAAATCTCCATAAAAGTGTCTTTCTAAATCATCGCAATATTTATCGGTCCTTGTCAATTATCGACAGCAATTTTTTTGCTGTAATCTTATGTTTCTTCAGCTTAAAAGCGAATGAAATGCTCTGACTGTGTAAAGTTAAAAAACGAAATCGTTAAAGATTACGACTGCTATTTGCAAATTAAATTATCGCTCATAAAAATTAATTGGCGTTTTAGTAGAAAAGAAACAGCATTAAATAAAAGATTTTTTCGAAAAGCTGTCTGCTTGTTGCCTAATAGTTTTAGTGCTTTTTTCCGATTAAGAAACAAGACTGAAAAAAAATAAATAAATCAATAATTCAAAAGTATTTATTTTATTTTATTAGCATTTTATTTTATTTCATTTCATTTTATTTTATATTATTGAAATTTATTTGTTGCAAAATTAATTTTTTGTTTGCAGTATTGTTTTTGCTTTTTTGTTACTGATAATTGATTGATTTACTCGTACATTGTATTGTTGTCTTGAATTGGTGTCGTATTTTATAACACTATAGAGAAAGGGTGTTTAATGGGAATAGGCAGTTGTTAAACATATGTATGTATTGTGGCCTCATATAGTAATATAGTAATTAGTGACGCTTTGTTTGACCCACATGGTGTTCACATTTATATCTTCCAATTTGTAAAGACTTGTCTTATGTGCTACAAAAACGTTTGTATCCTTTCTCATAGGCTACATCAATACTTTCGGCAGATCTTACATTTCAATGACATACGGGTGATGGCTTATAATATTCTGTACTAGTTGATCATATGAAAGAACGGGAGCATGTACATATGTACATACTCGTATATCGTTGCGTAAATCAATTTTTATTCCTTAAAGAGTTGATGCATACAGTAAATTGCCATGATGACCTTTCTTACTTGTCTTAAAAAATACCAAAATACCCAATATTATTGGGTGCTTTGTACGTTGGCTTGAGTCGCCGGCCGCAACATGTATTAATTTTTAAGATTCCATACCCAAAGTGTAAAAACGTATCCCTATTGTTTTCTCTACAACGTCTGTCAGCGACTTATATTTATAGATCTGCAATAGGTAGACTTTTGGGAATTTTCATACTAGATGTATAACTGTTGCCGCTATAGCAACAAATACTAAAACTTATAGGGTATTCCGATAGAGAGTTGTTATTCACGTATAGCTTTTTTTTGTAACTGTAAATTTACAAACAATAATTAAAATTTAGATCGCTGTATAAACAGCTATAAAAAACTAAATCTTATAATTAAAGGGTGTTCCGATAGTGACGTGATTTACATGTAAACAACCTAATTTTTGAACCATAATAGGTAGACTCTTGAAATTTTCACAGTAGGTGTATAACTGCGGCCGCTATAGCAAAAAATACCAAAACTTAAAGGGTTTTCCGAAAGCGACGTGTTATTAGCGTATATGTGTTTATTTCTTGAACTGTAGGAGGCAGACACTTAAAATTTACACAAATTAATAAAAACTATAATCGCTATATAAACAAGTATAAAGGGCTTTCCGACAGCGACGTGATTGGCATGAATAAGACCTATTTTTTAACCATAATACTTAAAAAAAATTAAGACAAGTAGTAAAAATTAAAAGATGTTCCGACAGTGACGTGATTTGCAAGAATATAGTCTAAGTTTTGGACCATAATAGGTAGACTCTTGCAATTTTGTAGAAAATTTGTTGCTATAAAAATTATAAAAAAATTAATAGGTGTTCCGGCAATGACTTGTTTTTTACGTATATTGCCTTAATTTTCTATAGAAAGTGTATTACCATGGCTGCTATAAGAACAAGTAATAAATTTTAAAGGGTGTTCGATAGTGATGAGATTTTTGCGAATGTGGATTTAACTTTTAAAACGTACTTACAGAGTTTGCAAAATTATGTTCGCTACAGCAAGAAATAAAAAAAATAATAAAGGGTTTTGCGATAGTGACACAATTTTACGTATGTACGTGTGTAGCCTTATTTTTAAACCGGAATAAGAAGATACTTAAAATCTACATAAAGTATCTATAATTTTTCCTCTATAACAAGTAGAAAAAATTAAACTAACAATTAAAGGATGTTTCGATAGTAGACAAAATTAAACTAACAATTAAAGGATGTTTCGATAGTGAGATTATTTTGTTCTGATCTTAGAATTTACACAGATTATATACAATCTATATACATATAATAACACAGTAACTTATTTCCTGTTTGTCTGTCTATCTGCCTGTTCGTATAACGTAAAAACTACTGAATGGATTTAACCAAAACTTTGTGAGGAGGTACCTTAGTATTCTGATTCCAATATATTATCTCCAAGAGAAAGAGAAAGTGTAGAAAAAAAAACAGCGAAAGTACGGCGAGTTTTTTTTTACCGATTTAAAGATACTGCATACTTTAAGGCATCTTTTATTTTTGAAAGCGGTTGCACAATAGATGGCGGTGTTTTAAAATAATGATAAAATATGAATTACATATGTATTTACTACCAAATAGCCAATTGAATAAAATTTGTATATGATTTGTATTTTTACTTTGTGGAATTACATTACATTACATATTTTAAATACCTTTTACATAGCTTTACAATAATTTTTATAATTTTATATAAATTTTAGAATGTTATCCAGGGATGGGTAGCTTTATATAAAGTAAATACTTAAACTATAATTGAAGCACTTAGAAAGTAAGTCTTACAATTGGTGTGGAAGACTTTCAAAGCCAAATCGGGCAAAATATTGTTAGGACGTCCACGAAGTGGCGGGTACAGCTAGTAATTACTAAAAATTAAATGGAGTTCCAGCAGTGACATTTTTTTCACGTGTTTTGCCTTACTTTTTCATAGAATTACCATGGCCGCTATAACAACAATTACTAAAATTTAAAGGGTGTTCCGAAAGTGAGTCGATTTTCGCGAACATGGATTGAACTTTTTATAAGTACGTACAGAGTTTGTAAAATTATGTTCGCGCAATTACACACACACAATTTTACGTACTTGTGTAGCTTTATTTTGGAAGCGGAAGAAGAAGATACTTAAAATATACACAAAGTATGTATGTATGACAAATTGTAATCTATAACAAGTACAAAAAATTAAACTAACAATTAAAGGTGATTTTGTTCTGATCTAAGAATATACACTGTGTATGTTATATAATATTTATAGCCTATATTTATAGCCGGACACTTGATATTTACACAGGGTATTAAGTATTTTGCTATAGTATAAAAAATAATTAATAATTAAAGGGGTTCGTCATAAGACGTATAAAAAAATTAACAACTTCTACTTTTAAAGTTGTGCTGAACATAGTACGGAACCCTACGTGTGTGAGTGTAACTCGCACTGGACTGATTTATTTCTATTTTCCGTCCCTCCTTCGCCGATATAACTCTATAGCACTAAATCATCAGCGAAATATTAATAAAATGGCTGTACAACTTCAAAACTTATGTGCCTACTTAACACCAGAGGCGCTGCTACACCGTGCAATTGCAGTGTTGCCAAAAGTGAAACTTTTCTCTATTCATTTATTTCACTACATATCTTACCTATAATTGCCTAAAAAAAATTATCGGAGAACGCTTTTTATTATAAAATCTTGTTTAAGGAACAAACAAAGATGAAGGGTTTAGGGAAGAAACGATTAACTCTGCTTAAAACAAGTTTAAATATTAAATGCCAACCAACTAAATAAAATTAAGCAATATTTTCTTAACTTCAATCAAAAAGCCCATACAAAGGAACCAAAATGTACAAACTGAAATTTCTTCTTTGTGAAAAGAGCAACCACAAAATAACTATTTTACGAAACTTAGAAACAGTTAAAAGCATGCTGTTTGTTACTTCCCCAATAATTTAAAATCCTCATTAATGTGATGGTGCTAATAAATATTGAAACGCCTTCTCTTTTTAATTTTCTTATTGTTGTTGTTGCTGTTGTTGTTGTTAAACCAAACACTTGCTGCATCTGTTACAATTTCAATATCACACACAAAAATGAAGCCTTAACTGGCTGTATTCCAAACAAAACCAAAAATAAGTTTGAGCTTCAAAGATTGAAATACTGTATGGCTCTTGTATTAATTAATGTTTGATGGTTGTCAATGTCGTCTATATTAAGTAAAATCAAAAAAAAAAATTTCTATGTATGAGACATTAAGAGACAAAAGACACATGCTGCACAAACCAATAAAATATGTATAATAAAAGCAACAAGGAAGAAGGTATTGCACAGTGTTTTAGGCTATGGCAAAAGTAAAAATAATATTAATACTGTTTGGAAGGTGATTTTTTTTATAAAAAAGCATTATTGATTTTCCCTTGTGTTTCTTTTAGAGGCGGAGAACTGTAGATTGATAGCACTATTTTCTGTGACAGCTGATTCGACAGTTCTAGGTTGTTTTGAGGTTAGTTAGGTTTGGCAATTTATAATGAGTAGACTCAAGCCAGAGAAATGTTTCGAAAATCATGGGTTAATTAAACAAACTCATGGGGCATTAACTGCACTTGATAGTGATTACAATTTTCCAGCAGAGCGACAAATTCGTGAAATTATAGGCCTTTTCTCAATACGATTACTTTTAGCGATTGTTGAAAAAACTCATTGTTTGGTGCACTTTATGGGTCGGTTGAATCATTGGTCTATATGTCTTTAGAAATAACGCTGACCAGAATGTTAACGGCAACGCTGAGCGGTATAAAGACTTACTAACTTTTTCGTGTCTCAATTGCAGACATTTGGCTTCAACAGTATGATGTCACATGTCACACAGCACGCTTGTTGAGCAATTACTGAGCAATTTACTAAAAGAAACATTTGGCGGACATAATCGTATTTTCGTTTAATGACTTTTTAAAATCTTTCTGTTGATGGTTGTCAAAACACGAATCTTATTCACATACTAGCTGTTCCCGCCACTTCTTCAGCGTCCTTACAATTTTTTGTTCAAATTTGCTTCGAAAGTAATCCACACCAAATTTTAGCACTTTTACTTTTATAGTGTTTCAGATATGGTTTTGTATTTATATTATGTAAAGTTACCCATCCCTGTGTAATTACTCAGGAACGTAGGCTTTATTTTAAGTTCTAAAATTTTTATAAAATTCTATAATTTATAGAAAATTCTAAAATTATTGTAGAGTTGTGTAAACAGTGTTTAAAACTTTCCGCTGACAAAAATAAAAGGTGCTGCCAAGTTTGCAGTACGATTGAATCGGTAAAATTTTTAAAAAATATTATCTCTGACGACTACAATATAAAAAATTCAAATAGGCTTAAGGAACAACTTACCAACATAAGATTAGATGAAAGAGAAATACTGATCTCACTAGACGTAATATCTCTATTTACAAATATTCCTACCAACAAAGCTATAAATATTATAATGGAAAAATGGAATATTATTAAAAATCACACAAAAATTCCCAAATCTATGTTCCTGAAAATTCTTCGTTTTTGTATATGTGATAATAATTATTTTATGTATAGCAACAAAATCTACAAACAAATCTTTGGTATGCCAATGGGCAACCCGCTTTCCCCAACCATTGCGGACATTATACTAGACAATCTTATGGACGAAATTCTTATGGAATTAAAATCTAAGAATATACACGTAAAATACATAACTAAATATGTAGACGACATATTACCAATAGTAAACGCTGATGAAAAAGATATAATACTGGAAACTTTTAATAAATATCACCCAAAAATACAATTTACCATGGAAATTGAAAGCAACAACTCTATTGCATATTTGGACACAAAAATATACAAGAAAAATAATAAAATAATATTTGACTGGTATGCAAAAAGCACAGCATCAGGCAGAATTATTCATTTTAATTCAACACAACCAAAAAGCCAAATAATAAATACAGCGAAGAATTATATATATAGAATACTAAATATTAACGATGAACTATTTAAAAAACACAATATCCAACTAATTAAAAAAACACTTAAAGAAAACAGCTTCCCAATTAAACTGATTAATGCATTAATAGATGAAATTTCCAAAAAGATAAAAAATCACCAAGTTAATACCAACCCTGACATCACGAATGATAAACGTTACTACAGTGTACGTTACATCCCTGGCTTAACGGACAACAAAAACATCAGAAACACTATAATAAACAAGAACATAAACTTTGCATACAAGCCGAACACAACACTAAACACAATATTTTCAAAAATAAAAACTCCTATTGACAAACAACAACAAAACAATATTGTTTATGAAATAAAATGTAAAGGGAGTGATGACAACAACTGCAATTTAATTTACATTGGTACAACAAAACGAACTTTAGAAACAAGGATGAAAGAACATAAGAATGACATAGAAAAACATAAACAATCAACTGCGTTGGCGCAACACATACTAGAAACAGGTCATTCAGCTGATTTTGAAACAGTAACAATTTTAGATAGAGAAAATGTGGAAAAGAAAAGGTACACTATTGAAAGCCTAAGAATACAACAAAAGAAAGAGTATACAATGAACTTGAAGGAAGATACGGACAACATAAACACTTGTTACATAGTCGCCATAAAATAAACTGTGATATAAATTTAAGTTGTGTTTTTTGTTCAAATTTAATTTAATGTTAAATGTTTTTTGTTAAATGTAATATGTTAGATTATGTTTTAATGTAATTAATAATATTGTTTTTACTGTAAGTAAGTTTGTTATATCTAATGTAAGAGTGGTTTGATTGTATTGTTCTGTTTTTCTTAATTAAATAGATTCCCCTTGATAAAGTCAACAAGAAATTGACGAAACGTCGGGAAAAATGTAATTAGACTTTTGTTTTATTTACATTAAAGAAGTCAGGCTGGACTAGCTTATGAAGAAACAACGAAGGTAAAATTTCATACTTTCACTACTGTTTCTTTATTTTCTCTCGAAAACTACGGGAAAAATGTATCGTGTGTTTGAACCGAGATACTAAGGTACCTTCCCATCAAATTTTATTGATTTTCATACAGTAGTTTTTACGTAATGCGAACACAGACCGAAAGTTACAGTTTTATTATATGTATTAGCTGCGTCCACACATGTTGTGTGCGTCCTGACAATATTTTGTTCGATTTTGCTTTGAAAGTAATCCACGCCAAATTTAAAGGCTCTTACGTATTTACTTTATATAAAGGTACCCATCCCTGGATAAACTTCTAAGATTTATATAAAATTCTAAAAATTATTGTAAAGCTTTGTAAAAGGTGTTTAAAATATTTGAATAACAATGTAATTCCTCAAAGTAAAAATACAAATCAAATAATAATTTTATTCAATTGGCTATTTGGCAGTAAGTAATTCATATTTTTTCATTATCTTAAAACAGCGCCATCTGTTGCGCAACCCAGTTTAGAATATCTAGCTTTCAAAATTAAAAGATGCCTTAAAGTATGCAGTACCTTTAAATCGGTAAAACGGCGTACTTTGACTGCTTTTTCTCCACTTCCTCTTAAAAATAAGATATTTTTGCGGAAAAAAGGTATTCCATATTTGAATCAGGATACGAAGGTACCTCCTCACAAAATTTTGTTAAAAAGCATCCAGTAGTTTTTACGTGATGCGAACACAGACAGAAAGACAGACAGACAGAAAATGAGTTACTGTTTTATTATATTTATTAATAGTGTTCTCAACTTAGAAGGCATTTCAATAAACATTTGACGATTGTTAAAAATTAATTTATATCCCATATGAGTCAATTCAGGGTGTTGTTGTTCATTCTCAGTAGAAAGCTGTTCGTTGTAAAATACAAAAAAATGTGTAATTTAGTTAAGTTATCCCTATATCCTATCAGGAGCTATCGGACTAATTTCAAAATAAAAAACAGTTCTTAACCACTGTGCGCCCTTGTCATCAGCGTGGTAAAAGCAGCATATTAAATAAACAATGACAATGCGTTAAACTAAAGTGAAAAATAAAATTATAAACACAGACAGACATATGGACGGACGAACGGATAATCACAAGCATACGAGTATAAATAAATATACAACAACAACAAAACAAAAACCCACTATTAAAAGAGAAAAAATATAGAAATTTAACCAAACACCCAGAGATATGTATGTCTCGATGTTGAAACACCAACCAACGCAAAATGATCAAATCCATAAAGTACAAATAAAGGCTTCTTGAAACAGAACCACCACCACCATCTCACCAACCACCACTACCCACACATTAACACCAACTCTCTCCTTACCCTTCCCTCTCTCCATTCTCATCTATTTATTATCATTTTAAACCATTGATTAAAATCGTATAATCCCTACAACAGTTTAAATTGAGTTTAAAAACTTTTGTTTTTTTTTTGTGGTTCTTTTTAATTTCTAATGTGCGGCAGACAGAGACTGTAATTTTGTCATTAGAAGTAGATAATTTAACGCACATACGAACGAATCCATTTTCTTTGATGTGTGTCTGTCAGACAGAGTTTGGAACACATGTCTCTACTTTGCAACATAGTAACGTTTTTTTATGGGTTTATGGTTACACTTCCTACAGATTTTTTTCAGTTTTTTTTTTCTCTTCTTTCAACTCTTTAGAGTTTCAATATTTTCGAAGCCATGAATGATGATAATGAGAATAGAAGAGATACGCGTTAAGGATTTTAGAAAATTGATAACATGACACATAGTTGGGGAAAATTAAGAAAACGGCATATAAATCTACATCTTTGAAATGGAAGAATTAATTTACTTCTTCTAACTTTACATGGTCATACTGTTGGTGTAGTTGAGCGTAAGTTTTATGTAAAAATTTAACTGATATTAATTTTTGTTTTTATTCCCTTCACCACAGTGGAAAAGCGGTATACATATACATATATTAGCTAGTTACTCCGTGTGTAATTTCTACAATATTCATTTCTGATCCAATTAAGTATATATTTTCTAGATCCTTATACATAAAAAAGTTGATTATAAATATCCATCTTTCCGTCTATCCGTCTATATTCGACTTTGCCAAGGCACCAGAGATACAGACAATTTAATTTAGCAACATCAGATCGTTCCATTCGAGGCTGCGGGCAAAAAACCACGCCTACATATATATTTTTTTAATTCTATAATTTCTTAAGTAGATTCAAAGATTGTATATAAATTTTTGTTTGTTTTGGTTAAATTGATTTTTTGTATTATTTTCATATTTGATTTAATTGCGATTTGAATTTTTTGCTTAATACCGAGAGAAATAATTTATTTTGAGAATTTAAACTTTTCGTAGAATATTCTGGTAAATTTTTAAATCTTAAAAAATTTAATTAATATCCGGAGTTTTGGTGTTTTTTAATTTTATATGAAATTTCGTTTTTATTAACTTTTTGTATATTTTTTAAATATTTTGAAATTTTTTTCAGAATTTCCGATTTTTTGTGTGTTTTTACCGTCAATCGGGATCTTTTGTTAACGTTAACGAATTAACGTTGTCGAATTCGACTAAAATTTTGTGGGTGGAAGTTTCTCATCAAATCTAACATTAATCCGACATGCACCCCTTGAAATTGGAAAATTTATGTTTTTCACACATTTGAAAACCCGCTATAATGCGTATATCAAGCAAAAAACTAAAATTTTGTGAAAATGAGCGAATTCACTAAAATGTGAATAAATTCGAAAAAAATCAATCGATTTTTATGGTCGATATCTCATTTTGTTGCTATTATATGTCGCTATGCGATAAAAAAATGAATCTGGAAGTTTTTTGCCGTTTTCGATTTTTTATGATTTTTTTAAAACGAAAATTTTTGCCATTTTTACGTAAAAAATATATTTTTTTCTTAAGTTTTTTATTATAACTCCGATACTATTGATCCGATTGAAACGCGATATATAGACGAATTAAAGGCTATGCAAATCTTAATTTTTCTGAATTTATTTTAATAATATCGGACTAGTAGTTTTTGAGTTATCATTAATTATTTGAAGAAACGTCTCAAAAAAATTGCAATTTAAAAAAAAAAATTTAAAAAAAAAATCTATCCATAGAATTTAAAAATTTTACCATTTTTGTACAAAGGTAGTCATGATACATCAAAATTATATAGTGGTTTTAAGAGCACATGAAATTTTTTTTATTTTGTTGTGCTGTGTAATCATTTTTTCTTGAAGCAAAGCATATAAAGAGCTTTTAAAAAAATAGAAATTTAAAAATTGTTTTCGTCGAGTATACTCGTGGCAGAAAAAAATTGTTAAAACTTTGATTGCAATTTGTATTTTTATTGCCTGTGGTTTTTCAAGGCACCTAAAATACTCTGTAGAAAATTAGTGACAATTGTTCTTGCGACTTGTCAAATTATAAGTGATACAAAAACTTATAAATCGTAACTGACGTGTAGGGAGCAAAATACGTAACTGATGTACAAGTGTTAAACAACAGTCAATTCACCTAGAATTAGGTTAGTTAATAGTTGCTGGCACTAAATAAACACATTAAGGTTAAGCGTAACAGCTATCACAGAATATCGAAACAATGCCAATTGACATCATACATCAAATGCCATCGCCATGCTAAAGTAAGAGTTTCCTTTTATAGAAAGTGTCAGAACTCGAACCGGGGTCTAGCAACTTGTATAGGTACTAGACCCCGGTTCGAGTTTAACAAGCTTAATAGATGTTCCTCGGTTAACGAGGTAACATTGATGTGGGTTAAAGGACACATTGGCACTGCTGGGATTAACTAGCAAAAGGGGATCTGCTGAGAATTTCTGTGGACCAGAACCCAGAGTATCACTGGGTAATGGCCTAATACGAGCAAAAGTCCTACAATGACTGAACATAGTAAACCTGAAAAGGTGGAGGGAGGCTACTACATGTAGACATGCTCGAATGGTGCTCAAAGAGCCCCTTGGCAGGAGAGCCAGCAAGGTTTTTAGATACAATAGAAGTACCTTAAGCTGGATAACTGCGTTAGTGACAGGTCATGGAAACTTCAAGTATCATCTAGCCAAGATGAAAATCGAAGAAGATGATACTTGCAGACTATGCCTGGAAGACGCTGAGACGGTAGCGCACATTGTGTGTGAATGTCCAGCACTGGCTAGCGTAAGACTTAGGACCACAGGCAGAAGCTTGTTAAATGTGGATGCCATGGGGGAACTAAGCCTTAGACAAATGCTAGCTATCACTAAAGACACCGTGATGAGAAAGAATACCGATAATTCCCAGTCGACACTCTGAAATCACTAGAGTCTAGATTAAAGGCTGGTTGTAGCATGAGACTCAATGATAGTAAAATAGCCGCAAGTTATGTCGGTTGTCTATAGTTATTGAGGACGGAAGGGGTCAAAAAGGGACCCATTTAGTAGTGGTCTCCTTCGTTATTCCCCTTATATTAATAATAATAATAATAATAATAATAATAATAATAATAATAATAATAATAATAACTATCCAAGTCATGTGTTAGTTTTCTTTCCCTAGAGATATCCCTTTAAGTTATAATCCCCTTTCAAAAAGAATAAAATATAGTTATTATGTTTCTGTTGCCTAAAATTTTTAATTTGACATTTGCTTAATGCTGTCATTAATATAATTTCATTATTTTCTTCGCTTATTTCTTTCTCAGTTTTTAATTTGCTTGAGTGTTTTAAAACAATACTTAACTTATTAACATTTTAATTATTTTTCTAAGAAGCATTATTTGCGAGCAACATACGAGCACATTTAAAATATGCTTCTACACCTACAACTAATATTCTCATATTCACTAAGACGAAACTGCACATTATACTGTTAAACCCCTTAAAGAAATTGAAAACAACACAAAAATATCGTTTTTTTTTTTTCAACAATAAGTACGCAGTATATGCCAGCATCCATTTTATAGTAAAGCGTTTAAGACAATATTAAATTGTATTTTTAACACATACGCACAACACATGGCATTAGCAGCTTGATGTGAATTTGAACCCTTTTTTTAGCTTGTTTATTTTCTTATTTTTTTTTTCTTCGTCGTTTTTGTGATGCCATTAATACTTGGCAGAAAAGTTTAACTGCATGCTTAGCTCCTACAACTAGAAAGCACTTAAAACTTTATAATATTTTAGATACATAGGCAAAAATACAGTTAAGGCGAAAAGTATTAGGGGTAATCACAGTTGATGGTAATTCATCCAAAGGAAGTTATTTAATGGATTGAAAATTAAGTCTTCAATACTTTGAAATATTGTATGCAATAAACCTTTTTAACAGCTTAGAGGCAACGATAAATAAAAATTTGATTTATAATTTTTTTGCTTTATTTCTAAGTTTTGTTACAAAAAATTTTTTTAAAAATTTTAAAAAGTTGAAAATATTTGCTTTTACAAATGAATGTCCCTATTATTTACACAATTATATTAGTGTGAGTTTATTCGGTGTTAAAAGTCCTCTGAAACATTGTTTTATATAAAACACACTCACACAACAGTTGCTGATGTCGCTCAAACTGTTACAATGTTTTATATGTCATAGAGATTACACTGCATAATGAAGGAACCATATCAAAAAACTAAACGCCAACGCAGCAAAAACAGGAAATAGAGAGGCAAAAAAAAAAACACTCAAGCACACACACACACACAAACAGTAAACACCAAGTCTTTATCATCATTCGCTGCTTTATATCCTGATATAGATTTCAATTGTTAAACAAACATACTAATAGACAGACGCACAGACAGACAGACAGACAGATACTAAATGTTCTAGTGAAAATGTTAAATGTTCGTAAGCAATTTTAATATTCAAAGTAATTTACCAGTTGTTTCTCTGCTAAATTTACCCTCAGGCTTTAATAATCATACGACAATAAGTTACATCAACTACATACAACTCGTTACTATAGACATCACAAGGAAAAGCAAAAGAAAATTATTTTCATGTTGCAAATGATGGAATGAATGGCTTCATCTTTATGATGAAGGAAAATTAATTTGAACACTTTGTTGCTTTGTTGCTGTCTTTAAAAATATTATCTAAAACTTGTAAAATTAAAATGTATTTAATTTCAAATTATATGGGAGGAGCAGAGGAGGGCGTTACAATCTTTTTGATAGATATTTCGAGAGAAAAAAAATGATAATAATATTTTGTTGCCTTAAGAAAGAGAAGGATGAAAAAAAATGATTGAAATAATTACAAACGTAATTTGAGCTTAACACTTTAAAAGGAAATTGTAGTACTGATCCCTAAAGGACTAAAGTTCAAAAGGTTCTATAATTAATTATGACAAAAGATATATTAAATGCATTTTACTCTTTAGGAAATTTATGTTTAAGGCCTTTAGCTACTTAAACAAATGTCTAAGCAGTCAGTATCTGGCACTCATTTATTGATAATATTATTTCAAGACCGTTTAGGGACTATTTCAAGAAAACAAAAATATAATTTATGCGAAAAGACCACTGTAATAAAAAAAACTTTCTACACAAAAAGAAACTTTTCGTAAAAACGAACTTTTTACATAAACACACATGCTTTGCACAGGGAAACATTTTTTTTTTTTTTTGCATAGAACGTCACTTTTGTCTCCCAAACACACTTTTCACTTTGTAAAAAAAAATCCCTTATTCCCCCCTTAAGAAATACATTTTATCACCAAAACGAATTATTAAAAACATCAAGTTTTTGAGCCGTAAGTCGTTCTTTTTACAATAAAAAAACATTTATCATCAAAACATATTTTTATTTAATAAAAAAAAAAAAAAAAAAAATAGTATTTTTTAGGTTTATCAAAAGTTAAACTTTTTTTATAAAGAAGCCCAAATAAAATCGTTTTCCGAAGTTCAAGTTTAACTAAAAATTCGACCTTTTTATTAAAAAAGTGATTTTTCAACAAAAAGCTACTTTCTCATTAAAAAGCTACTTCTTCACAAAGAAGATACTTTTTCACCAAAAAGCCACTTTTTAACAAAAAGGTACTTTTTCACCGAAAAGCTTCTTTTTCGTTAAAAAGGTTCTTTCTAATCAAAAAGCTACTTTTTCACCAAAAAACAATTTTTTTTAAACCAAAAAGCCACTTTTCACCAAAAAGATAATATTTACTCTAAAAAGCTAACTTTTCAACAAAAAGCTCATTTTTATCAAAAGCTCCTTTGTACCAAAAAGCTACTTTTTCACCAAAAAGCTACTTTTTCACCAAAATCTACTTTTTCAACAAAAAGCTACTTTTTCACCAAAAAACAATTTTTTTTAAACCAAAAAGCTAACTTTTTAACAAAAAGCTCATTTTTGCCAAAAGTTCTTTTGTAGCAAAAAGCAAATTTTTCACTAAAAAGCTACTTTTTCACAAAAATCTACTTTTTCGCTACAAAACTACATTTTTACTAAAAATCCAATTTTCACTAAAAAGCTACTTTTTCAACGAAAAGCTACTTCTAACTCTAAAAAGCCAACTTTTCAACAAAAAATTACTATTCAAAAAAAAGCTACTTTAAAAAAAAAAACAGCTTTTTCACCTTCTCTGCACCAAAATAACCCGCTTTTTACCAAAATTTTACTTCTTTTTTTTTCAAAATATTACTCTTTTGAAAACAAAGAAAATTTTCACAATAAATTACCTTTTGACATAAAAAGAGCCCCTTATCACTTAAAATAGTATTTTTACCAAAAACAGTCCAGTTTTTTTCAGTCATATGCATTGAACACATAGCCATTAGTGCTGGCAATTTCTACTACTTCAATAACTCGGTGCTACTCCATACTTCTGAATTGGGTACTCAATAAATTTCAATACTTCGTTTTACATAATAGTAGCGGATATTTATCGTTATAGTCGTCAAATATTTGGTTTTTATTTTCTTCGACCTTATGATTTGTTACTATGATTTGTTATTATGATTTGTTATTAATAAAATTCAAATAATCGTCAAATATTTTTATTTTGTATTGAGTACTCAAAGAAAATAATGGAGTTCCCGGAACCCGGTACCCACTACTCAATACTTCTCCAGCACTAATAGACATCCTCAGGCTACCGGCTACAAACTGTCAAAAGTAAATACAAATGTTTATAGGGAAACGATAATTCTGATGACTTCATAGCTAATACATGGCTACACGACCACCGTTGTGGCTGTAGCCAACTTAGGCTAATTTCCATTTTTGTTTGCAACAATTTTATTTTATTCGGCAGAAGAAAATGTCTCAAATTACTAAATAAATAATTCACTTACAATCAAAAGGTTTTTAGGAAATATATTTATTTGTTTTGATGCAATAAAAGTATTTAAAAAAAATAAATTTTTAAAAAAGAAAAATATGCATTTTTACAATATTTTCATATTTTTGATGTATGTAGCTGTCGTCTTCAATATAATTCAGTAGTTGACTACACGGCGATGATTGTAACTAATGCTGTTTGTAGTCGTGTAGCGGTGAAGCCGCTGTCGTCTATGTGTTTAATGCAATAAGGACTTTTTTTTATCAGAAAGTAACTTCAGCCAAAACTGTTTATTTCAATAAGTCATTTTATCCAACAATAACACTGGTCTGCAAAAAATTGCTCTCTGAACATAAATATGTGGAATATAGTGATCTCAACTCGTTAAACTCAAATCCGCTTTCAGTTTTCGCGTATCACGTACAAATTGTTTTTGTGGGCATGGCTAATATTTGCCCCTAAACAAGGCGACCACGCTAACTTATTTCTAAATAAGTCTTTAACGGATTGTTCGATTTTAATAATTGAAACACCAAAAGATGCGAGATAAAATTACCTTTAAGTCAATCGATGCACAAGTGTTGATTTTATTCACAATTAAGTGCAGGTACCTAATTTGACAAACATTATGCAACACACTAGGATTTTTAACTATTTCAATATCAGTATTTTATTTACATAAGAATATCTCAAAAACTAGATGTGATAGAATCAATCTCTAAACTGAACAAGGTCCAAGCTCCCGGCTTTTTTTGCCGACCATTGTTATCACAATAACTGCTTATCTATTATTTTATTATTTTTAATATTATTTATAAGAATATCTCGAAAACTAGACGTTATAGGAAAAAAATCTGTGAACAGATTTGGATTCAGCACACAAAAGTCAATTAAAATAACAAAGTTCAAGCTCCCGCCTTTTTTTTTTTTTGCTGACCAGTGTAGTTACTTTTTTCACCAAAAAGTAACTTTATTTTACCAAAACGTATTGTTTGATAAAACAAAGTCACTATTTGTGTACCACTTTTTCGTTCAACAAAAAAAACTTCTTCATCACAAAGACACTATTGCACCACAGCGTTAAAAAAATAAATAAGAAATAATTATTTCAGCAATAAGAATTTTTTCGGCAAATTGCACTATTTTACCAAAAAAGGTACCTTTTATTACATAAAATTGACTGTTTTGTCTAAAAAGTAATTTCTTAAACATAAAAATGTACTGTTTCACCAAAAAGTCCTTTTATTTTAAAAGAAAAAGTCAATTTTAAACTAAAAAATAAATTTTTTCACCCAAAAGTTAAGAGCTCTATCAAAGAGGGAGTTTTAGCATTTTTTTGTATCCAATTTCACACCGAAAATCTCGAATATATTATCTTTCTTATTTTCTTTAATGTTTTTTTTTCTTATTAAAACGCTTAATATGATTTTCTATTTACTTTGCAGGTTTTATCTTTTCATACAAAAAAAAACATCAGAGTATCCTGACTTTTAATATCGACAAAAAAATAAAGGTAAAGAATGCATTAATTTAAATTTAATTATTTATTGTTAAAAATCATAAAACTTTTAACAATATTGAAAAAAATATTGTACAAAGAAATAAATTAAAAGTTATTGACTACAATAAGTAGAATGACCCAAATTCTTTATTTACTCGTTACTCTACAAATGAAACCCACCAAAAATGATTAATTATGCAGTTTGAAATCAGTATCAATACAAAAAGCACCTCTTTTGCCCCAAATGCAGTCCGTTCGCCTGTGTTACAAGAGCGTAAAGAAAACTGTCATATAAAAGTCAAATCATGATAGATTACAAAAAAAAAGAACGCCCTCGTTTTAGCCAACGCTCCGCTTCATAAGATAAAAGACAAGACACCTTTATACCACGAACAATAAAATCTCCCACTTTCATACCCTTTGGAATACTTTTTAACAGATAAACTATTAAATCCAATGGAAAAAAAACCAAAGCAAAGTATTTTATTGACTTACAAAACAAATAAACAAAATTAAGAAAATTATAATAAATTTTGTTTAAATATTGTCAGTTCGAAAAAAAAATAAAAAAGTAAAAATAACTGATTTGTTCATAAATATCATGCTCGTACGCACTTAAAAGGGAAATAGTTTTTTATTATTTTTTTTTTTTTTATTATTCAAGCTCGTAAAGATATCGTGGTTTAATATTTAATAGCAAGCGAGTTAATTTCTTTGAAAAAGATAAGAAATGTTTTGTTTTATTGCCCCTTTATTTTCCACCCAACGTTTCAAGAGGAGTTTCTTTTGTCGTTAAAAATGGTTGGTTCCCTTTTCTATTCCCTCCCCATTGAATAGTTAACAGAAGACAATAAAGAATTATGATTTTTCTGTATTGATATCAATATTTATTTTTTTTTTTTTTTTGAAGAGGTTTCTATTGTTGAAAGTTTTTAAAAAGATCGTTTGTTACCTTAGACACCACCAGTGTGTGTCATTCTTACCTTAGTTTTTGTCAGAGTGTGGAGTGTGTGTGGCGCCATTAATCATTTATTAATATATTAATCATAATAAAGTTGTAAACGAAACAGTGGTGTTACTAGTTGCTAACGTAAAATAATCGTTAGTTTAAGAAGCGTTTTTTGATGCTGATTAATTACCAGAGTTAATTAATTAGGGAATTATTTTTGAACCAGGTATTTTTTACTAAGAACATAAAGTTTTAATTAATTTTTCAATTTTTTATATTAGTAGCTGCGTACCGGTGTGCTTCACTGCCTTTATTGTAACCCAATAAAATAGAAAAAAGATTCATGTACACGGCTGTCAGATTTGACGATTTATCGTCTTTTTGACGTTTTTTGTACAAAAAATTTTAAAATTATGATATGAAAATTTTTTAGTCAAAAGTGACAACTATATAAATATAAGTTTTTGGGGTTGCCGAAAGTAGATCAAACTGACAATAATATTTTATTATGCAAACTTACAATCGACTAATAGATTTAATAATTCCGAATTTTAAAAATTAAAATTTTAAAAATTAATTCACTAAATAAATAAATAAATAAATGATAAAAAAATGATAAAATTTAGATTGCACATCAATGTTTGACAGTTAAACTACCATTTAAGGGGAAATAAAGTAAGTTGAAATGTCAATCTTAAATAAAAAAATAAAAATTTTAGTCTTAATATTTCCCTCCTCTTACGCAAGACTACTTATTTAATAAGCCTTGTATATACAAAGCATTCCACCAAACCAAATATTCCGATTTCGTAAAGAATTCGTAACGACTGTTCGACAAAATGTTCCGATTTCGGAATCGAAATATTACCGAAATCGTAACGATTTTTATATGATCCTACATATCGCAACGATATGTAGGAACCAAATCTCAAAGATATGTAGTAACGAAATAGTAACGATATGTAGGTACGAAATCGTAACGACATCTAGGTACAAAATCGCAATGATTGGTTTTCTGTGAGTACCCCCGTATAAGCTAGAACTTCGATCTCTGAAAGGGAATATAATGATTAGTTAATTAATTCGATTTCAATTGTCTATCTTGCATTTATTTATTCCATTTTTCTTATTTACTATTGTTCTTTTTTATTTATGTAATACAATTTTGATTTTTATTTTCTTACATATAAAACTTGGATTAAGTTTTATATATTTTTATTTGTACAGACAAACAACCGAAATGTCTTAACGAATTCGTTACGAAAAGTCTGATTTCAGAGAAACTTCCGAAATGTCCTAACGAATTCTTTACGACA
Organism: Phasia obesa; assembly: GCA_949628195.1. Taxonomy (NCBI): domain Eukaryota; kingdom Metazoa; phylum Arthropoda; class Insecta; order Diptera; family Tachinidae; genus Phasia; species Phasia obesa. The sequence goes on along the minus strand of OX451219.1, from coordinate 117,452,339 downwards.
AGTCTGACTTCAGAAAAAAATCGAAACATTTGTTTTGGTGGGATATTACGATTTAATTTAAGAAATTATTTCGATTTCAATATACATTAATTATGTCTAAGCTACCTTTAGGCCTGACTTCTTTTGATTTCGTTTGAATTTTTTTAAACAAAAATATATAAAAAAATAGTTCAAAAACATGTTTCAGCTGTCCGATTTTTGACGGTGTTTTTAAGCGAAATGACGATTTTTTTTATTTTTTATCGGAAATTGAAGATTTTTTTCTTAAATTAACCTGACAGCCCTGTATATATTAATTAATCGTACGTAAAATAAGTATGTATTGGTGCATTTGCACTGGAAAAAATGTCTGTTTTTTGTTTGGTCAGTTTTGCTGTCTTTATATGCTCTTTTTTGTTCTCGCTATTAGAATTCTAGTTAGGGTTGCGTACACAGATACTTTAGCTTTTACTTGGGTATGCCTGATGTTGATATTTAGAGCACCGTACTCAAAAGTTGCTAACTGGACTCAATTGATGGCTTTTCGATTGCTGTACACTTTTGTATGTCTTGAACCTAAACCGGGCACAATTCTTATAGGAAGTTTGTTATTATCGCAGCTAAAAAAAATATAACAAAGTTCAATAATATATAAAACTACATGTGTCCGCCACGTCGTAGGCGTCCTGACAATATTTTGATTGATTTTGCTTTGAAAGTAATCCACATCAGATTTCAAGACTTAATTTTATAGTGTGCTTTATATATTTTCTTAATATAGGGGTACCCATCCCTGAAAAAAATTCCAAAATTTATATAACATTTTAAAATTATTATTGTCATGTTCTGTAAATACTATTTAAAATATACCGATTTAAAAAATAAACGGTGCTGCCAAGTTTGCAGTACCATTAAATCGGTAAAATTGCGCACTTTCACTACTTTTTTCTATTTTCTCTTGAAAATGAGATATTTTTGTGGAACAAAAGGATTCTATATCTGAACCAATATACTAAGTTACCTTCTCACAAAATTTTATAAAACATCATCCAGTGCAGTAGCAGAATTAAAAAACTACTGATTGCATTACAATTAAATTTATGGAGAGGTACCTTAATACCTCAGCTCAAATATAGAGTTCTTCTTTCTCGTAAAAATATTTCTTTTTCCAGCAGAAAATAGAGAAAAAGGTAAGTAATTTATCAAATGTAAACAATTTTCCAGATTTAAGTGACTTGGCAGCATCTATTATTTTTGTAAATGGGAAATTTTCTAAAACCAATGTTACCACATTCTGGGTAATTATACAGAGAAGGGTGAATTTTTATATTCTATATATGAATACATGAACCATACCTGCAACACTATACAAGTGACTAAAAGTTTGGTGGGTGTGGATTACTTTCAAAACAAAAGGCAAACTCGAAAAAAATATTGTAAGGACGCTGAAACCGTTGCCGTCACAGCTACTTATTATATATTCATATAATAAAACTGTAACCAGAACGTGTCTGTACGTGAAATATTTGTTTTAAAAATTTGTATCTGGTGCAGATATTAATCGATATAGAATGCAAAACACCATTATTTGGAATATGTGTCTGTCTGTGTTCACATCACATAAAAACTACTTCATGAATTTTACTAAAAAATTTCGAGAAGATATTTTAGTACCTCTCTTCAAATAGAGGTGCAATTGTGAAAGTTAAATAAATAAAAAAAAAACTTGGCAGCACTTTTTATTTTTTGAGTTCCCGACTTAACTAATTCTAAAATTTTTGTAGACATATTTACAAAACTCTACAATAATTTTAGAATTTATAGGATTTTACTTAAAACATATTTTGCAATATTCTGAGTTATTACCCAGGGTTGGGTACTTATATATAAACTAAATACATAAACCATAACTGAAGCACCATAAAAGCAAGAGTCTTAAAATTGGGTGTGGATTACTTTCAAAGCAATATCGAAGAAAAGATCATCAGGAAGCCTACGACACTGCTAGGTACTGCTAGTATATAATAATATAATCAGTAATGTTTTTTCTCTGCGTGTATCCTACATTTTTACTAAATAAATTCCACTATTTCCTTGCTTCAAAAAAGCGAGAATTTTAATTAGTTTCTTGATGTGGCGCTGACCTATCAAAGAGAAAGCACACCTTCGTTTCTTGCACTTCAAACGGACCTATTTTAAAAAACAAATTAAATATAAACAATTTCGCTAGCTTATCTCTTTAATTAAGCTCATAAACAAATTATTAAAAAAACAAAAACAAAAACAAACAGATACGAGTAAAACAAATAATCAACATTTAAATAAAAATAAAATCAAAGTTTCAATAAAATTAATCAGCGTTTTGCTTTAACACATTAAAGTAAACCGCTGTACTTTTTATTACAATGAAGGCGAAAGCGAAATTTTAATAATTTTTTATGATTTGTCGAAATATTTAATTAACAAAACAAATATTTACTCATGAAATGATATAAAACTTCAAGTGAACTTAAGCGATTTAACAAATATTTATTAAAGTATTGCTCATGTCTGGTCTGTGGTCTGTCTGTATGAGCGTTTTTTATGAACGAAGGAAAAGAATTATTAAAACCACTTCACACCTCATTTACAATTTAACTAATAACGCCTGCTGTTAATTCACAAATGATGTTAAGTGACTCGATTCTGTTGTTGCTCGTTGCCACAGTTTCACTAAACTCTATATGATTGTTTAAATGTTGCAAATTTGTTTTTATATACGAGTAGTATCGTTTAGACCCCTCCACACATTAATTCATTTAGTTTTCAACACCAATATGTTTGTAGTTTGTTGTTTTATTATCTGCCACACTCTGTGGCATGTTATTCATCTTGAAGTATTTAATTTTAATTGCAAAATCACGTTTAGTGTTGCATTGCATTGTTGTTGCTGGTGCTGTTGTTGGCGTGGTGCTTTTGAGTTTGTTTCTATACTTCTTTGTTGGTGCTGTGGCTGCTGCTGTTTTTTTTTTTTCATTCTTTATTCGACCGTTTCTGCATCAAGTCACGAGTATGGCAAATCATATGGAACAAGTTAAAGTTATGCCCCTTAAACATGATCGCTGCTTTTTTTTTTCTTTTATTAAAACAGAGTTTGTGGCATGAATTTTTCAAGGTTACCATACATGGTTTTCTATAGACTGAATGTATCATAATTATGAGTAGAAAAATGCCTTTAAACTAGTTTTCAGGGGCAAATTTTTGGTTTCATAGAATATTAGGGGGAATAAAAAGATTATGTGGTTGATAAAAAGCTATTTTTTTAAATATGGTAAATAGTAATTCATTTTAAATAGAATCTAGTTTACTATTTTAATTTTAGCTGTTGGTTTTATTAAACTTTAGCGATTTTTGTTGAAAATGTTGTTCGCCTTTTTCTTGATATCGAACCATTTTATGAAATTAAATTTTACATCTATTTACTTAAAATTAAACTTTTGATTGATTTTTTGTTAACTTTTGCATTATTTTTTGCTGATTGTCAGGTTATTGTCTAATTTTGACGATTTTTTTCTTTATTTTAAAGATTTTTTTATCACTCAACAACATTTTGCCGGCAGAACTCAGACATTTCTAAACCGATTTTGAGGAATTTTTTTGTTTGAATGGATGGTCCCATTTTAAAAAATTTTTAAACTTTTAAAAATTAAAGTTATCCCCATACATCACACACGATTTTTACCGGTCTTTTGTACCGTAAAGGGCACGAATTTTAATTAAACAAGTAGGAGTGCTATATTCGGCCTTGCCGAATCTTATATAGCCTTCACCATAGTAATCCTAGATATTGCGTTAGCCTTTTAAATCTTTTTTTAAATTTATTAAAATTTATATTTTTAAATTTAGGACCTGCCCTGCAATCTATACTGAGTTAGAATGCTCAGACTAAATCAAAAAAAAAAAAAAAAAAATCCATACCAAATTTCCTTATATTGACCCTCCATGTGCCTTTTAACTGCTCCTGTTTACCAGTGGGCACCATGTGAGTTCATTGGCTACCTTTATGTGTATTGCTTTCTATAAAGGTCTCTAATACAAATCAAAGAAGAAAACCCCTACCAACCTAAAAACAAACATAAATCGCCCCTCACGGGGGGTTATTGATCCCCTGAGATCTCTGTGCACTCCTTGTGATCTACCTTGCGCGGTCTAATATTTATTTGACAAAAAAATCAAATGAGAATCATTAAAGCCGAAGAAATTAAAAAAAAATATGAAAAATATATATGGCCGCGGTTTTTGGCCCGCAACCTCCAAAGGAATGATCCGATGTTGCTAGATTGCAATCCCAAAATTTTCGAAAATATGCCTGATTGGTGTGCTTAAATTTTTTGTCTCTTCTGTATCCCTTGGTAAATGTCATTTCAACGTCAACACGGACATACGGACAGACTGTCATCGTTCAATCAACTTATCTATTTATAAGGAGCCAGAATATATACACTTTATGGGCTCGGAAATGAATATTGTATAAATTACACACGGAATGACAAACTTATATACACCCTTTCTACCTGTGGTGAAGGATATAAAAACTGTATATCATTGTAGCTCCCAATACGCAAAGGTAATATCTACATTACCTATCAAATGTCATTCGTTGGTAATCGTACCGATTTAGCTATTTTTTAAATCTTCATCATAACCCAACTTAGGTTTTCAGGGAAATAAAAATTGACAACACCCACTTTTGCGCCCACTTTAAGTAGCTTAAAAACTATATTAGGTTTTTGCACCAGTATCCCCCTTATTAATATATACATAGGTACCTCCCATATAAAGTGAAGAATTATAATCGCCTACCTGGAGGTCTGCCATAGTTATAGTCTTCAAACTTTGCACAAGTAACCCTTATAATAATGTCCATAGTCGCACAAAACATAGACTGGATTAGGCCTGTAGGCGGGGTACCTCTAGTGTGAAAAATTATTATCATCCAGCTAGAGAACTAAAAGAGATAGAGTCTTGAAACTTTTTACAAGTAACCTTCATACTAATGTGTATAGTCTAACAAAGCAAAGACTGTATTAGGGGGCTGGGCGTAATACCTCACATACAAAGTGAAAAATTAGTATCGTGTACCTAGAGAACTACAATAGGTAGTCTAGAAACTTTGCACAAGTAACCCTAAGACTAATTAGACTAGCAAAATACTCCCACTATTATAATCCAGTCTGGATTATAATAGTGGGAGTGATACCTCTTATACAAAATAAAAAATTATTATCGTGTTAATGTGTATTAAAAAACATATTGGATGGGAGCAATGGGAATCTTACCTCGCATATAAACTGGGAAAAAAGGTGTAGCGAAGCCCACCTGGGATAGCTAGTAACAAAAAAAAATTAAAATTAAAATTACATAGTGTCTCACTAGAAATTTACACGGTGTGTATTGCTTTATCCTCAATAATAAAAGGTATAAAAATTAAAAATGAATCTTACAGCGTCTCTCTTTAATTGACTTAAATTGAGGTATATGACCTTATCTTTTGATATATATGTAAGTAGATGGGTTTTTAAATTTATAAAATATGACATCAAAACACACTATTAGACGCATCTTCCTCTAAGTTAGGCAGTAAACCAAAAATACATAAGGGGGAAAGAAACTAAGTATGACTGGTAACATGACTAGTTCTGTAGTAATAGGGACCGGATCGAGTTCTAACATTCTCCGAAAAGGGACTTGTGTCACTTTAACTTGACGATGGCCGAGAAGGGGATAAATTGATCCTCTTTTGATACTTAGCGATAGGTGTTAGACCTAACGTTAATATGCTTTTTCAGTGTCAGATTATAAAATATTTTAAATTAGTTAAGTGATGTGTCTTGTATTCACGAGACACGACTCATACATTCCGATTTGACAAATCGTAAGATATTTATTTTAATGTAGGGAGAATATCGAAACAGACTACTTCTTTAATGGGTCCCTTTTGATTATTGGAAACCAAAATGTAATTTACGGCAGCCTTACTTTCATAGAGTCATGTGCTACAATCAGCCTTTAATATTGATTTCGGACTGTGGACTGGCCTTTCAGACTGTCGGCCTTCTTTCTCATCACGCAGTCTCAAGTGACTGTTAGCATGGCTCCCATGGCATCCACATTTAACAAGCTTCGGCCCGTGCCGGTCTTTCACAAACAATGTGCGTTGTTGTCTCACCCTCTTCCAGGCAAAGTCTGCAAGTATCATCATCTTCGATGTTCATCTTGGTTAGATGGTACTTAAAGTTTCGGTGAGTACCTTACTGGTCTTCCTGTCTATGGGATCTTTTGGACCTTTGAGCACCATGGGCAGGAGTTGAGTAAAGTTTAGTTGAAAGTTACTGCGCTGAAAATACAAAAATTCAAGGGGATATCAAACTGCCGTCGTAGGATAGGAAACATGGCGACAGGTATATGTTAATATGTTCTGAACTGTTGAAAAAAATTAAAACTTTCTAAAAATTTCTTGCGTTTCAATAAAGATATTCGTATTAAATAAAACTTACATATATATTTTTATTAAATATGTATATACATAAGTATATAAGTATAAAATAATAATTTTATTTAAAACCAGCATAGTAGGTCTGCAATGTCCTGGAAATTTAATAAATTAATAATATTTTTCCATTTAACCTTAGTTATCTAATTCCATAGAAGTAGTTGAAAAATTTTATTATTTTAATTTTAAATTCTATTTTATTTTAAAAACTAATAAACCCATTATCTAGGGTCATTTTACACTTTGCTGGGCACAACAACAAAAAAACAACCTAAATTCTAAACCATAAAACTAACAAACAAACAAATAACAAACAATAATAAAAGGATTTCAAAAAGACCTCTTTGTAAACACAAATGTTTTACAACAAAGAATTTATTTATTTATTTGAATTATTTTTGAAAAATTTTATTACACAAAAAAGGAAAAAAACAAACAACTTCATGTAACATTAAAAAGGTTACAAAAACATTTGACTATTTTGATGTCGACAACAAAAAAAAAACCGGATCCTAAATAAATCAAATTAGAAATTCATGAAGCTGAAACTAACAGCATCAAAAAAGGACACAAAAGCTAAATTAAGTTAAAATAAATTTCATTTCTGTTTAAAGCGAAATTGACACTATACTCGTATAACAACAAATTAATAGCAAATTAAATGAGGGATAGAAGGTGGGAAAAAATAATTCCTATTTGTGATTTACTATTTCGTTAACAAATAAAAAAATTAAGCACGAGAATTTTATGCGAAAGTATTAAAATGAAATGATTTCGTTCAAATAACCAACAATTTTACAAGTGACTATGTTTTGATCATTAGTTCTTTAATGTTTGATCACATTATGATCACATGTATCAATATTATTATAATGTTACGTTAAAATCTATATATATATATATAATAAAACAATAACTCATTTCCTGTTTGTCTTTCTGTCTGTGTGCACATCACGTAAAAATTACTGGATGGATTTTAACAAAATTTTATGAGAAGATGTCTTAGTATTCTGATTCCAATATAGGATACTATTTTGCCGCAAAATATTTTATTTTTAAGAGAAAGTGGAGAAAAGCAGTTAAACTACGCATTTTTTTACCGAGTCAAAAGTACTGTATTACTTTAAGGCATCTTTTATTTTTGAAAGCGGAATATTTTAAACACAGTAGAGCAACAGATGGCGCTGTTTGAAAATAATCACAACATTAATTGAAAGCGGGGCATTTTAAACACGGTTGCGAAACAGATGGCGCTGTTTCAAAATAATGAAAAAATATAAATTTCTTACTGCCAAATAGCCAATTGAATAAAATTTGTATTTGATTTGTATGTTTACTTTGTGGAATTACATTGTTATTAAACTATTTTAAACCTATTTTACAGAGCTTTACAATAATTTTTAGAATTTTAGAATTTTATATAAATTTTAGAATTTTATCCAGGGATGGTTACCTTTATACAAAGTTAATACGTAAGACTCTTAAACTTTGTTGTTGATTACTTTCAAATTATGAATATCTACAACAATAACATGTTTTGGAAACAACTATATTAAACGTTCATATTACTCTTATTTATGGTCCCATTACCAAGTTTTTTTGTTTAATTATTTATATAAATAGCTAATATAGAGGATAAAATGGGCAGGAATTAGAATTTTTTAAATATCCTGAATTATATATATTAATTTAAAAACAAACTCGTAGAACGTCAGCTGTAGCGCTCACTAGATACCGCATCAAAATATGACTTTAAGGGTACGTAATTCTTCTTTGTACATGTAGCACATCTCTTGCCTCAGAAACTATAACTTTGCTTTATTATCTCTCTCTCTCTCTCTCTCTCTCTTTCTCTCTGTTGCACAAGGTTAAGTGAGCATAGAAGTATTATTATTAATGTTGTGATGATCGATCCTCAATGATCACAGGCAGCCAATTGGTAATTTATGTCTACCTTCCTTTTGTTAAGTTTCCTGCTAATACTAAACTTCGACTGAAGTGTCTATCGATCTGCTTTATTATGAAGTCCGTTGTAATTACTAGCACTCCTTATGGCATCCTATTATAGCATTTTAATGCCAGACTGTGTTTCTAAGCCTTAATCTAGCCAGGACTGGATATTTACATAATATGTGCGCTACCCTCTCAGTCTTTTCCAGGCACAAATTTGTATGTATCATCTTCTTTAATATTCATCTTGGCAACATATTATATGAATGTTTCTATCACCTGTATCAAATGCAGTTATATAGTCTACTGGTATTTATTTGGATTATATCTAAGCAATCTTTTATACTCATTGCCGACAGGCTATGACCTCAGGAGTGCTGTATGCTTCTTTAGAGGTATTCGTGTCCCCATCTTTTTTGGTCAATAAATACCAGAGTTCTTTTAAAGACTGACCTACTCAACTCTTGCAAAGCTTCCATGTCCTTTATTGTAAGATACTTACGGCCCTGTTTGATATCACCGAAAACTGGTAATGGTATCCACATTTCGCTCAACTTAACTTAGTAAGCCTCCTAGCAGAAGCCTAAAAAGAACTAGAAGCTCTTTACGGGCCGCCACAATGACGAGGTATTAGTCAAATTACTGACAGCACACTCAGTTACGGCAAGACATACCCTTATGCCTATCAGCTAATGACCGAGCATGGAAAATGACATTATTTTAATTATTAGCAACCAGTTAGCATATTCAACACATCCAATAAAATGCATGTTGAAGTCAAATTAAGCTAAGTTGGATCATCGAAGCTTCTTAACTCTCTCAAAGGTGCAATAAGACTAGAATAATGACAATGAAATCAATGCTTGATATAAACAATGGATCCTATATGTTCATTTAAGCAATAGCAACAATTTGTAGTTCTTTAGCTTGTTATATACTTCTTCTTTAACTTCCGATGACCACGTTCGTGTTGTATATTGCTTCATCTGTATCCTGTTAGATACACAATTGTGACAGCAGTTTTTTTTTTGGGTTTGGTATTGCTGAAATAGACTAGAACTCTTTTGGTTACTTTTTCAACCCTACACCCAAAGTCTTAGCTGACCAGGGTAGGAGGTTACATTTTCTAGAGGTTACAATTTTTTTTGAAAGTGGCATAAGTCCACTTTTTAAAAAAACTGAGTTTACGGTAATTTTAATGAGCTATAGACTCCTTATTTCCATAAAAACAATTCCAATAGAGTTCTATTTTGACATAAAATAAACAAAAACATTTTTGCTATATTTTGCGATAGCATTGTATCGCACAAATATTTCTTTTGAAAGTGGAATAAGTCCATTTCTAATAATTATAATTAAAACAATTTTTTTATTGCAATTATTAGTTTTGATTCATTCAATGTACGCTAATACCCGTTGCACACTATAATACTGAGTATTAAGATTTGCATTGGATTTTTTAATAAAGAAATTAAATAAGAATTGTTGTGATTGTTTAAAAATCTAACGTAACATAATATTTTATTTTCACATTATCACACTTCAAATAAAATTTAAAATCAAGCAAAGGAACAAGCCGAGTCGAAACATTGAACAGCGGCGGCTTAGAATTTTTTTTTATTTTTTATTTATTTATTATTTTATTTGGAAAAAAGGGAAGAAAGGGAAGACTAAAAAAACTCAGCAAAATTAATATGTTGTCACCTTATAAAACTTCAAGAAGCATAACAAGAGAGAAATATAACAATATGATAAGTTTGTTACTTTATATAGAACCTATTCACCATAAATACTTCAATATGTTAACTGTAAAAGAAAATTAACGAAGTAATTTTCATTTTTACATTTTTAATATAACTGAAATTAACTCTCAATAAACCTGGTTATGCGTGTATTTAAATGCCTTCATTTTAACTATTATTTTTTATATAAAAATCCACCTTAGTAAAGCTTATGTCTATAAAAATATGGACTTAAATTTGCTCCTGTTTTTATTTCTTGTAATATGTTCGTTTTGAAATTGGTATAAGTCCATGTGAAGCTACAAAAAAACGTGTATTTTTCCAAATAATTTTAGTTATTATTATTTAATAATAAAATTTAGAAGGTGTATAGTGTAAAAAATATCACTCGAATTGACTAAATTTGACCAATATTTTTAAATTGATTCAAACACAAACCCTTAAATATCTCAATATATGAAAAAATGGACTTATACCCCTTTCAAAAAAACCAGTTCAATTATTATTCTTAAAATAAATATATAGTAAAATTTTTAAAATTTCTTGATGGGGGGGGGGGGTGTTCAACAGCCAGTCTGAAGGGGACATTGCACCCCCTATAACGGCCTTTATACTCCAATGCTTATTCTCAAACTTATACACTAGAACGCAGAAACTTATAGACTGAAAATAAATTTTAACAATTTGAAAGAATTTTTATTATGTAAATGAAGTGTTGAACTAATTTTCGCAAATCACCTACTAATTGCTCCTCTTGTTTTTGAATCTCTTCTCTAGAAGTAATTTCTCATTAGTTTCCTAAAGACTCATCTTGAATTATTGCAAGAAATATTTTTTCATCTTAGAGAGAATAAAACGAACTTAAGCCTTACTTCAAAACTTCCTACTAATTGCTCCTCCTGTTTTTGAATCTCTTCTTTAGAAGTAATTTCTCATTAGTTTCCTAAAGACTCATCTTGAATTATTGCAAGAAATATTATTCATCTTAGAGAGAATAAAACGAACTTAAGCCTTACTTCAAATCTTCCTACTAATTGCTCCTCCTGTTTTTGAATCTCTTCTCTAGAAGTAATTTCTCATTAGTTTCCTAAAGACTCATCTTGAATTATTGCAAGAAATATTTTTTGATCTTAGAGAGAATAAAACGAACTTAAGCCTTACTTCAAAACTTCATTTGTATGGCAATAAATAATTTGACTTATAAAACTAAAATATCCAAAATTACAAGAAACCTATATTTTTTGACAACTTAGTTGACAAACATTCCCACTGTTCAAAATCCTCTGCCATCCTGTGTGAATTTAAAATTAAACCACATGAGGCTTAATACAAAATGCTGCAAAATTTAAACTAAATCATCACATCACGTTCAAACACTTGAAACGAGGAAGAAGAAGAAGAGCAGCTTGGCAAGCAACACTGCCAACAACACTTTGACAGCAGCCGATTAAAAACCAGATTTAAGATGCTAAAAAGAAACGCAGATAAAGATCAACACTCCAGGGAAACCGCTGACAAAAAATAAAAATATACTGATAGGACTATAAACGTTCAGAGTCCTTAAAACAAAAAAAAATATAAATAAAAATTTAGCTTTTGCAAGCAAAATACTCGTATAAAAACAGCAGATGATAATAAGCAACGCCTTTTCTTTTTTGCTCAAATCTGTGTTTAAATTTTGCCTAAAAGGCTGAGATAATTTTAGTAATAAAAACACGATCGTACAGCGCCCAACAAGAATACAAAGTACAACAATTTTAGCAGTTATTTTTATTTTTAGTTGTAGTTGCAGTTACTTTGGGTAATTTGTTGAAATTTGCAAAACTTGTACCAAGGGATTGTAAAATTATATTGGGGGTAATGCAAAGAATTTGGACTGCATGAGATGAAAACTGTTAAGGGGATAGTGTTTTCAATAATAAAAGTATTTAAAAGGAAATAATTAATGTGTGGCTTCACAAAATTATGCAAATAATAGGGATGGTTTGATCTATATAAAGTTCATTGGGGCATTAAATGTGTATGGTATAGAGCGCTGTTCAAATTTATTTAATCAAAGTTGTATGACTGCGCTGTGCAGATTTGTTTGCCATAATATCTAGTGTGCCATATAATAAGCAACGGTTTAAGAGGATTTCCAATAGATCTATATATTGTCTATTGTGGCAACAGCTATGTATGGCACATAGTGCCGTCCTGTTGTAACATAGATTTTAAAAAACCATGCAGTCAAAGTTTTATTTATGCGTCGTGCAGATTTGCCTGCCATATTTTCTACTGTGACTATAATAAGCAAGGGCTTAAGACGTTTTCCAATAGAGACGTTTGATATATATAATGTCCATTATATGCATGACACATAGCGTCGTCCTGTTGGAACATAAATCTTAGAAAACTATTCAATTAATATTTTATGTCTGCGTCGTGCAGATTTGACTACGTTATTTTCTACTGTGCCATATAATAAGAAAAGGTTTAAGAGCTTTTCCAATGGAGACAGTTTGATCTATATAATGTCCATTGTGGCATCAGCTATGTATATCACAGAGCGCTGTCCTGTTGGAACATAAATCTTACGAAACCATTCAATTAAAGTTTTATGTTCGCGCGGTGCAGATTTGACTGCTATATTTTCTAATGTGTCATATAATAAGCAACGGCTTTAAAAGTTTTCCAATACAGATGGTTAAATTTATATAATGTCAGCTACATCAGCTGGTTATGGCACATAGCACCGTCCTGTTGGAACATAAATCTTAGAAAACCATTTAATTAAAGTTTTATGTCTGCGCCGTGCAGATTTGACTGCCATATTTTCTATTGTGCCATATAATAAGAAACGGCTTAAGTGGTTTCCCAATAGAGACCGCTTAATATAGCGCCGTACTGTTGGAACATAAATCTTACAAAACTATTTAATCACAGTTTTATGCTTACTGCCATAATTTCTACTGTGCCATATATTAAGCAACGCCTTAAGAGGTTTTTATATAAGGTGCGTCAGCTACACCAGCTATTTATGAAACAGCGCCGTACTGTTAGAACATAAATCATTCAAATCTATTTATATCTGTTATGTCTGCATGGATGAAATTTGACTGACATTAATTCTACTGTGCCATATAATAAGCAGCGGCTCTTTGCATATTGAGTCATTTGATACTGCTACCACGAGTCGAACGAGAAGGACAACTATGTAAGCTGGGGCAATACGTCCATCGTTGCCATAAGATAGCAATTATTTTGAGGTCAAAGTTTTATCGTTTGCACATATTGCTTGAGTTGTCAAGGTCATTCGGAATCATTGTCTGAAAAGTAGGAACCAGTTTTTGAATACAGCTTTTTTGCAGAAAAACTATTGGGTACGGTTATCGATAATGCTCTTCATTCTGAAATAGTATTTACTAAATAAATTATTTGTTTGATAGACATGTACATTGCTGGCAAAATTAAGTAAGATTCATATTGCAAGTGTCTTACAAATAATGCTTTTTGGTATTTTATTAAATCATCTGTTTAATAAAAATTAACAAAAGCTTTATGAATAAATAAAAAATCTTTTACTTAAATAATATATTTAATTTTATTTTAAAGTATTTTCCATCTATTCAGGATTGTAAGGTCATACAATTTTTATTTTAACATCTTGCTAATGACTTAAAATTATTTTTAAAAAAGTTACAAACAAAATCATAAAATGTTTGATTGGGAATGACACCGTGATTTTAACAATTCTTACAAACAATCACTATCAAATTCATATTATTTGTGTTAATCTCATGAGATTTTTTTTTTTAAATTTTTTTGATGCAAAATTCATTTGAATAATTAAATAAATATCTTCCAACAATTTCAAGCTAATTAACTGCTACAACTTGCACACCGACCATGTCAAGTAAATCAAGCATAAACACCAAAGATACATGCTGGCTGAATGATGCAAACGGCCATAAAAACCAAAAATCTTAAAACTAATAAAAAAAATAATAATAAATAATTTTATTACAAAAAGAGTTGTTAAAAAAATTATTTGTTTTCTTCACGGGCTTGGCAAATTTATAATTAAAATAATTCTTGGAATTTAAAAATAGAAATAGCTAAAATTTGGTATGGTATTGTTTTCTCAATAAACATTTTGTCTTAAACCAGCCCAGTGTGAGTCGCTGCCGTCATCATTGAAAAATAATATATGTAAGCTTTTGTAAGTAAATGTATGGCCAAGCTTTAGCTTGAAAACCTGCTTTATTCTCAGAGTAGGCTCTTTAAAATTTAGAGAGGGCCACTAGTAGTTTTCTAGCTAAAGGTAAATTAATAATTATTTTGCATGGCCCACCCTATCATTGATTTAATTAAAAAAATCTCATTATACTTATAGTAGAAAATTTCAAGATGATAACTGTTAATTCCCTAGGTACACCATTATAATAGGGCAATTGTGCCAAGTCACCCATCCCATCCAAATCCAGCCAGTTTTTTGCTTCAGTACACACGTTGGTAAGCGTGTTACTTGTAAAAAATGTCAAGATTCTATCATTTAATTGTATGAAAGGTACTACGCTACTGGGAGGTACCAATCCAGCCAGTTGCTTGCTCGGTTATGCAAAATAATACGTTGGTTATTTAGAACAGTTTGGGAATTTAAATATTAATTATTTAATATTATGCTAAATAACCAAAACATTTTATAATAATTTATATGTTGCTAATGCCAGATGATGAGGAAACCCCTTTGATGATTATAGAAAAGTCAGAAATATTTTATATATACATATAATAAAATAGTAACTCATTTCCTGTCTGCCTTTCTTTTTTTTCGTTCGCATCACGTAAAAACTCCTGAAATAATTTTAACAAAATTTTGTGAGGAGGTACCTTAGTATTCTGATTTCAATATAGGATACTTTTTACCGCAAAAATATCTTATTTTCAAGAGAAAGTGGAGAAAAGGCAGTGCTAGTACGCCGTTTACCGATTTAAAGGTATTGCATATTTTAGGGCATCTTTTATTTTTGAAAGCAGTATATTTTAAGCGATGTTGTGCAACAGATGGCGCTGTTTTAAAATAATGAGGAAATAATTTCCTGTCTATCTTTTAGAGAGCTTTACAATTATTTTTAGAATGTTATATAAATTTTAGAATTATATCCAGGTATGGGTACCTTAAAATCTTAAAATTTGGGTTGGATTACTTTAAAAGTAAAATCGAACAAAATATTGTCAGAACGCACACAACGTGTGTGGGAACAGTTAGTAAATAATAAAATTCTAAAAACAGACTGAAAGTTCTGTTAATAGAACAATGTATTAAAGCTTTAATGAAACACAATTTCAAAACCCCAGCTATTATTGTTCTTATGTCTTATGATGATATAAGAGATACCACGCCAACTGTTTCTCCATTTTCTTGGTTAGCTATGCTCATTAATAATGACATTTCGCCAATAAAAAATCTTAATTGGTTTCAGATTAAAATTTAATTAAATAATTATTTGATTCAATTAATTGTTTAATTAGCAATTTTTTTCTTTTGTTTTAAACAAATATATACTTGTATAATTAAAAAAAATTAATTGAACATTTTTTTTAAACTGATTAAAACTTTTAATTGCTAAAAAAATTTTTCTGTGTAAAGTTTTTTAACTTTAAAAGTAAGAAAGAAAATGAAATAATATTTTTATTTGTCTTTTAGTGTTTTTGTTCAAGGTGTAGTATTTTATATTTGGCTTTTTAAAATTCTCACTTAGTTCGAACAATTTATAAAAAAGATATATTTAGTCCTTTTAAAACCTTGACCTCCGAAAAAGTATTTTTTTATAAATAAATTTATAATAAATTATTATTTATTTATAATTTTTTTTATAAATAAATTTATATAAATTAGGGAAGCAGCATGATGAAAAATTCAATTAAATCAAAAAATATTTTTACAAAAAATTATATTTGGAATCGGTTATATATATTATTTGTTTTTATTCACGCATGATTCCTTTTTAAAAATTTATTTAAATAAATATTTTATAAGTATAAAATATTTATTTTCAAAAAATATAATAATCGAAATTGATTACTATGGGGAAAGCCTATCCAGATAGCTATTTCGCTAGTGCTCAACTAGCTCATCAGTGGATTTTTCCCAATTTTTCTGAATAAAAACTCAGATTCTTATGCTTAAAACTTAATAGACTAAATGAGAAGTTCAATCAGTCTAGAAAGAAAGCCAAATCTAAATTTCTAATTTCAAAATAAAAAATCCACTGATGAGCTAGTTGAGCACTAGCGAAATAGCTATCTGGATAGGCTTTCCCCATAGTAATCAATTTCGATTATTATATTTTTTGAAAATAAATATTTTATATTATATTTTTGAAAATAAATATTTTATACTTATAAAATATTTATTTAAATAAATTTTTAAAAAGGAATCATGCGTGAATAAAAACAAATAATAAAAAATATTTTTGTTTAAAAAATCTTAAAAATTTAGCAAAAAAACAAATACTAACAGAAATTCAAGAAAAAGGAAAAAAACTTAAAACTTTGTTATCTTTTTTGCCTGCTTGTGAAAATGTGCTGTTGCTAAATACGTTTTTATGCAACTTAAGAAATATATATATATGTATGTAAGTATGTTTTTTTTTTGTTTAAATATTTCCATAAGAAGATTTTTTTTTTCGTAATAAGAGATGGGCCAAGCAACACTTTTAGTGTAAGTTTGTGAATGTAACAGAGCTTGTGTTTTAAACTTAAAATTAAAATATGTACCGACATGTTTGTGGTAAATTAAAATATTTTTTTTTTTTTGCTTTTAAATAACAAGTAATAAAGAAAGAACGAAATGTTTGAGGTATATTAAAAAATACAATGGGAGTATTCAGGAGGAATAAATGCTGGGTGGAAGTCATTGTTGATTACAAACTATGACTAATGTGTGAGAGATTTTGCGGTCAATTCAATGTTTGAGCCCAAAATCTCTAACAAGTAATAGGTATAAAAGGTAACTATTGATATATTGTAAAATATTCAAAGAGAAGCTTTTAGATAAATCTTGTTCAGTCATATTATTAACAAGAATTATCCATATTGGTTTTCTGAACATTTAGAAACATTGTAAACTTTTCAATGTATTTAGAACAGTATTGCGCTTGGTTCGATTTTCTGAATTTCTAAGAAGAATCTATTTAAATGAAAAAAAAAATTCTGTTAGCACAAACTTGACACATATGTATACTCGTACTATACTAGTTGCTTTCGTATACATTTCAATAATGAGTTGCTTGTGCAACATACTTCTAACACAAGCACACAATTTGATAGTAGTTGTTTGGGCACTACTGATCTAGAACAATAAACTATTCTGTGTATCTTGTGAGCTGGCGGAGAGTGTGCAAACCGATGTCAATATCGAGCTGCGCATAAAAACTCGGCCGTTCAGGTACATTAAAACAGTATGATGCGTAAGTGCAGAGTATCTGTTTTCAATAGGAAGGACGATGATATAATGGGCATGCTAAGTGCTGTTTATCTGTTTACTTTAGAAAATTAATTGAATGCTTTGTGTAATCTAGTGGCTAATCAGCTACAAATGGACGAGCTATTGATACTTAAGATGTATTGCGCAATAATATGATGGTTCTTATAGAATACAATCTTTTTTTATAATGATAGAACATTGAAATACAAGCTATACTGATGATATCGATCTACTAGTGTCTCTGAGGGCTTGTAGCTAGTGTGCTACTCTATCATGCCGCGGTTGTGGGTTCGATTCCCACCAAAGACACTGGAATTTTTCACTATAAGATGGCAAAAATACCAAGAAGGAGCTGGGATATAATCTGGGTGCCTAAAAATGGTTAACTGCGTTAGTCTGGCCAATTTAAAAAAATCGCAATAGGACAATACATGCAGACTGAGCTTAGAAAAAGGCTAACATAAAAAAGGCCTTAAACCACTCACTCGCACACATATATTATATGCAGATGTTGCGGAGACCTAGTCTTAAGCAAATTTTAGGAATTACCATAGACTCTGTGATGAGGAAGAACGTCGACATGGATCAGAGTCGTCAGTCTGAAATCACCACAGTCGAGAGTAAAAAGCTAGTGACAGCACGAGACTCAATATTAGTAAGTTATTCATAAATTTCCAGTCGGATAACAGAAATCATTGAGGAACGGAGGGTGTCCAAAAGCGACTCATGGTCTTCTTCGGTATCCCCCGTACAAAAATATTAAAATTCTAGTGAATCATAAGGTTGAAAAATCCACTGTATGTATGCTAACGAGCAGGTTCTAAGTCAGTTTCAAACATGAGTCATCTGTCGGATTATAGTTTACGGAAATTCAAAGATACGTTGTTTCCGCAACCCTAATCAGGAGTGCTGACTATAATGCCGCGTAATTGTTTAATTCAAAACTGTTTTCATGACATATCTCTATGATAGCTTGGTTTATCTATATATCTATAATATAAAACTGTAACTTTCTGTATGTCTGTCTGGCTGTCTGTGTTCGCATCACGTCAAAACTACTGGATAAATTTTAATAAAATTTTGTGAGGAGGTACCTTGGTATCTCGGTTCAAATATAACATACCTTTTTCTTATTTTCAAGAGAAAATAGAGAAAAAGTGAATTTACGCAATTTTACTGCCTTAATGTAACTGGCAGTACCTTTTATTTTTTTCTCAGTGGGAAATATTAAACACTATTTATAGAATTCTACAATAATTTAGAGAACTTTATATAAAATTCTGGTAGACTTCGTTCTCACCAACTGACGATTGATAATTGAATACAAGTTTTTCTCGTATTCCTTTATCTGGGTTTGGTTGGTTAAATAGATGATGCTTACAACTAAAAAACACTACCCTAAATAGATTAGATACAAGATTGCTGATGACGGAAGTGGCTGTCTAGAAAATGTGCATTTCGCTCCTGCTGGTGTCTAAAAATTAAATTTTCCCAATTTTTCTTTAATATCATCGCCTAATTTGTAATTTAATTAATTCTTTCTTAGAGAGAATAAAAACGAACTTAAGCTTGACTATAAATTTCATAGTATGTAATACATAAACAGTTCGAATAATAATAAATAAAATTTTCAAAATTTTATATAAATTTTAGAATTTTATATAAAGCCTATGTTTCTGAGTAATTACCGAGGGATGGGTACCTTTATATAAAGTAAATACATAAACCATATCATAAACCATAAGAGTCTTAAAATTTGATGGGGATTACCTTCAAAGCAAAATCGAAGAAACTATTGTATGGACACAGTTGAAATGGCTGGCACAGCTAGTTTTTTAAGACGTTCGCAGACGCTAAAAATTTCAGGGAGCTGCAAAAATAGGCAGCTATAATAGGTGTCACGTCATTTTTCATCACGTCCGCGAACATACTAATAAATATAAATAGCAAGTGCTATGGCTGTGGCAAAAGTATTAAAAAAAATAATTCTTCGAAGTTTCCAAATATTTAGGAATTCAATTATTGTTGAAAGTGTTTGATTATACTCCATCAAACTTCGAGTTTAGCAATGTTCTTCAAAGACCGATGCCTTTGAACTATGACTAACCCTAAAAGCAATAAACTTTTTTAAACATACAAATATGTACCTCCTAGAGCATATGTTTTGACGCCCCTGCAAATTTGTTGTGGATTTTTGTGAAGACCCTACATTCGTAAGAGTTGTCACTTCCAGTCTTAAAAAATATTAAAAGACATTGTAAAACAGAGGTCATGTTTGAAGAAGTATGATTTTTCGACTTGTGTGTTGTCAGGTTTTAGTCATTTTACGTGACAAAAAAAAAAAAACAAAACAAAAAAAAAATAAAAAAAAATACAAAAAAAAACCTTAAACATAAAAGAGGAATAAAAATTTACCGATTATTCGATTAACATTTATTAAAATTTAAAAAATGATATTTTCTTTATTTAATTTATTGTTGTTTTTTAGATAACTCTCGCTAAACAGTAATAATACTCATTTATAATTTCATATACAATGTAATATTTCTGCTTTCCTTGAATACCCCTACTACCACTTTCGAATGTAATTGGCTCAACTTTGAGCATATAAATTCAAAAAATGTTTGCCAGTTTTTGCTGTTTCTTACTTTTTTTGTTTAATGTTTTCAAGTTGCGGTTAAGATGTTGCGGCCTTAAACATGCCACAATCTTGTTGTCTTATTTTATACTTTTTTCGTTGTTGCAGTTGTTGTTTTTGACTGTTTTGTTTGCTGTAAGTGGTAAATGTGCGCAACTCTATAATTTTCCAATATAAATAATGAAGTGTAGTCTGCGTTATTTTGTTTTTTTTTTTGTTGCTTTGCATTCATTTAAACGTGGGTCAACCGAAATTATATACAAAATAAAGACACACAGACTGAGAGACACCCAAACACACATTTTGCTTGCTGCATCCTCCTTGTCTACTCAGCATTGTGGGCTTTTTAGCTTTAGTAAAGTTGTAAGAGATGTGTGGTTTATTTCGCAAAATAGTTTTTTTTTGAGAAAAGTTTTTCCTACACACAGCTGTAGATGATGTCTTTAACATCTTGTTTTAGTTTTTATAGGATTTGGTTTGGAATAATGACAAAAAAATTTTAGTGACATTTTCAAAACTCTCAGATTCCTTTTTTTTTGTTCTGTTGTCATTGGCTTTTGTGAGTAAATAAAAGAAATTAGCTTTATCTTGCAAATATGAAATAAATGAAAAATAAATATCATTCAGTAATGGAAATTTTCTCTATGTGTTTTTTTCTAGTATCAGGGTTTTTATTAAATAAATATTTTTGGCAAAGAATCAACAAAAATGTTATTTGTTTTTAAGTGAAATCTACAGACGACACAATTTAGTAAAAAGTTCTTGTGAAAAAAAAGGACAAGAAATATGGAAAAATAAATGGCTGTTGCTTAAAGGAAATATATGAAAATAGAATTTTAATAATATGATGTGTAATCATTCCGTCGACCGTATGTAATTTGAATAACTGACTGAAAATATCAAATCTAATAAATTTCATTGGTTTTAGAACAGAAACTTAGATTTATATCGTCCTTTAGCTTTGGGACAAACTAGTTATTTAAGAACTTTCAATGAGGTTAGGGAAAAATGAAAGGCAACATCACAAGAAGAAGATCAAAATACTGCACAGCATGTTTTTTTCTGAAAACAATATTTACGATGTATATCTTACGAGTATATCTAGAATAACATGATCGACCGACAGGGTGAACAAAGGGTATAATTAGCTTTTAATTTTATCTTAAAAGCAAACAGATTCTATAAAATGGCATCTTTTTAAAATTCTATATATTTAGTATATCCTGTTTCGAGAAACCACAGCGCCTCTTTATGGTTCCGCACCAAACCTTAAAACTACTCAAACTTCTAAACCAATAAAAAAAATAATCATCCAATGCATGACTGCGAATCATGGGAATTATGACATAATGACAAATAGCAAAAACAAAACAAAAGTTATCATAGATTTTTGTCATATATTTGGAGTTATTTATGTCACCAACTAGATGGCATGTTTGTATTATTAAAGAAAGGAAAAAGCGTTATAATATTTCCATTAATATTTCAATATAATTTGTTTTTAAAAAATTAAATCGCATTGTTGTAAATGTTCCATCATTACAATAAAAAACCTAATGTGTAATTAAATCTGTATGCGAAGTACATGAGCGATGTAAAACATGACAACTGGCCTTCTTATCGATGACACTTAGTCATCATATGTGGCCTCAACTTAAACAAATATGAGAGTAAAGCGCCAAATAAATATAAAATAGGTGATGCAGTTTAGTTGTTTAGAACGTTGGCCACTAAGCATGTAATTGATTTGAAGGTCATAGGTTCGTACCCCAGCTGTTGTCAATAGACAATATACAATTTTTTCTGATTCATATGGAATCTTGCATTACAGCACTCTTTTTTTGCTATCTATCTATAGCAAAAATTCGTAGTCGAGGAAGTAAAATAATATATACATATATTAAAATAGCAACTCATTTCCGTAAGTCTGTCTGTCCTTCATTGTTTGTGTTCGCATCACGTAAAAACTACTAGATGAATTTTAACAAAATTTTGGGAGGAGGTACCTTAGTATCCTGGTCCCAATATAGGATACTCTCTTTCCTCAAAAAAAATCTTATTTCGAAGAGAAAGTGGAGAAAAAGCAGTGAAAAATGCAATTTCCGGATTAAATGTGCTAAAATTTTCGGTTTAAAACTGGGATATTTTCGACACGGTTTTATTTTCACCACACACCTTTTGATTTTTGAAAGTGGGTTATTTGAGAAACTATAACGCAACAGGTGGCGCCAGTTGATTAATATTTGTATTTTTACTTTTTGGAATTACATTGTTATTAAAATATTTTAAGCACCACTTACAGAGGTTTACAATAATTTTTAGAATTTTAGATTTTTTTATAAATTTTAGAATTATATCGAGGGATAGGTACCCTTATATAAATTAAATACATAAACCCCAACTGAAGAACTATAAAAGTAAGAGTCTTTTAATTGGTGTCGAATACTTGCAAAACAAAACAGAGCAAAATATTATCAGGACGTCAACGACGAGGCGGGCACAGATAGTTATTAAAATATAATGGAAATATTAACTTAATTATTTAATATTTTGCTAATTACCCATAACGTTTTATAATAGAAATGCAATTTATTTGTTGGGGGAAAGTGCTAGTCCCTATACGTATTTCACTGGTTGCTCAGGCCAGATCATCAGGAAACCTTTTTCCTAATTTTAGAGAAGCCAAAAATACTCTATAAGTAATAAAATTCTACAAAACACAATGAGAATTATGCATGTTAATTGAATAATATTACAGAATATTAAAGCTTCAACAAAACACCAACAAATTTTATTAAAAAAAAAATTTTATTAATAAGGGAATATTAACTTTTCATTAATTCACCTACGTAACACCAGAGGCGCTGTAGTACTGTTTAAAAAGTAAACATTACTTTCAATTAAAGAGTTGGTTATAGAAAATGTAGATTATTTAATCATATCAACACCTATCTTCTTTGTTATCTAGTAGGTAACGCAATTCATTAGCAAGCAAAAATAATAAATAAAAAAAAAATAATAAATAAAAAAAAAAAAAATAATAATAAATAAATCAAATTCTTTTATTGAATATCAAACATTTATTTTATTGATGACAACTTGTCATTAAATAATAAAGAACAGTTTTTACATTCCTGAATTTTTGTCATTGAATTATTCGTTATTTATTTGATGTCTGTGTATGATTACTTTGAAAATAAAATTTGATTCCTTCTATTGATGACAACTGAGGTAAGTGCTAACATCACAAGGATGACAACAGTCACGGAATCAAAAACGAAGATGGCTTTTCTATAAGTGTATAGCCTTGTAAAAATTTGTAATAGCCGATTTATTTTAAAAAAATTTTAAATCTCCTTTGATGCTATGACATCTAAGAGATAAATAAATTATTTTCTGCATTCAATTTGTATGTAGTTGTTATAAAACCTGAAGCTTTCTTAACAGCAATTGTCTCTTCTATCCTATACCTTTCCAAAAAAGAAAAAGAAACCAAATTATTTTGACAACTGATGACAACTGAGGGAAATGCTAACATTACAAGGATGACAACAGTCACTGAATCAAAAAGAAGATGGCTTTTCTATAAGTATATAGCCTTGTAAAGTTTGTAATTGCTGATTATATTTTTTTTTTATAAATTTTTAACTCTCACTCGATTCGATGACATCTAAAAATAAATTATTTTCTACATTCAGTTTGTATAGAGTTGTTGTAAAAAATGAAGTTTATTGAACAACAACTCTCTTTTCTATCCTATAAGTTTCTAAAAAAGTAACACAATTGATTAGCTGACAATAATTATTTTCTTTTAAAAATTTAAACCAAATTATTTTATTTAAAATTTAACATTTATTTTATTGGTGACAACTTGTCATTACATTACAAAGGATAGTTATTGCATTAATGACTTTTGTCATTAATTGATTGCTATTAGTAATTTATTTCAGTTCTTGTTTTATATTAGTGACGACAACATGTCATTAAATTGATGACAACTTTTTATTTAATTACAAAGGACAGTTCTTACATTCATGACTTTTTGTCATGAAGTTAATCTCTATTCGTTATTTGCTTGATGTCTGTGTGGCCTTGCATTGATTACAGAATTGTGATCTTTGTCACTGATGACAGAAGTGACTGACTGATGTAAAGACTAATTGCCTATTACAGAGTGTCACTCGAATTCGCACAAATAAATTTAAAAAAAAAAAAAACAAATTCACAAATGTTGTTTTTGTTTTAAATGTAATTATGTGAAAGATCGAATTCGTGTGACACTGCGAAATAGGCTGTAACATCACAAGGACGACAAGTGTCACGGGTAAAAACTAAGACACTCACTTGTCATGGTGTTGTTAACAAATTATGTTACGTTATTATTGATGACTATTCTGTCAGAGTAATTACTGATTAGTTTTCAATTCTGCCCCACTGTATGATGGTAGTTAAAAAAAAATTATTTTCTACATTCAATTTGTAAAGAAAAATTTATATTTTCGAAACTAAAAATATTTTTCTCTTTAATTTTAAATCTAACTCAGTTGTTCGACATCTATTGCATTTGATAAAATTTTAATACATTTTTTATGTAAAATGCAAATTTTTCCAATTTTGCTACTTGGCAAACAAAGCAAAATAATACATATAAAAATTAAAAAAATATATTTTCAATTATTCTTTTTGGTTATCACCATAATACAAATTGTTAAATTAGTTATGATTTTTTTATTAAAATTTATTAATATTCAGCCACAAATATTATTATTTTATGCAAATCATTTCTGTTCATTTGTTTTATTTATTGTAATTTTTGCCTTCATATTTTATTTTTATTTGTCTTTTGTGTTGTTTCATAAATACACATTTTTCCGCTTATTAAGTGGCCAATTTCCTGCTAATAATAATTCTTTTTGCTGGCAAAAATAACGTATTTTTAGCGGTTTTATACTCAATATATAAATATAAAACCTTCTACAAAAAAGGAAGAAATAAAAAAAAGAAATCCACCTACATTGAGTTTAATACTGCTCCAGCTGTTATTTTCTCTTTTATTTTTTTAGGACACGAGTTAAAAAAAAAAAAATCTCTAAATTTTTTATATTTTCTGAATTTCATTTGAACGGTTTGCAAAGAATATTAGTTGTGCAGCATGTATTCGTTTACTGCTCTTTGTTCTGCTGAGCTGTAGTTTATGGTGCTGTTGAGTCTTATTTTCTATCTTTTTTTTTTATTTATTTTATTTAATGTTTTCTTAACAATTTTTCTGTTTTGTTGCTTCTTCAAATTGTGCGTATTTCCTTGTAATTTTCTTGTTACAACAAATGCCGGATGTTTTAAACTGGGATAAAGACACCTTTTGTTTTAGTGGTGCTGTATCTGTAGCGTTTTCAAAGATAAAGTGAACACAACAGTGGGATGTTTTAGAAAAAAGTCGTATGTAAATTTTCCTTTTCTTGCAATTGTTCTTCGATAGATTAGTGAATGTATACGATCTAACAATAAGTATTAATATCTTCTACAAATTAAAAAATATACTTAGTTTTGTTCAGCCGGTGCTAGACAAACAATTTTTAATGCATGGCTGATTGTTATAATTTGTGGGTCATCTCTCCGATCTTCGGCCAAAATAAACAAAATTCCTTTTTCTTTTTCATAATCACGATTGTTTAGGATGTTACGAGCCAGCGGACTTGGATGCGATTCAAGCGGGTGCAAATAAGCTGTTACGTGTTGCGCTATTTCAGCTTTAACGAATGCCACTTTTAGATCTCTGTGAATCCTCGAGTTTTTAATATAGTAAGGTGCGACTGGAAATGGGCACCGGTGCTGGGAACCAGAACACGCATGTCTTACAGACTACCAGACGATTGTAGTGTGTTCCAGGCAGAGGTGTTGGTGATTTTAAAAGCCACAGAGTTGGTGTCTGGACATGTTGTAGAAGGGGAAGAGGTCACTCTGTACGTCGACAGCCAGGCGGCGCTTAAAGCCTTGAAAAGACACAAGGTCACATCTGGGCTGGTTGCTGATTGTAAAAAGGCTATCGACGCACTGACGGACAAGTATAGGATTAGACTGTGTTGGGTCCCGGGCCATTGTAATGTTGAGGGCAACGAGATTGCTGACGAACTTGCGAGACTGGGCTCGGAAGGGGTAAATTAAATTAGGGTAGAATCGGTTAAGCCACCGATTAGTCACTAGTACAGGACGATATCAGACTGGGTAGTCAGGAAAATCAACGTGTCTTGGGAAGTAAGGGGGGATTGCAGAGTGTCAAGGTCAATCTGGCCTAGACTGGACGCTGCGAAAACCGAGATACTTCTAGGTCTAGACAAGAAGGTTTTAAAAGCCGTGATAGGGTTGATCACAGGTCATTGCGCCATTAGGGCAATGGCTAGAAACTGGGTCGTCGGCACACCAGATTTCTTTAGGTTGTGCGAGGATGAGGAGGAGCTGGAAACTGTTGAGCACATCGTGTGTCACTGCCCGGTATTTCTAAGCCGCAGACTTAGATGGCTAGGTGATAGATTTATCGAGGGGCTCTTCGACATCGCGCGGTGTAAAATCGAGGATATCGTCGGCTTCATCAAGGAAATCGGGTGGCTGAGTGATAGGTGGCAGGAAGCATAATAAGGCTCTCTTTTTCCCCATAATTTTCTTAGTTTTGTTGTAGTTTAGCTGAAGGGAATCACAATGGACCAATAGGTCTCCAAGTGGATGTGCCATGTTTGGCACAACCCTTCCAAACCTAACCTAACCTAACCTAAGGTGCGACTGTATTAATTCCTAAAATCGTTTTTGGCGCCTTAATTGGACTTGAGACTTTTTTCACACTTGATGATTTTTCTAATTTTTTGATATTTTTTTCTTCATTTTGTTTTGTGCACTTTTTCCATAAAAATTATTTTTTTGGGTAAAAACCCTTTAATTTTGTTGGGTAAAAATCGTTTTATTCCTCATTTAATCATTTAAGGGCGGTTCAGGCGGTACGACTTTACGTACGTAAATTCCAAGAGAAATTAATATCAAAATGAATCCATTTTTGAGAAATGAGAGTAAAAATCTTACGACTATTTTTTTTTGCGTTTACAGCATTGGTGTAGAGTAAGCCATTGTTAAAAAGAAAACAGCTGTTTATAGTTTTTTTCCTTTCACCCCTGTTACAATTGCACAAAAACAACAGGGCAAACAGATGAGATTTGTTGGCAAGGGGTTGAATAGGTAGAGTGTGTATTGCATTACTTTCTTTACAAATCTGGTCTGTCTGCTCATTTTCTGCCCAATGTAAAAGGGGTGTTTATTTGCTAAGATATCAGTGATGCAAACTGAATATGTCTAGCTGGTTTTGGGTCGTTGTCTTCACTTAAACAAATGCATTCCTGATCTTATGAAGTGTTATGGACTTTTGAAAAGTTTAAAAAAATGAAGATAGCCATAAGCCTGACAAGTTTTTATCCGTATTTTCTCCTAATGTCTCACAGCTTCATTTGCATATTATGTTTAGACGATACCATTCGTGCTCTTCTACCCAAAATTCTAATATGTCGTCTGTGATCATTTGAACCGCTCTTTAGTATTTAGTCCAGCGACTTTCTAGTTTTTCATTCGCTTCAAATAATAAAATTTTCAAGGCCATCAACATAGGTGTTAGTTTTAATTGTATATTTGACCGAAATCTCTTACCTCCCAGCCATTTCTTATAATTTGGTAATAGTAAATAGTCGCAAGGTACTAAATCTAAGGAGACGGATAGAAGGTTTAGCTGTTCAAGACTCAATTCATGGACTTTTGCCATAGTGGCTACATACGTATGATATCTGTTCATTCTTATGATTTCGGCTCCTACCGAGCGGATAGCTTTCGCATAACCAAATATTTATGCAGATTGTGAGATTACCCTCTCGCTTGAGATAAATATAAATATCCTTAACCACTTCACGCTCTTTTCTTTTTCAATCCTTCATTATCATTCCATAGATTTTATCGGCTATTTCTAACATGACGATCTGTTATGGGCGACTTGAGCGTTCTGCGTCATTTTTGCTGGTACAACCACAACGAAACCACAAGTAAACCACCTTTTAACTCTTAGAATTGTTGGTGTAGAGTGTCCAAAGTAATTATCAAGCCACTCTTTGACTTCGGTGATGTTTTTTTTTTTTTTTTTTGTCCTAAATACCAATATATAAATGCAATGTAAGGCTTACGTTCGTTTATTCTTTCTGACTAATAACATGGTTAAAAAAATGTTTTTTTACAAATAAGGTGATATATGTATAATCAAAAAGTAAATTGAGAAGTACCTTAGTATCCTGGTCTCAATAGAGGATACTTTTTTTCCGCAAAAATATCTCATTTCCAAGAAAAAGTGGAGAAAAAGCAGTGAAAGTACGCAAACTTTTTTTTCCGATTTAAAGGTACTGTATACTTTAAGCATCTTTTATTTTTGAAAGCGGGACATTTTAAACACGCTTGCGCAACAGATGGCGCTGTTTTAAAATAATGACAAAATATGAATTAATTACTGCCAAGTAGCCAATTGAATAAAATTTCTATTTGATTTGTATTTTTACTTTGTGGAATTACATTGTTAATAAAATATTTTAAACAATTTTTTCTGAGCTTTACAAAATTTTTTTAAAATTTTAGAATTTTATCCAGGGATGGGTACCTTTATATAAAGTAAATACGTAAGAGTCCGAAAATTTGGTGTGGATTACTTTTAAGCAAATGCGAAAAATATTCTCAGAACACACACATCAGCTAGTTTTAAATAAAAATCCGAAAAATTAATTTAGATCAGTAGAAGGTAATGTATTTTCTGGATTTTTGCATCATATAATAGAATACGAGAAATATTGTAAACAAACAACTATCGCCAGTTGATTAATCAATCTTTTGCAACTGTTTTGAAGTTTTTTGTTTTAGCGATTTTTTGGTAGTTTGAGCGATTTTGGCTTTTTGTGTAATTTTGTGCTAGAAATATTCCGCTTAACTTTGTTAAACCCACCGTCTCTTTTACAATATTTAAAATAAAATTTCCTTTTTTGTTACACCGGTTGTCCATGCTAAGACGCTCTAACACAAACTTGGTAGGGTTAGAGTGAGAAAGAGATAGAGCGATTGACTTATGAAACAAAAAATATATATTTATTACGGTTGTATGTAATGAAATGATACCTAGTACTACCGCAAAAAAAGTAATGACGCATTTCCTTTTTCAACATTCTTCCAAAAGAACATTTATTTCACTTTTTACTCTGACTGTCATGAATTGCAGGAAAGTTTAAATATTAGTTTTTTTGTTGTTTTTATTTTAGATAGATAGAAGACTATTATACTTTTAAGATAAAGAAGGTAAAATAAATGAATCAGCAAGCATCTAGATTCAAGTTTAAGTGGAATAGAAATAAAGGGATTTTGAAATGGTACTTAGAATTAAACAGTTGGCTACAAGTAGTTTTAAGAAAGCGAACAGATCGAGAGTAGAAAAAGTTAAACAGATTTTTTTAATTCATATTTTAAGAAAAATTAATAAATTTAATTAAATGTTGTAAATTTTTATAAACTTAAGATTGTGTGGTTAGTTTAAGTTAAAAATATACACTATTAAAATGTTGCTGTTAAAATTTAAAGCAGTAAAAAATGAGAAATAGAAAAATCCCAACTTTATAAAATGTCCACAGTATTTTATTAGATTTTTTTTAATTTCAACTATTTAGGAAGTACTAAAAAAAATAAATTGTTAAATTTAAGAACACATTAATGTGTGATTATTTTTTTGAGATACTTTGTGCTACGAAAATAATACCATGAAACTGAAGCTTTAATGTAAGAATAGAGTTGTGTCCTTATAAGGACAAATGTAGTTGTGTGTGCCAAGCGTTTGTTTACAAACAAAAGCATTAAGAAAACTGGTTCTGGTTTAACTTTAAAAAGGAGACAAAAAATCAAGACAAAACAAAGCCAATCTATAAATATGAAATAAAGTCTATAAAAGTGGAAAATAATACTCAAAGGTTCAGTACTAGCTAAGGCCAGGTGGTTTGAGAAGGGTTCCTCAAAAGGTACGGGTAGAATAATACAGTTCATGAATAATATGTTGTTTCATGCATTGCTTGTTTTTTGTTATCGCTGTGTAAAGTTATAGTTTCGTTCAAAGTATGCAAGATTGTTCGATTGAAACTTAGATTTATTTTAATAGTGTACATATTGCAGGGGCAACATAATCTGTCACAACGCTCAAAATCAGGCGGACTTATTCTTTAGGATCATAGACAATTTGCTTTCTTAGATAAGTGCTACAGAGAATATTGTTCTTGCTAATTAAAGGTTTTAATCAGTTTTAAATTAAAGTTCAATTATTTTTTTAATTGATTCAAATATATATTTATTTAAACCACGACACAAAAATATTCTCATTAAACAAGTAATCGAATCAATTAATTATTTAATTAAACTTTAATCTGAAACCAACTTTTAATTAGTGAAAATAGTTTTTTCTATGTATCTTATGAAATCTATAATATTTGTTGACACATTTATCCATTTAAAGCAACATATTTGTAAATGCAGAGGCGTAACACTCTCTGATATTAACAATATTTTGCAGGAATTAAGCTGTCAGTATAAAATTTATATTTATTTAAAAAACTACAAGCCATTCTCTTTAAAGTTACAATTTTGAAGTTTTTCATAAAAATAACATTGGTATCAATGCCTATTAATAAGGTGGTCTCATTACGGAGGGGAACATCTTCTATTTTTTTTATTTGGAGTTTGACAGTTAGACTTACTCTCTTATCTCTTAAATGACAGCTTAACAAAATCCCTAAAAAATGTTCCCCTTAATGTTTACCTCACCCCTTGGGTATTGTTTTAGCAAATTTAAATTATTATAAAAAAAAAAAAATTATATCATTATAAACATAGTCTACCTTTAGGAGCTTTATATAAATAATAATGACCAGTAGGCTGATATTATTTGTCTATATGACAGACTGTAAATAGAAATCAGGCAATATTTTTAATTTATTAAACAAGTTTGATTTATCTCAGTAGGTAATGAAGTCTCTACAACAAATACAACAATAGAACAATAACATGGAATTTTATTTTTGCTTTGTAGTTTGAATTGCCTTTTGCCAATTCATAATACAAAACCTGATATATAAAGACATATAAAGAATCATTACTTATTCTTTATATGATTATAAGATATTACCTACTTTAGAAATATATACATATATAAATAATTCTTTACCTCTAGCGGACTTTTACATTTACTATCGATACAAAGTCCATCATTTACAGAAATATAAGATTAGAATATTCTTATATGTAAGGGAACTGACCTAAAAAAAGTGACAAAAGTGTCTCAGGTCTAACACTTTAAGTGAAAATGAACTGTAACTATAACATGGCATTGACAATGCGCATTGGCATTGTCTTTGCTATTGATCCTAAAACAGAAATTAACCTTGATAACCCGGTCAAGAATGAGTTCAACATAAGCGAGACAAAAAATTTAATTTCAATAATTAATTACTGTTGCAAAAGTATGATAAGTAACAGCAAAATTATTTTACCACTGGTCATTATACAACCCATTTTGTACCTATTTTTTCTACTCAGTTATGTAGGGCTATTAAAACGAAACTGTACAAAAGTCAGAAATGGTCATTCGCACCGTGAGGCTTATGTATAAGATTAGCTGTACCTACACACGTTGTGTGCATCCTGATTCGATTTTGCTTTGAAATTTTAAGACGTATTTACTTTATATAAAGGTAGGTACCCATCCCTAAATAAAATTCAAAAATTTATTTAAAATTCAAAAAATTATTGTAAAGCTCCGTAGAAGTTGTTTAACATATTTTAATTACAATGTAATTCCACAAAATAAAAATACAAATCATATACAAATTTATTCAATTGGCTATTTAGTAGTAAGTAATTCATATCTTGTCATTATTTTAAAACACCGCCATCTGTTGAGCAACCGTGTTTAAAATACACTAGGTATAAAAAGTCTGCGAACACACACTTAGCCTATTAAACAAACACAAAATAATTCTGAAAATACATATATTTTAATTCAAAAATGATTTTTATTAATTAAATACATATCAGTCGTTAAAAATAAAACAAAACTTAAACGTAAGTAATTCACAATTAACAACAACAAAACAAAAACAAAAAAGTTCATTGAAAAAAACACGATAAAGTCTGCGTACGACTTTAAAAGTACATTTTTCCGGTATTGGAAATCGAAATATTTTCCAGTTTTTAATAGCTGGTTGGGTAGCCTTTACGTCTCAGAAGCGATTGAGGAGGCGTTTTCAATTGTTACTAACGTTGTACAGTAGCCATAGTTTCACTATGTCAGCGGTATGTTTAGGGTCATTATCTTGCTGAAAGATAAATTGACCCTGAAGGCCTTATTTTATAGCACTTTGTTGTAAATTGCTTTTCAAAATATCTAAATAGCCTCTCTTATCCATAGTTGTTACCATAGATAAATTGCAGCTGGCCAACTCCGTTTGCTGCCATGCACCCCCAGACCATTATACCGCCACCACCATGCTTAACTGTACCAGACAAGTGTTCTTTTTTAAGAGCGGTGCCATCTTTTCTCCACACTATTTGTCTTCCTTTTATGCCAAAAATGCAAAATTTGCTTTCATCTTAGAGACAAATTTTTTTGTTTCTTTGTAAGTACTTACAACTCTCTGGATAGAAGAATGAGATCTTTCCACTATCTGACCGATCTTTCTTAAACTTTCTCCTTTTTTCCATAAATTAACGATAATTTCTCGCTCTGCGGGATTTATCTCTTTTCCTTTGCGGTCCATAATAATTTTGCAATTAAAACTTCTTTAAAATATACTAAAAACACGAAAGAACACCAATTTAAACAAAAATTATACACAATGAACAGTTAACTACGCCAGCAGTTAAAAAAAATCCCGTTACATTATTTATGTACGCAGACTTTTTCTTAGCTAGAGATGGAACTTTTTTCAATTACACATCGATAAAATGGACGTTATGGAGTATTCTGAATTAGAGTTGCCAAATATAAATGAGTAAGGAGTCGATCAATTAAAAACACCTGAATTAGTTACTGCTTTTTCTCCATTTTCTCTTGGAAATAAGATATTTTTGCGAAAAAAATGTATCCTATATTGGAATCAGATTACTAAGGTATCTAATCACAAAATTTTGTTAAAATCCATCTGGTAATTTTTACGTGATGCGAACACAAAAAGAGAAAGATATATATAGACGCGCAGGACAGGAGTTATAGATAAATTCATTTGCAGTATAAAAGAAGTAAGAACTATTGGTAATGTATTTAAACTACGGTTTAAATGTATACCCACAATATATAGTTATAATTTACTGATTTGTCTAATAGGGGAATAAGTCCTACACAGACAATAACTAAAAATGTAGGCCAACTTATTACCCTTGAATTTCATTCCAGTTATTAATTTTATCAAACGATTCATGAATTCATAGAACTTTTGAAACTACGAATATTCTTTAAAATATTCTAAGTAAAACTTTTTTCGTTAATAAACAATCTTAGTTACTACTTGCTTAAAAAAGGTCTGTTTTTCGTAGCAAATAATGATCAAAATTAATTTGATTGGTGTTCAAAATTTGTAATAAAAAATAAAAACATAAATAAATAATTAAAAATTATGGCTATTTATAAGGCTTTCTTTCAATTTACTAATTTTATAATTTAGTTTTTAATCTAGCAAGTTAAAATATTGCCTAAAAAATATGTCCATATTAGGAAAAATTAATAGTACACTTTTAGGCTTTTTATTATGGAGCATTGCTTATAAAGAAATTATATATAAAATATAACTTTAAATTGAAAAGGCAAACTCCTTCATTCTTAATTAAATATTATTTATTTTTATTATTTTATATACAGTTATTCAAATTAAATTTTATTTTTTATCTTTGCAGCTGCTTCAATAATATAAAAATAATAACTGTTGCATATAAATTTAAACACGTAACACACTAAAGCTGCATGCGTCAACGTGACGATATTTGCCAGCTACATTTTGAACCCGACAGACACTGAAGCAGAAAAAAAAATATGCAACATTTTTAAACAACTAAATTTCATATAAAACATAAATAATAACAACTAAATAACAAATAGAGCAACATTATTTCACTACAAAAGAAATTACGAAAAAGAAAACTAAACTTTTTAGAAACTTAAATGTTGCACACATACACGAGCTCATACAAATAAATGGAAGAAAATATACAAAGTAGAAAGAATAAACTATACAACATCTAGTGATAAATTGCCTTGAACGTAACAAGACGCTCATAAAAACTTCAACTTCAAGAACTTTATGGTGAATGTCCTTTTTGTTGGTTTTTCACTGCCATCTATACAGCTCTGGAGGGGAACAGTGGTACACATACTAAAGTGCTACTAACTGTAACTTAACCATTTCAACATCCTGTTTTTTTCTTCTTCTACTTGCTTTTTCTAAGAGACATAAAATAAAAGGCGACGACGAGTACGAAACACAATACAACTACGTGGTGTCGCTGAGGCACTTGAAAAACGTGTTCTTGTCGGAGAATTTCTTATTGCCATTGCACAAGTTTGGCTTTAAAGGAAAACTACATTCTTGTTATTGTTATTGTTGTTGCTGTTAAGGATCAAGTGCAAGGTTATATAACATTTGCAAATACCAAACATTGTACTTGACACTCAATATTATAGTTTCCTTGGCTTCGAGAAATGTCGCAGCATCAAAACAAAGAAAGAAATAAGCAATAAAAAAGAAAATTCCTTTTCTTAAAAAAAAAAAAAAAAAAAAAAAAAAACAAGAAAAAAGAAACAAAAAGTGGCAATAAAATAAAAAAGTAATAAATTTTTTTCTTAAACATTGTGTTTTGTATTGAATGCAACAGAAAAATAAAAACATCAAAGCAGCATAAAACTTTTACACCCGCCTAAAAGTATGCAACTTTATATCTATTAAAATTACAGTCACTAAATATCTTACAAGTTTTTTTGAAAGAAAATTGTGTTTTCCTTCTGCAAGGAATACTAAAAACTAGAAACATTGGCAATTTATATGCAATTTTTAACTCTAATGAAATGCTATAAATATGGTATTCTGCAAAAGCAGTTCTTGTTATAAGAACTGCCATACTCGAACTCATCCACATCATTACAAACATCTTCTTAACAATACAATACATCAGCAACCAAAGGGCTTGGCTAAAGTCTATGTGAATAGAATGTTCCGTTTGAGTGTGAATAAAGGAGTATTTTTGATTTTCTATCTTACATTGTTGTTAACCATCCTAACGCAAGGAGTTCAAGGTAAGTGGAAGTGCTTTTATTTTTGAAATATTATCACAAAGAAAGGATTTTCAGGGAATGATAAAAATAATAAATACTTAAATAAAAACTAATATTAAAGAGTGGTCCTTCGAACCGAAAAATTTTATTTTATTATTTTCTTGTTTATTTACTTATTTAATATTAACCCTAGAAAGATAACGTTATTTTTTCGTACGGTAAAGATAACGTTACGTCTGAAAGACGTATTGTTTCTAACATCCTTTTAAGGACTTAAAAAAATAAATATTGGCATAGGAGTTATTGTTATCATTTATTAATTGAATTTTCTCTTTGATAACAAAAAATGTGGTAAATAAATATAATAATAGAAACAAAAAACAACAAATTCAATAGAGATCAAAAATTAACATTTTATACACAGCCTTTTGCAAAGGACTCAAAAACTGTAATAAAAGGATTAAAAAATATTTTTTTTAATTCATTTAACTATCTGTATATAATAAAAGCTTTGTGAATAAAAAAAATCTTTCTTTTATGCCATTATATGCAAGTGGTGCAGATAACGACACGTCTCCGAGGCGCATGTTGTGTAATTTCTCAGAAATATAATCAACTTACCGCACGAAAACAACCACCATTAGCAAGCTACTGAGATCAACTGAGAATACTGAGTATATAAATTTTCTC
The DNA here is from genome assembly GCA_949628195.1 of Phasia obesa. NCBI lineage: Eukaryota > Metazoa > Arthropoda > Insecta > Diptera > Tachinidae > Phasia > Phasia obesa. The sequence continues at coordinate 117,415,979 of OX451219.1, read as the reverse complement.
TTACTACAAACCACAGAGATGGAGTACAAAATTAAATAGGCATACGTCTGATAGACGTAACTTATCTATGCAGGGTTAAAAAGCCTTGATGTCCTGAAGCGCCTAATACAAAAAATTGTTCGTATTTTATTTTTAAGAATAAACAAAAAGCTGCTGTAAATAGGGAAACAAGTATTATTATTATTAAATTTTCGTTAAAAAAAAAATAAATTCCTAGTGGCACAAAGATCTTGAGAACATAGTATAGGTTAGAGTAAGAAGAGAAGGAGACGCGGAGGGTCTGTTTTGATTTTCTTTAGCAAACTAAAAAAGAAAGAGACACTTATATGAGGCCTGCAACCTATCACTCAACCACCCGATTTCCTTAATAAAGTCGACGACGTCGTCTTCGATTTTGCATCGCGCGAAATTATAGAGCCCATCGAGAAATCTTTCATCTAGCCATCTAAGTCTGCTGCCTTGTAATACCGGACAGAGTCACACAATATGCTCTACAGATTCCAACTCATCTTCGTCCACGCACCTCCTACTGAAGTCCAGTGTAACGGTAACCCATCTACTGATTCTTACTGTAATGGCGCAATGGCCAGTGATCACATCTATCATGATTCCTAAAACCTTCCTGCCCAAAAATAGCTTAGTCTTTGCAGTGTGAGACTCTGCAATCCGCCCTAATTTCCCAAGACCGATTAGTAATCTTCAGACAGAAGCCTACAGTAGTAAATAATCTACTCTATCTAGCTTAGTATCGTCCGAGCCCGGTCTTACGAGTTCGGCAGCGATTTCTTTGCCCTCACCATTGTAAGGACCCAGTACAATCTAACCCTTTACACTGTGTCCTTTCAAGGCTTTAAGTGCCGCTTGGCTGTCGACGTCAGGGTGACATATCTTTATAAAAACAACAAAGTAGACACTGAATGACAACAGATCTGATCAAGATTAACATCAGCAGCACCTAGCCGAGTTGGCTGTTATCTGACGGTGGTCTTACCACCGAGTGAAAAGAAAGGCTAGCACCCCCATTATGTAGCACAGCACACAATACGAGACTGTGCCGTGAAGAATAGCACCCATACCGTACCAAAATATACCGCACAGTCACAATGAATATTAAGAACTGAAAATTACAAAAATGGTCCTTCGAACTCGTCGACTTTTATAGAGATTATTTATATAGAAATAATTGGAAAAAAATACATTAAGCAAAGGGCTTGTTAGATTATACCTATACCGATTGAAGTTAGTATTTTTCCTGCTTTTGAAAAAAAAAAAATACCGGAATATTAAAAACTGAAAATTGCAAAAATAGTTCTTCGCACCCGTCGAATATTTAAAATAAAAAAGAAAAAAAATAAAAATTATATAGGATTATTTTTTTTAATATACAAAAATGTACAGTACGGCCTAAATATCCACTTAGAAATACACAATATCCATTTACAGATTTTTTTTATTTTGAAGAAAAACTTTATTATTATAAATGACTTATTTTTTCATTAAAATTTACTAAAATCATTAAGTCTTTTTTCTTTAAAAAATATTTAAAAAATAAAATACTTTTTGTAGATGCCCTATAAGGCCCGCCTGATAAAAATACTATAAATGTTGAAAATTTATATTTTTGTAATAAAAATGTGCTCGGTAATAGCAAAAGAAAATATACATATATTAATTCTTGTTTCTATTAAAAGATATATTCTTTGAAAAAACGAATTTTTAATTTACGTATTTATGCCATTTGAAGAAAATTTAAGGCGGGCCTTTTTAAATTAGCTTTTATACTTCGATTTAATTACGCTTTAAAGAATGCTCTTTTTACACAATAGAATAAAATTTCATACGAATGCCCAAAAATTTTTTGATTTTTCTTAAGGCAGCAATATGGCCCGCCTCAAAGTTGCCCGAAATAAAATACTTTGAATCAAATATTTAGCTTTACAATATTTGTGTACCTTTAAGCATTTTATAAATTGTTTCCTGATAAGTAATGTCATTATGGAAAAACTTTAAAAACATACCTAACTCTCCTGACTGTAGTTTAAGCTAATGAAATTTATTTACTATATATTTATTTAAAATATGTAAATAAATCCTATATAGTTCTTATTAAATAAATATTTCATCACCTAATGCACATTAATTTAAATACCTCAAATTAAATAGAAACTTTATTTATTTCAGTATAATTTTTCTAATTTTTTAAAATTAGTTAAAAATTAGTTGTTTATTTCATAAATGTACTTACAGCAATATGAAGAACATAGAAAAAGTTTGAAAAACTTTTTGCGAACAACCGGAAAAAAACTTTTTAAAACTCTAGCATGTTAGAATCTTATCTGTTGCAAAATGTATGAAAATAATAAAATAATAGTTTGTAGAACAACCACACAAAAAAAAAAAAAATGTGTAGAATTTATTTGTATCTGTAGAAGAAAAACTAAAAACTTGTAGCCACCAACTACTCAGTTAGCTGTAAGTAAAATTCTTTTTTAAGGTCTAGTATATTTTTGAGCCCCTGAGTAAAATTTATTTTGGTATAAATATTAAAAACTTTTTTTTATTTCGTATTTTATTTTTTTTTTCTTTTGCAGAATAAAAACTATATAAAATTTACGAATAACTCGTTAGAAATATAACTTATTTATACATGAGTGAAAAAAATACTTGAATAAAAAAAAATTACACTAAAAAGAAAAATAAATTGCATTATGGAAATTTATGTTATAACTAAGAAATTAATAATACTTTAGGGCCTTTAAACCAACAAGAAAATAAAAAGAAAGTCCATCTGAACTTCAAGAAAGAATACAAAAATATTATTTCTTTTTGCATTTTGCATTACTATAGGGGCATAAGATAAGCTTTAGTAAAATTTTCTGGCGGGCCATTAGGTGCTAATGAAAGAAATCCTACGAAGTCTTTCATAAACAACATAATTCACTTAAAAATTAAAAAAAACATTCTCTTAAAAAATACATTTTCTAAGAGAATGTAGGCACAATTTTTACTTATAATATAAATATTTAATTATGAAAGGTATTGTATAGTACTACTTCATCTAATACATTTAAAAAAATTTAAAAAATAAATAAATTTTTAAATTGGTAAATTTTTGTGTAAATGTTAAATCCCTAAAAATGGTTTTGACTTTTTTAATTTTTTTTTTTTCATATAAAGTATTTTCTTCGAGAACATGAAAAAATACTTTCTTTTTACACTTTTAATAAGAGCTATTAGAATCCTTAAAAATATTTGTTCAATATGGCCCGCCATATAGCCCTACGAAATCTTTAATTAGCAACATAATTCACTTAAAAGTTAAAAAAAAATAGCTGCTCTAATGCCTTTTCTAAAACATTATAGGCAAAATTTTTGCTATTAGGATATGGCCCGCCTAAAAGATATCGGAAATAATACAAATATTTAAGTACGAAAAGTAATATATGGTAATACTTGATCTACTATATATAAAAAAGCTTTTAAAATAAATAAAAACATCATGCTTGGGAAATTTTTATGTAACTGTTAAAACCCTAAAAACGATTTTGGCATTTTTCTTTTTAATTTATAAAGTGGTTTTTGTTTATATATGTTATTTTCTGACACTTGTAATACGAGCTGTTAAAATCTTTAACAGCTCTTATTATGGCCCGCCTCAACGATAATGAAAATAGGTAAACAAAACTGAATAAAGTTACTCAAATTGATTTTAAGGTGTAAAAGTAGAGGCCCCTTATTTTATTTTCCAAAATTTATTCAGAGCTAAATAATAACAATACTGTGTCGATTATTATTATAATACCATACTGTGCCGTGTATAATAGAACCCATACCGTACTAAAATATACCGCACAGTCACAATGAATATTAAGAACTGAAAATTACAAAAATGGTCCTTCGAACCCGTCGAATTTTATAGAGATTTTACTTATACCGATTGAAGTTAGTATTTTTCCTGCTTTTGAAAAAAAAAAAAAATACCGGAATATTAAAAAATGAAAATTGCAAAAATAGTTCTTCGAACCCGTCGAATATTTAAAATAAATAAAAAAATAAAAATTATATCCGATTATTTTTTTTTTTCATATAAAAAATGTACAGTAAGGTCTAAATAGCCACTTATAAATACACAATATTCATGTAACGAATTTTTTTTATTTTGAAGAAAAACTTTAGGCGGGCCTTACACGAGTTTTAAAATGTTAAATTATAAATGACTTATTTTTTCATTAAAATTTACTAAAATCATTAAGTCTTTTTTTCTTTAAAAAATATTTAAAAAATAAAATATTTTTTTAGATGCCCTATAAGGCCCGCCTGATATAAATACCATAAATCGATTATTATAATGATCGAATAAATAAAACTACAATCGACTATCATGAAAAGTAAAGATTTGGCATAATTTTTTTGAGTGTATAAATATTCTACACTCATATGAACACCATATGCATGGGAGGAGGGTAGAAATTTTGATGTCAATAGGTTGCTTAATAGCTTTTTACTCCTCCATGAGTAAGTAGTTTATATTTACTAGAATCTACGTTCCATGATTCGAATTTTTCAACATAATATTTTAGTCCTGGCGGTAAAGTTTGAATGCTCTACTCTCTGCCATGAATCATAGTTATAAAAAGTCATTAATTTAATTTTTTTTTGCTTATTTTTTCGCTCTTCATATTTATATTTTGAACATAATTTGCAGAAAACACAAAAATATTTTTTTTCGGTTCTTTTTAAGTACTTTTTTTTTTGTTTAATAAATTGAGTTCATATATTAGGTGTACGAAAAAAAAGTTCACATAAAATATTGTAGTTGATTTAGAGTGTGTGCAAAAAGTTTTATTGCTTTAGCACAACATTTCACAAAATAAATCTTTGAGGCGAATATTGGGAGAAATTATAGCTTGAAATCCATTTAAATGAATTTATTTTTATAAGAAAACATAAAACAAATGAGTCCATTAATATAATTAAAATTAAACTGTTATAGCCATAAATATAAGGGAAGAAAAAACTTGATTGATGTGACAAAAACATAAATCTGAAAATAATATAAATAAATAAAATAATAATAAAACAAATATAAAAATTTACAAATAACTTGTAAAGCATTGAAATTTTTAAGAGATTCACAACTTTAAAATTGTTTTTCTATGATATGCCAGGGGATTGAGTATGGCCTCCTATTAATTTTGGGCACTGGATCAAACATTTCAACTTCTTTTCGTAAATGTCCAGTCTTAGATTTTTTAAAAGGGAATTTTACATTTTTTATTAAAAAAAATATCTTTTTATTAAATTTTTATGTTTTCTTCACAATTACGAGTATTTCATATTTCTCGTTGTGCTTCAATTCTATTCATCTGTATAATACTTTAAGCCATTAATAGGCAATATTTTATTTAGAAACCTTACATTGTTTAAGTTTCTTAAAAGCTTATTGGGCAATCAAATACATATTATGCATATTTCTCAAACAAAAAAAAAAATCTTTTATTTTGTAATTAATAGCCATATGCTTTTAACAAAAGCAACGAAAATAGTTCCCAGCATTTAACGAGGGAATAGAATAGAGAAATAATTATTACAAAAAAAACTTTAAGTACTTAAAACCATTAAACGACCTCAAAAATATGAATTTGAAACATTTTAAACAATAGTGTTCAATCGAAGATGTGTTACGAAAATCTATAGAGAAAAGTTTTTATGACAACGAAGACTCTGGTTGTCTTGATAATTAATAAATAAGAAACGGGGGGTTTTAATTTAAAGAGTAAACAAATCCACTGACTCTTTCAATTTAAACAAAAATTACAACTGTGTGTCTTAAATCATGTTTGAAAAAAAAAAATGTTTTTTTTTTTTTTTGAAAATTATAAAAAATTTTGTTGTACAAAATGATGACACATGTTATCAGCAAGTGAGAGATCGCTTACAAAATTTTTTATATTTTTTAAAAAGCCAATTGGTTTGTGGCCGCTAAGTTACCTTGAGGGTGCTGTAGCTTAAGTGGTTAGCACGTTGACTACTAAGCAATGGTCACGAGTTCAATACTCAGCCATGGCAACATCAATTTTTCTGATATGTATTAATTTTTCTTTACTATAATGCATATCACAGCGCCCTCCTTCGCCGGTATTACCGTATAGCACTAAATCGCCGGCGAAGTAAAATAATAATAAATTGGCTATGATTAGCTTAAAACTAATTCGCCTAAATAACACCAGAGGCGCTGCAATACTTTTCTAAAAATAATCATAACGTGCAGTGTTGCCAGAATCGAAGCTTTACTATCACACTAACAATCTATCTTATCTACTACTATCCCTTTCCAAAGGAAGTACCACATTTAATATAGGCATTAATTGCCTAAGTGGTACTTCTCTTTCAAAAAAAAAAAAAAAAAAAGGATAATAGAAAGAATGCTTGACTTTCAGAGGAGTAAAAGTATTTAAAAGGGCCTTTGAGGAATGAAAATATTGGCCTGCGCTTGTGCACCAATGAGCATTTATAAGCAGTTATGACATGAAAGCTTAAGGCAGAATTCATAAAAAAATATTTTTGATTTATAAGAGGTTTGTAGAACGAAATTTTATACGAAATTTATTCAATAAATCTATTATAAACCTGTTATGGGTTTTTCGAGTTTTAAAAATTAAGTAGTTTCAACCCCCTCCAGACAATCCTTCAAAAAAGCCCCCTGACCTCATCCTCCCTAGAGAAATAGATGATAACATCATGGCAAAAGCTCACGCAGTGGCCACGCCCAGGGAAAAAAGAAAAAGGTAGGAATCAAGGATTAGCAAGGTTTCCCACCACTACACCATATACACGGAGGGCGTTGTTTCTAAGAAACGAAAAATGGCAGCGCTATTATCCTAGGACCTGCTACAACAAAAAAATCATCTTCTTAGCTGCCACAACAACCGATTAACCAAATTGACACAAGGGAAAATAACAATAGACTGATTCTTACGGCAACAACCTTAAGCACACGAAAATGAAAGCGATAAATCCCGTGAAATAGAGGTGATTTATAGAAGCCACATGCTGCCAAGAGAGATAATGGAACAAAATCCTGTTATGAATATGCCTCTTAATTAATAAGTTAAAGATAAACTATAATCTACTAGAAAGTTACTTACCTGATGAAAACTTTTATACTGAAAGAAGGATATTTACTAAGCTCACCTCAGTCAGTTAAAGCTGTATTTCTCCAAGACAGTATATTGGGACCCATATAATATTTGTTGTATATTTCGGACATGCCATCTAGCAACCGAGTCTACATATTGACACTTGATGATAATATAGATTTCTTAGGCATTCACGAAAGGCCCCTAGCTGCTACAAGATAGTTACAATAGAAATGGTTGAAAAAAGTGATAATTAAGGTTAATGAAAAGTGATGGACCCTCATAAAGTTCATATTGCATGGATAATCATGCCCTCCTATTTGCATAGATAACCAAATGATACCTCAACTTTCAGAAGCCAAGAACCTTGGTATGCATCTTGATCGGAGTCTTACCTGGACATCCACATGGTATCAAAGTTAACACAAATCAAGTTAAAACCAATTTAACCAAACTTGAATAGGAGCTGGAGACTATCTTAACGTCTGACACGCAAATTGAGTAGTTTAACAGCACACCGGACTAAATCGCTCTTCCTACTAGTTAGATAAAAATCACAACCATCACGTTACCCCCTGCAGGATCTCTCCTCTCCTCAAGCCAAGATATTTGGAGAAATTCCTGTGGATCTACCTATTCTCATGGTAGCAGTCATTTGGACAGACCCCGAGGGTTCTTATCTTCCAGTTTCAAACCCCTGGAAGGCCCTGGAAACATTGAGCTCAAGGTGTTAGAAGTCAACAAGAAAAATGTCCCCAGGAAAAGTTTACTGTACAAAGCGATCTTTAAACCAATATAGAGTTATGGAATTCAATTTTAGACCAGATGTAGAAGCCGATATAAAATGATGACCGGTAGCGGCTAAACAAGAATATACGATGGCGAGCATATCGAAAAGCGGCAGTAAATATAACCGGCAAATATAACCGGCAGAAACTTACCAGTTTAGAAATTTTTTTATATTTACAAACATAATTCCCCCCTAACGATTGGTACCACGGGAATTAGGAGCCCTACAGAGAACTGCCCATCTATGTAACCGGTTATTGGTGAGACACCTTGGATGTGTTTTGGACTAATGTTTGTACGGATGGTCAAGTGTGCTGTTGCACTCTCAATACAAGGCACCAAAAGAGTGTCAGGTGTTTCATGGTCTCTAAAAGATCCCTAAATAAAAACTTAAACATTCACGAAGATCTAAACATTTGTTTATGGTTTCAAGTTTTGCAAATTTTTAACAGTTTAACCCAAGCGTGGCAAAATTATGATGTTAAAATTTAAACAAAAAAGAAACTTGTGCCTAAAAAATGGTTTTTAGTCAACCCAAATTTCATATTTATATTTCTCCAGGACTGTCCTCGTATAACGGTTCTCAAACTTAAACAAATAAAAAAGATAGTTGACAAAAACAAAAATTAGAAACACATTTATAAAATCCATAAATATTAACTTGCTGACAGTTTAAATAAGTTTGAAAAACATTTGTGTATTAAAGCAAAATCCATTTAAAGAAGAAAAAATAAAAAAAAATATTTACAAATAGAAAAATCCCAAACTAAAAACATATCTTCAATAAAAATAAAAACTGAGAAATTATTTCAACTGATAAGAACTTTGTTTTCGTTCTTTATGCAACTTCTTCTCGAATTCTAATTTTATATAATTTTTTTTTCTTCTGAAAAAATGTAAAAAAAAACAAATTCTGTATCTGTCAGTGTTTGTGTTTTAGCTGCACTTACATCCACTTGGAGTTTTCTATCTTTTTTAATGTATCTTACAACTGTTTTTCAATGGTATTATTGTTTTCTTCTTTTTTTTGTAAATTATGTGGCATGAAGATTTTTATGTTAATGAGACATCATTTTAAGTAACAGACTGCATGTTTTGGTATTTTTGTATTACGAGGTGTGTCTTATAAATAAGGGGATAGATTTTCAGCACTTAGGAAGTACGTCTGCATTTAGGCAGTACCAATTTGGTTACTCTCTGTAGAGAGAGCAATGAAAAGATAGACTGGCTAGTCAAAAGGGAGCGTTGCCATCTTTCGTTTATAATAAAATATGTCCTAAATTTATTTTCAAAATTTATTTTATGACTACCTGTGCCCGCCACTTCTTCAGTGTCCTTACAATATTTTGTCCTATTTAGCGTTGAAAGCAATCCACACCAAAGACCCTTAGTTTTCTTTTTTTAGCTTCAGTTATGTATTTACTTTATATAAAAGGTCTCATTCCTAATAAAATACGCTGCTTTTAAAAATATAAGTCGCCTAAAAGTATGCATATCGGTAAAATTGAGAACCTTCACTACTTTTTCTCCACTTTCTCTTAGAATGGTGAAGAAAATATTTTTGCGGAAAAGAAGTATTTCTTATTGGAATCAGGATACTAAGGTACCTCCTCACAAAATTTTGTTAAAATTCATCCAGTAGTTTTTACGTGTTGGGAACACAGACAGACAGGAAATGAATTCCTCTTTTTGTGAAAAAATATTAAATAAAAAAAGATATTTAATGTCAATATGAAAAATCAAAAAAAAAAAAAAAATAATAAATAAAAGTGAATGATAATAATTAAGTAATTAATTAAGATTTTCTTGTTTTAAGATCTATTAAGAGAAATTATAAATATAAATTATTTTGTGATTCTCCTTTACTTTATTTATGTACATGGAACTACTACATTGGCTTAAAATTTAATGTTTATGAGGGGCCTAATGACCGCATTCGATATCGAGTAAACCATCATATCGAATAAAAAAATCGAAAAAAAAGTCAACAAGTGAACAAGAAAAAACGGTTTAAAAACATTTCCTTTCGAATGAAATTACGGTACTTTTTATTCGATATCGAGTGCCATGATACCAAAATGAAAAATTTTACTCGATATCGAATGCGGCGATTAGATCCCAGGTCTAGTTCAACTGAACAATGGTTTAAATCAGGGATGGCAAATAATGATTATCCATCACATTTTAAAAGAAAAAAATCATTATGTTAGGGATATGCTACATGTACAAGGAGTACACCATTGTAATCGTCTTTAAGGGGACTGTCCGTTCCGCCAATGATTACTATTTTTTAAGTTTTATTGAAAAAAATCAAAAATAAAAATTATTTTTGAGTTCTATTTTTTCCTCAGACATCAATGATTACTTGTTGAGTTTTATTTTTCGCTTGGAAAATAAAAATTATTTTCCGAGTTTTATTTTCTGCTCAGATAAATAATAATAAAAATTATTATTACTTAAAAAATATTTTAAGTAAAATTTAAAACTCAAGAAATAATTTTTATTTTCTAAGCGAAATATAAAACTTGGAAAATAATCCTTATTTTCTAAGTGAAATATAAAACTCAGAAAGTAATTTTTATTCTTCAATCAGAAAATAAAACTTAAACATCAATCATTAAATGGCGAGCAAAGAATAAAACTCAGACAATAATTTTTATTCTCTGAGTAGAAAATAAAACTCGGAGAATAATTTTTATTCCCAAAGCAGAAAATAAAACTTAATACATAATCGTTATGTTCTAAGCATTAAATAAAGTTCAGAGAATAATTTTTATTCTTTGAGTAGAAAATAAAAATCAAGAAATAATCATTAAAACCCAATTTTTAAAATAAAACTCATAATCATTACAATCTCTGTTTTAAATTATATTTTCTTTAAAGAACCCACTAAATCCTATTGTGTAGATAAACTACACATTAAGTTACTCGATTTCGATAGCGAGTCCCAGTCCTTGTCCCTACAATATTCGGTAATTATAGATAATATGTTTCAGTTTCCTGCTCCTCCTTATCCTTTCACATAATAAAAAGACCTGAGTACTATACTCCCACTATCTGGTCCTTATTCTAACCGAACAATAACACTTTATTACATCTACAAAATACCTATGAAAATTAGGACGGCCATATAAAAATTGCAGCTTTGAAACAATAAAATTGATATTCATGAATAGCTTATGATTCACACAACAGAAAAAATTGCCCATAATTTTCGAACGCACCTCGTACATCAAAAAATATATACCAGCAATTGAAGTCACTTAAGATTTGTATCATACAATACAACAAAAGATATTTTTAGAGGAAAGGAAAATACTTACGAACTGTAACAAACTAACGAGCTTTCAAATACTGTTTTTATTTCCGTTTTTGCAAAAACAATCCAAAAAATTAAATTTAAAATTAATTGCCCGGGTATACTACTAATGGTTTCTTTCTATACGTTGTACTGATACAACGGCAGATATCAAACGACGACTATCTCAAACTACCTATTAGCCCTACTCAAATATCTTAAAATACAACAGGAGATGAAAAAAAATTGAGGCGGACCACATTTGAATTTCTGAGTTCTTGCAAATTAAAATATTTCGAAAATATTTTTTTTATTTTTGGTGCTTCAATTTTTGTTTTTAAATAATGGCGCCCTGGATATAAAAGCAAGACCCGCTTCACCTTACCTAGTTAAGCGATAGTTTTTAGAATAATAAGTTTGTCATTCCGTGAGTAATTTCTACTCACGAGGTACAGATGTGTTCTAGATTAACGTGGGTACCTGCCACGGTGGCTTAATCCTACTGTGCTCCAAACACCGAATGGAACTAAGACGTAGGCTAGCGCCCCCACTGTGTAGTAACGGAGCACCCTGCGATAACATGCCTTGAATAAGGGGTACGATATACGCAATTCAGGTGTGTCGTACAGTCACAGTGAGTAGCAATTCTTAGAACATGGCAAGCCTGGACCCATGTTCTAACCTCTTGCTTAGCCTACTCAACGCCTTCTGTTGGGAATGCAACAGCACATGCATCCACATCGATCTTAAACCACAGCCACCACGTATACGCCCGAAGGGGACCTCACCAATAACCGGTCACAGAGACAGGGGATTTTCTGTGGGGCCACCGATTGCCGTGGTACCAGTCCGTTGGGTACTGGTCGGGCCTCGAAGAGGACCCGTGTTTTAAAACAATAGACCTTTTCTTTCAGATTTGGCCTCCAGGAACCCTAGCGCCTGGTGCCCCTATTTTCCCCGAGTGAACCACGTCAAAGCATTTGCAATTTCCTGCAGTGACAGTTGGAACCCCCGGGGGTAACCAGACGAGGTACAGAAGATTTAAGCCCACCGAAAATTATAGGATTGCAATTCAGAACATCAGACGATTCTATTTAAGGCTGGGTACAAAAAAATTGTTTTTCTTTTTTTTATGCATACAGATATCGGGGGATCAATAATCCCCTGCGAGGGGCTATTTTTTGTTTGTTTTTAGGTTGGTAAGGTTTTTTTGCTTTGTTTTTTATTCAAGACCTTTAGAAAGCAATTCATATAGAGGTAGGCAATGGCAGGAGCAGTCAATAGATATATTTAAAAAAAATTTACGAACTATTTTGAAGAAAAATTTATTAAAATTTTCCAAATAATGTTTACAAAATTTTTTAAAAAAAATTTTAACCAAAAATTAAAAAACAAAACGAAAAAATTAAGAACCAAATTTTTTTACAAAATTTTTCAAAAAAGTTTTCACTAAAAATTTTCTATATATTTTACAAAAACTTTTTCCAAAAATTATTTAAAAAAAAGATAAAAAAATGCAAAAAATTTTCTACAAAATTTTCCATAAAAATTTTCTAATAAAGTTTTTAAAAAATATTTTCTATAAAATTTTTCCAAAAAAAAAAAAAAATTCAATAAAACTTACAAAAAATATTAATAAAATTTTTATAAAGGTTTTCTATACAATTTATATAATTTATACAATTTTTTTATTATTTTAAATAGAACAAATATTTGCATTAAGAAATATTAAAAAATATGGCCCGCCTCAATTTACCTCGTTTTTGACTTGTGCTTAGCTAACTTTCAAACACATATATCTCTCTTGCCTACAGAATTCTATTTTAGTTGATACAAATTATGGCCCGCCTAAAATTTTCAAAAAAAATTCATAATACATATTTACTAAATTAAAAACTATGAGTTAAAAATTATTAAGCTTCGAAATACCTTGCTTGGGTAAACATCATAATACTAGATTAGAAAAATTGAAATAATACATACATATATGTATACACACATAACTGACAAAAGTAAGTAGTCAAGTGTTCAACTGTCTTAACGAAAACCACAAAAACTAAAAAAAAATTTTAATTTAATCCAATTTCCAACTTACATATATTCTTCTTTTTTGTATTTTGTTGGAGCCCTTATCAGTCATCTACTTTAAATGAATACATTTTTTTGATGTATGCCCTCTGAAGCATTGTGGCATGTCAAGGCTGTTTTTGCTGTTTTATCCAATACACAATTGGCACAATTTAACACGCACAAATTGCTTAAAAGCAAAGCCAACTACCACGAAGTTTTCAACGCATTATACAACAACAAGAAAAACCACCCCAATTACAGTCCTTAAGAAAAAATTAAGTAAAAGGAAATTATCTTGCAGCTTAAGCCTCCAGGGAGCTTAAGACATTTTATTGTATTTTCTTTGGGGTCGGTCGCTTGGCTAAAAACTAAATGTATTTTTGTACACCTTGACACTAATCCAATTACCAATCCTGCGTGATTTTATTCTTACTACAGCCGCAGCAACTACAAAATAAGGATTTAAAAGAATAGAATATTTGTTTTATTCCAGCAATATTGTTGTCACATTTTATTTTTTATTCTTGCCATTTTTTAAGGACATGTTTACTTTTTAAATGAGGTTGGGGAGGAGGGGCGCGTTGTGAAGTGAAAAATATATTTTTTTTAATTTTCTCTCTTAAAAACGTTACAGAAAACTTAACCAAAAATCCTTATTTAATCATCGTTGAGATCTCTCCTTAAAACTCTGCACTTAAACATGTCTCTACTCTCTTTTGTGAACTTTAAGCCAGAGAAAAAAAAAAAAAATTAATTCATCTGTAGAAATAAATGTATTTATAAACCTTGGTAACCATTTTTAAGATAAGTTCGAAATGGCAAAGAAAAAATAAAATAAAAAATAAAAACAAAAAGTGTAGAAACCTGAAAAAAATGTATAAAATTCACTTTGATGGTGTAGATTATATACTTAAAAATTTATATCCTTATTTATTTTGTCAAGCATAGATAATACATAGACAGACAGCTAAAAGAACACACGGACACAGCCAGCTAAACGTGCTTATGGTCGTCTATTTTACATTGTAAATATTGTATGTCAAATGTTATTTACTTAAGTTCGGTAACTTTTAAGCGTAAAAAGTTGTTAAGAAGGATTGGCAGAAAAGACTGAAATTTTTGTTTATTCAATTTAAAATAAAGTTTAGGCAAAGATATAACAAGTGTAAAATAAAGTTTTGTAACATTTTTTTGTTTGAATACTATTTAATTTGGTTAAATTTAGATAGTATTCCGGAGCAACTCCCTGTGCCAAATAAATATATTTTTATATGAAAGGTTATGTTCACAGAATTTAAAAAATTAAAGGGTATCCCCATACAACACCCTTCATTTTTACGTATCTTTTAAACCGTAAATGGTAGGAATTTAAATGGTCGCATCACTATAACCTCCCATTCATTTAAATAAGTCGTTCACTGCCTAATGATTTCACTTTTTGTTAAGTTCATCTCAATTTCCTTGCTTTGCTATTTACCTTAACCTTGCTCGGTTGCTTGTGGCATGTTTGCCTAATATCAAAAATAAAACGAAAAATAAATCTAAAACCATTGCCGTTTTTACTCCTGATAAAATTTATACTATTTTTCTACGACAGTTTTAAAATACATTTTCTTATTTATTTTTTAGACATCCATTCAGCTTAATAAAATATTCTGTTTAATTTCAATAAGTGGTAGGATTTGAACAGGAATATTTGAAAGAAAAACCATTTAAAATTTTTAGACTAAAAGATATTAAATTTTAAAAGATTAAAAAATAAAATTAAGATCGGACTTTAGTTATCATTAAAGCCATTTTCATACTATTATACTGAGTATTAAGACTTGTCAAATACTTAAATCCAAGTGAGAAAGTGTGAAAACAATATGTTATCAAAATGTGAACTTTGACATCCCACTGTAGCAAACCATTTTTAGAAAATTTTCTAAACATAACATTTTTCATTTACTAGGGTTGTGTTTTTTTAAAGCAAAAAACCAAGCTGATTGACTAGCAGCCAATAGTTTGCCGCCGCCGATGTTGTTTTTTATATCCTGCACCTGCCTTAAATTGCTATCAGTCTTGTGAACATATGTATGTACTTTGTTTCTGTCATGCCTAGAAATTTCTGAATGTAAAGGGTGTTTGTTATAGAGGTATAGAACTTTAAGTTGGCATTACTTTTCAAGATGGCGACCGATTTAACAGCTGTCAAGTGATTTATTCTCAGTTTGGCTTGGCAATTCATCATGAATAGACTCACGCCTGAACAACGCTTGCAAATAGTGCAATTTCACGTTTTGGACCTGTGAATTGGCCTCCAAGATCTTGTGATTTAACACCGCTAGACTACTTTCTGTGGGGCTATGTAAAGTCATTGGTCTATGCGGATAAGTCACAAACGCTTGACCATTTGGAAGACAACATTCGCCGTGTTATTGCCGATAAACGGTCACAAATGTTGGAAAAAGTCATCGAATATTAGACGTTCAGATTGGACCACATCCGCATCAGCCTTGGCGGTCATATGCCAGAAATCATATTTAAAATGTAATGCCACAAGATTATCTTTCGGATACATAAAATTCATGTCAATCAAATCCATCGTTGTTTTATTGCAACTTAATGTTCTATACCTCTATACAAAACACCCATTACGTATTATTTTTGTTTGTTTTTTATTAACCGAAAGCTTGAACGGCCAAACAAATTTAAGATCCGGCACCACTCGGCTTGTTCCTTTGCTGATATTTTTCATTTTATTTGAAGTGTGATAGTGTCAAAACGAACGAAACAAATGTTACGTTAGATTTTTTAAGAATCACACAATTCTCATTTGATTTCTATCTTACAAAATCCAATGAAAATTTTAATACTCAGTATTATAGTGTGAAACGGACTTAAGTAACATGCCCTGAGTATCGTAACCCAAGGGACCTTTGTACAGCCTTTACATGCACCAAACAAGTTCTAAGCTATAAATAAAGCAAACAATCTACTAGGGTGAGAGTCCAATTCCATCCACTAGACACAATAGAAAATTTTGTTCTACAAGACCCCGAGTCTCCTCGTGCAGCTCACAGTACCTGAAATTTCTGATCTCAGTGTTTCCTATTGTAAATAGATGATAAAGATGCACACATTGTAGAGTAAACGATCGAGTGACAGATCACTCTTATTGAGATATACTTACTTACAGATTTTTCCAATGACAAGGGAACTCTGTTTCGACCCAGAAGCCTGTTTTTTTCGTAGGAAATCCAGTGGGTATTAAAGTACTCCATGAGCACTAAAAACGAAGCTCATCAGACGCTCATTATAATATATCATTGAACTCATGTAACAATGGACAAATGCAACAATGAGTGAGTGCTTTCGGAAACTCTGCAAGAGTTTAAGTTTAAATAAGTGAGTAAATAATAACAACAATGAACTTGGGCTAGTTCAAACAGTTTTAAGCTTTGAGCGAAACACTAACACAGTTCGAATGTACAAAGAAAAAGCATAGAATTTTTGACCCATATCACTTACCTTCATTTTAAGGTCTACATTTCTTAAAAAATACAAAAACAAAAAGCCTTACAAAGTATTACGCTGTTATTAAGATATTTTGCACAATCCATGAGTACCCAGACTTTAGCTTAAGTGAGATTAATGTCTTTAGAAGAGTTTAGTTGTCCGACGTAGTAGATATATTTATAATCTTTGCCTTTCTCCTTAAACAATCTCTAGTACAGATCAAAATGGCGTCTACTTCTGCCTAAAGTAGTTTTAACCCACTTTCATTGAGTGCTACCATCACTCAATGAAAGTGGGTTAAAACTATGGGATATACACCGAAAAACGTTAATAAAACAGGTTGTTGCTCTAAGCCCAGTCAGTTTTTTCGCAGCAAATCCAGTGGATATTAAAGTACTCCATGAGCACAAAAAAAACCGAAGCTCATAAAGCGTTCATTAGAATATTTCATTGAATTCATGTCTGTTCATTGCAAGCAAAAACCAGCGAGTTACGATGAGCTTACAGAGTTTCCGTAAGCAAGTTTGAATAAGTATGAGTAAATGTTGAACATAATACCAACGAACTTCGGCGAGTTCAATCAGTTTCAAGAGTGCTTTGAGTGAAACAGAAAACACAGAATTTTTTAAAAATATTACTTACGTTCACTTTAAGATCTTCATTTCTCAAGAGATACAAAAAACACTAGTGCAAGCAAAACCCACTTAGTCTACACAACTGCAAAAAACACTCTGAAAAAAAGATGAGTAAAGATCGTGTTTGTTAGTATAGAAAGTTCATTTTACTCGGTCAGCTTATTGTGTTTATGATACGAATAGAGTTTTGCTCACTAATATTATGGTATGACTAGGCATATGTTTAGTAAGCTAGTTGGTGCTCAAGTATTATCACTTGCTCCTGAGCACACCTATTAGATGAACTACAACTGTTTAGTGGATATGCTAAAGAAGAGTTCGAATCCTAGGTTGGCTAAACGGTCCATCCGCTCATTACCAACGAGATCCTTGTAGCTGGGAGCCCAACGTAGTATTAAACTCTAGAACAATTCATGACCACCCAGACCTTAGCTTAAGTGAAGTTATTGTTATATCTGATGTCCGATTCGACATCAGATATAATTTTATAATATTTGCCTTTCTCCTTAAACATTCGCTTTAAACATTTCGTCTACTTCTGCCTGAAAAAATGTTGGGTATTTGCCTATGGGAATGAACCGTTGAAAGTTAAGGCCAAGCACACTGGTTCCTGTATCACTACTTTTGGCTCAAACTTTATTTTTTGTAAAAAAAAGCTCCCCCATAACTTTTAATTGATTTTTCTTCTTCTTTTTGATAAAAAAAAAGTGTTTTTAAAAACTTTTGTTATTTTTTCAAAGTGTTTACAAAATGCAGACATAAACTCCAATCAGCTCATGCTGTTTAATTACCATTTAATTGACATTTGTTAATTGCTATCATCCATGAAATGCAAAAAGAAAAACAACAATGGCAACAAGCAAACTAAAACCGCATTAATTTAATTAAATTGTTATTATTTTTTGCCAGTTGGTTGCCTGTATAAATAAGCGACTCTTGTTATAATTTTTTTTTCTCTTTTAAATGAATTTATTGTTGTTTTTTTGTTTTTTGTTACATTTTCATTTCAGATCAAATTACTTTAGTCATTATCAGACAGACAATTTGTTGTTAAAGCTTTAGCAGCAATCAAAACCCAGCTACCAACAATCTGTTTACAAGTACCTACTAAATTGTCATTATTGACAGCTGTCAAAACATTATACAAATATAAAAGTATTTGTGTGTATGAGTATTCATATAAATGAAATAAAATGATTTAAAGTGACACATACACAAATAATTACCAACTAAAAAGAAAACGAAAAACTCTACATGATTTTAATTTTTGCTGATAAATTTGCAATAAAAATGTTGAGGTTGATGTCGATGTCGATGTCGTTGTCGTTGTCGTTGTTTTGACGATGACAATGATGATGACTGCAAATAAATAATAATAAAATTTATAAATAAATCCTGAATCCAGCATATACAGTTTTTCTTTTATGATTTTCGATAAACAGATGTTTTTAGGAATTTAATTAATAATTCTTTGTCGAAAGATGAAAAAGTTGAAAGATTTTTTTTATTGAATTTATGCATTTTATCAAATCATTTAAATATTAATTTGTATAAGGCATACGTTAAAATTTTAAATTATATTTGAAAAATCTAAACTCAGATACGAGTTAAATGGTATGGCTCTTCTGTACCGCTACACGTGTTTTCATCATTATTCTGCTTCATTAGGGAACATCATGTAGCCCTTATTAACTTTTAATACCGTCTAACATTGCTCTTTATAAATTTCATACTCTTGTTAAATTAAACATTTTTTTAAATATATTTATTTAAAAAATAATTCGTTTTTTTAACTAAATATTTTGCGTTTTATAAAAAAAAACAAATAGAAAATTTTTTTAAAATTATTTTTCTTATTAAATTTTTCTTTAAAATTAAAAGGCTCTAACATCTTTCATTACGTCAATGTCTACTTTTAAAAATTTCAAGTCAGCAGTTAAAGGGTTAAAAAAATTTACTTTAGAAGTTTTTTTGATTCTCTTTATTTTAATATCATCATTTGTAGCGGCACACATTTTTTTCAATTCAGCTGCAGTCTATTACTATTTACTTCATCACATTTAATAAATGAAAAATAATTTATTAATAATTTTTTATGTAGTTGTATTTTTTTTATTTTTTACAAAATAAACTTTTCGTTATATGGGTACTGTGCAGGGATGAGATTGTCTCGCCGCTATTAGAGCCAAAAAAACGAATATTATTTTAATCTATACATATAATAAAAAGGTAACTCATTTCCTATCTGTCATTCTTTCTCTTTGTGATCGCATCACGTAAAACCTACTGGATAAATTTTAACAAAATTTTGTAAGGAGGTCCTTAGTATCCTGGTTACAATTTTTCTTAAAAATATTTTATTTCCAAAATAAATTTAAAAAAAATAAAACCGTGAAAGTACGCAGTTATTTTAGTAATGAGACCCTTTATATAAAGTAAAGATATAAACCATAGCTGAAGCACAAACCGATATCGGTTAGTGCTTTAGTTATGGCTTGTGTATTTACAAACTTTTAGTAGGGACGAGAACCTTTATGTAAAGTAATTACATAAACCATAACTGAAGCAGTAAAAAAGTAAGGGCGTTTAGTTTGGATTGCTTTTAAAGCAAAATCGAACAAAAATATTGCAAGGACGCTGACGACGTGACGGGCACAGCTAGTATATGTAAATATATTTTTTTTGTTTAACAACGCACAACACTTAGAGAGCTTTACAAACAATTTTCAAGATTATGGCTATTATAATTGTGAAGCTATGTATGCAATAGTAAATATTTACTTTGTATGTAGGTGCCACGCCCCTTTGCTGTAGTACCGCCAAATTTTAGTTTTAAAACGTGATTCATCTAGAGACTGACATTTCTACCTGCTTCTATAGCTTTATGGTGATTAATAATAATTACTTCATATGAAAAGAGCCACGCCCACCGTCATCATCAATTTCAATAGTAAAAAAAATTTTCTTTATTTTAGTTTATATTTCATGTAGATGTGTTCATCATAGAAACATTATTATCGATTTAGAAAATCTTATTATTTAGAGGGACTAGCAAGACGGTATATCAAGCTCAAGAAAGACAAAGTTCAGAAATAAAACGCTTTTTTGTCGAAAATAATGTTTATTATTCTAAAAAGTCATGGAATTATCAAAATGCCCTCGTATCTATGCTTATTTTTTTGCATTTTGACGATGTGTGGCTCAACTACTCATCGTTTCCAGAAGGCTATTCATGCAAAGTTTAAATAATCTGGTCTTTGTGGTTCAGCAATTATTTTGATATTTGCCTTTTTCTTTGACTAATCATATTTGACATAGAACGCTGCTATAACTTTCGAAAGAACAATTATTATTTTGTAGAAGGGTTAACGCAGCAGACCACTAACTTCATGGGTCCCTTTTCGGCCCCCTTTGTTCCGTAATGGTTTCTGGTATCCGACTGGATATTTACGAATACCGTGCTTTCATTGAGTCTCGCGCTGTCACTAGCATTTTACACTCGACTGTAGTGATTTTAGACTGGAGACTAAAACATGTCGACATTCTTCCTCATCACAAAGTCTATGGTAATTGCCAACATTTGCTTCAGGCTAAGGTCTCCACAGTATCTCCATTTAATATGTGTCTTCTTGTGGTTCTAAGCCTTTTTTTTTTTTTATTTCGGACCAGGGGATGACCCCTACTCATGCAAAGCATTGTGCCAGAACTAGGAAATTAGGTTATAGGAAGGAGGATAGAGGGAGTAATGTTTGTGGATAATCGATTTGAATTTTCCAATATTGTAGTTGACAGGAAAGACCTCTGTAGGAAGATGATTCCACAAGCGAAATGTACGGCTAAAAAATGAATTTTCTCTGTAATGCCTTGTGGGATTCACTGGCCAATCGACCACATATGGATAAGCTCTTAATGAAAAGCGTGTTGTGCTCGAAAACGTGCGGATATCGGGAACTAGTTCCCTAATCTCATCAGAGCACATTCCATTGTAGTAGCGATAAAACAGCGAAACACAACTCACATTGCGTCGATGTTCAAGAGAGTCAATAGAGTTGGATACCCTACTATCACCTATGAGCTTCTTCGCCCTCTCCTGCATGCGGTCAAGTAGTTCCAAAATAGACTTTGGAGCACCGGCCCATACATGAGAGTTGTATTCCATTTTAGCCGTTTTGCAGACTAAGGCTGCAAGTATCGACTAACTGCGATTTTTAACTTGGCCAGGTAATATTTGAGAGTCCGTGACCTACCACTAACGCAGTTAAACATTTGTAGCCAACCAGACAATATCCAGCCTCCTTCTTGACTTTCTGCGAGCTTGTAGTGAAAAATACCAGAGTCTTTGGTGGGAATCGAACCCACAACCCCGGACTGATAGAGTAGGACACTACCTACTAACTCACCGAGGCACCCTGCAAAAGAACAAACGTACATTAATTTTTATACCATATAAGATAATTAAATTCTAACGTCACACTAAATTTATAATTTAAAATTTTATATATGGTTAACCCTAGTTTGGCATTAATTTTACTTACAAACAAATCGGCTAGAAAGATTTTTTTTTTATGATTTAAACAACACATGTACTTCGTCAGTTTGGCTACATCATGCTGCACGTAGAGTTATTCCTGTGTGTTTCTTTTTTTTACAATTTAAACTACATTTTGAAACATTTTATTATTGTTGTTCAAGTTGTTGTTGTGTTTGCTTTTATGCCACAATAAAAAAATATTAAAATATACGCCTTGTTGTACTCGCAGTTTTGTACAAGAAAATTACACAATTGACTTGGTCATCATTTACTGTAGAAACTTTAGCTGTTTTGTTATTTTTTTTCTCGTTGATTCACATCTCTTTAGCTTTTTACTGTTTGAGCTTTGTATTCATTCATGGCTGGAGAACTGCTGCTGTGGCTGCTCTTAACTCTTATGGGCTTTAAAAAATGTCTGGCCTGCATTGTTATGGTAGACAGTAAAACGGCGACGACAATGGCGTTAGTCTACTTTATAAACTTTTTGTTTATCTGTGTTGTATATGAGAACGGCGTTTATTTTTTTATTTTTGCCAACTGCTACGTGCAGCGAGCGAGCGAGCTCACATCATGACCGGTAAATCATTTTTTATATTTTTATAATACAATCTTTATAAAGCTGAGTATTCTAAATGCATGAGTTTTTATTTTAGATTTTTTATATTATTTGTTTTTTTTTTTTCTTATTTATATAAAATGACCAAATGGTTTTGCTTGGCTCTTTATCTTTCCCCTTTAGTTTAATTTTTTTCTTTTCTTAAAATCAACAATAACTGCCAACCGTTTAATGTGGCTGTCGCTGTTGCCAAACAGTCATAAGCCCACAGTAGCCGTGTCTCGTTCATAATGTTGATGTAAGACAAGATAACCATTTATGAGGAGTTAACCCGCTTTTTCATCACGCAACTCGTACATGATGTTTTGTGAGCTTTTTTATGTTTCTCCTTTTTTCGTTGTTGATTTTTAAGTAATTTAATACACATATTGCTCTTTAAATGCATTGATATGATCATAAATTATAATTTAATGAAATGTTTAGTGTAATTGGTCAAGGTTAGAGGATGATAAGTTTAACAAATTGCTGCTTATAAATAAAAATTAAAAAAGTGTGTTTCTAAAAGTAGGCAATAGAGCCTTAAAATTAATGAACTCCTTAGAGTATGCTACAACAAAGAAAAGAATGATCTTTTTGGATATAATAGAAAGTTAAAGATATCTTAAAGATTATTAGCCATTAGAAAGATATATGCAAAATCGATATTTATGATCTTGACTTAAAAAAAACGCTGTTTCAAAAAATACTTTGCGACAATCATTTCGATTTTAACCAACAACAACGAACAAAAACCATGGGTGAAGACATTGGCCAGTACCTGATACTGCTTTAAATATATCGCTTCTTACCCACACTATATTCGATCCCTTTTCACAATTTAGTAATACAAATGTTGTCACAGAATTTATTTAACTGAAATATAAACATGTGGTAGAATTATCCTATCATTTTGATTATATCAGAAATAGATTTGAATAAAAAAATTCAAAGTGCAATTTTAATCATTGAAAATATAGAACCACTATCGTCTAGCTGACCCCCCATAATTTGATAGCTTTGTATCCCTAGTGCTAAATAAAGGCAATCTATTTAAGCAATCAAAGCAGGTGTATGTTAGTCTCTTTCTTATAACCTGAGCTTTTGTACTAATGACTGTAAGTCAATTTGAGCCTGTTTGGATAGATATCACATCAACAATTCGCACTGCTCTGACCAATTGACATATTGGCAAACCTAAGGATGCCTTAAATCAATGCGAATTCCTTATTTCTACCAGTATTATAATCATACACAAAACAAAAATTTTTGCACCAATTAAAGGTTTTAATTACTTTCAAATTAAAGTTCAATTGATGTTTTAATTGATTCAAATATATATTTGTTTAAAACAGAACAAAAAATTATCTAATTAAACAAATAATTGAATGAATTAATCATTTAAATAAATTTTAATATTAAACCAATTAAAACCTTTAATTGGAGAAAATATTTTTCTCTGTATAGCACAATGTGTCTCCTAATTCACGATACAGTTGCGGTCACGTGGCCATGCATCACTTTGTTTGTGGCCGTCGAAATTATCGCTTTCACATGCAGGAACGTCAGTCACCATGTTATCATCTATTTGCTATTTTCCGCTCAGTTACTCAGCCAACTTGTTTATATTTTAATAGGAGATATGCCTAAGAGATATTGTGATCTCCCATACCATTAGAACCTATTAATTAATCTTGCAAGTACAAAATGTTTGCAATGATGAAAGATGTAGTAAAATCTCTCAATAGTTGCTTAATTATTAAAATAACCCAATACACAGAAAACATTAATTGCACCTATTAAAGGATTTAATTAGTTTTAAATTAAAATTTAATTAATTATTTAATTGACTCAACTATATATTTGTTAAAAATAGACCAAATGAAAAAAATTTGCACAAATAAATAATTGAGTCAATTAATTATTTAATCAAATTTCAATCTGAAACTAATTAAAACCTTTAATTGGTGCAAATATTATTTTCTGTATCATACAAGGGCGATTTAAATATAGCCCAAGATGCGTTAATTTAAAATTTTTCCGAATAAAATTGTTAAAAAGAAGTGTATACCCAGCCAGAATTTCTTGTAACGCTACATGCGTTAGAAAGCTGTTTTTACAACTGTTAGAAAGACGGGAGCTGGAAATTTCTCATTGCACCCGACATCAAACGCAAGAGGCTTGGAAAACAAGTGTTTTAGTGGGTTCTAAATTAAAGATGTGCCTCGGTAAAAGAGGTAAGTTTAATGTGAATTTTTGAAAACCAGAAAATAGTGTTACACTGGGAAACGTTCTAGTGCGAGTAAAGGTCCTATACTGAATTGACCCTAACGTGGTCGTGGTGCGATAAGATAAAACAGGATAGGAGAAGCTGGATAGCACAAATAGATCAGACTTATCATGGGAATTTTACACCTGATCGAGATGCAAATCGAAGAAGAAGCAAATTGAAAAAGAATAGCTGTAGACTGGCCTTAGAACATCGAAAATTTACATGATAAATGTGAATGCCATAGGGGATTTTAGACTTAGACAAATGCTAGCAATGACAAAAGTCTTCGTGTTGTGGAAGAAGTCTGAAAACTACGAGTCGACCAGCTTAAATCGCTGCAGTCAAGAGTAGGGGCTTGTGTTAGCATGAGATTCAACGAAAGAAAGGTAGACGTAAATTAGAAATCGGTTGACTGAAAAATAAGGATCAAATATTTGGTCTTTTATGAGATTTTTTCTTACCTTTTAGGTCCTAGAGTAGATTAGCAGGCAGTTCTTCATAGCAAACAAAAAAAAAAAACATTAAAAATTGGATAATGAGGATATGAATAACATATAGTTCTATTATTTCTAAGCCTTTTGTTTGTTATTGCACATGTTACCGGTCATGTGCAACCCAAGATCAACATAACTCTTAAAAATCCAATAATTAGCCTGTTTTATGTACCAGCGTTATTGGAAAACCGGCCTTTCAAATGACCCGATGTATCACTCATCGAGCACTCATAGACCCACTCAAACGCATTAAAACAAAAGATTTAATGCTATTCAATAGTAATTTGTTTTTCTAATTTTTAATATATAATTGCTCCTTTCGGATAATCTTTTAGTCGTTTCAAAAGGTTCCTAGAATCTTGAAAATCTATTTCATAGTTAAAAAACTTTAAGAATTTTTAACACACTGTTCTTAAATTTAATTTTTTATTTTTATTATTTTATTAAGTTTTTTTATTTATATCTGCTTAAAGTCTATCCACATATTAATCTTAATAAAAGATTTTTTTTTTTTATTAAATTATTTTGCATCACATCACTTTCATTTAATGCATAATTTGTTTAATACAATCACTTCTTTTTTTTCTCTCTTTCTCATGCCACACAATGACATGTGCATTAATGCAACACAAAGAATGACACAAACCCTTATAAGAGGAGTTGGTTGGTACTCAAAAGATTGTATCAGCTACTGAAAAAAATCTAATGTTAAATAACATATTTTCTCCTTGACTTGCACTTGACTTATAGTCAACTATCATCAATTTAATACTTGCCACAAAAGCCACAAATGCAACAAACTACTAGTAATGAAACTACTGTGACTACTTGTTCTCTTCCTTGTGCGAGTGGTAGCATCTCTAGTCTAAACTTATTACTCCAGTGTTAGTTATACTTTTAATATAACAACAAGTTATTGGATATTTTAAGTTTATATTTTTATATAAAATAGTGTTGCAAGAGGGAGAGAGAGAAGCCATATGAGTAGAATGTTGTAGGTGGTTGCTGTATGCAAGTCAGTTTAGGTTTTGTAGTTTAGTGTGGCAAGTGTTACAGTAGCCTTTATATTTTAAACAATATGTAAGTTGCAACAGAGACATGCAGCTTGTAATATAAGACACTTTACTATAAAAATACTACTTAACAAGAAAATTTATGGGTAAGTTTAGGGAAGAGTGCACATAAATACTGCTTTAGGAACTATTGCATACATAAACTTACCAACACAATGACACATTAGAACAACTTTATTTTCTTGTATGTATAACTTGGTGGTTACTGTATGCATCATGATTGAAAATGTATATTAACATCATTTACTATACATGACTTTTGCACTTTCAACTATTTTTATTTTATACCACAACGCATGCTATAGCTGCTAGAATCTTGATTAATAATGATGTTACGCTCATCATCATCATCATCCTAATCATCGATATTAGTATGATTGCTTTCAACAACAAAGACTTCATCCTAGTTGTCATTTTGATTGTTGTAGTTGCGGTGAACATAATAACTGTCATTGTAATTATTAAGCTAATTGTACATAATACCTGTTTCTTAGGAGGAGTAACGAAGGATTTAAAATTAATAAAAATCGCCTCAAAGTATGCTATTGAATTAAAGAAAAGTCATCGTTTAAAATACGGACGATCTACATTTTTAAACCCTTCACCACAGGTGGAAATGGTTTGTCATTCCGTGTGTAATTTCTCCAATATTCATTTCCGACCCCATAACTTTATACATATTCTGGATCCTTATAAAAAGAGAAGTTGATTAAGCGATATCCGTCTGTCCATCTATCCGTCTGTCCGTGTTGGTGTTGAAATGTCATTTGCTATGGCACCAGACGAGGTACAGAAAATTTAAGCCAGCCACACTGCGAAAAAAATTAGGATTGCAATTCAGCAATTCAGCTGCGGGCATAAAACCACCCCCACCTATATTTTTTCAATGTGTTTTCATATGAGGAATTTTTTTTAAGGATTTTTAACGATTCTAAAGCAATATGGATTGCAAGAAGGTCCAAATTAAAAAAAAAATTGCAAAAAATTTAAAAAATAGTAAAAAAATTTACAAAAAGTTTTCAATTTTATTAAATATTTTTAAAGAATTTTTAAGAAAAATTGTTCAAAAAAAGTTCTACTCAAAGAACTTCAAAAAAATTTTTTTACAAAAAATTACCAAAAAAGTTTTATTAAAAATTTTCAAAGAATTTTTAAGAAAAATTTTTGAAAAAAATTTTCACTAAAATTTTTACAAAAAATCTTCAAAAAAATTTTTTTACAAAAAATTACCAAAAAAGTTTTATTAAAAATTGTCAAAGAATTTTTAAGAAAAAATTTCAAAAAAAGTTTTATTAAAATTTTTACAAAAAATCTTAAAAAATTGTTTACAAAAAATTACCAAAAAAAAAGTTTTATTAAAAATTTTCAAAGAATTTTTAAGAAAAAATTTTCAAAAAAAAGTTTTACTAAAATTTTTACAAAAATTCTTCAAAAAATTTTTAAAAAATTACCAAAAGATCTTTATTAAAATTTTTCAAAGAATTTTTAAGAAAAAATTTTCAAAAAAAGTTTTATTAAAATTTTTACAAAAAATCTTCAAAAAATCTTTTACTAAAAATTACCAAAAAAAAAGTTTTATTAAAAATTTTGAAAGAATTCAAAAAAAAAATATTCAAAAAATGATTTACTAAAAATTTAAAAAAAAAATTACAAAAAAACTAAGAAAGAACTTTTACAACAATATTTTCAACCAATTTTAAAAGAAATTTTGAAAAAAATATAAAAGGGTAGGTAACACAATATCTGGTGAAGGGTATATAAGATTCGGCATGACCGGATGTAGCACTCTCACTTGTTTATTGCAGAATTACTACTGTAGAACACTAAACAACTTAAAGTTGTATGTCTGTACAACTTTTCTACAAACGTTTGAGTCCGAATACAGTAAATGCGATTTTTATGTTATTTTTATAACCATAACGGGAAGATACCTAATAAAGGGCAAGTAATAAATGTTAAATTTTATAATTAAAGGGTAACATTCGCAAAGAGTGTGTTATAATGATGCTTTAACAACAAGTCCTCAGCTATGTAATCAAAAATTAACTCATATAGTGTTGAATTCGGTTTTTTGCAAGAAGTTTGTTTTTTTTTTCTATACAATAGT
This sequence comes from Phasia obesa, assembly GCA_949628195.1. NCBI lineage: Eukaryota > Metazoa > Arthropoda > Insecta > Diptera > Tachinidae > Phasia > Phasia obesa. The sequence continues at coordinate 117,387,478 of OX451219.1, read as the reverse complement.
AAATTTATTTAAGTAAATTGATTGAATGATCCTTATTTTAATATTTAATAGCATATAAAGTAGGATTGTATATTCGTTATGAACCTAAAGAACGATCGCAGACATTTACTTTTTAAAAATATTTTCATTTAAATGTTGAGCCAGACTAAGTCCAATCGTAAGGATTGTGGCAGCTGTGGCTCCAGAGGCCGTATATTACCATATAGCACTAAATTGACGGCGAAGTAAAATAATTATAAATTGGCAATGCCAGACAAGATATGGCGATTTCTTGTATTGCGACTTTTTTTACAATAGTTGTCGATTTTTTATGGACATGGTTAACATTAGACACTGAATTAGAGAATATCAAAATGGATAATGAAAAAATTGAAGTAAAAGTAAATTGTTTTTCATATTTTTAGATGATTTTAATTCTAAGAACTGAAAACTTTCGTTACATATATATTTATTTGAATGCTTATCAACTATAGTACAAAATATTAACTTTTGTTTTAGAAAGATTATAAAAGTTATGATATTCTATCTAATTATGTACATTTCGCACTTGATGTGCTTGTAATTCCAATCAATTTTTTATTATAGATTTTTTACTTTATATGCTGGTAATTCCTGTATAGAAAGAGCGCTTTCAATTATGAATTCCACTAAAAGTCAAATGCGAAGTAGAATTAAGTATAATTTTCTTGATGCTATAAATTTTATAAATACAAAGAGTAGATGTTGCACTTCTTATATATTTCAATTCCCATAAAATAAAAACCAAATAAAAGGACGATGACAAATACCTTCAGGATGTGCTGTATAGCATATTCGTTATATAGGTTAGGTTAGAAAGGATCTAACAAAACTATAATTTCTGAATTTCTTTTATTATATTAACCAATAGTTTCTTATCTGTAATTTATTAAACATTTTTAAAGATTAGACATTAAATAGTATATATATGGTACACTGCATATACATATTGTCAACAAAATCTAACAAATTAGGCGATTTTCTACATCGCTTTTGACGAAATAATAAAATCTGGCAACCCAGGTGCTAGCTTCAAAATTAATACACCTAAATAACACCAGAGGTGCTGCAACAATATTCTAAAAATAATTATACCGTGCAATTGAACTTTACTGTCTGTTTAATTTCGCGAATTTGCGAGAATAGTGATGGCTTTCAAGCCTTCAATAGTAGCTGTTTTATCAACGTAGATTTTTAACTTCACATAGTTGAGAGTTATAGATTGCAAAATCGATTTTTGATTGCTTTATCAAAATTATTTCTCAAGCCATTATATTACGCGCTGTGTGCAAACAAAAAATATATTCCATCAGCGAAAAAAAAAAAATGTAGTAAGCAAAGTCCACACCTGTCACCGATTGTTCTGAATTGACTGCAAATAACATCCAGAGTATTTGTGGGGATTTGAACCCGCATCTCGCAGACTGATTAACTTAGTCCAATACCAATCAATGTAAGGAGGTACTCAATGCAGTGTACCATATGTATGTAAATGACCAATACTTGATGTCCTTTCAAATGCCATGCTGTACACTGTCACTCTTTTAAAATCATACTGAACTCTTGTTAACACTGTACCGAATATACACATGAAAGACTTTCGATTAAGAAAACATATTTTTTTAGTCTGCAAAAATAACAATAAAATAAATAAATAAAAAAAAAGAAATTAAATTAGTCTACAAAATATTGCTGACATTAAGAGCACCCTTGTAGCAGTTAACTATGCTTGTTTGCACATGTACACTTAAGCACACACATGAATATATGTACGTATACATAACTATGTGCATACATACATACATACATACTTAAACACATACCGGCAAATTTATGAACGTAATTTTTATTGCCAGTATAAAATGGGGCAATAGTGAAATCACTTTAAATTACACAAAATGCAGCAGCTCAACAAATAAATTGAGAATGAGAAAATTCCGCTATAAATGAGTAAACAAGCACTCACATACTAACATACTCGTAAGCTTTTATTCACTATACGAGTATATGTCAGTGTATTACATAAACTTCTCAGACGCACACACCAAAACAGCGTGCAATTGCATGCTGTGTTTTTTTTTTGTGATTGTAAACTTAACGGTTTTTTGTTTAGTGTTGATGACAATTATTGGTGTTGGAGGTTTTTTTTTTGTTAAATATTTATTGTTGCTGTTGCTGCTAAATCTCGGTTTGCTTGTTTGTGAGTGCCAATGAAGTTGATGATGATTATGGGGTGTTCAGTGTGGTTATTGTTGCCATAAAACATTTTCTTATTTTCTCTTAAAAAAAGCAATAACCGCAACATTTACATACTTTTTATGCAAGTGTGTGATTCTGAGAAAATATAAAGATTTTTTTTTGCTTAAAATTGTATGTTTGTTTAGGGTTTTTTGCATTTGGTGAAAACAAACATTTCACGCTTGATGATTAGCAATAATTGTATAATAAATCTAATTTTATTTTTGCTTATTACTTTTTTGCCTCACTCTTCTTTTGTTTTACTGTAGAGTAACATACATATACATATAAGTGTGGTGTTAGAGAATTCATAAAAGCTTATAAAATATGCGAATTTATTTTTAATTTTTATAAATATTTTTTATACATATTTACAATTATATGAAAACTTTGCCAAACATATGTTTTGACCGTAGAAAATCTAGGTATATAATGAAAACATTCTCCTGAAGAATTTTTTTTTAATTATAAAGCAAAAAATAAGGATAGAAAATTATTTCCCGAAAATTTAAAAATAACTACAAATTTATAAAAAAAAATAAATTTCATCAGAAAAAACGTATATGAGCCCTTGATTTTGAAAGTGGTGTAAATTTTAAAAATTTAGTTTATCAGCTAATTCATATTAAATCCTAATAAAATAACATAATCCGAAGTAATTCGGAGTATGCCATGAAACTAAGTTGTTAAATTGGGTTTATTTTTTGGTTGGTACACAAAATACAGTTACTGTATATTTAAATAGTGGTATAAGTCGGTGTATTTTCAAAGTTTAGCAATATTAATTATTAGTAATTTTGTCATGTCTTCAGATAACAGTTCAGGTACAATCAGGTTATCCGGTTAATGTAAAAATGCACTATTTATATTCAATTGTAGACATTATAAGCCAAAGAAATATATGCACCCAAGAAATAAAGGGTGTTTTTTATAGAGGTATAGAACTTTAAGTTGGCATTACTTTTTAAGATGGCGACCGATTTAATAGCTTTCAAGTGATTTATTCTCAGTTTGGTTTGGCAATTCATCATGAATAGTCTCACGCCTGAACAACGCTTGCAAATGGGCCCAAAACGAGATTATCGTTGTTCCCGATTTTTATAAGCGAATTTTGTTTAGCGATGAAGCGCACTTCTGGTTGAATGGCTACATCAACAAACAGAACTGCCGCATTTGAAGTGAAGGTAATCCTCAAGTGTATGTAGAAACACCGTTACATCCAGAAAAATTGACTGTTTGGTGCGCTTTATGGGCTGGCGGAATCATTGAAAAGTTTATCTAGTTTAGAAGATTATTTAAATAAAAAATGTTTACATAGAAAATTATTCTATGAAAGGTTTTTATTTAAAAATGATTTCCACCGCAACCTTCGCATAGAAAACTAAACTAAGAAAAACTGCACTATATTTAAATTATTTTCCAATTAACATTGCAACTTCAAGGTAAATTTTTTTTACAGAAATTTACTTTTAAGGACATTTTTTTATTTTCAATTTTGCTAATTATAAATTTCGCATAAAAAACTCCAGCCAGCGATTTTTTTTTTCTATAAAAGTTTTTCTTAAAAAAAAAACATTTTAATATAAAATACTAGCTGTGCCCGCCACGTCGTGGGCGCCCTCACAATATTTTGTTCGATTTTGCTTTTAAAGTAATCCGCACCAAATTTTAACTCATACTTTTATAATGCTTGAGTTATGGTTGATATATTTTCTTTATATAGACTTATCCATCCCTGGATAAAATTCTAAAATTATTGTAGGGTTCTTTAAATATTGTTTAAAATATCCCGCTTTTAAAAATAAAAAGTACTATCATGTTTGCAGTACATTTAAATCGGTAAAAATGCGTACTTTCCTTAATTTTTCTCTATTTTCTCTTGGAAAGGAGATATTTTTGCAGAAATAAGTACGCTATATCTGAACCAAGATATCAAGGTACCTCCTCACAAAATTTTACTAAAATCCATCCAGTAATTTTTACGTGATGCGAACACAAAGAAAAAGACAGACAGACAGACAGACAGACAGACAGACAGACAGACAGACACACAGACACACAGGTAGATAGACAGCCAGCCAGGAAATGAGTTACTGTTTTATTATATGTATAGATACTTTGTACGCTTTCCCAAAGTCCTTTTCCACCGATTTTTTCTTAAATTCAAAACTTGTTCTCCCTAAGTGTTCTTGAGCAAAAAAGATCAAAAATTACAAACAGGGAAATCACCAAGAAATAATTCTTTTTTTTGGCATCGAAAACCCCACTGTGCACAGTATTAAAAAGAATTACTTGGCTTAACTAAATCTGAATCTTGATACTATTCAAACATTGGTTTAAACTGGGGTTTCTTTTGCATACGATGTGAGGAAATCTGTATTAAAACGAAATATAAACGAATAGTTTGTCTCTTTAAATTTGAAATTCAATAATGTTTTTCCTAACCTAAAAGAAGTTTAAAAACCTTTTAAAAAAGGAAAATCTCAAGCTCATCTGCCATATTAAATGCAAAATTTATTTCCACCCACTGAACACAAAGATGTGCATTTATTAGGAGAAAAAAATGGGTGAAAAAAAAATATTTTCCACAGCTATTGCCAAGAAAAATGTGCCACTAACGTTCACATGATGCCGTAGTTATCTAAGGAATAAAATCAAGTAAATATAAGAGTTGGGAAACTTTTCTCGTTATTAAAATTATTTATGTATTTGTATGGCTGTAAGTGAAAAAGAAAATGAAGAAAATGAAATGAAACCTAAAAGGCAGCAAGTAATACAGCAAAAATATAAGTTTTTAAAGGAAAAATTCAATATGTTAAAAATTAGAAACAGCCATAACAACCATAACAAGCTGCTGTTGCATCTTTCAATTTCGTTGGAAAATAGAAAATTGCACACATTTAAAATAGTATTTGGCACTCGAAGATAAATTCAGACAGTTTGAGCAGTAAAAATGACTTGCACAACCTAGATTTCCAACTTCATTATTATCTATTATTTGAAAGTAAGAAAAAAAATATTTTCAATTGCTGCCAGGCTTTTGATTTGATTTGGTTTGGTGGGTTCGAGTATAAACAAAATTATATTTTTTTTATTAACATGTAAATCTATTCTTCTTAAAAACTTTTACTAGTTTTAAATGTTTTCTTGCCTTCATCCTTTTTGCACATAAACTTAAGTACATTAGTATTTTATTGCATTTATTTAACAAGTATTTTTTCTTTTGATTTTTTTTTTAACTACTGCCATATTTGCTTCATATATTTTGCTTAAAACCGGAAGAGTGTAAGAGACGGAGAGCTAGTGTCGGAGCACAAGAGTGTAAATTTGAGTGTGAGTATTTGTGTTGTTTGTCTGAGATAAGGATACGGATGTGTCTGCACTTGCTTAAGCAGCCGTTTTCACACAAACACAGGAAGTAGACAAAAACTGTAGGAAAATACTGCAGTATTATTATTATTACAATTTATGTTGGTTATGTGTATGTACTTTTGTTTTTTTAGTACAGTGTTATATTATATTTAATATTTAAAAACGAAAACTATTTTGGAAAATATACGAGGGGTTTTTTTTTAACTACTATAAATAATAACACTGCCCTACAGTTAACTTTCCTTGTGTATTGCTATCATATCAGCTGAATTCAATAATTCTTATTTATTTAATTTTATTTGTTAATAATATACAATTACAAATTATATTTCAATTTAATTTTAATATAAAAGCCTTTACTCATTGTAGTGAAACAACTAGTGCTGGCAATTTCAACTACTTTCAATTACTCGATACAACTCAATACTTTTTAATTGGGTACTCAATAGTACTCAATACTTCCGTTTGCACAAAGCTGAGGAAATTTATCGTCGTAGTTGTCAAATATTTTTAGAAATTTATTTCTAAAAATACTTATTATTTTATAAATTTATTTTATAAATTTATTTCTAAAAATACTACCGTAAAAGTATCGATTAACTACTTTCGTGTATTGAGTACCCAAAAAAATCGAGTACTCGGTACCCACTACTCAATACTTTGCCAGCACTAGAAGCAACCCTACTCTGATAGACTAGCACTCTACATACTATCCGTAAAATTCTTATAACAATGTCCGGTTATATCTAGCTTTTGAAATAAAGCGGTTTTGGTATTTACGATATCTCTGCTCTTGCTTTTTAGAATTTGTTTGACATTTGGTTAATCTACACAAAATATCTTTCATTTGAGTATAGGTTGTGTTGTACCTACCTGATCTTGGCTTTATTTTTTAATTTTACAATGATACAAACAAATCAAATATAAATTTTACTCATACTATTTTTATCAATCCATAACAATAAATCATTTTTTTACTAAAATTTAAAAATCGTTAAAAAAAATGTATTAAAAGTTTAATTTTTTTTAAGACAACACCAACTGCTAAGTTCCACACTTGTCTGCAGCAAATAGCCAGGGAACCAAACCCGCAACCGAACACAAAGGGTCCAACATATTGACCTTAGTGAGCTGCATAAAACGGCTGCCTGCTTGACCTAACCCGCAACCATAAGGCTGAAAGAGTAGCTTACTATCAATCAATCCTCATAATATACCAATTTTATTTTTAAAAAAATTTAAAAAATGTGATTGATATTGAAAAATTACATCTTTAATTTTTTTTGATTTTTTTTGATGATAGATGTATTTCAAATTTAATGCAGTCACTAGAAAAGAAAATTCCTTAAAAACTTCTCAAAATTGTGCTAAAGACCTGCTTGTTTTAAAACAACACTAGCTGCAAAGCTCTTGGCATGCGTTCTAAACGCACTCAGAGGCTTTGGTGGGAATTAAAGTATCAAACCCCAGACTGATAGAAAAGTGCACTAACAATTTATTTAGGTACTTACTTACCTTCATAAAGGCAACACACAACCGTCGATTTTGTTATTTATCACGCAGTGAATAATAAAGAAAATTTAAGACATTATTTTGTATACAGCCACAAATGACAGATTTGTGATTCTGTATTGCAGATAAACAGGCCATAATTAAAAACTATTCCCCTTATGCAAAAGAATTAAAGTCTACTTGAAGTGCACTTTAAGACAAAATTTTCATATCAAATTTGTTTTAAAGTAGACTTTATTTCAACAAGGGCATAAAACTTTCATTTATGTTCGACTGGTATTAAATTGATTGGATTTGTTCCGCCAGTAAATAAAATACATACTGTTGTCATACCTTTCGGTGAAGACCGTCGTCACTGGCTGTTGTTTTGGTACGTTTGGCGAGCGCTTTCGATGTGAAGACATCATTTTCAAGCCGCGTTTAAAATGGTACTGGAGAGTTAGTATTACCTGGTTTAGTACAAATAGTTATGGGTGTAGGTAATTGGTCATTATGGTTGCTGGTTTTCAATGCTATAAGTAGGCCCTCCTTCTGAAAGAGGTTAGTTAACCTATATATCTCTGGTCCTGTGTAGGTAAAAACGCGTCGTTGTGGTGATGTATTAGTTGACTCTTCGTCTTTTCTCCCTCCGTTCCTAGTGTTGTATTGGCTTAGTAGTTTGTCGATAGTACTGCTTTTGTAACCGTTATGTTTAGCTATAGCGTAAATTGTGCTAAGTTCTTTGTTGTACTTATCCGGACTGAGTGGGATTATCTTAAGTCTGTGTATCATATGTCTAAATGCTGCGAGTTTATGTTGCATAGGGTGGTTTGATGTGACGTGGATAGTAGTGTCTGTTGTGGTTGGTTTTCTATAAATGTCAAAGGCTAAAGAGTCAGTTCCTCGTGTTATTGTAATGTCAAGATAATGTAAAGATTTGTCTTTTTCCTTTTCCATTGTGAAGTTAATGTTTTTATGAAAAGTGTTTAAGTCTGTCAGGATTTCTTCGGCATTGTCCTGTTCAAGAATGCATATGATGTCGTCAACGTATCTATGATAGCTAGTTATTTTATGTTTTTCCATTATTGTTTACACGTGTGTTGATTCAAGTGTTGCATGAAAATTTCCATGAAGATTGCGGATGTTGGGTTTCCCATACCAAGTCCGTCTTGTAATTTGTAGAAGGAGTTATTAAATCTAAAATAGTTTTGTTTTATTATCATTTTTGCGATGCCCATAATTTCATTGGCTTATTGGATGTCGTATAAATTGGCGAGTGTGTCTCGTAGGATTATTAAGGTTTCGCGTGTAGGTATTGATGTGTAAAGGTCCTTAATGTCAAATGAAATGAGTCGCGTGTTTTCGACTTGTTTGAGACTTGAAACTCCGTGTGATTTCTAATAAGAAAAAAAAAAAAAAATTTGTTATCGAGGTTCCATTACATTTTCGAATTTCTGGACGTCCAGATTGGACTACATCCGCACCAGCCGTGGCGGTCATATGCCAGAAATCGTATTTAAAATGTAATGCCACAAGATTATATTTCGGATAAATAAAATTCATGTCAATCGAATAATCCATCCTTGTTTTATTGCAACTTAAAGTTCTATACCTCTATAAAAAACACCCTTTATAAAGGTACCCTAGTATCATATGATATAATTCTAAAATTTATATAAAATTCTAAAAATTATTGTAAATCTCTATAAAAGATGTTAAAATATCCCTCTATTTAAAATAAAAGGCGCTGTAAAGTATGCAGTAAAGGTGTTTTAAAATGTGCTTATCGATAAAATTGCGTAATTTCACTGCTTTTTCTTTTCCTTTATTTGAATTTTATAAAAATTCATCCAGTAATTTTTACGTGATGCGAACACAGAGAAACAGCCAGGAAAAAAGTTACTGTTTTATTATATGTACATATATATAGATTATTATTCACATGAAATATCAATTTTAACTTTAAAAATTTCCACCAAATTGCATGTACTCCTGCATTATTTTTTGTTTGTAAGCGAACACAAAACGTTTTTTTCGCTTTATGTGATACTAGCAGTGCCCGCCACTTCGCTCGCGTCTTTACAATATATAGTCCGATTTTGCTTTGGAAGTAATCCTTACCAAATTTTAAGACTTACTTCAATAGTGCTTCAGATATGGTTTATATATTTATTTTATATAAAGGTACCCATCCCTGGTAATTACTCAGGAACAAAGGCTTTTTAAAAAAATTTCAAAAAAAATTATAATAAATATAAAATTATTGTAGATCTCTGTAAATAGCGCTAAAAATTATACGCTAACAAAAATAAAAAGTGCTGCCAAATTTGTAATAACTCGCGAAAATCGGTACTTTCAGTAATTTTTCTCTATTTTCTCTTGGAAATGTGATCATTTTACGGGAAAAAAGTAACCTATATTTGGAACGAGATAGCAAGGCAGCACCTCACAAAATTTTATTAAAATTCATCTAGAAGTTTTGACGTGATGCGAACACAGACAGACAAAAATTTTAAAAAAGTGTGTTTTGCATTCCATTTCGAATACTAACAGAGCAACAAAATTTGCAAGAAATATTTCATATTCAGAAATACTCCTGTTACAGTTTTATTACATGTTTATATGTATAGATTTGTTGTTAAACTTCATACTACATGCCATACAATTAACACTTTTACTACCACAACTGCTACTAATAATTCATAGTTTATGTACTTTGGCTGCTCTCTTACGTTGTTCAAACAAACTGCCGCTTTTTATAGCTGGCTGTTTGCCTATCTGTGCACTTAACAAAAAGCATTTTTATGTCAAAAAAAGCGGTTTTTATATTTTTTAAACAAACACAAGTATTATCGTGTGTTGTAAAAAAAGGGTGATGAATGCTGGAGTTAAAATAACAAACAGAAAAATGTTAAAAAACGGTAGCTAACTACCACTTAATATAGAAATTGAAACTTTTTTTATCGCTCCTGAACATCTGAAAGAATATAAAATTTTTTAAGTCTGTGGGTACTTGTAACTGCATGATGATGAACATGATGATGATGATGGTGGTGATGATGATGGCACCAAAAAGTACAAAAAAGGTTAATGACTTTATTGATTAAGTCGTTTATAACATAAAAGCAGATAATGATATTTCAAATTGATAAAAAAAAACCTTTAATGTTTTAAATTTTTACATTTAATCAATAAAATCAAAAAAAAAAAAATAAAAAAAAAGCAAAAAAAAAAATTTGTGGCTTTTAAATTTTCCTTTTACATCATAAGTATTTTGGCAGAAAACGAAAATAAATACATAAATAAATGATTGAACACAAAAAATGCTGCTGCTTTTTTGTTGGCCATTATGATGCTGCATCAAATATTGAAAATTAATAAAAATCATGATTTACGATGTGTCAATTTCAGCTGGTGCTGGTTGGTTTCAGCTCTGATGCTGTTCATTCAATGCCGTCTTTGCTGTGTGAGGCTGCTGATTATTGTCAGTGCAGCTCCCTGCTGTGTTCTCTTGTGTATAAATGTTTTATTTGCGAGCAAAAGAAAAAAAATTAAATTTTATTTTTTACATGGGTTAAAAGTTGTGTGGTCTACCACAATTTGTTCAATGTCTGTTTTTTCTGTTTGTGATTTTTTATTAAGCAAACAAAATTGTAATGGCAAATGACATAACCTTTATGATTCTTTTTTAACGATATTGAGATACGAATAGACTAGAACGCCCAAAAAGTTGTTTAACAGTTCAACAGTAAATGTCGTAAATTAAGAGTACTTGTCTAAATTAAAAAGGTTTAAAATTAAAGTATTTTTTTTTTTAATTTACAATATTCATTTTATTAAATTCAGTTCATTTGAAGTACAATTTATTTTCCGAAAAAAAAAAAAAATGCTAATACTAAATCAACATTTTTATTTAAATTATGCTATATACAAAGTACATACATATATGTATATTTATATCAATTGCACAATAGTGTTTCCGAATTGCACAATTATTACAAATAGAATGTAAACAATTTTCTTTGTAAAAATTTTACCGAAAATTTTTTATAAAATTTTGTAGACAATTTTTTGTAAATATTTTATAGAAAATTTGTTGTAAAAATTTTATCGAAAATTTGTTGTAAAAATTTTATCGAAAATTTGTTGTAAAAATTTTATCGAAAATTTTTTGTAAAAATTTTATCGAAAATTTTTTGTAAAAATTTTCAAGGAAATATTTTGTTAACATTAAATCAAAAACGTTTTACCGAAAATTTTTGTGTAAAAATTTTACACAAATTATAAAATTTTACAAAATTATAAAAATTTTATAGAAAATATTTGTGTAAAAATTTTATAGAAAATTTTTGTGTAAAAATTTTATAGAAAATTTTTGTGTAAAAATTTTATAGAAAATTTTTGTGTAAAAATTTTATAGAAAATTTTTGTGTAAAAATTTTATAGAAAATTTTTGTGTAAAAATTTTATAGAAAATTTTTGTGTAAAAATTTTATAGAAAATTTTTGTGTAAAAATTTTATAGAAAATTTTTGTGTAAAAATTTTATAGAAAATTTTTGTGTAAAAATTTTATAGAAAATTTTTGTGTAAAAATTTTATAGAAAATTTTTGTGTAAAAATTTTATAGAAAATTTTTGTGTAAAAATTTTATAGAAAATTTTTGTGTAAAAATTTTATAGAAAATTTTTGTGTAAAAATTTTATAGAAAATTTTTGTGTAAAAATTTTATAGAAAATTTTTGTGTAAAAATTTTATAGAAAATTTTTGTGTAAAAATTTTATAGAAAATTTTTGTGTAAAAATTTTATAGAAAATTTTTGTGTAAAAATTTTATAGAAAATTTTTGTGTAAAAATTTTATAGAAAATTTTTGTGTAAAAATTTTATAGAAAATTTTTGTGTAAAAATTTTATAGAAAATTTTTGTGTAAAAATTTTATAGAAAATTTTTGTGTAAAAATTTTATAGAAAATTTTTGTGTAAAAATTTTATAGAAAATTTTTGTGTAAAAATTTTATAGAAAATTTTTGTGTAAAAATTTTATAGAAAATTTTTGTGTAAAAATTTTATAGAAAATTTTTGTGTAAAAATTTTATAGAAAATTTTTGTGTAAAAATTTTATAGAAAATTTTTGTGTAAAAATTTTATAGAAAATTTTTGTGTAAAAATTTTATAGAAAATTTTTGTGTAAAAATTTTATAGAAAATTTTTGTGTAAAAATTTTATAGAAAATTTTTGTGTAAAAATTTTATAGAAAATTTTTGTGTAAAAATTTTATAGAAAATTTTTGTGTAAAAATTTTATAGAAAATTTTTGTGTAAAAATTTTATAGAAAATTTTTGTGTAAAAATTTTATAGAAAATTTTTGTGTAAAAATTTTATAGAAAATTTTTGTGTAAAAATTTTATAGAAAATTTTTGTGTAAAAATTTTATAGAAAATTTTTGTGTAAAAATTTTATAGAAAATTTTTGTGTAAAAATTTTATAGAAAATTTTTGTGTAAAAATTTTATAGAAAATTTTTGTGTAAAAATTTTATAGAAAATTTTTGTGTAAAAATTTTATAGAAAATTTTTGTGTAAAAATTTTATAGAAAATTTTTTTGTAAGAATTTTATAGAAAATTTTTTTGTAAGAATTTTATAGAAAATTTTTTTGTAAGAATTTTATAGAAAATTTTTTTGTAAGAATTTTATAGAAAATTTTTTTGTAAGAATTTTATAGAAAATTTTTTTGTAAGAATTTTATAGAAAATTTTTTTGTAAGAATTTTATAGAAAATTTTTTTGTAAGAATTTTATAGAAAATTTTTTTGTAAGAATTTTATAGAAAATTTTTTTGTAAGAATTTTATAGAAAATTTTTTTGTAAGAATTTTATAGAAAATTTTTTTGTAAGAATTTTATAGAAAATTTTTTTGTAAGAATTTTATAGAAAATTTTTTTGTAAGAATTTTATAGAAAATTTTTTTGTAAAAATTTTATTAAAAAATTTTTCTGTAAAAATTTTATAAAATTTTTTTTGTATATATTTTATTAAAAAATTTTTCTGTAAAAATTTTATAAAATTTTTTTTGTATATATTTTATAGAAAATTTTCTATAAATTTTTTTGTAAAAATTTTATCGAAAATATTTGGTAAAAATTTTCTCGGAAATATTTTGTTAAAATTTTCTCAAAAATATTTTGTTAAAACTTTTTGGAAAAATTTTATAGAAAATTTTTTGTAAAAATTTTATCAAAAATTATAAAAATTTTATCAAAAGATTTTGTAAAGATTTATAGACAAATTTTTGTTAAAATTTTATCGAAAACTTTTTGTTAAAATTTTATCGAAAATTTTTAGTAAAAATTTTATTGAAAAGTTTCTAATTTAACTTTTAATATTTTTTTGACTGTGTTCGCGAGTTCCATAGATCACTTTTATCAATAATTTTTAGTAAAATTTTTGGTTAAACCGTTAACGAATCACTATTGCATCCATTACTTTAATTGACTGTGTGGTACAGTTTACACGCTGTCGTCATAATCGGTCTTTATTTCTTTCGAAACGAGCAAAGAGCTACCGTTACGATGATTGACGAGCGCATCGAGTTATGCTGATTGTTTTTTTTTTCAAAAAGCAATTAGCTAAACATCCACGACATTTCGTTCCAACTAGATTGCGCAACTTGCCATACAGCGGGCTTAACAATCGAATGCTGGTAAAATCAATTTGGTGATAACTTTATTCCGTGTTCGCATCACGTAAAAGCTACTGGATGAATTTAAGTAAAATTTAGTGTGGAGGTACCTGTATCATGGTTCAAATAGGGATACTTTTTTCCAGAAAAATATCTAATTCTACAGAAAATAGGCAAATAAATAGTAGTGACGGTAAGCAATTTAACCGATTTAAAGGTACTGCAAACTTGGCAGTGACTTTTATTTTTGTCAGCGGAATATTTTAAACACTATTTACATAACTGTACAATGATTTTAGAAATTTATATAAATTTTAGAATTTAATCCAGCTAGTACTATATTAATATATATGAAGGTTCAAAAGATAAGGCCACATACATCAATTTACATCACCTATGGGGATACCCTTTAGTTTCTTATATTCAATCTTATACTTATTATAGCGGATATAAATAAAAAAGCATAGACTGTGTAGAGTTTCTACCTATAACATTTAAAAAGATATCTCCATATACTCCAAATTAATTCACCTATGGTGACACCCTTTAAATTTTAATTTAATTTTTATATATCTTGTTATTGCGGTTATAGTAATACACATTTTGTTTAAATTTTAAATTTTTTTTAAATTTTCTACCAACAATGGCACCAAAAATAAGACCATAAATATCGAATTTTAATCACCGGTTGGGACACCCTATACTTTTATTGTTATAGCGGATTCAATAGTTGACGTTTTGTCTAAATCAATCTGCAACGGTTCAAAAGAAAATACAATATAGATCAATTTACTTATACATTACATACCTTATTTTAAATTTCATACTTATTATAGCGGTTATGACAATAGATAAACTGTTTAAATTCTAAACGTCTAAGGTCATATACGTAAAGTAACCTTATAAAAACCGACCTTATAGTCTTTTAAATAATTTTTCGTTTTCAATTTGGTTAGGAAATGAAGAAGTTCTGAAGGCACAAATATATGTATATAAAAAAATACAGGAAGATGAATTGATAACCTTCTCCTTTTTTTAAGTCGGTTAAAAATGCAATTTTTTTGTTAGGGGTGAAACTGCACGTGCTTAACTGGTTACATAAGTCAGATCATTAGCAAGACTTTACCTAGATTTTTAGAAAACCAAATATATTTACTTTAACATTAGAGAAAAAAGAACAGAACAAATTTAACTTAATAAATAATTAAAATTTAAATATAAAGAAATATTTATTTAAAGTTTTGCATGACGACTGCTTTTTTAACTTTAAACATTTTTTCTACCCTCCCCAAGATAAAATATCACTCTATACAAAAGTCCCCTTTCTACCTTAACGTCAAGTATGCCAACTAATCACAATGTTTTTTTTTAATTTTGCTGTTTTAAATTAGAAATATTTTCTGCAGCTCTCCAAGAGGAAAATGTCTGCTGTTATGAACGAACGTTTACAAACACCCTCCTCAATAAAAACCCAAAATAAACCCCAAAAAAAAATTGCCAAATTTTGCATGGAATATATATAAATAACGTTTTTATTTCTTTTGGGGGGTTGATTGGGGTGTTGTGGAGAATGGGTGTTACAATGATAAACGAAAAATAATTTTTTTTTTTGTGTGAATGCCCCGGAAAAGTAGAACTACCACACACGTACAGACACTAATTCATTCAACACACTTATGCTTAATTACTGTTTGTATGTGAGTGTAATTTTGCTTTTCATAAGGGTAGAATTTATTATTGTGGAGGTATTAAAGCTTTAGCAATGTTTGAAAACGTTGTTTGTTGTGCGGTGGCGGTTGGGTGGGTGTTTACAATAAAAGCTTAACAAAATAAAAAACTTGTGCCACATCATTAGTAGAAATCAAAAATTCGTCATTTTTTATGTGTTGTTTTGGGGAAGGTACAAGGGAGAGCAGCATTAATCACAATATGTTTAGAGGGGATGGACTTAAGAGAGTAAAAGAGAGTGTAGTTTACTTACGAATGCTTTGTGTTGGTATATCAGGGTGATTTTATGTCTTTGAATGATAAGAATTTTAATGATTTTTATGCCCTTTATCCCAAATAGGAAGAGTGTTTATAAGTTTATCCTTCCATTCGTTCTTTTTATACAATACTCATCGGTATTTCCATGAAGTGTTTACTGACAAGATCCCGTTAGATAAGGAAATATATTAATAGACATCCATATTTCCGTCTGTGCCCTGTTAAAAATTGTATTGTAAAGACCAATCTTTCAGATATTGATTATATTATTTTTTTATTAAAAACTAGACACAAAGGTAAATAAAAGCACATAAGCTTAAGGTAGCCTATTACCAGAGACTGCGTGATGAGAAAGAAGGCCGGCAGTTACCAGTCGACAGTCTGAAATAATTAAAGTCAAGATTAAAGGCTTTCTGTAGCTCGTCACCTCTTTAAGGGTAAGGTTGCCGTAATAACATTTCGGTTGTCTATAATCATAGAGGACGGAAGAGGGTCAAAAAGGGACCCATTAAGGAAATTGTCTGCTTCGCTATTCCCCCTACATTAATAAAAAATAAAAAAATATTTGACATGAAAACAAGTATTACTTTTAACTCTACAACGAGGTTATTTCATAGGTGGTATATGTCAAAGCTAAACACTAAATTTATGGGTCTCATTTCGACCTCCTTCGTTACTCAATATTTTTGGGTACCCGATTTATAATTTAAGGCTACTTTACAATTGTTGACTCTTGTGCTAACACTTTCCCTTACTTTATCATCACACAAATTTTATGTGTAATTTAGAGCTGTCCATTTTCCTCCTCATCACATAGTCACTTGCAGTTGTTAGCATTTGTCTAAGGATTTTATTCTCTATGTGATCAATATCTAACATGCCTAGTGCTGGAAATTCACACACAATGTGGGATTTTGTCTCAGTCTTATCCAGGCACAGTCTGGAACTATCACCCACTTTAGTCTTTATGAGATGATAATTGAAGTTTTCACGACCTGCCTCCAATACAGTTTCCAGCTTAGGATATAAGTAAGTTTATGGACTTCGCGCCTAGAGACTAATGTCTCAGGTGTGCCTTTAGAAATAAACCGATCCATCCTCTTGAGAGGAAATTTATTCTATCTCTTTAAAAAAAAAAAAAAAAACAAAAAAAAAACAGACTGATCTTTTCACCTCTTGCGAAGCTTCATTTTATATCACTATCAGATTCTTACGGTCTTTTTTGATTTTATTAAAAATAAAATTGGTAAAAAATCGAGAAATATGAAAAAGAGTTTGTTTGACTTAATTTAGCCAGCCTCCCAGCTAGGATTTGAATTGGGGACGATAAAATTCTACCGTTTATATTCCCCAATATATCAGAAAAAGCTTGTGCGAAATGTTAATTGAGACCTTAACTATGCAACTCACATTATCGTCCTATGTCGCAGTTATATACTTTTCTTCACAGAAGTTTACACGAATAATACTGCTGATATATTTATGGAACGATCTTGCTGATTTTGAATTTAAATATTCTCCAAACTATATTTCACAGCTTGATATAAGACCCCTGAGGTCTTCAAAAACGATATTTAATCACTAAAACGGATGTGAACCCCTTAATATAATAATCTAGGAAATGGCCAGCTGGTTTTTTTTTTGCGAAAGTAACCCCCACTAGTGTACATAGGTTAGCGGAAAACAGGCAGGATTGAAGCAATGTGCATAGTAACTCCCATTGTTGGGAGTAGCAAGTTTAGCAAAAGTTGAGTAGTTAAAATTAAAATGATAAATTTTTAATAAATTTTTTTCAAACTTTTGTTGAAAACAACTAAAATTTTCTCACCGCCACCATATATTGTTACAGAGAACATAATATACATATGACCATAACGCAACTTTTTTTCTTTGTCATCTGCCATAACGTTAACTTTTTTTATTTTATTAATTCTGACACAATATTTATTAATAAAATTCAGTTTTTCTATTTGGGAATTGCGGTCCAATTCGTCTTTTAATTTTAAATTGCAAAAAAAAAATTGTAGCACCAGATCACCAGAAAGCTTTCTCTGTACAATAACAACTTTGTTAAATCTGAGCAAAAAGCTTTAGCGACAAAATTATTGCCTTTTAACTTCAAATCTATTATTTTCATTAGGTTGGTTTGAAAAAAATTAATAAGATTATAGTTTAGCTGAGGCCGGCTTTGTAGATGTCACAATGTTAACTAGCGCCGCAACACTCCGTAGTATACTAATATCCAAAATTGTAATAAAAACTGAATGTAATGATTCTTCTTTGTAAAGAAGGCCAAATGTGTTAAAATATAAATAAGTTGGCATTAGAAATATTTTTCTGCAGACTCAATTTCTATCTCTACTCTAAACAATAATTATCATTTCAATGCAATTTATTTGACATCCGTTTGCTTACCGTTTTCAAATATCTTTTATTTCTTCGTTTTTGTGATCAGTCTGTCATTTAAAATAATATTTTCCTTCCATATTAAAAATATGTTTTTGCACAAGCTGTACAATTTGTTTTTATTTTCATGTTAAATATTTTAATGGATTAATTTCAACTGAAGTGTAAAATTTAAATCTTTTTGGATTAATTTTACCACAACGCTTATTCATGCAGTGAATGTCATGTAAAAACAACCTGTTTTTCACAGATTATTTTCTCTGTTAAAAATTTCAAATAAATTGTCAACATGAATTTACGGTGTCCGTAGATGTTGTAGTTGTAGTTGGCCATTTGGTTGGCCGGTTAGATGTCTGTTTGTCCGCATAATCTTTTTTAAATTAATTAAAAGTTGTTGGCAAATTTATTAATCAATTTAGCAAAAGAAGAAAGAAATTCTAAGCTAAAATTGAGTAAAGAAAACCGGAAAGGTGAGACAGTGGAATCATAACGATAGAAAATAATTAAATTAAGAATAAATGATTTGAATTTCTTTAGCTTTTTTCCAAGTGACAATGACATTCGTTACATTTAAGAAGAATTACGTGCAGCTTAAAGATGGTTACATCAGCGCCGACCCTTCAATTACACAGTGCAACACGGAAAAATATAGCCATATACGGCGCCACTACGTCATAAAAGACCAAAAAAAAAAGACCCCTGTCTCCCAGTTTTGCCCAAAGTCCTCCAGGTTTTTTTTTTATGGGCCCTCAAAGATGTGGGGCCTCGATGTAATTTTGCAAGAAAATGATCATTTACTCAAGCTCATATTTTGCAAACCGTTTGGAATTTTGATATACTCTCTGAGGCAAAGTTGTAGCTCTTGTCATAAAGAACAAAAATTGTTAACATATAAAATCAAAAAAAACTTCATCTTCAAGGTCAAAATCGCAAAAAACTTTAAAAAATTAATTTTTTTTTGCCTTTTTTTCCCCTGTTCAGGTCCATAGGTAGCAAACCGTTCAAAATTCAAGGAAACAATCAACTACAAAAATGAACCTAAGATCTCAATAAACAACTTTCTGGAACATATGAACTTCCTAGGAATGATTCTTAACACCGTTTAGGTAGCGCTTATGTAGCCGCTACCTTTTTAGCTACCTAAGCGCTTAGGTAGCCGCTACCTTTTCAGCTACCTAAGCGCTACCTATACGGTGTTACGAATCATTCCTAGGTGTTAAGAATCGGTCTGTACGATGTTGCCATCCCGAAAAAAATTTAAATTTTCTGCGCACGTCGCGAGAGTTGGGTTGCCAACTTTTGTTGCCATACCTTGCGGTGAAGACTGGCGTCACTAGCTGTTGTTTTGGTACGTTTGGCGAGCGCTTTCGATGTAAAGATATCATTTTCAATCCGCGTTTAAAATAGTGCTGGAGAGTTAGTATTACCTGTTTTAGTATCAATAGTAATCGCCAAACGTACCAAAACAATAGCCAGTGACGACGGTCTTCACCGAAAGGTATGACAGCAATATTTTATTTACTGGCGGAACAAATCCTATCAATTTAATTGCCAACTTTTGCCTATTACTTAGAATTATTGGTACGAACTTATCTGAACTAAATACAGACTTGGCAACGTTACATTGGCGGAACTACGTCATCTAACGAGAAAAAATGCGCCTGGTGTAATCTTGATTTCTATCATTCTTGCTTATCACAAGTAGATGATAAACAATGGCTTCTGACAAGGAGCATAAAAAATAATTGCGAAAACGATCTATAGTTTCTCGAATTAATCGCTCTGGTGGACGATTGTGAGCACCATAAAAATGACCGATGAGTTTATCAAATTAAACCACGATTTTGAACAATTTGCAAATGCTGCTCTAGGATGTATCTCTTCGTGTGAAATTACCAAACCAAGATAACCTAAAAACAACCGATAACTGTTAAATCAGCTGTCACACAAAAAGTGCCGGCAAAGTTATTTTTAAACAAATTAATAATAACAAATGCATTTATTTCTTTAACCCCACTGTCATGCCTACGCAACCACATATGTCTATTTTACAAACGTCCATTTGAAAAATCTAACTTGTTTGCATGTCATTTAACCATTAATCTTAGAGTAGAGACGCACTCATTGTAACACTATTCATAACTCAAAGTTACTAAATGACAGTGTTTTAATAACAAGTTTTCTCTTAAGTTTCTAACAAATTGCGGAAAGGCAGCAAAAACCAAGCAAATAGAAATAATGATTTAGAGCCCACAGTTAAACATGGCGAATGTGATGGTATATTGTTTATGTCATTTGCTGATGGTGATGAACAGTAGTAAACATTTGAAATATTTGTAAGAAAATTTACGAAACAAATAAATTTAAATTTTATCATTTTTAAAATAATAAAAATTTCAAGTTTTCGCCTCTCAACTTCTACTTTTAACTGTTAAAAGTTTCACTAAGTTTTCTTACTATTTTTAGTTGCAGTCTCAGTTATATTACGAGCTTTCAAATTTTTATTTGAATTATTTTTAAATATTTTTTTCAAGCAATTTTTGTTTGCAAATGCATTAACAAATGCTTGGACAATTGTCTAAAGCCACAATTCAAAGGCAGATAGAATTCAAAGGCAGATATAAATAGTTAAAAATCGGAATGTATGAATTATATTTGCATGTGTGTGCATGTATGCCTGTGTGTGATTGTGCCGCTAAGTGTTTGAGCTCGTAAATCTCATGTGAGACCTCTATCAAAACTCTGACAATTGCTGTGGTAATGTCATGTTGTTTAACGCCTGTAATCTATTACGCTGACATGCTTTGAAATTTCTTTCTTTTGAATATCTTATGTGTTTGAGTTTCTTTTTGTTTTAAATCCATGATATTTCTAACAATAAACTGAGGCTTAACTGTGGAATCCAACAATAAATATTATAAAAAAATAACCCATTGTGCAAAAAATATTTCTTTTTTGCTCTTTTAACTAATAAACATATTTTCCTCAATGGTTTAATGCCAAGAACGAGGAATTATGGAACTATATCACAGATTTTTTACCTTTAGTTTAAAGAAGGTGATTTACTTTGAAAAGGTACTTTATGAAAAGCGCAATTTTTAACAAAACTGCAAAAAATTCAAGAAAGTTTGTTTCACACCAAAGTTAATTCTTCAAGGAAAACCCTTTTGTAAAGTTCGTTTTCCTTGAAAAGTATTTTTTAACAAAAATTTATTCTTTCACAAATAATTTTTCTTTTTAAAAAAATAGTACCCAAATCACTAGAAGTGTATTTTTGGCAAAATTTTTTAAGTCCATTTTATTTTTACTGAAGTTTTATTAAAAAAAAAAAATAAAACTCTGTACAAACTTTTTTTTAAGTCCATCTTTAACAAAAAGCACGTTTTCATAAAAAGTACCATTTTCTAAAAAGTACCTTTTTATAAAAAGCCTCTTTTTTAAAGTTATTTTTTACCAAAAGTTTCTAGAAATAATAATAATAATAATAATAATAATAATAATAATAATAATAATGCATTTTTATTGTTACAAGGATTTTCACTTTTGCGGCTACCTAAGCGTTACCTAAACGGTGTTAAGAATCATTCCTAGGAAGTTCATATGTTCTAGAAAGTTGTTTATTGAGGTTCATTTTTGTAGTTGATTATTTCCTTGAATTTTGAACGGTTTGCTACCTATGGACCTGAACAGGGGAAAAAAGGTAAAAAAAATGAATTTTTTTAAAGTTTTTTGCGATTTTGACCTTGAAGATGAAGTTTTTTTGATTTTATATGTTTTTGTTCTTTATGACAAGAGCTACAACTTTTCCTCAGAGAGTATATCAAAATTTCAAACGGGTTGCAAAATATGAGCTTGAGTAAATGATCATTTTTTGCAAAAATGACATCGAGGCCCCACATCTTTAAGGGCCCATAAAAAAAAACCTGGAGAATTTTGGGCAAAACTGGGAGACAGGGGTCTTTTTGGTCTTTTATCACGTAGTGGTGTCCGTATATGGTTATTTTTTTCCGTGTTGCACTGTGTTATTGGTAGTAGTCTCTCTTTTTTTGTAGAATATTAAAAATACAATTCACTTTCTTTTCAATGAAAGTTTTGATTTTTTCCTTTATGTACATAATTAATAAAGTTTTCCTTTTGGGCCTTAAAATACTAATTTAATGAATGTTTGAAGGATTATATTCCTATTGCGGTTTCTTCCCATCTAATAAAACTTTAACCAACCTGTGCATGTACCTGAAATACTTTTTGAAAATCTTGATCCTGGTATCGATATAAAATACAAAACAAAAAATTTTTATTCTATAAAACCGATAAATTATTCATAGATGGGTACCTCAATACAAAGTAAACACATATAAAAAATTTGGATTACTTTCGAAACTAAAGGCAAATTCGGAAAAATATTGTCAGAACGCTGAGTACGCTCTGTTTGTTTTTCAAAATAAACTATATTAACAGTTTAAACAAAATTACAATGATATTTTTTTATTTTTTTTTTTGTAGAGAGATTATCAGAAGCTTCTGTCTTTTATTTAAGTACGCTTTTAAAGTTTTATTTTAAACAGTTACGTCCGCAATAGAACGGAAGGAATAACTAACGCTGCACACCCTCTTTCTATATGTAATACTAAAAGCAGATCAGCTGATTCATAACGTAACGAGAAGTAAAGACTGATTCTGCCTTTTTATTTATTTTTTTTTTATTAAAAAAAAATATTTTTTTTTTTACTGCAATAAAAAGCAGGTCATCATTCTGTTCATAAAAACAAATGCACAGTAGTGGATTTCCAAAAAAAAAAACCCGAAATAAATCAGACTGTGATTTCATTGAACTTAAACAAGGCTATAGAAGGAGAGATGTGGTTCGCGGCCCTTAGAAATTGGCTCCTCAAAACAAAGCACCACGATTATATAAAAAATTTAAATTAACTTTCGATGTCAATTTCGATGGATGAGTGCTATAAAAAATTGTGCTACATAAACAATAGAAATTTAAATTTTCCTTTTTTTATGCAAATTAATTTTTGTCAGTCAGTCTTAAGTTCGTTTAACTCTTTTGATTATTTTTAAAATAAAAATATTTGAAAATTCTATGTTAGACACTAGCAGAATATAATGCATTTTCTGGAAACTACATACGTTTTCAGCATTCTTTGTATCTATCTACTTAGGGTAATGTTAAGTTGTAAAGATCATCTATTCATCCAACCAAATTCTGATAAAGGAAGATGAGAAAAATTGTATTCAATCATTAATCGTCAGTTGGTGATAACGAAGTCTATTTTTTACCACCTAATATTTTTTGCTGCCTCAGTATACTTGGTTTCCAATCATGTGGTCTATTAAATAATAGTATAGATAATTTTTTTAAATTTTAATTATTATAGTTATCCCAGCAAAAAATTATTGGTTTTTGGTAAGCAGTAAAATAAAACTAATTTCTTGCAAACGCGGTTCTCAATAGCGCATATAATAAGCGCATTCGAGAATGCTATAATTGTAAGACAATAATAACAAACTGCGAATAAGTTTTTTTTTATAAAACTTAGTGAAACAAAAAGACTTCTCTCGCTAACGACGATACAGGTATGTAAGCGAATAAGTTGTTATAATGAATTTGGTCAAGCAAAGAGAACTACCAAGTGGACATCGCAAACAAAAATCATGCCTTCCTAAAGCAGGTTGGAAGCTAGAGTCTATTTCTCTCTCCCTTACAAACCTGCTTCCAAGTAAACGTTATTTTTTGCTGGGTATTTTACTAATATCAACAGTAGTTATATTTTTGCCTTAATTATTGAAAAAAATAATTCTCACAAAAAAAAACCGACTACAAAACAAATAACGAGTGATTTTTTAAGAGCTTGAGAACTTTTTTTTTAAAAAAAACGCATAAAATTTGCAAAATCTCATCGGTTCTTTATTTGAAACGTTAGATTGGTCCATGACATTTACTTTTTGAAGATAATTTCATTTAAATGTTGACCGCGGCTGCGTCTTAGGTGGTCCATTCGGAAAGTCCAATTTTGGGCAACTTTTTCGAGCATTTCGGCCGGAATAGCCCGAATTTCTTCGGAAATGTTGTCTTCCAAAGCTGGAATAGTTGCTGGCTTATTTCTGTAGACTTTAGACTTGACGTAGCCCCACAAAAAATAGTCTAAAGGCGTCAAATCGCATGATCTTGGTGGCCAACTTACCGGTCCATTTCTTGAGATGAATTGTTCTCCGAAGTTTTCCCTCAAAATGGCCATAGAATCGCGAGCTGTGTGGCATGTAGCGCCATCTTGTTGAAACCACATGTCAACCAAGTTCAGTTGTTCCATTTTTGGCAACAAAAAGTTTGTTAGCATCGAACGATAGCGATCGCCATTCACCGTAACGTTGCGTCCAACAGCATCTTTGAAAAAATACGGTCCAATGATTCCACCAGCGTACAAACCACACCAAACAGTGCATTTTTCGGGATGCATGGGCAGTTCTTGAACGGCTTCTGGTTGCTCTTCACTCCAAATGCGGCAATTTTGCTTATTTACGTAGCCATTCAACCAGAAATGAGCCTCATCGCTGAACAAAATTTGTCACATTTGAACATTTCGAACCGAACACTGATTTTGGTAATAAAATTCAATGATTTGCAAGCGTTGCTCGTTAGTAAGTCTATTCATGATGAAATGTCAAAGCATACTGAGCATCTTTCTCTTTGGCACCATGTCTGAAATCTCACGTGATCTGTCAAATACTAATGCATGAAAATCCTAACCTCAAAAAAATCTAATGGGTGAATAGAGCAATGCTGAAAACAAAAAACTTAAACTTCTTTTTAATGCTTTAATTAACCATGCCATAGGTGTTCTGAAAGGACTGTGAAAAAAAAGAACAAACTAAAGTAGGCGGAAAAATGAAAATTTTGTCTTAAAATTTCTCCTAAATGGTGAACAAAAAGCCCTATACGTGGCTCTTATCCTGCAGAGGCTACAAGCTCTAAACTTAATATTTAACCTCAAGTACTCCTCTACTTTAACTGTGTTAAGTTTCAATTTAATGCATTTTTAAGTTAAATTTTTATTAAAATTTTTGCTGAAATCCCCCACTGTGAAATTTTAGCAAA
Source organism: Phasia obesa (assembly GCA_949628195.1). NCBI lineage: Eukaryota > Metazoa > Arthropoda > Insecta > Diptera > Tachinidae > Phasia > Phasia obesa. The sequence goes on along the minus strand of OX451219.1, from coordinate 117,362,186 downwards.
AATAAAAAAAAAACACCGCAACCTACATTTAGGTTTTTTATTAATTTGCAAAAAAGATCCCTTCACTACAGTATGTCATATTTAACAAATGAGTGATTTTAAAAGGATAAATCTTCAACAAAGACCTGCCATGAATTTATTGTAAAAAATCACCTGGTTTTCACTAGAAAAACTACAAAAAGAATGAAAACAATAAACCAAAAACAAATTTAACATGAGGTGACCCACATTATCTATTCATAATTACACTCATTCATATTTACACATATTCCTACATTTTCCGAAACTAAACTAGACTGACATTAAAACAAAGTGTCAGTTAAGGTTCATATTTACAATTCTCTTTTTTTTTTTACACATTTCATTTGTAAATACGGTTTCAAATGAATTGTTTGCTTTTACTATAGTTGGCTTTTTAATCTGCTGTTAGCAAAATGCGTGCGCTAGTTATATTTGGCTTAAGTTTAAAAGCAACACAATACAAGTTGTCCTTTGGAACATATGCTTTATGTTAAAAAAATTTGTCTCAGTCTTTTGTTTTTTGTTAACAAATTGTCTACCTTTTCTTTGCCTCCAACAGTTTATTTATTAAACTGCTTAAATACAAAAAAAAACTGTTTGCAAATGGCTTAAAATACTACTTCTTGTTAAACTTTATACCTTGATTTTGATCCCTATTTTTCTTCTTTTCCCTCTCTCTCTCTCTCTCTCTCTCTGTCTTTCTCTTGCTTTACGGTTTAGTTAACAGTGAATATGGCTCTTTTTGCCATATTAATTGTAGTCCTTTATATAATTTTCTTAACTGACTTCTTTTCCTTTGCCTCCACTTTACTTTTAGCTCTTAAGCATATTACAAAAAAAAAAAACACCACCTGTCCTAAACAGGTCATTATACAGGATTAATGTGCTTTTAACTTAAAATTATATTAATCTATTCCACACATAATGAAGATTGTGTGTGTATATAGTGTCTTAAAAATTTTCTATTTTATTTTAATAATTTTTATATAAATTAATTTAAATTAATTATTGTTTTTATGCTTTTCTACTTTCAGGTATGTGTTTTAATTGTTATTAATTGTTGAGAGGTAAATGTTGGTAATGGATATGAAAACCGGTCATTATGTTAATTCCACAGTAAAGGTAGCGTATGTTAATTACTATCATTAAAATTAAGGTAAAAGAAAGTAAAATTATATTGTGACAAATTGTAAAGAACCCACTGTGCTTGCAAATGAAAGGCAGACAGAAAGTTTTTGTTATTCAAAATTGGATCATGATGAAGGTGACTAAGGTTTTGACGACAATACAGTTTTATTTTCACTTATAGAATAAAGTGGTTATTGACAAGCATAGAGTCTCACGTAATTAACGTGAGTCACAATGGCTCGTAATAATTTTTAATTTAAATCACATAAGCATGTATTAAAAAAATGCCATTATTAAACGTCCATAACCGTGGTTTTCCTAAAAATATAAATAACGAGTGATTTTTTAAGAGCTTGAGAACTTTTTAAAAAAAAAAAACGCATAAAATTTGCAAAATCTCATCGGTTCTTTATTTGAAACGTTAGATTGGTCCATGACATTTACTTTTTGAAGATAATTTCATTTAAATGTTGACCGCGGCTGCGTCTTAGGTGGTCCATTCGGAAAGTCCAATTTTGGGCAACTTTTTCGAGCATTTCGGCCGGAATAGCCCGAATTTCTTCGGAAATGTTGTCTTCCAAAGCTGGAATAGTTGCTGGCTTATTTCTGTAGACTTTAGACTTGACGTAGCCCCACAAAAAATAGTCTAAAGGCGTCAAATCGCATGATCTTGGTGGCCAACTTACCGGTCCATTTCTTGAGATGAATTGTTCTCCGAAGTTTTCCCTCAAAATGGCCATAGAATCGCGAGCTGTGTGGCATGTAGCGCCATCTTGTTGAAACCACATGTCAACCAAGTTCAGTTGTTCCATTTTTGGCAACAAAAAGTTTGTTAGCATCGAACGATAGCGATCGCCATTCACCGTAACGTTGCGTCCAACAGCATCTTTGAAAAAATACGGTCCAATGAGTCCACCAGCGTACAAACCACACCAAACAGTGCATTTTTCGGGATGCATGGGCAGTTCTTGAACGGCTTCTGGTTGCTCTTCACTCCAAATGCGGCAATTTTGCTTATTTACGTAGCCATTCAACCAGAAATGAGCCTCATCGCTGAACAAAATTTGTCACATTTGAACATTTCGAACCGAACACTGATTTTGGTAATAAAATTCAATGATTTGCAAGCGTTGCTCGTTAGTAAGTCTATTCATGATGAAATGTCAAAGCATACTGAGCATCTTTCTCTTTGGCACCATGTCTGAAATCTCACGTGATCTGTCAAATACTAATGCATGAAAATCCTAACCTCAAAAAAATCACCCATTATAAAGAGAAAAAAAGAATTTAAAACACAATTGGTTCCCTCAACATGTTAAGTGAATTCAGTAAAAGGTAATTAAATCACTAATTCATGTTCATTCAAGCAATCGATTAGTTAAGGTAATTTTTACGAGAAACAACAGACATGTCACAGCTAGATAAATAAATTTAAACGTTTTCGTACAACCGAAAGAGATAAACATCGTTCTGGGCGTTCAGTTAACCCTCCGAAATTCATATGGGTCTGGCCAGACCCATTTAATCTTTAAATGAGTGTAGCTCATTTTTTAAAAATAGCTTTGGTTCCTTAGGCCATGACTTCCTAAATCCTAGTGTGCAAAACGCAGTGAAGTAGTAAAATTCAACTTTTTAACCGACTTCAAAAAAGAAGGAGGTTATCAATTCGTCTGAATGTTGCTTTTTTATGTATGTAACCGCAGAACTCAGCCATTTCTGAACCGATTTTAAAATTTTTTTCTTTATATGAAAGGTTATGCTTTCAGGTTGGTCCCATTTTAAAAACAGTTTATTATATTAAAAATTAAAGGGTGTCCCCATACAACATACATGTTTTTTACGAGTATTAAGAACCGTAAAGGGCACCAAATTATAATTTTAAAAAATTACGTGTCGCTATAGCTCCCAACGGCAGAAATTAATAAAAAAATAAATTTAAAATTTATAGGGTGTCCCCATAGGTGCCGTAATTTGACCTATATATGCCTGTCTTTTGAACCGTTGTAGACAAAACCTTGAAATTTTACAGAATGTCGATTACTATGACCGTTATAATAAAATGTATAAATATTAAACATTTTAAATTAAAGGGTGCTCCAATAGTTCATTTAATTTGATGTATATGGCCATACTTTTGAACAGTTGTACACAGACCGCTGAAATTTACAAAGAGCCTGTATTGCTAAGTCTGCTATAACAAAAAGTATAAAATTTGAATATGGCAATAAAAGGGTGTCCCAATAGTTAATGTAATTCTATGTATGTGGCTAAACTTTTTAACTGTTATAGACAGACAACTGAAATTTTCAAGGAACCTGTATTCCAAAGTCCACTATAGCAACTATATATAGAATGACCAATACTTTCTCTGGTATAATAAAAAGTATAAATATTTGGAATTATAATGTAAAGGGTGTCCTACATAATAGTTCATGTAATTTGGTATATATGGCCAAACTTTTGAACCGTAATAGACAGACAGTTGAAATTTACAAAGAGTCTTTGTGACCACGTCCTTTATAACAACAGGTCTTTAATTTAAAATTGTAAATTAAAGGGGTTCCCAATATGAGATGTTATTTGATCCATGTGACCCTATCTTTGAAACCGTTATACACAGAGGCTTGAATTTTGTCCCCATAAAAGACGGATGCTGGTGAAAATAGCTTAACTTTTGAACAGTAATTGTGAGAGGCTTGACATTCACATAGTCTTTACTTCTTTTCCCTCTAATTTTGGCGCATATTTTATTTGGTTTAAATCTAAATCTTACAGATTACTTCTTACATTTCTAGTTTAGAATTGGTGCCCTTCTATCTGTTCTGAAGTCGGTTTTTTTTGCAAGAATTATTAGTATATTTGTTGTAAAAACAATTATTTTAAACTACTTTCGTTAATCAAACTCACATGTGTAAATAATAAAACTGCTGACGGAGGCAGCAGGAGAGATCACTTATATCAGTTGATGTTTTGATTTGAAAGAGAACACGTGTTTTCAATTATTTAGTAGGAAGTATTCTTTTATTAAAATGGAAAAAGTGGCCATGGATGAAGATGAATTATGACCCGTTTGCTTCGTGCAGTAAGTGTGAGATGAAAGAACGTGAAGGACTTTAGGCACAAATTAAATAAATTATGGAACAGTAGTCCGATCCTTTCGCAACAAGTGGCGACGTAGAAGATGATGACTATTTTACATATGATGAAGATTTTGATGAATCATTAGACATAGAACAGGAAGTGGAGTTAGAGGTCATTTTGGATGTTTTATTGTGTGGAAAACCAACATAAAAAGCCGTTAAAGAGGTTCGTCAGTAGAATGAAAAGTATTGTAATAACCAACATTGATCATGGGTAATGACTAAAGAAGACGAAATGTATGCTTTTTTTTGGGATGCTGCTAATTGATGGTGTGTTCCACTGGAATTCTCAGCCAGCAACATAATTGTGGGCGAATTATAATATACCATTTTATAAGGCCACTATGTCTTTGAATCGATTCAATTACTTAACTATTTTTGTCCGTTTCTATAACAGTGGTACTTCAGTAGTGTCCTGTAAGCAGTATATTTTGCTACTACAATAATAAAATCGGTCTGTGCTCCTATATGGCAAAGTCATAAACGCCAGTAATCATGTTATCTATTGTTCATTACCGGCAAAACACCGATCCATTGAAAGTATTCAAGCCAGATGAAAATTTACAATTTTTAGATACCATGAATCAGATGTTGACTGAATATTTAAGCAACGCTTGACAAATCGTTGGCCACTGGCAATGTTTTACAACATGCTTGATATCGCTGGTTTGGCTTCATTCATCATCTATGACGAGTTGAATCCGGTAACAAATGTAGTCGTCCTATATGTCTCAACTAACACTCCATGCAATTACATAGTTGCAAACCCAATTGCTCACTGTTATTTATATTAAAACACTTAAACAAATAAATATAATTATTTATAAAACTGTATTTTTAACATTATTTTTATGGATCTGGCCAGACCCCTATCATCGGAGGGTTAAGGCAATTTCCTTGGAAATCACTGATAAAACCCTTTTATATTTTTAATTGATGAACAAGTAGTAGTGTGCAGTCAGACACAGAGTGCCTCGCTAAACTGATTAGTGCGCTAGTCTATTTTGGGGGTTGTAAGTTCGAGTCCCGCCAAAGACTCTGGTTATTTTTTGTAGACAAGCAAGCGGCTTACCAGGTCTTTTATAAAGAAAAAAAATTATTTCCATTTAACATAAAATCGTAGATATAAAAACTTCATCGACGCACAAAAGAAGATAAGCGCAAGCCAGTAACTATTTTTTTATATATTATTAATGCAGTGATTTGCTTTGAATATCCCAAAGCAGATCACTAACAATGAGTGTCTTTTTGACCCCCTTCCGTTGTAAATGATTTCAGACAACCGATTTGTAATTATTGATTTTCGTTGAGTCTCGTGCTAACACTATCCTTTTTTATTCTTTTTTCCACTCCTTCGCCGCTCAGAGGTTTCTGGTGGGTACCTAATTGGTAACTTACGTCTAATATACTTTCATCGAGTCTCAGGTTAAGGTTCCTATAGCATCCACATTTAATATGTGTCTGCCCGTCGTTCAAATCTTAATGCTAATCACCAGCGCTCCGTCACAGGCAGCGAGTTTCGCCATTCCGCGATTTTCATTTTGACCAGATGATATATCACAAACACAGTTAACCAGTTTAAGGTACCCAGATTATATCCAAGTATCTTTCTGGTCGTCCAATCACAAATTTGAAAAAAAAATACCAACGTTTTTATGAGATTCGAACCCACAACCATAGACTGTTAGACTAGCACACTACTAGCCTGCTAGAGCATTTAATACAAGCCTTTACTCTCCGTTTCCTTAAGTAGGGTCTGATAATATCTAGCCATATATCTATAGCGTATATTCCCATTGTATTCATATTTATCTTCCCGTGCTTCTAAGCCTTATGCTAGCCAGTGCTGGATATATGCCTGGATATATGCGCAATTTGCCATAATTTACAGTATCATCCGTTTCGATCTTCATCTTGACTATAAGTTTCCACTACCTGTCACTAAAGCAGTTATCCATCTTAAGCTACTTTGATTTTATTCAAGCAATTTTCTTGACTTCGTACAGAGAGGGTATTGCCATAGGTGTGCCTTTGAAGTTTAACCCGTCTATCTCTTCAGATGTATTCGTGTACATCACTTTCGGCCAAAAAAAATTGTAGGTTTTTCAGAGAATCACCACTAGCGAGGCTGCCTTGTTAATCGCTAACATAGCCTGATTAATTTTATCAAAATTGGAATTTATAAAATTCTCGAAAATTCTCAGTAATGTAGAAAAGAAGTCTACCCACTTATATAAACACTAGAAGTCATTAGGTATGCAGAGTACGACTAAACTTATTAAAGGTCAAACTTAAAAAGTTGTAGACATAAAGTTCTAAGCTGCCAGCGTAAAATGATTGTCCTATTTATCATAATTGTTGCTGTCAAGTGTTGATATGTCTGCCAGTGTGGTCAATTTAAGAGGCAAAATAATAGAAAATTAAACATTTTTAAAATAATGTCAGTAAGTCCCGTTCCATACTGGCAATTTTTGTTTCTGAAACATTTTTTTAATTATCTTTTGAAGTTGCATTCGTGTCCATACTTTAAAAATTGTGTTCTGACGACTGTATACTTTTATACAGTCATTCTCGATTCGTAAAGTAGCTCTGGGTGGAGGAACACGTGCGCGCGTTATTGTCGTTATCGTTTAAAGTCAATCAGGCCGTTCTTGTTGCTAGGCCTTCGAGTGGTTTACGTCTCACTCTCGCACTGGGTGATTGGCTTCCACGATTAGCTGTACTTTAGTACAGTTAATTGGTGGTTGCATTAATCAGCCATGTGCAATCGTTCTGGTTATCGTGTATAACCTCAATATTTAATAAATGAAAAGAAACTTAAAACATATAATGAAAATAATAAATAAAATACATATAAACTAATTTAAAAGAGAAAAAAAAGAAAATTAAAATAACGAAAAACTATAAAAATAAATAAATATAACATAAATTAAGTAAAGGCTTCACTATGGACTTATTGTCTCCAGAAGCCTTTTTTTTTCATCATACTGCCGTTCTAGGTTGAACGGCATAATTAAGGAAGAAGAAGAACAGTCATTCTCATGTCGAAAAGGGCAAACAACAACCATAGTGTCGCAGCAGAGTTCCAAGTACATGAAACATCGTATCGCTGCCATTTTTATTTCTTCTCCCAACAACAAAGACATGTGTTGCTGAAACAAAAATTGCTAGTGTGGAATGGAACTAAATATCTTCGATCCTTAACCAAAGTTACAATTTTCTGATCATAAAGATTATTTAGTCTCGGCAAATTCTGTAGTCTGTAACTCATCTGAAAAGTCGCGTCAGGTTTATCAAATTGATTGAAATTAATTACAAAACTTCTTTTACATTATCTAACATTCATTTAAAACAGTTTAAAACTAAATTAAATATTCAAGAGTTTTCGTTTTTAATAATAATTTCAAAAACGAACCTAAGCCTAAAAATTATGAATTTAAGTTAAACTTACTTTTAGCTGCTAAGAGTATTTTATAACACCTGTCCGTAATGACATTTTAAAATAAAAAAGACAATTTATTTTTCAACACTAATAACAAAAACATACCAAAAACACAAATAAAAAGACAAATTGCCTCAACAAATTAAATATTAAAAACAAATATCTTTCTTTACCTTTGCCAAAAGGTAAAGCATGAGAGACAGTTTTCAAGCCAAAGAAAATAAAATGTTAATAATAAAAATAATTTCTAAAAATGTAAACAAAAGCCTAAACCACAGGATATTTCTGATACTATTGTTATGAAAGTAAATCCTTTAAAGAGAGAAAAAATCCAGCTGCTTTTTTGTTCAGAACACACCTACATTTTCTAACGTTTTCTTTTGGCCACAAATGTAAGATGACAGCGTACGGTAAAAGTAATACTTGCCATTCCCTTATTATACATTAAACTTTATTTTGAGAATAGATGTATGTACGTATGTTTGTGTAGGTACATATATATGACAGCTTAATATAATATGTCATCATAATACAATAAAACTTAAATAATATTTGACCATAACTTTTTCGTATTCTTCTCGTTTTATTTATTGTCCTATTTTTTGTTCACTGACAGCAGAAAAGCAAAACTAACATACGGAAAAACGAAACGGCAAATCGGACGGATTAAAGTGTTTTATTTGTTTGTTTGTTCGTTTGTTATAAAAGCAAAATATAAATATTTAAAGAAGTGTGTATTTTTTTTTCATAGTTGCTTTGAAAAGAATTATATAAATTTATGTTATTTTGGATTAATGTCAAAATATTGTACAATATGTATGTTGGAGACAACAAACATTGCTTTCTGTCTGTCTGCTCGCCTCTACTTATTTGTTTTCACACAAAAAAAAATAATAAACGAAGAGTTTGGGGAGCTGGATTGTGTTAAAATTAACAAAAAAAGACTTTAAATATTTAACTTGTCAAGAGGCTACAATTGGATTAGGAACACAAAAAGACACGATATTGAAAGCAAAAAAAAAAAACTAGTCTTGAACTTGTTGCAAACATACAAGGTAACAAGGTCTTCCAAATACAAGTAACTTTTTAAAAATTAAATTAAATTAATTAAACTTAATTTCTTTTAAGTCATAATGTAGGCTTTATGAGAAATAAAAAATATTTGTGGCACACGATTTTATTCATGCTTAGGCAGGCTTCACAGTAACTTATCCTGTCGATCCAATTTTCCAAGACTTTCTTTAAGATTTTTGGTTCTGTCTTTCGTATGGCTCGAACTATGTTAACTCCAGGGGTATTGACTGTTTCTAGATTATTTGTGTATCATCGTTCTTTAACTCAACCGAGAAGAAAAATCTTTGAGAGAAGATCAAATCGCAGCCTTGAGGCGACCAATTAATATCGCCAAAACGGCTTATGATGAACCGGCTACCACATTTAGTGCGCAAGAATGGTTTATATGATAAGGTATGTGACATTTTGCACCATCCTGGTGAAACCAAAGATTAACCAAGTGCATATCTACCATTTCATATCATGAAAAGTCCATTATCAAGGCTTTGAAATCATCATCATCGCTCGCCATTGTCTGAAATGGCTTTTTTAGGAGAAGTTCGAAAAAAAAGCAAATGATGCCATCACTCTAAAATTCACAGCAAAGTTTCACATTCTGTGTATTCCAAAAAGAGACCCGTTATGGAAGTGGTATGCTTCGATATTCACCCTACACTAGTTCACTTTTTGCGGATGCTTTATCTTGTCGACGAAGAGTTTTCCAATTACCAAATGCAGCAATTTTGTTTGTTGACATAGCCGACGAGATGAAAACTCATCTCTTCAGAAAATACGACATTGCGGCCAAAATTCGATGTCTGCTTGGAGCTTCTGTAGGGCCCAAACTGAGAAATCGTTACAATGCATATGTTCATTTGCCTCCAACTACTGAATCAATTTGACCTTGTAAGCAAATAACACAATATCTCTGTTCAAAATTCATATCATACTACTACGTGAAATGCTTAGTTGTTGGTATCATGGTGTTTCCTCGTTTTTTGCTTTTAGTTTTGCACTATGACACTTATATTTTCGTTGGGAGGCGCCAACGCACAATAGGAACCTTGAGTAGCAAGCCAGTCTTACGAATTTTTTATACAAACTTATTTTAATGTAGTAGGAATATAAAAGCAAACCACTTCAATAATGGATCACTTTTCGACCCCCTTCCGCCCTCTATGATCATAGGAAACCTAAATAAAATTTACGGCAATCTTAATTTCCCAGAGTTATGTGATACAACCAGCCTGTAATCTTGATTTTTGTGATTTCAGACTGTCAACTGTCGACCATCTGTCTCATCATGCAGTCTCTAGTAATTACTAGGATTTGTTCAAGGCTTAGTTCCCCTATGGCATCCCTATTTAACAAGTTTCTGCCCGTGGTCCTGAATCTTGTGCTAGCCAGTTCTGGGCATTCACATTCAATATGCGCTGCCGTCTCAGCCTCCTTCAGACACAGTCTGCAAGTATCATCTTCTTCGATTTTTAACTTGGCTGAATGTTACTTACAGTTATCTAGCTTAAGGTACTTCTATTGTATCTGAGTACCTTACTGGCTTTCCTGTCCATGGGCTCTCTGAGCACCATTCGAACCTGCCTACACGCAGTGGTCCTTTCTCAACCTTTTCAGATTTAATGAGTTTACCCCTTGTAGGACCTTAGTTCGCATTATGCCAATACCCAGCGCTACTCTAGGTTCTGGTTTACAGAAATTCACAGCAGATTCGGCTGTGGCTTGTTGGTCTGCAGCTTCGTTTCCAGCTGTGCCTATGTATCCCCTAACCCGCAACACATTCCAGTACTAGTTTGGAGTAAACCTGCCTTATTCATTTTATAACCGACTAGTTCTTAAGTGCAATGAGAGCATTTCTTCCCTGCACCCGATATTCCAGCACAACTTGCATACAACAGTCGTTGTGGGTTCTTCATTCTATCTCAAGCTTTTTTTGGAAAATAATTTAAAACATTTCTTAATAGTTTTAAAGCGTAATGCGGTATATTTTGGTTCGTGGAGGTTAATATTTTACGTCTATTTGTATTAAAAAAAAACTTTAGTTTACATAGATACTTGTATTTGCACCACCCTGTACATAATATTTGCTGTGTATTTTATTAAAGTCTTTTTTGGCAGAATAACACCAAACATGGTGTGGGATATGCTTCAGAAAACAATTTTTGGGGATGATATGATTAAACCAATTTAAGTTTTAATGAAAATTGCATAAAACTATTACACAGAAAACAAAACTTTAATCTAATAAAACTGCGAAAATAAATTTTCAATTACTCTGTTCATTCACTCACTCCTCCTGTCACTCATGGCGGGAATCAAACCCCGCCAACTCTAGGCTAATAGACTAAAGCACTACCATTCACACTATCGAGGCACTAGTTGCATATATCTTATCAATATAATTATTCATATTAAAAATTTATTAAAACGCAGAATATAAATTTTTAATAGGATCCTAAAAATGTTTCTCACTTTAATTACTGTAACACTAATAATCCAATTGGGGACTTGAAGAGAAGTTTTTTGAAAATTGGAATGTGTTTAGTGGCTCCATCTATATTTTATTATCCGAAGTTATCAATTAATACGTTTCTTAAGTTATGGTCACCTTTAACATATTTTCGCTTAACATGCCGCATGCGCTATATTCGTACATAGAAAGAAAGTGGTGTCAACTACTCATCCACTATCGAATATAAATATAAAGTGCAAAAAGAAATAATTATAAAATATCAACACAAAAAAATAAGGAGTGACAATGATAATGACGTAGCTGACATTGAGTCTTTAATTCTACTGTAACAGGATTTGGTATTAACAAATAAAATAAAAAAAAAAACTTGCGAAAAGGAATTAAATTTTTAATTTTTTATTCTTAAGAAAATACTGGAACAATATTTTATATTATATTTTATGACAAAGTAATTTTTGTAATACAATCAGACGATCATCTTTATTTTTAATTAGCTTGAAATCAAGGCGAATTGATTTTATCGGGTAGGGGCGATAGAAAAGCAGATTTCTTGTTGCTCTACTTTTTATGATACTATCTGGTCCAAACTGTATTATAACAAGTTGTCAAATAAGACAAAGTTGTCAAAGCTGACAGGGCATTTAACTGGTAAAATCAATTTGCCTTGCATGAACATGAACAAGTGCCGGAGGTACAAAAGAAAAATAATATAAAGATTTTTTGGGAGCTTTTTATTATTTTAATATATTTATGTATGTATGTATAAAGGCATCTTCTTGACAAATATTTTTGGATATTTCTAGTTAATTTAAAAATTTGGGTGAATACTTTTTCATGAGTTTGCAGAGCATCTAGGTAAATACACGATAAGCTCAACAAATAAATTCTGCATTAATTAAATATATTTTGTTAGAACAAATATATTTGTATAGAGTTGTTTTTAATAAATAGAGCAGGATTAAGGATACACCATAACTAAACTGCCTCGTATACAGGGTGCGTCCTAAAGCTCGAATGATTTTCAATAAATATAAAATAGTAAATATTTCTACAATCAAAAATTTATTACCACATTCTGGTTTAATTTTTACATAGCATTTGAAAGAATCATGTGTTGAAATTTACGTCCGTAATATTGCGACAAGTTCAGCGATACACTATGGGACTATTTAGAATGTCTTGTCTAACAATTATCACATTTTCAGAGTATCGAGTTTTTTCTTAGATCTACTAGTGGAGTGGTTTTCTGTTAAGCAAAATTTGTGCAAATTGCTTAAATCCATTGAAGAATACTGCTTCGCGCTAAAACAGCTCAATTTATGTACATGTTAAAGTCACGATGAGATCAAGCTGAACTGTCATTATCGATTTAATACTTCCTACAAAATTGTCATATGCATAAACACGATGATTAACCATCCATGGCTCCATGGCTTTAATTGGAAACGAAATCTGCCGCACATGTGTTAACACAATACGCGTTAAATACATTAGGTACGATCTGTTGTGACTAAATTTTTTTATTAAGGTTAACCCTTAAGCTGCAGGGCTGTAAAGTTATGCCAACACGCAACAATTTTTTGCAAAAATTAATTAAATTTTAGAATTTTCAAACCTTTTACATATATATTCCAGTGCACGCAGAGAAAAGAAAAATGGTATGGTTATGGTATGGTATGGTCACAAGAACCATCTTATGTTCTCTGTTACAATATATGGCTACGATGAAAAACTTTATTGTTTTAATCTTTACTATGCTTGCAATAAACAAGTTTTTTTTTACTATTTTATCATTAAATGTTTACTACAACCAAAATATGCAACATGGTTAGCTGGAACTATATATTGCAAAACATCAAACCACAACCACTCTTATTAGTATTAAAAAATATTGTATTTATATTATTAACTATACTATTACCCATAATATATTATTAACAATCTGTTTTTTGTTGTATTTTGTTTGATTTTGCTTTGAAAGCCCTTACTTTTTTAGTGCCACCTTAAACTATGCTTCAGTTATGGCTATGTATTTACTTTATAAAACAGCGCCATCTGTTAGTGGTTAGTGCTTCAGTTATGTTTTATGTATTTACTTTACTACTAAAATAACTGCGTACTTTCACTGCTTTTTCTCCACTTTCTCTTGAAAATAAGATATTTTTGCGGAAAAAAGTATCCTTTATAGGGAGCAGGATACTAAGGTACCTCCTTACAAAATTTTGTTAAAATCCATCCAGTAGCTTTTACGTGATGCGAACGTAAAACAAAAGCAGACAGACAGACAGATTGAAATGAGTTACTAGTTTATTTTATGTATAGATAAACAAAATGTGTTAAAATTATTAGAATTTAATTTTTCAGGTTTATATTTCAAAAAATAATAATTTATAAATTGAGCCATTTCTCACATCTTTTTATTATATGTTGATGTATCTTTTATGTTATAAGATATATTTATGCAAAGCGGCTTAGCGCTTATGATATTAAATATGTCTTAATACTATACTAGCAGTGCAATTCACACCAAATTTTAACACTCTTATGTATTTACTATATATAAGGGTACCCATCCCTGGATAAAATTTTAAAATTTATATAAAATTCTAAAAATTATTGTAAAGCTCTATAAAAGGTGTTTAAAATATTTGAATATCAATGTAATTCCACAAAGTAAAAATAAAAATCAAATACAAATTTTATTCAATTGGCAGTAAGTAATTCACATTTTGTCATTATTTTAAAATAGCGCTATCTGTTGCGCAAGCGTGTTTAAAATAATCCGCTTTCAAAAATAAAAGACCTTAAATCGGTATAAAAATTTTTATTTCTCTTAGAAATAAAATATTTTTGAGGAAAAAAGGTATGCTATATTGGAATCAGTATACTAAGGTACCTCCTCATGAAATATTTTTAAAATCTATCCAGTAGTGTTAACGGGATGCAAACACAAACAGAAAGACAGACAGGAAATGATTTACTGTTTTTTATATGTATAGAATTATGTAATGTAACTATAAAGTTTATATTTCATTTTAAAAAAATTTCATTATAATATGGTCATATTATATTATAAAACGTTTCTACTTCAACATAATTATGGTTATATTTTACAATGTTATTATTAAATTAGACAACAATATGGTTCTAACATAACATTATGTTAATAATTATGTTGATAATAACATGGTTTGACTACAACCATATAACTCAATCATAATATGTTGCTCATAGATTATGGTTACCTCAACTATGTTTTTTCTTTGAGTGTGAATAGAAAATTCTAAAGCACATTTTGTGGCTCTAGATCATATGAAAATCTTTTGCTTTTGGGTTGCAAATTGGTATCCTTTTTGAAAATTTTTACGAACGAAATTTTTGCACAAACAAACCAAATTTCCTTACAAAAATTTACTGCAATATTTGCTTTAGAAGTTTTTAAGCATATTGATTTAATTATTTCGATACTTATTTTTATTTTTGATATGTCGCTACTCTATTATAAAGCATCATCAGAACAAAAAAAATTGTAAAATTAACGGTAATGAAAATTACAATTAAAAAAGTATAAAAAAAAATATTTCGAACTAATATATTTCAAAAACAATTTTTGTCATAAGCTTGTAAAAAAAAATTTTAACAAGTATAAACAATTATTAAATTATACTTTTTTATTTTCTAATAAAAAAGTATACTTGTCTTAAATATCCTTAAACAACAATTGAAGACTTCTTAAGAAAGTTTAAGTATGTTAATAATGTCCAACGAAACTTTTACATTACCATAATTAATATTTCCATTATAAAGTGTTTCCAAATGAAACTGAGTTTTTCTTAATACACTTCAACTATTTACCAGCAAATAAGAAATTAATTTATTTATATCAAATTTTATTTTTCTCTTTGCAGCCTCTCTCAGAGTTGCTCAAAAATAAATTTATTTATTTTCCATAATGAAAATGTCTACTTGTTTTTATTCTCGAAACTTTTGTTGCATCAATCGAACTAAAAGGGGGTCATTTAATTAATTGCAATAATTCTTTGCCCTGATAATTTTTTCAATTTCTTTTTTTTTTTTGATTACATGATACAGGGTGGTTGGTGGGTAGTTTGAATGGAAGAAGATTACATTTTTTTTTTGGATATTTCTCAGCAAATTTCATTAAATATTCAAGAGTATTTTAAAAGAGCAATGAAGCTTGAAAAAAACATATTGCAACTTTAATGAGTTTTATTGCAATGGGGTGGTTGGTTGTGAAGGGTGGGTGAGAATAGCAAATAATCATACATAATTGAAAAGAAGAGAAAGTTGGGAATGAAGATGAGAAAAAATATTAGAATTACTGCAGAAAATTATTGATTGAAAGTCATTGATAAAAATTATATGTTCCAGTACTAATCGTACTGCGATAATAAAAAAATATAGCCGATACCGACTTAGATACAATAGGAGGTGAACGTCATCTGAACTTTAAATAGCATCTTACTGAGATAAAATTTGATAGATACAATATAGTTATTGCAGAAATTTATCGATTAAAAATCTTTGATAAAAATTATATTTGTTGCGGAACTATTCATAATTTTACAATAAAAATACCACTGATACCGATATCTCCATAATTCAAAAATATCGCATCGCAATACCGGCATCGGCTGCACATGAGGAGTTGAACGTCATCTGAATTTCAAATACGATCTTACTGATATAGAATTCGATAGATGCAATGTTGTTATGGCAGAAATTTATTAATTAAAAATCTTTGATAAAATTTATATATTTTTGTAGGAATGTTGTTTCAGATCTAATCATATACAGAAAAATTTTTGTTCACCAATAAAAGGTTTTAATCAGTTTTAAATTAAAGTTCAATTAATGTTTAATTAATTCAAATATATATTTTTTTAAAACAAAACAAAAAAACCTAACTAAACATTTAATTGAACCAGTTAATTATATAATTAAATTTTAATCCGATTAAAACCTTTAATGGGTGAAAATATTTTTCCGACAATATATCGTCAATACCTATACGTCCAGAAATCTAAATAATATATCGGTATCGTATATACACGCAAAGAAAAAACATGGTTGAGGTAACCATAACATAAGATTAAAATGTTGTGGTTGAATTATATAACCATATTTTTTTAAACCATAATAATATTGTCATTAGAACATCCTATTGTCTTACATAAAAATAACATTGTAAAATACAAACATAATTATGTTTATAATATAAACATTAATGGTTATATGTGACAACGTATACGTAATATGTTTAATAATAATATATTATGGTTATAAATATAATTTTATTTTCAAATATTAAAAATTTAAAAATATTATGGCATTCAATTATGGGGCACTGCCTCAGCTACCAATGTAGAAAAAATTCAAAGGCGCCAAAATAAGATTCTACGTATTATTACATCTGCTCCCTGGTATATAAGAAATTCGAACATCCATAAAGATCTAAACGTGCCATCAGTTAAAGCAGAAATAGCGAAACTTGCCATAAGGTATTTAAAGAAGCTTGAAACTCATCCGAATCCTCTGGCCCGTAACATACTAACTGAACCTGGTTACATTCGATTAAGAAGGAGGGACACTGCTTCTCTCATCCGTACATCAGAGGGATAACCCACAAATTACAGTAACCGTGAAACATACATTTTTTTTGATCGGCACTGGTTGGACAAGTATATTTTTAGACTTAAGATATGAGTAATTATTGATAGTTCAATTATATTGAAGATACAATAAATAAAAATTGCGAAAAAAAATATTGCTTTTGTGATGCGTATAACCATTAAATGATGAACTGTTAACAAAATCTTGTTTATCGTTACCAAAGTATTGTTTAAAATAACTATAATTTGTTCACAGCAAACATGTATTGTTACTGAGAACGTAGTGTGGTTGCCGTGACCATACAATAACCATATTTTTTCTTTGCGTGTATCCGTAATTTAGATACAATAGAATTTAAACATCATCGGATCTTTAAATAACATTTGACAGAGTTAAAATTCTTTACATGCAATGCTGTAGACTGGGTTTTTAAAGAGACTCAGCGCACCTTGTGGATTATTACAGGCTGGAGTCATGTACTGCTTTAGCCTAAAGGCTGGTTATTAAGGGTAGTCAGTGTTAGGAGAGAAGATTTACAATTAACAATAAATAAACGAAGGGGTATTGAAACAGGACCCAATACATCAAATGTGTAATCTAGTACTTCCTTAATAAAATAAATTTTATTATTAACATTTCCCCTTTTTTATGCATAATTTTTTGCTGATTTCCTACTCTAGGGAGAATTTTGAAAAATAAAGCAATTGTTTATGGCATCCCATTTTTTTTAATAAGAATTGCGGCAGACATTCAACAATTAAAAATCTATAAGTTTATTTTTTTTTTCTTATAATTATCTGAAATATTCTTATCTTTAGAGTGATTAAAGCTATATTGCCATAAATTTTCTGCTAAAATTGTAACTATTCAGAAAAAGAAAATAAATAGCAAAAATGTTAATCCTAATTTTAGACTCCCTAGAATTTTGTGTTAATTAAATGATAAATATATGAATCATTTTTCCTGTATGTCTGCTAATTTGCCAAACAAAACACTATTTTTTCTGTACAATTTTATAATGCAAATATTTGCAAGTTGAAGTTGTTGCCCCAACTCAACTCACATGTCTAATGTAAAACACTTGTAGCAATTTTAAGATTTAAAAATAATCTTTTAGACAAAGAAGGCATACAACTGTTGTAAGTTGTAAAATTGTAAAATTTTAAAGTTTTTTCCTTGTTTTTTTTTTTTGTTTTAAAGACATAAAGTGGGACTGCACGAATTAGAGAGAATATTTATGAGACTTTAAGATCATTTAATAAGTTTTTAAATATAGAAGATACTTTAGAAAAGTGGCAAGAAAACACTTGCAACTAGAGAAAAGCTGAATGCAAGGAAATTAAAAAAAAACTTGGCAATAATTCAAAATTGAGATTATTTATACTGAGCGAGAAAGTGGCAAGGAAATATGCGTACGAAAATGGCGTGGATTAGTTAGAATATACAAATATAAAACAGATTCTGCTGTATAAAAAATTTTGAAATTTTTTTTTAATGTTTTTTATGCGATAAATATATCTTAGTGTAATCTTACGTAACAGTAAGATAATAATAACAAGAGACGTTCGTAATGCATGTTGGAAAGATTTTCGGGTGATCAGGTATAAGGACTCAAAAAGTTTTGTAGAGAGCAATTATACAAAAAAAAAAAGAAAAAGAAGAAGGTTATATTAAACACTAACTGTGCCCGCCAATATTTTGTTCGATTTTGCTTTGAAAGTACTCTACAACAAATTTTAAGTCTCTTACTTTTATAGTGCTTCAGATTTGTGGAACAAGATTAACGTAAGTACCTGCCTACTCGGCCTAACCTCACGGTGGACTTACCACCGAGTGAAACTTAGGCGTAGACTAGCGCCCCCATTGTGTAGTATAACAACACTTTACGATTGCCACCAATCGCTTTTTGTGTGTGATACAGTCACAATGAGTAGCAATTTATATAATATGGCAAGCCTTTCCAAGGCAAGCCTAGATCCATATTATAACCTCTTGCTTAGGGGTTTGGATCGATCGATGGATTGGATTTGATCGACCATGCACCATACCTACATAAATCGAACCACAACCACCACGTGTACCCCCGAAGGGGACCTCACCAATAACCGGTCACAGAGAGGATAGGCTCTCTGTGGGGCCACCGATTCCCGTGGTACCAGTCCTTTGGGCACTGGTGGGGCCTCGAAGAGGACCCGTGTTATAAAACAACAGACCTTTTCTTCCAGATTTAGGCTCTAGGAACCCTAGCGTCTGGTGCCCCTATTTTCCCCGAGTGAACCGCGTCAAAGCATTTGACATATTCCTGCAGTCACAATTGGAACCCCCGGGGGTAATAGTGCTTCAGATATGGTTTATATATTATCTTTATATAGATGCACCGATCTCAGGATAAAATTCTAAAATTTTTGTAAATAGTGTTTAAAATATCCCGCTGGTGCCAAGTTTGTAGTAGCATTGAATCGGCTAAATTGCGTACTTTCACTACTTTTTCTCTATTTTCTCTTAGAAATGTGATATTTTTACGGGAAAGTGGCAAGTACTCATTCTCTTTACAAACTAAAGGTGAAGCTACAATTTGAAGCAAGCACAGAAAAAAAAATCATTTCACCAATTGAAGGTTTTAATTGGATTCAGACTAAATTTTAATTAAATAATTAATTAATTCAATTATTTGTTTAACTAGAAAACTTTTTTGTTCTCTGAATCAATTAAAAAATTAATTGAACTTTAATTTAAAACTGGTTAAAACCTTTAATTGGTGCAGAAATTTTTTTCTGTAAGTAAATAGTAAAATTTTTTAAATAATAGCACAATTCACAATCTTGCGTATTTGATATTGCAAATTTATACAATTGAAAATGAATTGTGAATGGTTTTTTTTATTTAAATTTTCAATACTTGTTGCAAAACATAAAACTCCATATTGGAATTTTGGCTTTAATAAATGTTTCGTAGAAGGAGAGCTTTAAACTACAATTAGTGGATTCTTTAATCGACAAAACAGTTGATGAAGTTGTTTTAAACGAAGGCATGAATTATTCTAACTAAGAAAATATTCATTCAACTACGAGGGCAAGCGTGCATTCGACAGTAAAAGTTAACGGTAACAGTGTTGCATTGAAAGTTGCTGTGCTAGAAACACAAGAAGCTATGGAATTATCAAACTGCCGTCATAAAAGACGCATAAACTCGCAAATACTTCAGTATTTAATACCAGTTAACAAAAGGAGTGTTGCTTTTAAAGCTTCTGCGGTTAAAGGTTCAAAATGTCAAGAAATTACAAAACTGCCATCGTAATAAACGCAACTTACCCAAAATTCCACTGTAGTCTAGTATTACTAAGCTTGTCAATAATTAGATCTTTGTCCAGTATTGGATAGCAGTTAACGAGAACAGAGTTGCACTGGAAGTTACTGCACTAGAAAAAGAAAAAATCATAAAATTATCAATCTGCTCACGTAGTTGATGTAGCTTTCGAAGAACTCGGCAGTATTACCTAAGACTACGAGATCAATGTTGCACTGAAAATTACTGCGCTGGAAATACAAAAGGGAATAAAAACTGTCCTCATAATAGATGCAGCTGCACTCTTGATAGAGTCAAAATTCGACATGCAGACAGGCTAGTAATAAATATCAGATAACATTTTATTTTGTTCATATGGATCCACTTCCCTAGTTTTTTTATGCCTTTTACGTTTTTAATATTGCGATTTTCATGTATGGTGAATCACAGATATAAACACGATATCGTTAACCGAGCTACGTTTTGGTGTACTTCGATAGGCTGATTGGTAGTGCGCTAGTGTATCAGTCTGGGGGTTGCAGGTTCGATTAATGACTCAGACTCTGGGTGTTTTCTGCAGACGAGCAAATAGCTTGTAGTGTTGTTTTATAAAAAACAAGGTAGTTCAACAAAGTTAATAGGATCTTAAAACTCCTTATTTACAATACGAAAATAAGAAAATTTCCTTATTTGAGCCTTTGATTTTGAAAGTAGTATAAGTCAAAAATTTTAAAAATCTAATTAATCAGCTATTTCATTTCAAATCCTTAAAAAATAACATATTCTTAAGTAATTCGCAGTATGTCATGGAAATTAAGTTGATAAATTGGTTGGTAAAGAAAATACAGTTACTGTGTCTCTTAAAAGTGGTTTAAGTTAATCAATCTGTTTTCAAAGTTTGGTAAAAAAATTATTAGTAATTTTTTCATGTCTTCTGACAGCGTTTCATATATGATCAGGTAATCCTATTAATGTAAAAATGCGCTATTTTTACGTAATTGTGGACATTATATGGCGAAGAAGTATAATAGAATTATGTAAAAAGAGAAACTCTTTTTTGGTAAAACAAATGGCCCAGAAAGATTTCTTTTCACCACAAACAACTGGGAAAATCAACGACTAATAGAAAGGGAAACACCAATGGAGAAGCTGTGCCTTGGCTAAAACTACAATGGAATAGATTTCTAAAACTGCTCCATTTAAGATGTTTTATAAAAGTTCTCTGCATGACAATTCCCAATTCACAGTGTTAGACCTTTCACGTAAACGTTGAAGGCCAAGGTTATACGAAAATATTGATTTGCTTCCATTATACACAACCACCAGATCAAAAACAGAAGAAAAACGTACAGATATGATGGATTCACTTCCTATATACCACCAATTTTTCACAAACACTCTATTTCCCTCAATACTAAAAAGTAAATTACTTACTTACAATGTAATGACTTTGAATAAAATGTTAGTTTCTAATAAAAAATTATTCCTTGATAGTTTAAGTCATTTATAAAGTCATGCAGTTAATTTTGAAAATGGTACAAGTCATTTCAAGCTTTCAAAACCATATTTTCTTTTAAAAATTGTTATAAATTTCACAATTAAAATAAATACTTATTTGTTGGCACTATTTAATTGACAAAATATTTTATTACATAATACAAAAATATTCTTTAATCCGTTAAAATGTAAATTGCAAACCTCTTAATATCACGAAACAGGAGATATATGACTTATGCCGCTTTAATAAACAACGGATCATTTTTTTTCTCTCTCTCTAAAATATGGTTAAACAAACTAATGCTTTTTCAATTTTTTTGTTCTCTAAAAATCAAGTTAAACTGTCATTTATCATTAAAATTTTGTCAGTAAAAGGACAGTGGCAAGCGTTGGTATATCCTGATGGCATCCCAAGACGGCGCAACATGTCACACAGCTCGTGCCACAATAGATTTATTGAAAGACACGTCTGGTGACCGCCTAATTTCAATTTTTGGACCTGTAAATTGGCCTCCAAGATCTTGTGATTTAACACCGCCCCACTTTCTGTGGGGCTATGTAAAGTCATTGGTCTATGCGGATATGCCACAAACGCTTGACCATTTGGAAGACAACATTCGCCGTGTTATTGCCGATATACGGCCACAAATGTTGGAAAAACTCATCGAAAATAGAACGTCCAGATTGGACTACATCCGCGCCAGCCGTGGCGGTCATATGCCCGAAATCATATTTAAAATGTAATGCCACAAGATTATCTTTCGGATAAAAAAAAATTCATGTCAATCGAATAATCCATCGTTGTTTTATTGCAACTTCTATACCTCTATAAAAAACACCCTTTACAGGCCTTAAAGCAATCTCCTGTAAGCATTTTCTAGAAATGGTAAAGTTCAAAATATGAAGCAACATCACGTGTTTCTTAACGAGAGCAACGAATTGCCATGTTTATAGGTTTTATCTATCCCTATTTTAGCACTCATTATTTGCATTGCATATGTTTAATGCCTCATTATTGTCTTGTTAAATTATAAAATTGTTTTGCAATAATATTACAAAATAATGTCAATTGTTATTCAAAACATTTTCTGAATAAAAAAGAAAGAGAAAAAAACTAAAAATAATGTTGATTTTGTTCATTTTCCAATTCATTACAGTCACAGCAAAGGAGCATGCGACTGCCTGAGGTGGGTCCTCTTTAACGAAAGTTTGAACAAAGCATATCATGGGCCCTGTGCATGTGTTAGTGTGTAAAATGATTTCCTATGACTTAAATGTCGCCAGTGTTATTTCACAGTTGGCTGAAAGAACCGAAATTGTGTTGAATTACAATATTGTCGTTGCAATAAAAAACGTTTGTCAATGTTTGTATAGACATGTCTGCGTTTTATAATGACTTTGTAATTTTACCGCTTTGGAAGACACACATGCTCCTGCTGTTATTTACTCCTGTACATGCCACACACTAAGTGAGCTTCTCTACAAAGGTTTTACTCACAGTTTTTTTAATTAGCTTTTTTTCACCCTCTCTTATTGATTATGTTATATAATTATGCACTTAACATGCAACAGAATGAGTCAAACTGTCTGTCCATCTGCTACTGTGTACTCTTATGTGTTTGTTACTATTGCAAAATTTTTCACATGTTGTGTCCATTCAACTGATTCATATAATTTGACTGATCGACTCTGGAAAAGTGTGTGCATAAAAAGGCGTTAAATAAAGGGGTTTATTGTTACCTTCGCCATGACTGTCGTTAATGACTATTTTTCCCCTATTAAATGCGAAAGCAAAAGTCATTATGCATAAAAGGGTTAAATCAAATTGGCTTAGTATCATATTAAATGACTTTTAATGTATAATTTTCATGGCAGTTTAGAGCTGTTTAACATAATAAAACTGAGTTACAACAGGGAAGTTATAAGTGGAATTAAATAATTTTAAAAATCCTTAATTGGATAGTAAGGACAAGAATATAAGGTTGTTTTGCTGCAGCTGGCATTCGCTCTAGTGCTGTTGCTCGAAATAAATACATTATAAAACTACCTGAATAGATTCATTCGAAATTATTAATCGATTTTTTGCTTGTTACCAAACTGTTTTGGAATAAAATGTAGGAAATTACAATACAGAAAAAGCTCGAAGACTAAATGTGAGACCAATTTAGAGAAAGAAAACTTCATATGCGAAATTTTATCGTTAAAGCATGAAATACGATAGTTAAAGTAGTTTTGCACGACATGTATTTGTCATATGACTTCTCAGTTTGATAACCCTTATGTAATACCCCCGGGGGTTCCAATTGTCACTGCAGGCATGACAAATGCTTTGAGGCGGTTCACTCGGGGAAAATAGGGGCACCAGACGCTAGGGTTCCTAGAGCCTAAATCTGGAAGAAAAGGTCTGTGTGTTAAAACATACGGGTCCTCTTCGAGGCCCGACCAGTGCCCAAAGGACTGGTACCACGGGAATCGGTGGCCCCACAGAGAGCCTATCCTCTCTGTGACCGGTTATTGGTGAGGTCCCCTTCGCGGGTACAGGTGGTGGTTGTGGTTTAAGATCGATTTATGTAGGTAAGGTGCAAGGTCGATCAAGTGTGCTGTTGCACTCTTAACAGACGGAGTTTGGATAGTCTCCAAACCCCTAAGCAAGAGGTTATAATGTGGATCTAGGCTTGCCTTGGAAAGGCTTGGCATATTATATCAATTGCTACTCATTGTGACTGTATTACACACAAAAAGCGATTGGTGGCAATCGTAAAGTGTTGTTATGCTACACAATGGGGGCGCTAGTCTACGCCTAAGTTTCACTCGGTGTTAAGACCACCGTGAGGTTAGGCCGAGTAGGCAGGTACTCACGTTAATCTTGTTCCACAAACCCTTATGTAATTTCATGTATTTGTCAAAATAGCCATTTTACATACTTTCAAACATAGCTGGGGAATTTCGATTAGAATTAGAAATCATTACGATTAGAGAAATAAAATAATCTAATCATTAGAATTGAATTTTAATAAAAATTTCAGATTACTAATCGATTTGATTAGAAATAATCAAAAATCTAATCACAGTTAGTAACGATTAGCATTTATAATCAAATCTAATCAAAACTAATCCAAAAAATAGTTGATTAGATTTCTTGATTAGATTTGATTAGATCAACTATTTTTAAGTATTTTTGTGAAGAGAAAATATTTATTTATCACATTTGTTGCTATATTTACATAATGTAACAGTTTTTGAATACTGCATAAAATTGCATTATATATTGTCACATACATATATATATGTATGCTGATTCTGCTTATATCTAATTCACAAAAAATTGACATTAGACTTCATTAATACCAACTTTTCAAAAGAAAAGTCTGACAATGAATTTCGTCTTGGACTATTGATGATGCCTGTAAATGAGAATAGTCGTTCAACGGGTGCTGACGATGTCAGTGGGGTGTTACACAATAGGAATGCTTCCTTCAAAACATTATATTTGGTCCAAATTTCAGGGTCATTTAAGTAAGCGTAAAACTGATTGCTTATGGCATTTTTTAAACCGTTAGACTCAGTTGGTGTTACCGGGGTTTTGGGAACGTCATCTTCTACCAATAATTTTGAACACTTTAATTTGAATAAAACAAAAATTACAATCTTACAAAACAAAGATTTTACTTTCAATGTTAAGTAAACAAAAAAATTATACTTGTACTTCCACAAAACACCTTAAAAATTAACATTAATAATAACTGTTATTATTATTATTATTATTATTATTATTATTAAATAACACAACAATAAAGTGAACCAGCTGTGTCAAGTGTTTAGTTTAAGAACAGGGTGCACCGTATGCAATTTTATGCAATATTCAAACACTGTTACATTATGTAAATATAGTAACAAATGTGATAAATAAATATTTTCTTTTCACAAAAATAGTTAAAAATAGTAGATCTAATCAAAAATAATCGAGAAATCTAATCAATTATTTTTTGGATTAGTTTTGATTAGAAATACTAATCGTCACTAATTGTGATTACATATTTAATTATTTCTAATCTAATCAATTAGTAATCGTCTAAAATGGCTAACTAATCATAATTAAGCAATTTTTCAGCACAAGTAAAATTTCTAATCCAATTGCTAATCATTAGGATTTCTAATCATTATTCCCAAGCTATGCTTTCAAACGTACATGTGTAATTACATCTGACATAACCTCTGTCGTAAAATAAGTGTTTAAAAATAAGATCACTTTTTCACAAAAAGTAGTTTTTTTTAGCCAAAAGTCTGCTTATTAATATGTTCCCTTTTTCATAAAAAGTACCTTTTTTTTAACAAAAAGTACATTAAACACAAAAAGTACCTTTTTCACAAAAAATCTGTTTTCATAGACCACTTTGTATAAAAAAATTGTATTAAGCAAAATGTACTCTCTTTCAAATTAAAAATATTTTTCTTGTTAAACCTTTTTCTCACACAATGTTTTGCAAAATCTCGGCCCAATTGCAATTTGTGCTGTATGATAAAATTTCATCTTGTGAGATATCTGGAGTTCAATAATTTTCTAAGCAACCTCCATTTAGATTTCCATAGGGAACCTGCTAGCTTTTCGTTCAGAAAAAAATGTGTCATTCCAAACACTATTTCTGTGAAAGGAAGGTGGCGGCTTTATATATCTCCAAGGCATTCGATAGGGTGTTGCGCATGGTGCGCTTCTTTCAAAATTTATTGCTTTTGTTGTCGCTGATAACTATTCTCGATTTATATCCAGCTTTTTTTAGCAAACGCACTATACGAGTTACTATAGAAGGGATTTCATAAATCGAGTTCAAGATTAACCCAGGGTTACAATATTCCTTACTTTTCTAAATGACCTTCTTTGTAAAACTTTCAACCCTAACTTTGCTTTTGCAGATGATAGCAACGTTTGTCATTCGTATTCATTCAGCAACCGGCTGAGGCTGAGCCTTTTAGAGGTTAGGGGCCAAGAGGCAAAGGATGAATGTTACTCTCAATTACGAACTCGAGTCGATTTTAATGTTCTGTGCACAGATGTTCGAGCGAAAAAAGTACTTCATCTGTAGTTAGTAAAACATAAGTATTATGAAATCGGAAGCTATTGATGTGCTTGGAATAAAAATCCAGTGCGATGTCCGATAAACTAAACATTTTTCAAATCTTTTTTGAAACGGTGTAAAATTTTCATACTAATTATTTATACCACTGTACATAAGCTCTAAACTGGAATACAATTATCATGTAGGAGCCAAAGTCTGTTTTAGGGTTCGTACAAGAAGAGGTGAAGAAGCAGTAGAACATCCAACACTATTGATGGATTAAACACATAGATGTCAGCAGGCTGCCAACTACAAGCCTGTCAAAACAAAAATACACAAGTTTATATGAAGACGATTACTTTGACGAAATCAATGCTACATGGCTACATGACTACCGTAGAAGCTGTAGCCAACTTAGGTTAATTCCTATTTTTGTATGCGACAAGTTTTTTATTTGACAGAAGAAAATATTACAAAATTAACAATTATACAAATTCATTTGCAATCAAAAGGTTTCGAGCAAGGTTTATTTAACTTACTTGGTAGTGGCGTCAACAATACAACAACATGGCATTTTGTCTCGAAATGTCAAAAAACGTAGACAAAAATTGATATGGTGTGTATGTGTTTTATTGCTTTCTCACTTCTGCACTATAAAACTTCTAAACGCATACAACTTTTGTCGAACTACTAAATCAGCTGGGCGGACGACACTACCTAGTAAGATATATACCTTGGTTTTGAGCAAATAAATTTATTTGTTTTGACATGAATAAAGTATTTTTTTTAAAAAGTTATTTTATTTTTAACGAAGTAAAATATGTATTTCTACAAGAATATCAGAGTACGATATAGCTATCGTCTTCAATATAATTAAGTAGCTGACTACACGGCGACGTTTGTAGGCAACGTCATTTGCAGTCGTGTAGCCGCTGTCTCCTAAAAAATCGTCACAATGTGGGATGTGTTTCGCTCTTTTATCATTACTACAATAGAAAGAGCTCTGATCAGATTAGGGAACTCGTTATCAATATCCTCATGTTCTTTATGCAACACGCGTATCATTAAGAGCTCCTGCATTTGTGGTCGGTTGGCCAGTGAATCACATTATGCATTACAGAGAGTTCGTTTGTGAAAAATGTAGAGCAACATTTATTATTTTACAAGGAAAATTTGAGATTTAAAATGTGGTGTCCATCTCGCTATGTGGAATAATTTTACATTTTTATTGCTTTTAAATATAACACATTGTTTTACAAATTTTTCCACAAAAAAATTCCAAATGCAATAATGCCCATTTTGCTTTATTTCACAGTTTTGATACAATGTTGCCAGATACATTTCAACAACATTTTTCATTTCTGCAACATTTTTTCATGACGTTTTCATAAACAATTTTTATGTATGTATTTTGACAGCATTAGGCATGAAAAACTGAACAGATTACCGGGCTAACAGACAAAATTTATTTCTCAAAAATGCTCCATCTCACAAAATTCAGTTTTAAATGAAAAATTCTTTATTTTTAGAAAAAGTACTTTTGTCACAAAAAGTCCTTTAAATACCAATTTGTTTCCCTATTATTCAATTTAATTAAAATTCAAGCTGCTCTGCCTGTTCTAAAAAGTGAGTTTAAAATAAATGCTGCCCCTTTAAAAGAATATTTTTTGTACCAAAAATCCCCAGAGAAACGCAAAAATAATAATTAATAAAGGAAATTGAAAAAAATTAATTAGAAGTTTTCAAATTTTTGTGATAACATCAAGGCAATAAAGGATGCCAAGGAAAAGGAAATTAAAAACCATTTAAATCCCAAAATTATTTTATAAGAAAAGAACTTTAATAAAGTAAATTTCAATATTCGTATTCAAATTCAGTTTGTTTTTTTTTCTTCTTCTTCTTCTACTACCTTTAAACAGAAGCAACGGCAGGCAGTTGGTAATAAATATTTGAAATTCAGCCATAATCACGTCTTACTGCGGCATATTTTACAAATTGTCTACGTTTTTTATTCACCCTGCTTTACGATGTGATGGCTGAAAAAAAAACCAAAGACATTTATTTTTTTGTTTTTTTGTAAATCAATCCGTATGTAAAAGAATAGATGAGTTGAAATGCAAATTTTGCACAACTCTACGCTTCTCTTTAGCCATTGAAGTGAACATAAATTGTGGGCTTGATTTTTCTTGCTAAGTCATCATCAACTGGCTGACACGCATGTACGATTGCCACATGTACTCGTATGTGCTGTTCGCTGTGGCAATCAATTCAAATTGTTTGATTTTTATTTTTTGTTTTTTAGTTTAGCTATTGTAGAGGTACAAACGTGTACTCACATGTCCAACAACAATTTCGTAGTCATCAATGATTATGATTATTTTTTTTTGTCTATAGATTTCTCAATTTATGATGGTAAAGGATACGCAAAACACCTGCGTATCCTAGA
This sequence comes from Phasia obesa, assembly GCA_949628195.1. Classification (NCBI taxonomy): domain Eukaryota; kingdom Metazoa; phylum Arthropoda; class Insecta; order Diptera; family Tachinidae; genus Phasia; species Phasia obesa. Next base: position 117,332,998 of record OX451219.1, on the reverse strand, counting down.
GGCTTAGAAAAGGCCAACATATCAGCAAAAAGATTTTTTATGAAAAAAAGTTAAAAATAAGAAATAAAATGTTGAAAATTTGTTCTTATGAAAATGCAAACAATGTGACTCGTATGCTTTAATGTCATGTGGCTTTTTGTTACTGCTGAACACGTTTGACGAACTTGTTAGATCATTTTAGAAATTTTATATTGTGTAACAGCTACTTATTAGTGATACATTCCTCAATAACTTAATAAAAGTCTTTATAATGGAAAAGTCGCTATAATTGTAGAAAATCGCTATAATATGGAAAAATCGCGTTTCACAAAAAATAGAGAATAATCGCTGAAATTAAGAAAAATTAAATTTCATAAACTTTTTTTCTGAAAAAAATTAAACGAAATATTTTTTTTTAAATTTTTCCTCCTGGTGCAGGTAGTATCCGATTTTACATACAAAACATCAATTTTTGAAATTTCAGACTTAATGTTTATCTGTCTGTCTGTGTCGGCATCACATAAAAACTACTTGACGATTAAAAAAAAACAATTTTTTTGAATAGATATAAAAACTTAGCCGACTCAGATGACAAAAAAACTTGGCATCACCTTTTATTCTTTTATGTAATTTTTTTGGTGATTTCTGTTTTTGGTTTAATCTTTTGATTTGTTTTTGTGAAATTTAGATTTTAAATGTGTTTTCTATTTAAACAGAATTGCCGCCTTTGAAACGATGTTAATTCATGATTAAGGCCTCCCTAAATCATGTCCCTTCTTTTCATGGTTTTTGCTTTTCTTCTGTTTCGTTAATATTTATGATTTTCCATCTAATTATTGTCATCACCTTTTACAATTTTATGTAATTTTTTTTTGTGATTTCGGTTTTTGGTTGAATTTTTTGATTTATTGTCAAGAAATATAGATTTGAAATGTGTTATCTATTTAAACAGGACCTTCCTAAATCATGTGCCTGCTTTTCATGGTTTTTACTTTACTTCTGTTTCGTTAATATTTATGATTTTCCAGCTAATTATTTTGTAAAGAGGATACCCAAGCAGACCCCTAACTTCATGTGTCCCTTTTCGACCCTTTCGTTCCACAATGATTTCTGGTATCCTACTGTTAATTTACGAATATCTTACTTTCACTAAGTTGAGTTGCTGTCACTAGCATTTTACTATCGACTGTAGTGATTTCAGACTGGCGACTGATACATGTCGACATTCTTCCTCATCACAGAGTCTATAGTAATTACTTTCTTAAGGCTAAGGTCGCCACAGCATCTCCATTTAATATGTGTCTACCCGTGGTCCAAAGCCTTTTGTGTTAGCCTTTTTCCAGGCATAGGCTGCAAGGATCGTCTTATCTCGATTTTTAACTTGGCCAGATAATACTTGAGGGTCCGTGTCCTGTCACTAACGCAGTTGACCATTTTTAGGCACCTAGATTTTATCTTAGTATTCGTGCCAACTTGTATTACAAAAATCGAAAGTCTTTGGTGGAAATCGAACCTGCAACCCCGAACTGATAGACTAGCACACTACTAACTGGCCACCACCATGGCACTCAACTTAGCAGATATTAGTCTACTTTAGCCTGTCCTGGGATAATGGGGCTGTCCTGTGTCATTGCCTAGGAAAAACGCCTCCATATAATTTTGCAGATCCTTGCTATAAGGTGTGACGACTTGCTGAGCATTTGTCAATTGCCATTTATTTTTCTCGTGGGGATGGCGCTTTCTAAACGTCCATGTGAATATGATCTTTCTTTGATGTGAGGAGTAAGCTTCGCCCTTTAGTTTTGGGTGAATTTGTCGGAAGGTGGAATGAAAACTTTTAATTAAAAGTTGAACCCGATGAATTTTTTTTTCTTAGCCGGGATTGGAACCAGGGTCTTTCGGTTTCATTTTAAGCCCTCTTAACCAGTATACGGTGCCATCACTTGCTATACTATTAAATCCACTAAAATTTACTGTTGGGTACTGTTTATGGGCCCGTGGAGTCATTGGTACACATGTCTTCACAAATAACAATAGTACGAACATAACAGTCAACCGCTGTACGTATAGAGACATGCTTGCGAACATTATAATGCCTACATTGAAAGGAATTAGTAATGCAGACATGTGGTTTGAGCAGGATGATGCCATTACTCGTACAGTCAGCGATACATTGGGCAAATGAATAATTTCAAGAATTAGAACTTGTAACTGGCCATGACGTGCATGTGTTCTAACGCCATTAGATTTTTTTCTATGCAGATAAACAAGCAAATAAAGATCACATAAAAGTGAATATTTAACGCTCGCTTGCCGAAATATTGTCCGTTTTAATGCAAAGGGTATGTGAAAAGTGGACCTCTAGGTTACGCAATGTACGCGCTAGATGCGGCGTCCACATGCCTGAAATAATATTTAAAATTCAATGCCGCAAACTTATCTAACTAATAAAGCCAATTAAATGGCTATTAAAAAAGTTCTTATGAGTTTTATTTAAGTTTAAAGTTCTCCGCCTCTATAAAAAAGCAAATTTGATATTTTTTGTAGCCGTTAAAAACTATCATTCAAATTATTGATTTTAATTTCTATTTTCCCCTTTTCAAACTTATTTATTCTAATCGATTGCTTCCCTTTTATCTCTTAATAATAAATAATAATAACAATAAAAAGCAATAAAAACAAAACATTAAAATCCAATAAAACGACATTAAAAGGAAATCTTTTTAATTTAAATTTTAACTTTAAACAGTTTCAACAAGTGTGTGGATGGACGGCCAGTAGTCGTAAAAACTATTATTTTTATATTATTTTTATTACTTTAGTACAATAAAATAAAAATTTATTTTAAATAAAAATTGATAAGTTTTAGAAATAAAATACCGACTCCTACATGAAGACAAGGCAATAAAAAATATATTATAAAATCATAAAAATTATAATGAAAAAAAAAAAATCACTTAATGAGTCAAGATTTTTATGGGAGAAAGAAAAATATTTCAATAATTTTTATAATGATTATTTTAAGTGTTATTAATTTACAATGCAATTAAAGAGTTAATGTATTTCTTATCAAAACTATTAAAAATATCAGTTATGACAGTACTTTCAAAGCAAAATCGAACAAAATATTGTCATGACGTCTACGAACCTCAGAGGGGTATTTTGCCAATCTAGCTGGACATTAGGCCATAATTTAAATTTAAGAAATGTAAAAATTTAAGTAAGCACAGTTCGACAGACAACCCTGCATCGTATAGAGCATTTTGAAGGCTTTTGCTTGAGATTTTGTCCATTTATGACACTGCTAAAATTAGGAAAGTTGAGTACATTGCATATGTTTTTATTGGCCTTCCACGATTTTGAGAGGTTTGCAATATATTTTTTTGTGTCTAAACGAATAAAGATTTTGTATTGATCTTTTCTTCTGTGAAAGGCTATATCAACAGGTACTCACACAATTCTTAGAAAAATTTTATTGATAATAATTTCGTTCAAAATTAAGAAATGATTTTTTGTTCTCTTATTTCTCCAAAAAAAAAGTAAAAATGTTTTTGAGAGGGAGGGCAATTGCGATCCTAAAAGTGTTTTATATCATATAAAATTTGAGATCTTTGCTTTTGGAATGTAGAAAAAAACGTTGCGCGCCTATTTTTTTTGTGATTTTTTGCAAATTTCAACTTTTACTGTTTTTTTTGCTCATCTTGCAAAGGTAAGAAACCTTATTGTCAGTCATAAAATGTTTTTGATTTCTCAGTTGTTTTAGTAAATTGATGCTTATAATTTAATTTTTTTTTTACTAATATAAATAAGTTATTATCTATATACATATAATAAAACTGTGATTTTCTGCCTGTCTGTCTGTTTGTGTCCGCATCACATAAAAGCTGCTGGATGAATTTTAATAAAATTTCATGGAGAGCTAGCTTGATATTGTAGTTCAAATATAGGATATTTTTTTCGTAAAAATATATCATTACCAAGAGCAAATCGAGAACAAGTACGAAATTTTAGCGATTTAAATGTATTGCAAACTTGACAGCACTTTTTATTTTTGAAAGCGGAATATTTTAAACGCTATTTACAGACCTCTAAAATAACTTAAGAATTTTATATAAATTTTATAATTTTATATAAAGCCTCTCTTCCTGAGTACTTACCCGGGGATGTGTACCCTTATATCAAATAAATATATAAACCATATCTGAAGCACTATAAAAGTAAGAGTCTTAATTAAATATACTTTCGAAGCAAAATAAGGACGCTGACGAAGTGGCATTTTAGATACTCCTAGGTCAAAGTTTAGGTTTTTGAACATTCGCTGATCATAAAAGTTGCATTTTCAAAACTTAAAAACATTAATTCTCATTGTGTTTTGTAGAATTTTATTACTTATAGAGGTTTCCTGATGACCTGGCCTGAGCAACCAGTGAAATACATACAGGGACTAGCTCTTTTCCCCCAGCCAATAAATTGCATTTTTATTATAAAACGTTATAGGTAATAAGCATAATATTAAATAATTAAAAAAATGAAGTTTTTCAGAGATAGGATTAGTTCTGCTAAGGAGAACTATTTCTCCTAGGTCCGATTATTCTAGCTTTAGCACCCTATGACCAGAAGAGATTTTTCTGCCAAGTTTCATTAATCTAGGGGCACTCAATAAATTTTCAGAGCCAATAAAATCTAAACAAAAATAATGTCCACCTAGTTTGCCAAAATACCCTTATGCCCAAGCGTAGAGGCCACCGCTTGTTTTTAATATTCTTAACCACTACTAATTTCTTCTTACTATGGTTGGTGAATTTAATCTTCCGAAAATAGTTTGTATTGCAAGATTGTGAGATAAGTTGCTGGCCCTAAAACATGCATAATGAAGTAATAAATAACACAGTGCAACAACAAAAAAAACTTATTCGATTCTACTACCCAAGGGTATTGGTATTGGTATGTTTACAAAAATTGTGGCTACAATTTTACCACATATCGTTAGTGAAAATTTATGAATTGTAAGTAATACTCAAAAATGTAAAAAAAAATATTTTTCAAATTTTTTTTAAGTGCAGGAATAAACTATTTTTTCGCTACATTATTTCCATAGATAAGCGTTTTTAACTATGAACCTATGAATGAGATATAAAAAAAAAAACTGATGACACCTTTTTTCAAGGGCCCACTGAGTTTCACAGCTGTTCGAGGTCCATACATAAAAATTGGTCACCAAATTTGTCAAACCCGGTATAGGGTTTTACTAGCCTTTGGTAGCAGAATCGAAGCTATACCGTGAAGTTCGTGTATTTTTTTCACTGTTGCACTGTGTAATGATTCTAAAGCAAAATTTTATAAATAATTAATCCTTTTTAATTTATTTTTTTTTTAATAATTCAATGTAAAATTCCAAACCAAATCATCCTTAAAAACAGGTAATGTTTTACAGCTTATTACTTTTACAAAGAATTCGCTGACTTATTATTTTGATAATTATTTGGAAAATAGAGCAATAATATAAATTGTATGAAATAGTCATAATATTTTTTTATTAAACGAAAACTTCGTTTTTATTACTTCTTTATTATTTCTATAATTAGCGTTAAATAACTATTTCATTCCATTCTGTATTATACACAATTATTACTGAATCCTTTATTTGAAAAAAAAGTACTGCATGATATTCTTTCTAACCAACACGCTCCTTCATCTCTATTTTAACCACAATTTTATACATACCTCATTAACGTAATGAACCACCATCGAAAAACTTATTCTGTCTAAAATTCACTCCATATAAATACATACATACATACAAACTCGTACATACAACTCAATTAAAAATAAATAACTTTCTGATTATCACATGCTTTTGGTTGGTTTTGTTTTTGCCCTGTGTATTTGAAAAACTCCATGTGAAATTGCAGATAATTTCAACAAATTACTACTGATTATTTGAGTAGAGACAGCTCAAATAATAAGGAGTCATTTCTATTTTTTCTTCTCTTTTGTAAATTTTTCCTAGAACCAAATTGTGGCAAATTAAGTAAATTGAAGTTTTCATCGTAACTATGTTACGATTTTTTTTTATTTAAATTGAATCACATTAAAAAGCTTTATATTAGTTTTTAAACAGACAGGCAGACAAAGTTGGTAGGATAGAGAAATAAAGAAATAAAAAGTAAAAAATAAGAAAAATTTTTTGTTTTAAATTTAAATTAAATATACACCCAAGAGATAAGGAACCAATCACCTGTTTTTGTATATGATCAATGTCCTTTTTTACACGGTTTTTTTTACACGGATTTTTCTGGAACCAGTCTACCGTTTAAAAACAGTATTAGGTGTATATTTAATAAATTTGAAACACAATTTTTTTTGTTTCATTTTCTTAGAAAATTATTATTATCACAGAAATTTATTTGAAATTAAAAAAATATTTTTAAATGATTCGACATAGTAATGTGAATGCCCTTATTTTACCATTTCTTTGCAGTTGTAATATGCTATTGCTGAAATAATTATTTATTTTTTTTCCAGAACAAATCAAGTATAAGAAGCTAAAATACTCTCATTTTTTCAAATAATTTTAGAAATTATTATTTCTGAACAAAAATTGTAATTTAAGTTTTCAACAAAAAATAAAAATAAAGAAAAGAATTCCTAATATGTAGATAACACACTGTATAATTTTTTAAGTCATGGCAAAATAACCATATACGGACACCATTACGTCATAAAAACCCAAGAAAAGACCCCTGTCTCCCAGTTTTGCCCAAAGTCCTCCAGGTTTTTTTTTATGGGCCCTCAAAGATGTGGGGCCTCGATGTCATTTTTGCAAAAAAATTATCATTTCCTCAAGCTCATATTTTGCAAACCGTTTGGAATTTTGATTAGGTAGCCGCAAAAGTTTTTCACCTTTGCGGCTACCTAAGCGCTACCTAAACGGTGTTAAGAATCATTCCTAGGAAGTTCATATGTTTCAGAAAGTTGTTTATTGAGATCTTAGGTTCATTTTTGTAGTTGATTGTTTCCTTGAATTTTGAACGGTTTGCTACCTATGGACCTGAACAGGGGAAAAAAGGTAAAAAAAATTGAATTTTTTAAAGTTTTTTGCGATTTTGACCTTGAAGATGAAGTTTTTTTTTATTTTATATATTAACAATTTTTGTTCTTTATGACAAGAGCTACAGCTTTGCCTCAGAGAGTATATCAAAATTCCAAACGGTTTGCAAAATATAAGCTTGAGTAAATGATCATTTTTTTGCAAAAATGACATCGAGGCCCCACATTTTTGAGGGCCCATAAAACAAAAACTGGAGGACTTTGGGCAAAACTGGGATACAGGGGTCTTTTTTTTTTTGGTCTTTTATCACGTAGTGGTGTCCGTATATGGTTATTTTTTTCCGTGTTGCACTGTGTTACTATAAATTATCTGCTATATTTTGAATTTTTTTCTATTTTCCATAAGTGGTACAATAAACTTTAATTTTCACATTTCCTAAAACATTCATGCAACACGAGCAAACACTTTATTTACAGTGTTTGTACTACAAACTTTGTACTAACACTATTTTATTAAAAATAGCTGTGCCCGCCATATCGTAGGCGCTCTGAAAATATTTGATTTTGCTTTGAAAATAATTCACACCAAACTTTAAGACTCTTACTTTTATAGTGCTTTAGTAGTGGTTTATGTATTTTCTTTGTATGGAGGTACCCATCCCTGGATAAAAATCTAAATTGCTTTCTTAAATTGCAAAATTATTTTAGAGTTTCGTAAATAGTGTTTAAAATATCCCGCTGCAAAAAATAAAAGGTGCTGCCTAGTTTGCAGTACTTTTAAAACGGTAAAATTGAGTGCTTGAACTACCTTTTCTCTATTTTCTCCAGGAAATTTGATATTTTTGCGGAGTAAAAGTATCCTATATATGAACTAAGATACCAAGGTACCCTCTAACAAAATTTTATTAAAACCCATATATTAGTAGTTTTTACGTGATGCGAACACAAACAGATATACAGACAACATTACTTAAAATTACTGTTTTGTACTCCATTTCGATGACTAAGAGCACCGGCAAAAAAAATTTCCAAAAAATATTTCCTGTACAGAAATGGTGTTGTTACAGTTTTACTCTATCTATAGCTAAAAGGTATTTGTGTGTGGTAAAATTTTATGTATCTTTACGACCGACTTTTCGTCTAAATTTTCTAAATAGTTTCCAAAGAAAGGTATTATTGCAGAAAATCATAAAAAGGAAATTTTCTTTAAATTTTTTTTATTTTTTTTTATTACTTGCATTTTTGTTGCACAAGTATCAAGTTGTAAATAATTTGTAATATTTCTTTCAACACATACTTACACACTAACACTTCATTGTTGTACCAAGTGTTTGTGTTGTTGTTCATTTGCCTTAGAGTCATAGTTTTTCAATGCAGCATCTATAACAAAGCTTTTTGTCTTTTTCCTTAGAAATATTTCTTGCTTAATGGAATACCCCAATACATATGTATTTAGGTTTTACCCATCTATACTAAAGTGATTAATAAATAATTAAAAAAATTAAAAGGAATTATTTGTTAACAAAATCAAGAAGAAAAAAATGATTGGTGGGAATAACAATTTTATTTAATACGATTATGGGTGCCTCAGTGGGATAGTAGGTAGTGTGCTTGTCTATCACTACGGGGTTGTGAGTTCGATTCCCACCAAAGAATCTACAATTTTTACTTTAAATTGGCAGGAAGACCAAGTAGGAGCTTGGATATAATCTGCTTACCTACAAATGGTTAACTGCGTTAGTGACAGGTCCTAAACTGTCAAGTATTATCTGGCCAAGTTAAAATTCAAGGTCAGACGATAATTACACACTGTGCTTGGAAATAAGCTAACAAAAAAAAAAGGCTTTGGATCACGGGCAGACACATATTAAATGGAGATTGTGGAACAAGATTAACGTGAGTACCTGGCTACTCGGCCTAACCTCACGGTGGTCTTACCACCGAGTGAAACTTAGGCGTAGACTAGCGCCCCCATTGTGTAGTATAACAACACTTTACGATTGCCACGATTGCTTTTTGTGTGTGATACAGTCACAATGAATAGCAATTTATATAATATGGCAAGCCTTTCCAAGGCAAGCCTAGATCCACATTATAACCTCTTGCTTAGGGGTTTGGAGACTATCCAAACTCCGTCTGTTGAGAGTGCAACAGCACACTTGATCGACCGTGCACCATACCTACTTAATCGATCTTAAACCACAACCACCACGTGTACCCCCGAAGGGGACCTCACAAATAACCGGTCACAGAGAGGATAGGCTCTCTGTGGGGCCACCGATTCCCGTGGTACCAGTCCTTTGGGCACTGGTCGGGCCTCGAAGAGAACCCGTGATTTTTACTCACAGACCTTTTCTTCCAGATTTAGGCTCTAGGAACCCTAGCGTCTGGTACCCCTATTTTCCTCGAGTGAACCGAATTAAAGCATTTGCCATTCCTGCAGTGACAATTGGAACCCCCGGGGGGATTAAATGGAGATAGATGCTGTAGAGATCTAGCCTTAATCAAATGTTAAGAATTACCATAGACTCTGTGATGAGATAGAATATCAAAATAAATCAGTCGCCAGTCTGAAATCCCCACAATCGAGAGAAAAAGGTTAGTGACAGCACCAGACTCAATGGAAAATCATTGAGGAAAATCGTTGAAATCATTGTGGAACGAAGGGGGTTGAAAAGGGACCCATAAAGTTAGTGGTCTGCTTCGGTAACCTCCCTACAAAATAATAAAAACAATTACCATTGTTCTCTCTACATTAAAACAGGATCATTACTTGATTTTGATTCATATACTACGAACTAGAATATGAATAGATATATAAACTAAGTATGAAGTAAGAAGGCTAACTAAACTATGAGAAAAATATTACTAGACTGTCTTCGTACGACAAGGCTATGTATAATGAAGTACTAGATTTTTAAATCCTTAACGAACTAGTTCTTTTAACCTCTGTCTCTAGTTACTAATATTCCTTCCCTTTGCAACTCCATAGCAATTATGTGCACATAGTTTGCTTCCTTTTTTCTAATTTTGGTTCATACTGATTTGTAGCAAAAACACAATGCGTTGAGCTCATTTCTAACATTTTTTTTTTTCCATTTGTTATATAGCATCCGAACCAACACAAATGAAACAAACCCTTGGGGAATACTTTCAAATTTTTTTCTTTTGTAATACTTTTAATATTCGAAAACAAGAAACAAAGAACAGCAGACAATTTTTCAACATAAATATAAGAAAGTTATTATTTCTTCATTTTCTGGATGTGTGGCAAGAAACAATTACTCAACTACAAAGATTCGTTATTAATTTTTCGAATAAGTGTTAGTGTAAGTATTTGTCGGTTAAAGCAATTTTCACTGTAGAAAAGGGCTTTTAGTCAAACTGCTTAATTAAAATTTTTCATTTAGAAGAGAAATAGATATGCAGAGGCTATAAGGTGTTTTTAAAAATGATGTCTGCTTCAGATGCTTAGATAGTGAGGGTTAAACTGAAATTTAAAATTTTCCCTTATTTTCATTTTAAATTAAAAAATGTTCTTTTAAGCTTTAAAATTATTTTTTTATTCAGTTTGGTATCCCTCGACTCCCTACAGAATATTTACCAGTAACCAAAATTTTCGAAATTATCGAGTTATCAGTATCAATAATTTGTATCGATAAAATATTTTTTATAGAAAATTTATCAATGAAAGAGTTTTCTTTGAAAAAGTTTTAATGAAAGAAATATTTCATTGAAAATCAGTTATATTAATCGATAACAGAAATATTCTACATATTAAAATTGATCGGTAAACGAATTTTCTACAGAAATTGTATCTGTAACAGAATTTTTCTAAAAGGAAATTTATCGATAATATAAATGTTGTTCAACTAATTTAATAAGGTACAGTTAAAGATGGAGTAATGAGAGAAGAAGTTGTTTCAACGTTCAGTGGTTTGTAGAGCAAAGTTTTGAAGGGAGTATTACGACATGGTTGGAAGGTCAAACGAAATGACCATCTGTCATGAGGATCATAGTGTGGTGTACTTTGGTTTTGTTCAATGTTCTTTATTATCTCTGTGGCTAAAGGAAAAACCACATACATATGTATGTCTTATTCTGTATTTTTAGCTTGTAGCTGGTTGTTGTTGATTTATTCCCACTATAGGTTGGCACATTTCTTTCGATTGGGACCTAGTAAATTGAGATATTAGTCGTTCTACATCACCATAAATAATATGTTCTAATAAATGAGTTAATCACGATAACAAAATTTAAGAGCTGAAGTCGACTTAAGCAGTTTTCCTTTTTTACCACGGACTTACTCCAATACGCGGTTAGTGAGAAGTGTTGGATCTTCCTGAGTTAGTACAAAAAAGGGGGCGGAAATCTCGCCAGTCTAATCAGTCCGTAATAAAAATGTCATACAGAAAGTTTATCGATAACAGAAATTTTCGACATAAAATTTTTGGATAACAAAAATGTTTTTCAAAAATGATGACAAAAATTTTCTTAAGAAATTTTATCGATAACATAAGGTTTCTACAGAAAATTTATCGATGACATAAAACTGATCGATAAGAGAACTTTTCTACATAAAAATCTATTGAAAATAAAAATTATCAACAAAATTATTTATCAAAAACAAAAATTTTCTATCAAAAATTTATCGAAAACAGATATTTTAATTAAAAGAATTTAACGATACTAAAATTTTTTAATAAAAATTATCAAAAGCAGATTTCATTGTCAATAAATAGCTGAAATAATAAGAAAAATTTATCACTAACAGAATTTAAAAAAAAAATAATTATCGAATACAGAAATTTACACTAGCAAATTTTATCAGTAACAGAAATGTTCCTTAAAAAAAATTTATCAATGACAGAAATATCTTGAAAAAATTCATTAAAAAAAAATTCTATAGGCTATTTACAAATAAAAGAAATTGATCGAAGTCAAAAATTTTGTAAAGAATATTTTATCAATAACAGAAATTTTCTAAAAATATATATCGACAAAATATATTTTATTTAAAAGAATAAAACGATACAAGACATTTTCAATAAAAATTATCGAAAGAGTCTTTCATTGTCAATAGATATTACAAAAAATGGAATCATTACCAGAAATAATACGGAAAATTTATCACTAACAGAATTTTTTTATTAAAATTTTATCGATTACACAGATTACAGAAAATTTTATCGGTAACCGAAATATTCCTTACAAAGTTTTATCAATAACAGAAATATCTTGAAAAAATTCATTAAAAATAAAAATTTTCAATTTTTCTATTCTATTTCAAAATTTTCTATTTACTGATAAGAGAAATTTTCTGTATTAAATTGATCGAAGTCAAAAAATGAGTAAGTAAAATTTGTCGATAAAGCAATTTTCTAAAAAAATATCGATAACAGATATTTTATTTAAAAGAATTTCACGATACTAAAAACTTTCAATAAAAATTATCAAAAGCGGATTTCATTGACATAAAAGGTAATCTATAACAGAAATAATACGGAAAATTTATCAATAACACAATTTTTTTTTAATTTATCGAATACAGAAATTTATTTTAGAAAATTTTATCGGTAACAGAAATGTTCTTTAAAAAATTTTATCAATAACAGAAATCTCTTTAAAAAATTCAACAAAAATAAAAATATTCTATAGACTATTTAACGATAAAGGAAATTTTCTAAATTAAATTGATCGAAGTCAAAAATTTTGTAAATAAAATTTAAGGATAAAATATAATTTTTAAAAAAATATCAATAACAAAAAATTATTTAATAAAATTAATAAAATATAGATATTTTCTTTGCAAATTTTATCAAAAACCAAGATTTTGCTGAGGAAGGAAATTGCTTCCATATTTAAGAAGTTTCTATTTAAAATGTGTCGTTAAAGGAATATTTTCAAAGAACATTGGTCAGTAAAAGAAATTTGCTAAAGAAAATTTATTAATTTTAGAATTTTTTTTTTCTCACTTATGAGAACAAAAATTTCTAAAGTAAATTTATCGATAACTGAGATTATATAAAAAAATGGTTCTAAAGAAAAAGTATCTAGAGAAGGTTCATCGATACCTGAAACTTTCTAACGATATTTCTTGCAAAAAAAAACCGACTACAAAACAAATATATGTGGATCAATTCTAAACTAAAAATTTAAAAGGAAGTAATCTGTAAGAAGTAGTACTCAAATCAAATACTTTTATACTTGTTGCTCTAACGGATATAGTATTATACGTTCTGTACATTCAAATGTCTATCCATAACGGTTAAGCAGATAAAGCCATATACGACAAATTACGTCAGATATGAGGACACCCTTTATTTTTTGTCACTTATTATTACTGACACAGCAATAAAAAGTAACGGTTCCAAAGATATGGTCATATAGGTTAAACAATATCACCTAGGGGACACCCTTTAATGTACAATTTTAAATTAAACACTTATTTTAAAGGACAGATTCTTTGTAAATTTCAAATGTCTGTCTAAAACGGTTTAAAAGTTTGGCCATATGCATCAATTTACATCCACTATTCAGACACCCTTTATAATTTTAAATATTTCTAAATGTTATTATACGGGACATAGTAGTAGATTATCTGTCTAATTTTCAAATGTTTGTCTATAAGGGTTTAAAAGATAGGGCTAGATAGGTAAAATTATATCAATTATGGAGACACCCTTTAGTTTCCAAATTTAAATTATTTACTTGATGTTATAAAGGACTTAGATATACAGGTTCTTTGTAAATATCAACCGTCTCTTTGTTACGGTTCAAAAGTTTTGCAATATACATCAAATTATATCAACTATTGGGACACCCTTTAACTTCTACTTATAAATATTTAATTTCTGATTATAAATATTGGACATTTTGTCCAATTTTCAAGTGATTGTCTACAATGGCTCAAATGGTTCATATATTTAAATTGACGTCACATATGTGGACACCGTTTAATTTTTAAGTTTATTTTTTTATTAATTTCTGTTATTGGCAGCTATAGTAATAAGTAGTTTATTAAGATTGTAAAAGGGTGCCCTTTACGGTTCATAATACACGTAAAAAACACGTATGTTGTATGGGGACACCCTTTAATTTTCAAAATTCTGAACTTCTTTTGAAATGAGACCAATCTGTAAGCATTTCCTTTTTAACAAAGAAAAAATTTTCAAAATCGCTTCAGAAATGACTGAGTTCTGCGGGCACAAACATAAAAAAGCAACATTCAGACGAATTGATAACCTCCTTCTTTTTTTGAAGTCGGTTAAAAATTGATGGATAACATAACTTTTCTGTAAAAAATTTTGGATAATTTTATTGCTCGACCACTGCTGATTGTAACAGCGACTTGTATGTTTCGCCAGTAATTTTTTCACTTTGACATTATCATTGGATTGTGTCGTCATACGTTATAGAACCCCAAATAATAAACCCACCCGCTTTGTAGCGTCAACATAAATCTTTTTCGGAAAATTCATCGATAACAAATGTGTGCTGTAAAGAAATTTATAGCGAATGTTTTATTTGTAGGAAATAAGATTTTTTGTCTTCATTTAACTATAGCAAATCTTTGAAATTTAGGTTAAATCATTATTGAAAATAAACCAAAATGTAAATATTGACTTAGAAATTTTTTATTTTCTATATGCATCACTAATAAGTTTAATGATGAATTTTTTCCACATACCAACAAGTCTTATGGATGCGTTTTCATCATCTGAATTAGGTTTTTGACTATTAAAATGAAATCTGGAAATACATTTTTTTAATTTTTTTCCAATAGTTTTGATGATAACAACTTTTATTTTTTTTATATAAAACTCACAATTAAAATATAACGGTACATTAAAAACGATCCTATATTTTTCTTTTTCTATTTTTCTTTGTAAACTGAAATCGAAACACATTAACCCCAATAGAAAAATCAGCATGTTTGAAGAATGTATTACAATGACGACACATGACGGCACTCTGCTCGATATAACTTATAAACCTGTCAATTTTATATGACAATTAATTACAAACCATTAATAGCTTTTGTAAACGTAAATCACTCAAAGTTGTGTTTTGTAAAATGGTCTAGTGGATCAGAAAACTATTAAAATTTTCAAAATACCAAAACAAAAATAAATTTATCTACGAAAAATGTGCAATAAAATATTCTTGTCAACCTTCCATATGGTTGCAAGAACTAATTAATGCTGTGGTGTTGGCTTTTATGTGCATTTTTTGTTGAATAAAATTAATAAATTACTTCCACTACATAATGGGAGTTTGTTTTGATTTTGTTGTTAGTATGCAAAGTGTTATAATTTTCTATAATTCAGTTTATTTAGTTTCCTGTTCCAACATGTCGCTGGAAAGGTTTTTTGTCTGTTGTTGCCAGTGGCAATCAACAGCACTAAAATAAAATATACGAACATACTGCTAGAGAAACAACTTATAAAATTATCATATTAGTAATCATAATTGTATAATTTGTATAAAATATTATATATAACGCACCCAGTTAAATAAAAAAATATTCATGAAGTTTTTTAAGTTTTTTTTTTTTAACTGAATAGCTTTAAGTAATAAAATTTTATGGATATAAAACGACAAACTAAAGCACTTTGCATAGCATATCATGAAAAAAATGTCATAAAAATATTTCATCATATTATTTAGGAATATGTCACATATTTTACGGTATAAAAAATGTCTGTCTTTTTTTTAATTTTGAAAAACATTTCAGCGATAGTTAAAAATTTATGTATAAAATATTTAAGAAAATTAAGATAAACGACATATGAAACTTAAAATAAAAAAATTTATAATAAAATAAATATTTTATAATAATTTAATAAATATTTAAAATATATAAAATCTATTGAAAACTGGACATCAAATTTTTCGAAATTATTTTTTTGTTCTAAACAAGTGTCGGCTTTTTAAAAAAACAACTTAAACTTGATGAAAATTTTAATTTTTCGACCAAAAAATCTTACTGTAAAATAACTCCATATAATATTTTTCGATATTTTCTCTTTAAAATATATTATGGTGTTTCAAATTTTATAGAAAGTTAAATGTTATTTAGAAATAATCAATTTAAAATTTTACGATATGTAAAATTTTTACGTTATATAAATTTTTACGATATTAAATTTTTACGATATCATTTTTTACGAAATTCAATTTTTTAGGATATTTAAAATTTTTCTACGATATTTAATTTTTACGATATTTAAAATTTGATAGAAAATTAAATATTATTTAAAAATGATCAACCAAAATTTTTACGGTATTTCATAATAAAAATTTTGCATTATTTAAAATTATTACGTTATATAAAATTTTTACGATAATAAATTTTTTCTACGGTATTTATTTTTTTCCGATATTTAAAATTTTTATTTACGATATTTAAAATATAAAAAGCAAACTAATTTTTTTTTAAGTTTAAAATAGTTAAAAATAACATTTAGTTATCAAAAATTTAAAATTATTGTCTATTTTCTCTTTATATAAAGCGTTGACATATTTCAATCTTGTAGTAAAAATAATATAAATCATTTACGATTCCCCAGTATTCTTTTTTGAAAAATTAACACTTTTTTATAAGAAATTAACACAATTTCTCTAATCGAAAGTTTTATGATATTATCAGAATAAGCCAATTAACAAGTACATTCATATTTACGATATATGTACAAAGCTTTTTTTGTATTACAGATTGTAAGAAACTTTGTTTGTAAAATTTATTTCATTTCAGAATTTCTTGAGAAGAATTTTACGATATTGGTTTTTCTTAAAAAGAATATACGATACTTGTTTAATTATTGTAATTTTTAAATAATAAAAAAGCATTAAAATGTTCTTAGCTTTTTGTAAAAAAATTTACGATATTTTTGACGAAAATTTTCTTTATTAAAATTAAAAATAAAAAAAAAATGTTTGATAAGAAATTAACACAATTTTTCGAAAATTTTATGACATTGAAAATTCTATGATATTATCAACATAATCCAGTTAACATACACATACACATTTACGGTATATGGATTAAGCTTTTTATATATTACAGAGTGGAAGAATTTTTTTAACATTTAACTGCATTTATTTTTTTTCTTGAGACGTTTACGATATTTGTTTTTTTTTAACAAGAATATACGATACTTGTATGATCTTTGCAATTTTCTTACGATATTTAAAATAAAAAACATAATAAAAAATTTACGATATTTTAAGCATTTGTAAAAAAAATTGCGATATTTAAATTGTTGTGACCATTTTAAAACCATATTACCATTTTTTATTTTACAAAAATTTTACGATATTTGAAAATTACTTTGAAGAAAAATTTACGATATTTATTTTTTTGTATAAAAATAATTTTAGCGACATTTGCAATTTTATTAAGAAAAGAAACAAAAAATTTTGTAATTTTTTTTAGCAAATTTTACGATATATCTATTAAAATAAAATTTTCCAATTTTTTCTTTAAATTTAATCACATAATTTATAAAAAAAAAATCTTTCTATTAAAAAAGAATTAAAAGAATTTTTTCTTTGAAGAAAAATGTTTACGATATTTAAATTTTCTTATAGAATGTTTACTGCTATATGAAATTTGTTTCACGAATATTTTACGATATTTGTATTTTTCTTGTTAGAAAATTGTCACCCGCAACTTGAGAATTTATTAGATAAATTGAAAGGGTACTAACATACTAACTAACTAAACAGTTGCTCTTTTAAGTTAAACCGGGGGAGTTTATGTTTTAAAGTTTTTTCTTTTTTTTTTGTCATTTTGTCATTGCTATTGTAATTTACTCATTTAATATGCGTATGTGTTGAGTGTAATTACCATGTTGGCAATGTTATTTTTTTGTCTTTAACAACAACTAACAAAATATAATAAAATGAAAAACTTTTTTATATGCTAATTTAAAATTTTATACATATAAAAGCAAACATAAAATGACAGAAAAACTTCAACAAACGACAACATGAACAACATTTAAATACACAGATATGTACATATATACATACATACAATACAGAAACAATTGGATGCATAGACAGACAGACAGACAGACAAACACTAGCAAACAGATGCATCATGATTGTAAGGACTTACAAATAGACATGTTTGTCAAGTTAGCTTAACTAACCAGCCAGTCAGGCAGGCAGTCAGTCATACAGAAAGAAGTTAACAACATTTTTAACGTTTAAATTGTTTGTCTGTTTAACAACCAACCAAACATTGAAATGAACAACTACAACAACATAAAAAGAAACATCAACTACAATGTCTCAACTTGCATTTAACAACCATCATTGTTGTCGTCGTCGTAGTCGTCATCGTCATCGTCATCGTCGTCGTCGTCGTCGTTGTCATCATCATCATCGTCATCAACGTTATTGTCGTTTGTTGTCTTTGGCCATTGTCACAAAATGCATAAATATTTAGTAGACAATAAACCAAAAGAGACCATCATTAATCCTGAAAGGTGCATTAGCCATGAAGAGGTACTATGCAATTTTATTTGGAATTAAATGTGTAAATAATTGACGAAATTCTTTAAATAACTTGGAATATTGAAATTATTTAGCGAAATTGGGAGGTCAGTTAGTGTGATTTTTACTTCTTAAATTATAGCAAATATTAAAGGATAAATGCGTCTTATGCAATAAAATGGTGTTGGATGATAGATTTTTTAAAGAGAGAGACTTAAGAAAAGTTTTTCTAAAGTACAAGTGGAGTCCAATGCAGCAGATTTATAAGGGGTGTCCCAAAATAAGCGCGTGATTTACTATAAACAGTTTTAAGTTTTTATTTAAGCAAAAATATTTTGATATATACATAGCTTTAGGAAGTAGATTAAATATCGCAATTTTCCATAACTAGTTTACATAAGTGGAGCAGAATTTGGTTATCCATAGCTGACTGGATACCTGCATAGACTAATTGGTAGTGCACTAGTTTATCAGTCTGCGATTTGCTGGTTCAATTTCCGCCAAAATTGTTTTTTTTGGAAAAAGTTAATTTTTCGGATAATATTAAAATATTTCCGATATTACGAATAGATCAAATCCTCAAATCAGCTGCCCAACATGCAACAGTAACCCGACAATCAGCTAGATACAATCAAATTTACTTTGTAGATGTCGAGCGGCTCTTGGCTGAAAAAAGGAAAATTAGAAGAGAGTGGCAAGCACACAGATCTCCTCAACTCAAATCTAGACTTAAAGATTGCACGTGCATGTAGAAACCTTAAAAGGCCAGTCGTACGTAAGCCCCCCTTGAGAACTTTTTGTGGAGTCTGGGCAAGAAATGATACCGAAAAAGGTAATTTATTTGTTGATCATTTGAAAAAGGTTTTCACTCCAAATATTTGTACTGATATAGTTGAGTTGCCACCAGTAGAGACTAGTGCCGAAGTACACCTAAGATTTGAATTTAGCGATATTGAAAGGGCAATAGCGAATTTAAACACCAAAAAAGCCCCTGGGGTTGATAAAAGAAGTAACAAGATGTTACTTGAGTTGCCCCTTATAGGTCGCAGAATTATTCTGTTTGTTTTTAATGCCATCTTACGTCTCGAGTACTTTCCCACAGAGTGGAAAGTTTCTTTGATTACTATGATTCCTTAAGCAGGAAAAGACCACACAAAAGTAGAATCATACAGACCTATAAGCCTTTTATCAAAAGTGTCAAAGTTATTTGAGAGAATATTAATAACTAAGTTGAATCCAATTCTTAGCGCGAAAGGATGTATTCCGAACCATCAATTCGGCTTCAGAAAACAACATAGTACGATCCAACAAACACACAGATTAGTGAATGTAATTAAAACGATCTTTGAAGAAAAAAAATACTGTTCTGCGCTCTTTATCGACGTTTCTCAAGCATTCGATAAGGTTTGGCACGAAGGCCTAATATTTAAGCTAAAGCTAAACTTGCCAGAAAACTAGCATAAGCTCTTAAAAGATTATTTAACGAATCGCAAGTTTTTACTAAAAGAAGGTGACTTTTTAAGCTCGCCACAGCTCATTGAAGTCGGAGTTCCCCAAGGTAGTATTTTGGGACCAATTTTATATTTACTGTACACATCAGATATGTTAATTAGCACCCTAGTGCATACATCAACTTTTGCAGATGACACAGCTTTTTTAAGTATTCATGAAAGTGCCCAAGAAGCATCAAAACTTTTAGAAGACCACATACTCAATTTGGAAAAATGGCTAGAAAAATGGAGAATAAAAGGGAATGAGCAAAAATGTACTCCCATAACTTTCACACTGCGTAGGGACTCATGACCTCCTGTTCGCATAAATAACCAAATGATACCACAGCTTTCAGACGTTAAATATCTGGGTATACATCTTGAACGTCGCCTTACTTGGAAAAGCCACATTGATTTCAAGTTAACACAAATGAAACTAAAAGCAGTACAACTAAATTGGCTTATTGGCAGAAACTCTACCCTGAGCTTAGATTGTAAACTTCTACTGTACAAGTCGATCCTCAAACCAATTTGGTGTTATGGGATTCAGTTATGGGGCACTGCCTCAGCTAGCAATGTAGAAAAAATAAGATACTACGTATGATTACATCTGCTCCCTAGTATATAAAAAATTCGAACATCCACAAAGACCTAAACATGCCATCAGTTAAAGCAGAAATAGCGAAACATGCAGTCAGATATCTAAAGAGGCTTGAATCTCATCCAAACCCTTTGGCGCGTAACATGCTGAATGAACCTGGTTACATTCGACTAAAAAGAAGAGATACTGCTTTTCTTGGCCGTACATTAGACGGATGACCCGCAAATGATTGCAAAATCCGAGAAACAAACATTATTTTTGTCTAGCACTGGCTGGACTTAAAAAGTATATTTTTATTTTAGACTTAAGATATGAGTAATTATTGTTAGTTCAAAAATATTGAAGATACAATAAACAATTTATGAAAAAAAAATACGAATAGACTTGCTAAATATTATGGAGACTCTGCATTATAACTTTCAAAGTAAAAAATAATTTAATGAATTTCGATTGGCCACACCAGTAGAAGGACATATATGTTTTTGGTTGCGAGTTCGGCTCGCCGAAAATTGGCGTTAAAAAACATGAGATGATATTGCATAATTCCAGAACAGGTTGGCATGTCAGCTGAGCGGGTACATCTATACATATAAAAAATAGTAACTCATTTCGTCTGTCTCTCTTTCCGTTTGTGTTCGCATCACGTAAAAACTACTGGATGGATTTTAACAAAATTTTGTGAGGAGATACCTTAGTGTTTTGTTACCAATATAGGATATATATATATATATATATATATATATATATATATATATATATATATACATATACATATACATATATATATTTTTTTCTTTTTTTTATATATATCTTATTTCCTAGAGAAAGTGGAGTAATAGCAGTGACAGTACGCCGATTTTTTTTTACCGATTTAAAGGTACTGCATCTAAGGCATCTTTTATTTTTGAAATCTGTATATTTTAAACACGGTTGCTCCATAGCTGGCGCTGTTTTAAAATAATGGCAAAATGAATTCAAAGCGGGATATTTTAAACACGGTTGCGCAATAGATGGCGCTGCTTTACAAAAAATAACAAAATGTGAGCCAATTAATTGATTTGTATTTTTACTTTGTGGAATTACATTTGCGCATAACGTATGTGCATGGGCGAAGAAACTATTGCTTTTGAAATATGAGAATGCGAAGATTTGGCTCGAATGAAAATAATACCAATCAATTGAGTTGAACTCCTAGTTAAAGCATCTTATGAAAACTTGCGATGGATTAAAAGTATTGTGCTGATCGACTGATTTTAATTTTGTGAACGAACGAATTCGAGCGAATTCTATCGTGGGACAGGCAAATATTTTATTAAAAAATTTACAAAGTTGTCATACTCTTCTTATGCTTATGGCTTCAAATATTCCATCAAAAGAAATTCATTGTCTTGGAGATTCTACTTACCTATGGGGTTGTTCCCCAGGGGAAGTGTGAGCATGTTCCTGCCAGCAAATTCAACAAATGCTACTTGTTGCGTCGTTATGGGCAACGAGGGCATTAGAAAACGCCTTGTTTTCAACCAGTGCTAAGGCGAGCGTACCACCCAGTGGTTAGAACAACTTAAGCATTGACCTAATTCGGTATCACAATCAATACGAATTACTTACAAGTATCACAAGAGGTTGTGCAACAGTCTGTACATCGGTTGTGATTATCCGTAGAATCATATTTTTGCGCTTTATATATATATATATATATATATATATATATATATATATATATACAAATATATATATATATATATATATATATATATATATATTATTCCTATGGTTCCAGAGTCGAAAAAGGGGCCGCAATAAAGTTCCCCCAGTTTTATCTTTCGCTCTAACTGAACTACCTTCCGCTTTTATTTGTCTCCTCCATGTTTTAGCAGGTCTGCCCCTTCTCCTGTTACGTTGAGGATTCCAATATTTCGCTATTTTGTCGTTGTTTGGTATCCTTAGCATATGGCCAATCTACTTTCATTTATTCGCTGATGGAAATCTCCGCTCTTCTTGCCCATAATTCCATGTTTGAGATTAATTTCGGCTAAGAAATCCTATTATCTTTTGCTGAAAACCTGTAGAACCTGTAAATCGTTCGCCGTGGTGTCCCATGACTCATGACTCAGAACTGATCGCACATTTGAGGATAAAAGGCGGAGTTTGGATTTTAAGTAGATTTGGAGAGATTTCCACAATATTTGTAGTGCCCCGAAAGATTGGTTTGCCTTGTTGGTTTGATTCGATTAGATTTCGTGCTTTTGAATTTTGTATAAGTTCAAAATCAGGTTCCCTTAGCTGAAAACTATATAACGCCATATTTATTTAAGGCTCGAATTATAGGGTTGATCCTTATTGTTTTTGCTACTAATCCATTTTTTCATCTGATTTCAATTAAAATTAGGTAAATTTTGCCTTTATGTAGCTTTGCTAGGTTAGGTGTCCATCATGCTGCATCTAAGTTGTGGGGCGGGTATTACGAATAAATGAGTATACATATGTATGTGCTTTGCTAATGTTATTTAATAACAGGTCTGTTAATTAGACTTTATAGTGACACGGCGATATATCCGAAGAATATAAAAAGAACACAATGGGTCCTAAGATACTACCACGACCACTGAAAAAAGTTATCTACCAGCTTATGGAAATTTTTAAGTTAGGGTTGGATCTTGAGGTGTTGAAAACTCAATTCAATTTGTTTATTAATATTTGAGAAATATTGATGAAGCAGAACCCATGACAATATTTGTTCCCCTCAAACATATTATACATTTTTAAAAATTCAGAAAATGTTTTAAATACTTTGAAAAAAATTTTTTTTTTTCAAACAGTCGCTTTTGTTCCCTCCTTCTTTGCTTTGTTTGCCACATTAATGCTGCTATTATGGTATCCTGTTTAACATTTTTAATGATCAATTTGTACTGGATGATATTTCTATTAAGTATTAGAAGTGAAAACATATCGCAAGACATGATGTGGCACAATAACAAGAATGTAAAGACAAATGCCATGCGGCATAAATACATAGCGCATGCAAAAGTATAGAAGTTCTTTCTGAACATGCAGCATAAATGTGACATTATAATGATGATGATTGGCTGGCTGTTTGGCTGTTTGGTTGACTAGCTGACTGGTAAGGTTTCTTGTTAGATCTGGTGGCTTATTATCATATGAAAAATCATGTTTAAAATTGCATAAAGTAAATAGAAAATTATGAAAGTGTATGAACAAACGTGTTTGTATGAACTCGTCTAATGATGACATTCAAATCGTGGCCGTTGTCATGACAACGACGACCGTACAAATGCCACAAATGCTGGCTGGCTGGCTGGTGTGATGTTGCGGATGACGATAGTGATGGTGGCAGTATTAGTGTAGTTTCTAATAATTTGCTTAACATGCTGATCAATTGTTATTAATATTTTCATATTTTTACCTTGTTGTGACGGCTAGTAAGTTGCTTTAATATTTGTAGGGTGATTTTTTAGGTGGTTGGTTTTTTCATATTTTTATTTTTTTTTTTTTGTATCTTTAATGTATTTGAACAATATCTTAAATCAAGAAGAAGAAAAAAACAAAAATATACTTGTTAACTCCAGCCAGTGCTATACTAAAATTGTATATTTCACGATTGCTGTTATCATTTGCGGGCCATCGCGCTGATATTCCTTCTTAGTCGATTGTAACCACTATCAGTTAGGACGTTACGGGCTAGCGGGTGTACATGCGTTCCAAGCTTCTTGAAGTATTTCTGTATACATCTGGATATTTTTATCTTAACTTATGGATAGATTTTTGTAAATGTTCGAGTTCCTGATTCATCGCAGAACAACTGTGACCATTCATAGATTCTTATTTTGATGCCCTTGATTTTTTTCTAACATTAGAACACCACATTGGTTCAAAAGTTTTGAAACGCATCAAAAACTCCTTCGGACTGCAATACTGCTAAAAAAAACACGGTGAATATGATTTCCCTGCTCAGTTTGAGATGCCTAAAACTTTATCCAACTCACCCATCATTATTTCTGGATCGTCCCATATCTTTCAATAATATTTATCGACAATTTAAGGTATGGCGCCCACAATCAATTGAATGATGTACATCCCCTCTAGCATTTTCTTGGTTTCGGTTATAGTTTTTTATGCAAATTATAATGGCCACTTTTTTATTTTCATCACAATTTAGCTGTCAAATATAAATTAAAATACGCGCGTCTTGCTTAAGATTTTACATTATTCCACCAGGTAATAGTCGTTCCTATGAAGGTTTAAATACTCAGTGCAACACGAAAAAAATAAACCATATACGGACACCACTACGTGATAAAAGACCAAAAAAAAGACCCCTGTCTCCCAGTTTTGCCCAAAGTCCACCAGATTTTTTTTATGGGTCCTCAAAGATGTGGGGCCTCGATGTCATTTTTGCAAAAAAAAATGATCATTTACTCAAGCTCATATTTTGCAAACCGTTTGGAATTTTGATATACTCTCTGAGGAAAAGTTGTAGCTCTTGTCATAAAGAACAAAAATTGTTAACATATAAAATAAAAAAAAACTTCATCTTCAAGGTCAAAATCGCAAAAAACTATAAAAAAATTAAATTTTGTTACCTTTTTTCCCCTGTTTAGGTCCATAGGTAGCAAACCGTTCAAAATTCAAGGAAACAATCAACTACAAAAGTGAAAAACTTTTGCGGCTACCTAAGCGCTACGTAAACGGTGTTAAGAATCATTCGTAGAAAGTTCATATGTTCTAGAAAGTTGTTTATTGAGATCTTAGGTTCATTTTTGTAGTTGATTGTTTCCTTGAATTTTGAACGGTTTGCTACCTGTGGACAAGAGCTACAACTTTGCCTCAGAGAGTATATCAAAATTTCAAACGGTTTGCAAAATATGAGCTTGAGTAAATGATCATTTTTTTGCAAAAATGACATCGAAGCCCCACATCTTTGAGGGCCCATAAAAAAAACCTGGAGGACTTTGGGCAAAACTGGGAGAAAGGGGTCTTTTATTTTTGGTCTTCTATCACGTAGTGGTGTCCGTATTTGGTTATTTTGCCATGACTTAAAAAATTACACTGTGTGATATCAGTGGTGTTATCGTGGTGTTATCTATAGAATGTCCTCGTACTCGTACTTTTTACTTGAGATAAATTATGACAAATATCATTAATCACACTGAATATCTGCTTTGAAAATTCCAAATACAAATAAATCCACCTTTATATGTTCAAGCGATATCAGCATAAATACATATATTCAATGTGTTTATACCTGTATGTGTGTCTTGTCGTTGCCGTTGTCGCAAAAACCAAAAACGTGATATTTATTTTTAATGAGCTTAAATATTTGCATATTATTTGGGTTATGATGTGCATTATAATCTCTAACATTAATTCGAATCTATAGCAAAAAAAAAAAAAAAAATATATTTATAAAATATTTTACAGTTCTTTAGCTAATGATTTTGAAGCTTAAATTCAATTAAAAATGTACTGCAGTAATTAGTTTTTTTTTATTTTTTATTTTGAGGTTTAGTATATTTTGGCATTATTAAAAGTAATTTAATTTAATTGATTATAATCATGCTGGAAAAATATAAATAAATAAAGTGGATTTTGTTCGATGAACCATTACCATGAAATTCTATTTCTTTTTTAAAATTTATTACAAAAAGTTTTAAAAAAATAAATCCATTTCATTTTTTCTTTTAACTTTGTTTTTCAGCTCAATATCAATCACCGCGTATAATTGAACATCCAACGGATTTGGTGGTGAAGAAGAATGAACCTGCAACATTAAACTGTAAGGTTGAGGGTAAACCTGAACCGACCATTGAATGGTTTAAGGTAAGTTCTCTGTTTTAAACTTTTTCTGCAACAAATTGTTTTTAAGGAAGAAGGAATTAGGGGGGTGAGGAAATAATATTAAACACTTTAAGTTTTAAGTTTTTTCTCTTGTCAAAATAAAAGTTTCGAAACTTCTCCTTGAGATACAGGATGTGACAAAAAGCTAGATTACGTAAATATTTTATACTTAAATAAACATAAACGTTTTTAGGCATTTTTTAGTGTATTATTTCATAATCTTGACATGATATGGAAGTGCTTGAGTTTAGGTGACAGGGGGTTTAGCGAAATAAAACAGTCGTCAATACAAAATCTTAAAATAATTTTCTGAAGAAAGTTTATCTAAATATTGGAAATAAATAATATGTAAAACCAAAACCTTCAGATAACCTTTCCTATGAATACCTCAATTATTTAAAATTTATGATCCTGTATGATGATCATCATCATCATAAATTTTAAATACTTTTCTAGTATCGCAACTCATTATATAAAACTTCAAAGTCGGATTATACATACAGGGTGATGCAAATATTTTTAAATGATATGTTTTTTTTTTTTGATAATTTCCTTCCTTTTGCACCAGAAAATACAGTCTTAGAGGGGGTTGGACCTGCAATTCCTAGACTGATACAATAGCTACCAAGCAGTTTAGGGAGGCAATAATTGATTCTTCTTCGATTGGCTGGTATTGATAGCTTCATTAATTATTTTTTTATTCTGCTTTCTTATTTTATTATTGTTGGGAATAATCTGAAACCCCTTTCCTCTCCACCACATTCCTGTAAGTTTTTGTAGCTGCGCTCAGTAGTCAAGAAAGTTAGTGAGACCAATTTTAAACACTAATAATACAGGGTAGCGCAAAAATAACCTTCCGATGTTTATTGGCTGTAATTAAAAAAAAAAATGAAAAACTTTGATTCTTCTTGTGGATTATTTTTATTTGGTCTTTCAATTTTTTTACATCAAGTCGAGAATATGATGTCATGTAAATGGCTGCCGCCACAGTTGTTTGTCATTTGAGACCTTTTTATGGCATTTTCCATCACTTTGGCCAAAACTTCCGGCGATAGTCCTCACATTCTTGACGGATAGTGTCTTTAAGAGCTGCAAGAGTCTGAGGCTTGTTGACATAAACCCGCGACTTCAAAAAGCCCCACAGAAATAAGTCTGCAGCGGTCAAATCAGGCGATCTTGCTGGCCAGTGCAAATCGCCAAAACGGGAGATTAGGCGCCCGGGAAATGCATCCTTCAGCATATCGGTTGTGGCACGTGCAGTGTGTGCCGTTGCACCGTCCTGTTGGAACCACATGTTTTCCAATCCCAATTCATCAAGTTGCGGCAAAAAGAACTCGTTAATCATTTCTCTGTAGCGCTCACCATTCACAGTAACCGTTTGGCCCGCGACGTCTTCGAAGAAAAAAGGTCCGATGACTCCTCCAGCGAAAACAGCACACCATACAGTGACTTTGAGCGGGTGTAATGGCTCTTCGTGGGTTACACGCGGATTTACAGTGCCCCAGAACGCGTAGCCCCAGTGCGACGAAATTCACGTTGTGCCAAAGTCACCGACCGATTATTGGTCAAATAAATAGTCACCAATATTCCGCATTCTGGAGCAGTGTAGCGTAACATTGTTTATTAACGTGTATTTCGCAAGTGTTTACTACACAAATGTCAAAACAGAATTGACATTAGGGGCCAATCGCAAAATTTATAGCATTTTCTGATAGGAGGATTACTTTTGCGCCACCCAGTATAATAAGCTGGCACCTTTCTTGCCAGTTTTTGTTTTCATTTTGTTTTCTATTTTGTTCTTTGCTTTCAAAGTCGCCAACAAGATAATAACTTTACATAGAGGTTTTTAATTAACCTAAGCTCTTTTGAAAGTAACACACACATTAAATTTTAAGACTCTTGCTTTCAAATTTCAAATCCAGCAACTTATAGTCGTTACAACGACATTTGTTATTGGTAGAGCGTTAATAAATAAGTCTGGGGTTGCGGGTTCGATTCCTATCAAGTATTTACTATATATTTATTACCGTCATTCCAAGTTGGAGTACAAGGCCATAATTTTTAGTGGTTTCAGTAATCATTTGTATTTTAGGATGTACCGGTGATTAGCCGATAGCATTCAAGTCTGGTAACACGATTGCCGATTTGAGCCTCCATACATGCTTTATTTATCACAACAATGTGTGAGTTTGCATTTTTGATGGCTCCAATTGATCGCCATGTCATCACATTCATTGGGTAATTAGCAACTCGATATTTGCAGGAGCTCGAAAGTCCATCTGAAACTCTCCCTTTGTAACCGCTGACTGTCCGCGACTGCCATTAGCAGCTACCTCGAACATTTACAAGCCGTTCTACTATCCGCAACCTGTGACGCGTCCGGTAGCACTCGCTATGCTTTCCACAGGCAGATAAAAAACACGCAAGATCATATCAATAATCTGACTTATTTTATTATCAGCAATTGGGCGAATTGCTATCAAAGAGTCTGCGTGTTTTTTTTTCAGATAAGCGGAAAGCTTCGCAGGTAGTGTTGGCTTAAAAAAAAAACAAATCCTCCAAGTAGTATCCCGAAATTTACAGTTCCATGTAATCCATTCGGAAAAGTGGTTAAAAAATGGAGAATGAAAAATAAAGCTCTAAAAATTTTGCAGGTACAAAGTACCCAAATTTGCACTATATAGCGCCATCCTTGGCCAGTGGATGGTGCCCAGCATCAAAACTTAAGCTTAGATACTCCTCTGCTATCCGTTCCTCTCTTTGAGTCACATCACATAAAAAATCGAGAAAAGTTGTGTAAGACGATGGTGGTTATATCCGAATAAGAAGGGGATATTATTTTCCCTGGCCAAACATCAGACATGAGTGCCTCGATAGAGCGACTAATAGTGCACTTAGTAATTTCAAAAATATTTCGATTCTGCCCCACTGTGTTCCAAATGCATGATAATAAATGATTTTTATGTTGTGTCACCAGTTTTTCTCCTCACTGCTTATTTTATTTATATGCTCCTGATATGGATTATTTATTGAATTTCTTTCTGTAAGGGGATAGATAGTCTCACTGTTGTAGTACTCTAGATTTAGGATAACTGATATTTGCACTGTATGAGATATGTATGTATATCAATCTCTCCAATCTCATATCTCTATGCTTTTGCTTGAAAACATACATACTTTATTTGTAGAGTAGTCTACATTAAATGTAGAGAGTCTTCTTATTGCAGTTGTGCAAATTTAGGATAATTTCTTAAATTTCACAAAAAAAGAAATAAAATATAAAAAAAAATTATTTATATTTCACTGTTCCTTTCTGTCTTGCTTTCAGGATGGCGAACCGGTAAATACAAATGATAAAAAGTCACATCGTGTTTTATTCAAAGATGGTGCCCTATTCTTCTATCGCACCATGCAAAGCAAAAAGGAGCAAGACAGCGGTGTCTATTGGTGTGTGGCCAAAAATCATGTCGGCAAAGCAGTAAGCAGACATGCCACATTGCAAATTGCGGGTAAGTTAAAGACATTCTAAACTATTAAATAATTAAAAAACAAACTTAAAATAAACACTACAACCAGAATATAAAACAAAAACTATCTTTGGTGTTTAGCACATTAACAAGTGTTGGTGAAAAATTAACACTTTAGTATTTCGGAGAGAGGAAAAAAACCACAAAAATAAACTCTTGCAACTTGGCTGTGTCAAAAAAAGTCTAGGCAATTTTCATTTCGCATTTCCATTTAATAGTTTTTTTTTTCTTTTTGTGTTTGTGAGAATGTGACCATAAATCTTTTATTAAGACTGTAAACATCAATAGGCAATTTTTATTTGTCTGTAGCAGCATGTCATTGCCACTTGCATTTCATTTAGGGAATAAAATAAAATTTTAAATGCATCATTTAGTTTTATTTTCTTATTGTCATAAATTTTTGTTGACTTCAGGCTCGAGAAATTTGATTGTTTAAATTCTATTTTACAAGGACTGGGAGTTCGGGTTTTCCCAACATGAACATCATTTTCCATGTTTTTTTTTGTTGGTCACAGTAAAATAATATTTTTATATTCGTGTCATTTATAACAATTTTTAAATAAACCAGAATTCAGAAAGTACAGTGGGTCATTTTTATATTTGGATAATAAAAAATATAAAGTACTGTAGGAGCTATAAAACTTAAATAGTTATTTCTCTTTAAGGAGACTGCTTTTGGAGTCAGATACCTTTCCGGAGATGCTTGTGCCACAATGAAAAAACGAAGGCCGGATTTTAGAAAAAAGTTTTATAACAAAATAATTCCAAAAAAATCAATCAAAAACGCTAAACTACGCTGAAATATATTTAAAACTAGCTTTGCCCACACACGTTGTGTGTGTCATGATAATATTTCGTTCGATTGTTTTGAAAGTAATCCGCACCAAATTTTAAGAATCTTACGTCTTTTATTTATATAAAGGTACCCATCTCTGGATAAAATTATAAAATTCATATAAGATTCTAAAATTCTAAAAATTATTGTAAGGTTCTGTAAAAACAGGTAGGCTATTTAAAAAATAAAGGATGCCATAAAGTTTGCAGTACCTTTAAATCGGTAAAAAAATCGGCGTATTTTCACTGCTTTTTTCCACTTTCTCTTCGAAATAAAGTATTTTTGCGGAAAAAAAGGATTGGAATGAGGCTACTAAGGTAGCTTCTCGCTTTGTTAAAATCCATCCAGTAGTTTTTACGTGATGCGAACACGAAGAGAAAGACAGACAGACAGACAGGCAGACAGGCAGACAGACAGACAGACAGACAGACAGACAGACAAACAGACAGACAGGAAATGAGTTACTGTTTGATTATATGTATAGATTGCATGGAAAAACAATGATATACCTCCACGGTTGGAAGAACAAATACATTTTTACCTTGTTTTTTGATATCAATGAATATATAATTTTCGGTCACTTTTGAATTTTTTGTTTGGAAAATCACCACAGCTGGAAAGGGTATATAAAAGTTTGTCATTCCGTGTGTAATTTCTACAATATTCATTTCTGACCCCATAATGTATATATATTCTGGATCCTTAGAGAAGTTGATTAAGCGATATCCGTCTGTCCGTCTATCCGTCTGTCCGTGTTCGGGTTGAATTGTCATTTGCCAAGGCACCAGAAGAGATAGAAAAAATTTAAGCATACCAATCTCTCAGGCATAGTTTCGGATCATTACTTTGGAGGCTGCAGGCCAAAAACCACGCCCACCTATATTTTTTTCACATTTTTTTAAATTTTTTTCGCCTTAACGATTCTCTTTTGCTTTTATTTGTCAAGTAAATATTAGACCGCGACAGGTAGATCGCAAGGAGTGCATACAGATCTCGGGGGTCAATAGCCCCCTGCGAGGGGCGACTTTTGTTTGTTTTTAGGTTGGTAGGGGTTTTCTGCTTTGATTTGTATTAAAGACCTTTATAGAAAGCAATACACATATAGGTAGTCAATTGACCCACAGGGTACCACTGGTAAAAAATTAAATAAAATTTAAAAAAAAATTTTTTTAAGTAAAAAAAAAAATTAAAATTAAAAACTATAGAAACCGTTTTCAAATCGATATTTCCACAGAAAAATTTTCGAAAAAAAATTTTAACAAATTTTCAAAAAAATATTTTTACAAACAATTTTCGAAAAATTAAAAACAAAATTTCAATATTTCTGTGATAATGAAAATTATGACTGTAACATAATATATTTTAATAGTAATAATATGTATATGTATGTATGTATATAGAGTAATATGATTTTTTAAATGCGTTTGATTTTTAAATAGATGAGAACTCTGTTCTAAAACTTAGATGTATTTAACACATAGTCAAAATCAAGATACCGACTACAAACTGTCAAAAATAAAATACACACGTTTAAAGGTAAACGATTATTTTAAGGCAAGTATAGATAGATACATGGATACACGACCAACGTTTTGGCTGTCGTAAACTTAGGCTAATTTTTATTTTATTCAACAAAAGAAAACGTCAGAAAATTGCAAATTACAAATTCATATATATACAACCTACAAGTTTTGAAGGAAATATTTATAATTTTTTAAAAAAGTTATTTAATTTATAAAAGCAAAATAAGTATATCCACAACAATGTCAGAGTTTACGATGTAGCTGTCGTTTTCAATATTTATAAGACGCACGGCGACATTTGTAGCCAACGGAATTTGTTTTCATTTTGCTGCGTCGCCGCTGTCTTCTATACATGTACATAACCGTATAAGTAAAATCATCGTGATGAAGAGTATAGAAGAATCGGCACGGCCGAATATAGCAATTTTACTTGTTTTATTTGACAGAGGATAAACCTAAAAGGTGTTCACCCTTTTATTACTATATCTTCACCACATATCTACCGATTTTACTGATTTTCAATAGAAACATTTTCTATACTATATCTGATACATCTGATACATACTAAGAATTTTCAGAAGTTAACTAGGACCCTCAGAAAATCCATTTCAACACGAACCTGGACATACAGATGGACACACTTAATCGATTTCCCTATAATAAAGCTTGCATAATAAATATATGTATATATTTAGTAGGGAAGAAAAAGTACACTGTCGAAATTTGATAGCAAACTTATATATAACCTCTCCAAAGTTATTAAAATGAAAGGATAAGTAGAGGCAGTGCTTTGTTGCTATATCCCAGTCAGACTGTTGTTTTTCAGTGTCATAATTGTTAAAATTTCTTCTAAAATATCGTGTTACTTTAAAATCAATTTTAAGCCAGCACACATACATAGGGACCTTCTTAATTCGATTACCCTATCAATAAGAATCCAGTATGTAAATGAAAAGATCAGTCTTAGTTCAGAACTCGCATGCCAAAACATCAGCCATCTGCTCCTCATAACCTAAGTGCTACGCACGCTCATCTTCATTGTTTTAAAGCATGTTCAAATGAAATATTTTTTATATGTGCAACACAATCCTGCAACAAAATTATGAAATATAAATTTTTTTTATTCAGGTAGTCGTAAAATAGAAAGTAACAGTTTTGACAGGAGCAATTTTTTTTTTAATTAACACTGTGCACAATATATCGAAACTTATTTATTAAATACTAAAAAGTAAAAGATAATTTTAAAGTATGAGTGAAGAAAGATTCATTAAGAAAGTGATGAAGATGAAGGGCTGGCAGTAAATTTATGATTGTTGTATTTACTACTTCCTTAAAAGCTAGTATTGGGTGAGGGATAAAGTTTCGTCGCAAACAAAAAAAAAAACTTAACAAAATTCCTATTTTATTTATTATCATGTTTTAAATTTTGTAATTTATTGAGATTCGATGCATGTCAAATTTTTGTAAACTACACATACAAATTCTCGAATTTTATTATCAAAATGTAGGATCTGTGATAATATTTTTCATCATTTTAAAAATTGACTTGTTTAGAATCCACTTTAGCCAATTATAACAGGGAAGATATCAGTATAGGCTGCGGCACATAGAATTCGTCATACTTTATACCATGATATAATAATAGAAGGTAATTCCATTCTCTCTTTTAGTCGCCATATTAACGTTCTGATGTTTGCGGGAATTATTTCAATTTGTGCTACCACATCACATACTTTGTGAAATCCCATTTTGCGTTTTTTTTTCCTTTATTTGAAATTTTAAAAATTAATAAAAGAAACAAGCCTAAGTATATGTGTATAAATAAACAAATTGTTTTCCATATGGTAGTAATAAACTTTTGCAAAAATTCGCAAATAAGATTTTATAATTTCCCTATATCTGACAAAAGTGTCTAAGTTTCCATTTTCTTATTATTATTCATTAAAGAAAATATATTTTTTTAAATAGATGGGAAGCTAATTTGTCAGGATGATCAAAAAAAAAATTGACAATTTCAATATCATAGGACCTGAAAATAAAAACGTTTGGTTAATTTTATTATGAATGCAAAATAACTCTATACAAAATTGCTTAAAAGCAAAAATAAAAAATAACCAAAGAAATCCGCATGCAGAATTGTGTAATATTTTATATAAAAAGTTACCCCATAATATTGAGTGCTTTTCGTATTTTTTTTAAATTTTTCAAATGGACAATTATCCAAAACGTTTTAATTAAATATGGTTATACCATATTTAAGCGGTTTAATATTCAGCCTTATTCTACTTGGCTACGGCGACATCGTCGTCACTTTTAACCTTTATATTGATGTCAACTTCAATTTGATTATAATTTTATATTTCCTAATCCTCTTATGACGACGTCGACTGCTTATCGATAACACTGTTCTGTAGAGAAATATTCTTTTAAAAAAAATTTAATAAAATTTAAAAATTTTTGTTTTTTGGCATGATTTCAAATGCTTAATAAGAATCTCATTTAAGTTTTTTTCTATTACGTCGAGATTTTTCATTTCTTCAACTAATTTTCAAATGTAATAGGAGTGATTATCAAGAAATTCATCAATAAGAGTGTATATACAACGGTTTAAGTCATAAAAGCTATCTAAGTACATAGTTACGTTTTCTACCTAAAGCTACAGAATTGTTAACATTAAAGATTTATTAGAATTAAAACAATATAATATAAACAATATATTTTTTTGTCAAATTTCAATTTTTTCAATTTTTACGGTAATTATTCATTTGGCGATTTTTAATTTTTGTTTTGTGGCGATTTTTCATAAGGTCAATTATCATGCAGCTTAATGAAGATTGTAATATAATTTTTTTCTCAATATAAAAGTGTACCTATAAAAGATTAAGGAAATCATAATCTACAACAAGATTTATTCCTCATAACTTTCATTATTAAACCAAAGTACGTTTTTATTTTATGTTATTTATGTAAATTACACACTTTTTAAAATAATTTCCAAAATATTTTTTTTTTGTCTCTACTTGTGGCAACACTTTTTTTTGCTGTTTACATAAAAACATACTTCAATAATTCCGGCAAATTTCAAACATTTTTGAAATGGAACTACCTTGTATTATTATATTATGCTTTATACTTTAATGCGCTCAACTGAAATCAAAGTAACAATGGAAGAGGTTGACACAATGAGTACTTCGTTGACGGATATTCAATCAGAAAAGAAAACACTTGAAAAGCTCTTTTTACCACTTTACATTATTTATTTTATTTTATTTTATTTTATTTTATTTCTTTTTTTTTTTTTTTGCTGCCAGAAACAAAGAGAAACCACTTGATAGCTCTCAACTGCTCTCAACCAGAGATGCCACTTTGGTCCGATGCAAATTTGGTAGTTTTCTTTTTTTTTTTGATGCACGATTTGGTAGTTTGGTAGAAAAAATTGTTCGATATTTTTAATTATTTTTATGATTATATTCCAAAAAAAGTGCTTAAAAAGTTCTATACAAAATACTAAAACAATTGAAAAAATATATAAGAATAAGTTTACCTACTCTAAAATGAATGAAAGAAAACGCCGTAAATGCTATTAATAAAGCGATGCAAACAAAATAAAGGACACAATTAATTTATGATAAATAAATTTTGATAGTTTTTTTTTTAAATTAATCTACCAAAACCTAGCAAGGTTTTGGTAGATTTCAGGGATGACTTTGGTTTGCTAATATTTTTCTTTGTGGCAACGTTGCTCTCAACGCAATATTATAATTTTCCTTAATTGTTAAATATTTTTCTTTTGTCTATAATTATAATTATAATTATAATTATAATTATAATTATAATTATAATTATAATTATAATTATAATTATAATTATAATTATAATTATAATTATAATTATAATTATAATTATAATTATAATTATAATTATAATTATAATTATAATTATAATTATAATTATAATTATAATTATAATTATATTATAATTATAATTACATTATAATTATAATTACATTATAATTATAATTATAAATATAAATTATAATTATAATGTACTTATAATTATAATGTAATTATAATTATAATGTAATTATAATTATAATATAATTATAATTATAATTGTAATTAAAATGTAATTGTATCTCCTTATGTCTGCTGAATATTCACACACAATATGTACTAGCATCTCAGCTCTTTCTATGCACCGATTTCCATCCGATTTGCATCTTTGCCAGATTATATCTGAAGTTTCCATTACCTATGACTATGCAGTTAAGGAGTTTAATACCAAGATTATGTCCAATCACCTTTCTCAACTTCCTGCCAATTTGTAGTGAAAAATATTAGAGTCTTTGGTCGGAATGACACCCACAACCTCGGACTGATAGACTATTACTAACGCCAAGCGTATCATTCAAAATGGCGGTATAGATGTAAACTTTTTTTAGCTCTCTGCATCTTCAATGACAATATGGCTCGCGCCAACAGGCTTAGTCGTTTCAAATATATCAGTTATGACGCAATTATGGTCAACATTTAACATAAAATAGTAAATTCAAAATATTTATTTATAAGTCCAAATACAATTTTTTGGATTAAAAATTTTCGTGAATTTTTTATTAAACATCAATTTTTAATTAAATCACATTTTTTATAATTAAAAAAAAACCCTCTACTTATAATCGGAACATTTAAATCCTATAGCTCACTTTCACCAACTAAAGTTGTTCTACATAAAATGGAAATTACTTTTTCTCCTCCCTTACAGTAGTGTCATCGATTTTAGTATTTAGTTAACATTAATGATCATTATCTGAAAATATTGTTTAAGCAAATGATGATAACAATTATGTTGCATATGAATGTGTTGCAAGTGTTAGTTTGTGTCTATGATACCCTTAGTTTATTGTGCACGTTATTTTGCCCGTCTGTCTGCCACCATCCATCTATTCCACGCTGGTATAAGAGTTTTTAGACTAGATTAAAGTGCATTTTTATTTATTTTCCATGTAGAATCTCACTATTCTGATGTTGGAGTGTTGCTTTTTAATATTTTGATTTTTATTCTATTTTTATTTTTATTTTTTTCTCTTGTTTCTGTCGTGTTAGAGTATATTTACAATTTATATTTGTAAAGCGTGAACATCTTCTGGGGTTATTGGTGTTATTATGATTTCATTCTTTGTTTTTTTATTTTCTTCTTTATCTACTGGTTGATAACACTGCGGGCGGTCGTTTTGTTGATAATATTTTACGAGTGTTTGTTGTTTAAATTTATTCGAATTTAGTTTTTGTATATATTTTGTAAAAATATAAGGAATTTTTATTGAAATCTTACTTGAGCAAAATAAAACTTTGGAAGTATTTTAGTGGTATAAATTAAGATTTTTTAGGTGGAACTTTTCTTCAGGGGCGTGATTGAGAAAAACCAATTTATTATTTCCTGTTATTTTAAGCAATTTTTATTAACATTTCCAATAATACGGCCCTTATGATATCTCTATTGGAAGAAAGTGCATAACGCTGGAAAATACAAATTTTGTTTTTTAATATTTACTACTTCCAGGTTTGAATTCGGTATTTAAAATTCGTATTACTCGCAGAAAGTCTGATAATATCAGCGAAAAACCTGTAATATAAATTAAATGAATAAAAAAAGAAAAGATCAAAAAATCGAAACTCTGCAAAAATTCTAAAAAAAGCAAAAATTTCACCACAAAATTAAAAATTAAAAAACAACAATCAAAAATTTACCAAAAATTTTAATTCTTTAAAAAATTAAGAAAATATCGTTAATTAAAAATATAAAAGAAATGTATGGAATATAAAATAATTCTTGCAAAAAAAAAACCGACTTCAAAACAGGTAGAAGGGCACCAATACTAAAATAAAAATGTAAGAAGTAAACTGTAAGAATTAGATTTAAACAAAATAAAAGATGCGCCAAAATTAGAGGAAAAAATATAAAGACTATTTGAATATAAAGCCTCTCCCTATTACTGTTCAAAAGTTGAGCTATTTTCACCAGCATCTGTCTTTTATGGGGTCTCCATTCAAGTCTCTGTCTATAACGGTTTTAAAGATAGGGTCACATAGATCAAATAACATCACCTATTCGAAAACCCTTTAATTTACAATTTTAAATTAAAGACCTGTTGTTATAGAGGACTTGGCCACAAAGATTCTTTGTAAATTTCAACTGTCTGTCTATTACGGTTCAAAAGTTTGGCCATATATATCAAATTACATGAACTATTATGTAGGACACCCTTTACATTATAATTCCAAATATTTATACTTGTTATCATACCAGAGAAAGTAGTGGATATTCTGCCTAATTTTCAAGTGTTTGTGTTTAACGGTTTAAAAGATAGGGCCATATAGACCAAATTACATAATTTATGGGGACACCCTTTACTTTCTAAATTCAAATTGTATACTTGCTATAGTGGACTCGCAATACAGGTTCCTTGTAAATTTCAGCTGTCTGTCTATAACAGTTCAAAAGTTTGGCCACATACAAAGAATTATATAAACTATAGGGACACCCTTCTATTTCCAAATTCAAATTTTATACTTTTTGTTATAGCTGACATGCAATACAGATTCTTTGTAAATTTCAGCGTTCTGTGTACAACTGTTCAAAAGTATGGCCATATACATCAAATTCAATGAACTATTGGAGCACCCTTTAAAATTTTGAATATTTATAAATTTAATTATAACGGTCATAGTAATCGACATTCTGTCCAATTTTCAATTTCCAACGGTTCAAAAGGTAGGCCAAATAAATCAAATTACGTCACCTATGGGGACACCCTTTAAATTTTAAATTTATTTTTTTATTCAGCAATTGGGAGCTATAGCGATACGCAATTTTTTAAAATTTTAATTTGGTGCCCTTTATGGTTCTTAATACACGTAAAAAACATGTATGGGGACACCCTTTAATTTTTAATATAATGAACTGTTTTTAAAATGGGACCAACCTGAAAGCATAGCCTTTAAAATAAAGAAAAAAGTGTTAAAATCGGTTCAGAAATGGCTGAGTTTTGCGGTTACATACATAAAAAAAAGCACCATTCAGACGAATTGATAACCTCCTTCTTTTTTGAAGTCGGTTAAAAACAAAAAATTTCAGTTTAACCTAAATTATAATATATTTATAATATTTAATATTAAAAAAAAGTACAAAATTTCCCAAAAAAAACGTTGAATTTTTTATTCGGAGAAACACCCGAGTGTAAAATATTTACTTTTATTATTTTATAGGGCGCGTCACTGACTTCATGAGTCCCTTTTCGACCCCCTTCGTTCCTCACTGATTCCTGGTATCCGATTACAAATTTACGAACACATTACTTTCATTGAGTCTCGTGCTGGCACAATCCTCTTACTCTCTACTGTAGGAATTCCAGATTGGCATCTGATACATGTCGACATTCTTCCTCTTTACAGAGTCTATGAAAATTGCTAACATTTGCTTAAGGCTAAGGTTTCCACAGCATCTTTATTTAATATACGTCTGCCCATGGTTGAGAGCCTTTTTTATGTTAGCCTTTTTCCTATCGTCAAATAATATTTGAGAGTCCGTGACCTGTCGCTAACGCAGTTAACCGTTTGTATGCACCCATATTATATCCAACCTCCTTCTTGGTCCTCCTGCCAACGTGTGGTGTAAAATTACAGTCATTGGTGGGCATCGAACCCATAACCCCGGACGAGCACACTAGCTACTGGCCGAGGCACTCATCAATATTTACCTTTACATTAATAGAATTCTAAATAAGGTGCTTGCATCCCAATGTTACCTACACTTATTTTCGTATAGTCGCAGGGGGAAAATCCCACTCATATACTGCCATAGTGACTAAACACGTGTGCAACTGTGCATTGTTTTGGCGGAAAGAGATAGAAGGGATAGTTTACTTGAAAATCCAAACGGAAAATAATTGATTTTTCGATTGGAATATACTTTAAAATTTTATTCTTTATGTAATACTAGCTGTGCCCACACACTTTGTGTGCGTCCTGAATATATTTTGTTCAATTTAGCTTTGAAAGTAGTCCACACCAATTTTAAGACCGTCCCTGGATAAAATTCTAAAATTTATATAAAATTCTGAAAATTTTTGTAGAGCTCTGTAAAAGGTGTTTAAAATATTAAATTAACTATGTAATTCCTCAAAGTATAAAAAACAAATCAAATACAAATTTTATTCAATTGGTTAACTATTTTTAATTTTTTTCAATATTTTATAATAGTGCCATCTGTTGAGCATCTGTATTTCAAATGTACCGTTTAAAAAAAAAAAGATGCAAAGTATGCAGTACCTTTAAATCGGTAAAAATTCAGCGTACTTTCACTGCTTTTTCTCCACTTTGT
This sequence comes from Phasia obesa, assembly GCA_949628195.1. Taxonomy (NCBI): domain Eukaryota; kingdom Metazoa; phylum Arthropoda; class Insecta; order Diptera; family Tachinidae; genus Phasia; species Phasia obesa. The sequence continues at coordinate 117,292,253 of OX451219.1, read as the reverse complement.
CTTGTAAATAAGATATTTTTGGCGGAAAATAAGTATCCTATATTGGAATCAGGATACTAAGGTACCTCCTTACAAAATGTTAGTAAAATCCATCTAGTAGACAGGCATACAGCTATAAAACGATGAAAAACTCGCTAAATACTCGGTTTAAGTGGTCATACCGTTGCGCTTTGAGTCGAGGGGCAGCAATAGCGGCACTCGGCGGATATCGTTTTCATATCCAAGTTTTATGCAAAATGTTATGTATCCAATTGATTTAGAGTCTATAGCTTAAGCCACCTTACGATCTTGCAATATTATTTCCCCCGGGGGTTCCAATTATCACTGCAGTAGGTTGCAAATGCTTTGACGCGGTTCACTCGGGGAAAATAGGGGAACCAGACGCTAGGGTTCCGAAAACCTAAATCTGGAAGAAAAGGTCTGTTGTTTTAATGCACGGGTTCTCTTCGAGTCCCGACCAGTGCCCAAAGGACTGGTAACACGGGAATCGGTAGCCCCACAGAGAGCCTATACTCTCTGTGACCGGTTGTTGGTGAAGTCCCCTTCGGTGGTACACGTGGTGGTTGTGGTTTAATATTGATTTATGTAGGTGTGGTGCACGGTTGATCAAGTGTGCTGTTGCACTCTCGACGGAGAGACGGAGTTTGGATAGTCTCCAAACCCCTAAGCAAGAGGCTATAATATAGAATCTGAGCTTGCCTTTAGGCTTGCCATATTATATAAATTGCTACTCATTGCGGCTGTATCACACATAAATTGCGATACTGGCGGCAACGTCATATCGTGGAAGTATTGCTGTACTACACAATAGGGGCGCTAGTCTACGCTTACATTTCACTCGATGGTAAGACCACCGTGGGATTAGACCAACCGGCAGATGCCCACGTTAATCTTGTTCCACATCTTTCAATATCATTTAAATGATTTAATCGACTATAACTGACCTAACAAAATCCTTTTTGCTACTCGGATTCATTTGTGCTGGTGGGACCAAAGCATACCACCTTTTAATCATTGAAACCGGTTTGTGCATTGAATCGGTTTGTGATCGAACTTTTATTTTTTTAATATAAAATAATGTTGAATCTGCTAACGAAATTTTTTTTCCATTTTCATTTAAATTTAACGAAGTTGTAACTAACAGATTCAGCTTGTTTTAAATTTGACAGTAGTCATTGGCGTAGAAAATCCATTCTGAGGGGTGCATTGCCCCCTTCAGACTTGGTGTCCGCCCCCCAGAATTTTTAAAAATCGTACTATGTATTTATTATCAGAATATTATTTTCCAATTAAAATTTCCCTAGAAAATATGTCGCCCAACGCAAATGACAGTAGTCCAGTAAGAGAAAACAGTAAAGGGGACCACTGTTGCATTGAAAGCTATTTATTGAGTGATAAATACAAAAATGCACGCAATTGTTAAAACACCCTCGTATTTCATTCTATAGTTATGCAACTGCTTTATGTATTACTAAAGCCAGTATTTTAGTTTTTTTGCTTCATTTGTTTTAATTAAAAATTTATTATTTTTTTATTTTAATTATTTGTTGTTACTCTTACTTTATTTTAATTATTTGATGTTACTTTTCCTGTAAAAATTTCAATTGTTTAACTATAACTTTGGAAGAGATAAAGGGCTCTGACAGACGGGCAGACATTCCAGCGACATTATTTATTTGTTTAGATTTGATATTGATAGGGCTTTTTTTACCGTTTAGATCTGGAAGTCTAAAAAGGGGGAAATAACAAAAACAAAAAAAAATGACAAGAAATTGTATATCTTTTTTTTGCTATGTTTCTTTTGAAACTCCTTACCATTTTATAGGAAAAATGGGATTTTAAATATTTTGTACATACATATCGCACGCTAAATCATAAACAGTCACAACTCAAAATTTATAAATGTTCAGGAAAGTTAAAAATTTTTTTGTTTTAAAGATGGTTGTAATTTTATAACCAAATTGCGTTCTGACAGTGATGCAACTATATACATTTTCGTCGTTAAAAATTTTATCTGTGTGCTCGTTTGTGAAAAATATTTTTTTTGTTAAATTGTTAAAAATTTTATGTTGTTACTAAATATGATTTAGTGTGCGATATGTATTGTAACAACCAAACTTTTTAATATCTATTATAAAACCATCAAATCTAAGAATAAAAAATACTTTGGTTTGTCTTATGAAACTCACTTGAATTTTATTTTTTTTTTTTTGTTATTTATACAAAATATTCTTAAGTCTGGTTAACTGTTGCCATAATTTTTGGCCATAAGTTTAAGACAAACGAACCAAATACAATAAAAGCATTATAAACTTCCTGAGAAGTCTAGAAGCCATTGTTTAAAGTAGAACAATTGAATTGTATTTTAAATTTATGGCAAAACAAAGTGTCAATATAAATTATAAGACTGTTTAAAGTTACAAAAATGTAAAAACGGGAATAAAAAAAAATTTCAAGAAAATAAAACAAAAAATAAAGTATTATTGAAAATATATTTTAAATAATAGAAAACTGCTTTTTAGACTTGAAAACTTTTTATGTGATTTTGTAGAAGCTAAAGTAGAATGAAAATCGTATCTAAGCGAAAACAGCAAATATCGGTTGGGTTTTTGTTTTAATTTAGACTAGCTGTGCCCGCCACGTCGTGGGCGTCCTGAAAATATTTTGCTCGATTTTGCTTTGAAAGTAGTCCAAACCAATTATAAGACTCTTACTTTTATAGTACTTCAGTTATGGTTTATGTATTTACTTTATATGATGGTACCCAACCCTGGATAACATTCTAAAATTGAAAAAAAAAAATCTAAAAATTATTGTGTACTTCCGTAAAAAGTGTTTAAAATATTTTAATAACGTATTATTCCACAAATTAAAAATACAAATCAAATACAAATTTTATTTAATTGTCGCCTAATGTCACGCAATAGTAATTAAAATATCCCTGTTTTAAACAGAAAATCTCAGTGTCTTTAAACCGCAAATTGCGTTCTTTCACTGCTTTTTCTACACTTTCTCTAGAAAATGAGATATTTTTGCGAAAAAAGTATCCTATATTGGAATCAGGATGCTAAGGTACCTCCTCACAAAATTTTGTTAAAATTTATTCAGTAGTTTTTACGTGATGCGAACACAAATGAAAAGCAGACAGACAGACGGAAATGCGTTACTATTTTATTATATGTATAGATTATTAATATGAAGTGGAATTACCTCTTAAGGGAATACTTTTGCCTGTCCAGGATTTTTTAGGTTTTTTAATATTATTTATATAAATATTAAAGATATTTAAAGCAAATTTTACGTATTTCACAATCATAGTGTTTTTTGTAAGTGAAATAAAAATAAAGGTTAAAAATTTTTTATATTTTCTTTTACACCTAGACCTGGTCAGTTTCTGCCATTTTAATATTAAAGCAATTTAAGTCGTCACAAGAGTTCTCACATATTTTGCTACCGAGTAAACTGACGATTATACCTACTTAAGGGAAGGAGCCAAGATCTTTGTGTGAAAATTTTTAAATAAGCAATCAAATACTACATTTTTTACGTGGAACAAAAAACTTTATGATGGGTGGCCGGCAGATACGGCTGCCAAAGGTGGAAAAGTAAAACAATAGTGTAACCTCCCCTAACTTATGTAGAAAATTCTAGCTATCGAAATGAAATGCGGACAACAAATCGCCTCCCAGAGTTTTTGGTAATTTTTAGACCTGGTCGTTAATTGTTTTTGTCTGTAAGAACAATTTTAACACAGGCTGAGACTCATCAAAGCTGTAATGAAATCTGACGATGGTAGAGTTGAACTTATTTTCTTTGATTGTGTTCTTAGCACCAGAGCCCATGTGCAAAATCCAGCCAAGAGCTTGTAAGCGCACCTCACAAAAAATTTTTACAAGAAAATATAGTAATCATCTTGTTTTTCTAGGTTGGACTTTCTAATCATAAACTTACCCCAGCAAAATTGTTTTTGCCCTTTTAAAAAAATCTTTTTAAAAAGAAAAAATTATTTAATTTATATCAAATTCGGTTTAAATTTATAAAATTTGTTTAAATATCTTCGAACACCCCAGGTTCGATGCCTGGCAGAGGACAAACAATTTTTGCCATGGTTTTTTCGAGTTTTAAAAATTAAGTGACTTCAACCATCAAACAATCCACCCCCTGGAAAAATAGAGGATAACACCATGGCTATCCCGTGAAAAAAAGAAAAATGTAAAAATCAAAGATTAGAAAGATTTCCCAGCATTACACCACATACACGGAGGGCGTTGTTTCTAGGCAACGATAGATGGCATTCCATTCCCATTATCTTAGGACAGACTAATCACATACCTAGCTGGAAAAATAACTGATTAACGAAACACACACAAGGCAAAATAATAACAGACTTAATCTTACGGCAATACTTTTAGCACCCAAAAAAGGAAGACACGAAAACAGCTGCAGCAAATCATGTTACATGGAAATGCTTTGTGGAAGTCATACACTCCCAAGAGAGGTGATGGAAAAAATAACTTTAAATATAAGATAAATCCACTGATATAATGAAAAATCTTCATTTTATAAAATGATTTTAAAAAGTAGAATATGTAATACGCTTGTCAAATTTCTATACGTATTTGCTCTTCTTTTTGACATATGCTTCTCTTCCTTTAATACTGTACCCTTAGCCTCATTATCAAATGAACCAAACGCCAGTCAAATGCTTTAAATAGGCGTTTATTGGTTCTTTTGCCCTGAAAAAAATTCTCTGTATTTAATAGGTTCTGACCATGTATTGTTCGAATTATCCTTTTATTTTGATGGTTTATATAAGTGTACCTCTCTGGTACCACTCTGAGTACTCAGGATGTTGAAAAGTAGATTTTTTTTAATTTCTATTATTATAAAGTTCTACAATTAGAGTCTTAAATTTCTCTTTTACAAAACTAAGGTTCTGACAAGTCATTTAAATCGGTAAAATCAATAAAACAAAAACATAAAAAATTAATTAAATTTTCTAAAATTCGTCTAATCGATGGGAAATTGCTCACGAAAATTATAGCGGTTATAGAATCACAATGATATTGGGTTGTTTAATTATTTATACAGTTCGCCGAGTATTACTAAATAATCCTCTTGAAAATTAATAAACTACTTATGCTTTAATTATTTCTTACCGAAATAAAATGTAATTTGTGTAACTAATTGTTTTAATTTAAAAACTGAAGGCAAATAAGAAACTGTAGTTTTATTAGTTAAACCCATAAAGCCACTTAAAATTTCTTATAATGCGAAATGCATTTAATTAAAACCATTTATTAATTCAATTAATCCCATTAAAATAAAAGAATTAAGTTAAAGAATTTAGTAAAGTTCTAATGAAAAGAACTCTAATGGATTAATAAGCGGTAAAAAGCAGCAACAAAATTTTATTCAAATACTTCAGCTGTGTTGGATTTAAAGAATTTCAATAAAGCTGAATAAAGTTTATCTTAAATTGCAGCACATTCAACAAAAGCATCATAATATATTTTTCGTTTTTGTGTTATATATCTTAAAGACATTGTGAAAAATACTATAAGAAAAAACAAGTAAATGTGCTATATTTGACCTTACCGAATTTTCTATACCCTTCACCGTGGTGATTTTATTTTTACAGACATATGTTTGTACATTGATTCAATTAAGAGACAAACGCATTAAAAGAAAGAACTGCGCTCTTTTCCACTAATCGGCAATATATCATATACGGTATATATCGTCACCTGAAGTGCCAAACTATGTAAAAATTTTCCATTTTTTCTATCTAATATTTTTTTTAAATTTTATAGATTTTTTTTTATAAAATATATATATAACAATTTTATAGAAATCTTTTTTTTAAATATTAGTTTTAAAATATTTTTTGTAAATTTTTATTGAATTTTTTTTTTTTTAATTTAACTTTGGAAATTTTTTTGGAGTATTTTTGGTAAAAATTTTTTTAATTTTTTTTTGAAAAATTTTAGAAAATAATGTTAAAAAAAATTTTTATGATTTTTAGTGAAAATGGTTTAAAAAATTAATTTTGAAATTTTTTGTAAAAATTGTTTTGTAATTCATTAAAATTTTTTTAGAAAAATTTTTTTAAATATTTGTTTTAAAATATTTTTTGTAAAATTTTTTGGAAAATTTTTTGTATTTTTTTTTTAATTTTTTTTTGTAAAAATTTTATGGAAAATTTTTTGTAAAAGTTTTATTCCAAATTTTATAGAAAATGTTTAAATTTTATTGAAACTGTTTTTTTTTATTTTTATTAAAAATTTTTAGAAAAATTAAATAAAAAATCTTTATAAAAATTTTATTGAAAATTATTTGTAAAAATTTTATAGAAAATTATTTGTAAAAATTTTATAGAAAATTATTTGTAAAAATTTTATAGAAAATTATTTGTAAAAATTTTATAGAAAATTATTTGTAAAAATTTTATAGAAAATATTTTGGAAATTTTTTTGAAAAATTTTAGGAAATAATTTAAAATTTTTTTTTTTAATATGTAGTAAAAATGTTTTAAAAAATTTCTTTTTGAAAATTTTTTGTAAAAATTGTTTTGGAATATTTTTTGTAATTTTTTTTTTAATATTTTTCAAAATTTGTTTTTTGTCAATTTTTGGTTAAAATTGTTTGTAATTTTTTTTTTTAAATTTTTGTTTTAAATTTTTTGTGTACATTTCTTGTAAAAATTGAGACGTTCTCTCAATTAAAATTGCGTTAGAATGTTCAGACAAAAGGAAAAAAGTCCTTAAAAAAATTTCGTCATTTTGAAGAAACTATACCTGGCAGAACGGTGGGTTTAAATTTTCTGTATCTCTTCTGGGGCCTTGGCAAATCAACTTCTCTATGTATAAGGGTTCAGCATACATATACTTTATGAGTACGAAAATGAATATTGTGGAAATTACACACGGAATGCCAAACTTATATATGTATGTACATATACCCTTTTCCGCCTGTGGTGAAGGGTATAACAAAATATGTACATATGTATATTTAAATATCACTTTCTTATTTGTAATAAAATTTCATATGCTGCACTTGATATAAACTGCCAACAACATGTTTGTTTAGTTTGAATACAAGTTTGTTTAACTACAAAATAAAAATGTTAACATTTTGTAAATATTTATTTGATGTCAACAACGGCTTTTGTTACTTTGATTGTTATTTAAAAAAAATATTTTAATCTTAAAAAAACATGTTTCTCACCTTATTAAACTTCGAAAAAATAACAAATATTTACAATTCAAATATTTAATTTTACCTTTCTTAAGAAATTGTAAAAAGGGTTATTTTCACACAAAAGAAATTATATTGAAGAGAAGTAATTGTATTAAGTGTTTAATTAATATTTTATGCACATTTTTTTCTAATTATCGTAAGTAATAAGTTTTTCCTTGAAATTTGCTGGTAAAAAAAATTTACATTTAACACCTTTAGGTAGATGTTTGAAATATTAAGTTATCATCCTTATTAAAATTCCTAATGAGTTTTCTGCTGAATAGAAAAATGTATGATATTTCTTTTTTTTTTTTTTAACAAATGTCACGTATGTTGAAAGGCAGGTAATTAATTGTATTAAAATTAAAACAATTATAGAATTTATAAAAAAAATAAAAATACAAATGAATTGTTAAATCAGGCTTAAGTTCTTTTATTCTTTCTAATTACTCCATACACTTCAAAGAATAATTTTTTAGGTGATTAATTTGCAAAGAAAAATGGAACAGTTTTTATTTTAGATACTAGCAGAATGTGGCGCATTTTCTGGAGAGTTACATCCTTTTTCAGAATTCTTCATATCTATCTAATTTGGGTAGTGATAAATTGTAAACATCACCTATTTAACCAACCAAACTTAGATAATAGATCACGAGAAATTTTCTTCAAATTATCAAATGTTCGTTAGAACCATAGTACCGAAATGCTCACTCAGTTCTAACTCATGTTCGAGTATGTATATTTTAGTTTTTTTTCTGGTTCTCTTCATTCATGTGGGAGAAACTAGAAAATATTTTGTGTTTGTTCTTTTATGAGTGAGAAGATTTCTTTTTTTCCCTTCTATTTCAAAATGAATAAATGAAAAATATTTTGCTTTTCATGCAAGTGTTCATATATGAGAACTTACAATTTTGTTAAATTTTTATATATGAAGAGATCATAGAAAGATGTTCTCATTAAGCATTCGCATGTATATGCATATTTGTAATAACCAACTTTCGGCGTATGCAGTAACAAAGTGTGAGAAATTTCGTAAATGAATGCACACAAATGAAAAATCTCATAAATGAAGAGAAAAATATACAAAGATTTATGTTAAATAGCATTAATGAGATGAAGCTAACTAATCACCATTCACACATGAATAATATGGATATTTCTTGTTTTTCACTGTTCATGTATAAATGCTATAAAAAAAAAAACAGATACACACATTCATGTGTGATCATAGACTGAAAATTTTGTATTGTTCGTTTATGAGCGTGAAAAATAAATATAAAATTTTAAGAAATCACATTTGTGAGAAATATAATTAATGTTGATATTTCAATGTTCATAAATATAAACTTCTGAACATTGGTTATAACGAAGACTTAAGACTCTTTGTAAAACTGCGTCAATTTGTGTAAATTTAACCATTAAGCGAGCTTGCGGTATAATCAGTTATTTTGAGTGTAATTTATCTCACTTAGTAGGAGATAAGGACAGATGTTTATTTAACCAAGAACTACATAAAATTATAATGTATTTCTATTATTTTTTTTTTTTCTGAAACATGGTTTATTAATAAATTTTTTATTAAAAAATTATATCTTCTGTTAACATGTTTTTATTCGTCTGTACATCTACATACATTTTATTCTCTCGCAAGATAACAAATCAAACTGTCCATTTAAACTTGTTGGCCGTCTATCAATTGCCACCCTCAAGTTTTGTTCCAATTCTCCTTTTTTTTTGTTTGCTGAAGCTTAAAGCAGCTTTTTTTCATGCTTATGTTTGGATTTATTTCCATTGTCATGATCGATTTGACAAACAAGTAACAAATGCAAACAAAATGACAGAAAACATCGCGTTCCTAAATTAAACAAAAAAAAAAAAAAAAGAAAAAACACTATTGAAAGTGTGAAGAACAATCGATACACATTCATCTTGCTGTGGAAGAGGCGTAATGGATGTATGAATTTATTTATTACATTTAATTTAAGCTAATTTTATTTTTTCTTCTTTGTCTTGTTGGTTGTTTTTATTTCAAGAGCTCTTATTTGGATGTATGCGCTCGCTGTGACAGATTAAACACTTGAGACTTGTGTTTATTTAGACATTTTGAATAAGAGAGAGATAGTTTAGGTAGAATTATGGGGGTTAAGAGTTTTTTTGGAAAACAAAATTAATAGAATTGAATAAAAACAATGCATATTCCTCATTTAAGTGCAAGCTTAAATCAATTAGTGTTTTTTATTTTAGAAAACTTCAAAAACATGCGAAAATTTAAAAAACTTTATGAATACAGTTAAATACTTCCTGTCATTATTTCTGTCACGTAAAAGCTACTGGATGGGTTTTAACAGAATTTTGTGAAGAGGTACCTTTGTATTCTGCTTCAAATATAGGATTTTTTTTACCGATATGCATACTTTAAGGCGGCATATTTTAGTAGGGGTAAGAACCTTAATATAAGCAAATACATAAACCATAACTAAAGCACTAAAAAAGTAAAGTCTTTGGTGTGGATTGCTTTCAAAGCAACAAAAAAAAATTGACGCTGACGAAGTGACGGCCACAGCTATTTATTCGTATAATAAAATATTAGCTATTTTCCTGTGTGTCTGTCTGTCTGTCTGTCTGTCTGTCTGTCTATGTTCGCATTGCGTAAAAACTACTAAATGAATTTAATAAAATTTTATAAGGAAGGTACCTTAGTATCTTGATTCAAATATAGGTTACTTTTTTTCCGCAAAAATAATTTATATCCTAGAGAAAGTAGAGAAAAAGCAGTGAAAGTACGCAATTTTAATGCATACTTTAAGGCACGTTTAATTTTTAAAAGCGGGAAATGTAAACACCTTTTACAGAGCCTTACAATTTTTGAATTTTATATAAATTTTAGAATTTTATACAGGGTGGGTACTTTAATATAAAGTAAATACGTATATGTGAAGCACCATAAAAGTAAGAAGAAATTTGGTGTGGATTACATTTAGAGCAAAAACGAACATTATATTGTCAGGACGCACACAAAGTGTATAGGCACAGCTAGTTTTTAATATAATTTCTCACAGATTTTTTCTTAAAGGGACTTGCGAACACAGTAGAGCTAATTCGACCGTAATGCCTGCAGGTGTAGCTGCTGATATAACTCTTGTTTCAAACTGTGGATCTTAAAGTGGCCTCCCGACTACTAAGAAGTGGAGTCTACCTTATACTTTTAACGATATATGAATTATGGGACCTGGTTACCACGAAACTTCTTTTGGGCCATGGAAAATCGTCGCAGATATACCTCAGGGAACAGGAACATACTCGCTGTGACCAAAATTCACATATCACCTTAATTAGACTCCAAAATAGTTCATAGCTTATAGTGAAAGGAGAATAGAGACACCAATAAACGTTGCCGAACATAAGTATTGCCCAACATATAAATTAATGTATTACAATCCTCATGGTATTGTCTGCCTTATTTTCTATTTAGAAACAAGAATTTCTCTTCACCCTTACATATCTGCCAGAAACAAATCGGAAATATAAAGCGATTTATTCTCCAGAAATGGAAGCATATTTTCGATCTTGAAAGTTTTCTCGGTCAAGGGAATGGTTTCCCACATCTCACAGGTTTAAATTTGCCATAGAGATGGTCCACTTTTAGACTCCATGCTTTGAGAGGAAGTCCCTAGACGATAACGGCTTTCGAAGAAGCTATACAAAATATTTGCTGGAGTCTACAACTTTAATTTTAAAATTTTTAGTTAATCTGGTATTGGCATACAAGAGTACACATGGCTGTCTTGTCATCACTTAATTATTTTTAAAATTTATTTAACCTTTAAGGTTTTAATTAATTTTTATCGTATGATGCTATCGACACTGAATTATATTTACGTGCATTGTGATATATTCTAAAAATGATTGCCTACTTTTAGGGGCGGTATTTATAAGCATATTTAAAGGCTGTGTTATATGTCTCCAGCCTTACATACATACTTATGTATCTGTCAGAAACAAATCGGGGACATAAAGCGACTTAATCTGTAGAAGTAGAAGCATATTTTCGATCTTGAAAGATTTCTCGGTCAAGGGAGTGGTTTCCCACATCTCACAGGTTACAATTTGCCATAGAGATAGACCACTTTTAGACTTCATGCCTCCGATGGGAATCTCTAGACAATAATGGCTTTCGAGGAAGCGTTTGAAAAGTATTTGCGGGACTCTATAAATTAAATGTGCCATTGGATCACAAAAGGACACATAGCTGTCTTGTCATCACTTAATTAATTTTCTAATTCTTTTAACCTTCAAGGATTTAATTGATTAAACTGGAAGGCCTTTTATCATATGACGCTATCGATACCGAATTGTATATACATGCAATTTAAGTGATATATTCTAAAAATGATTGCCTACTTTTAGGTGGGCTTTTAGAAGCATATTTAAAGGCTGTTTTTTTTTTTTTGTTTAAATTAAAAATTTAATTACATTTTGAGATCTTTTTAAGTTTTGCATATACATATTAAAAAATAAATCTATTCATGTATATTGCTTAGTTTAAGGCTAAACAATTTTCCAAATGTATTATAAAAATCGTTTTGATGTTCTTTTATTTTATTTTATTTAATTTCGTTTGGTTTTATGTTTATTTTCTTTCATTTTAAAAATTCAAAAGAAACATACACATCTGTTGAGATGTTTACATACATATATTTTAAGGCAATTTGTTGTCTCTTGGAAAAATTCCAAATATGTACATTTCTGTATTTTTAAGTTTAGTTTCTTTTTTTAACAATTGTTGCCAAACTCTCTTACATAGAATTATCATGTGTCATTTTTCTTTTCAAATAAAAACTAGAGTGAGAGAAATGAAAGTAAATTGTAACTGAAATGTATCTGTTCGTTTTCTTTATATCATTTCAGTTTTGCGTGATGATTTTCGCGCACAGCCCAAGGACACACGTGTAGCAAAAGGTGAAACAGCATTGTTAGAATGTGGCCCACCTAAGGGTATACCCGAACCAACGCTTATATGGATGAAGGTGAGTGGAATATATGAATTTAACAAAAATATTGTTATAAAGAATTTTTAAAAACTAAAATAAATGCGAAATAATTTACGCCATTTCATATTGTGCCTTATTTTTTCGTGATCTTGCATCCTGAGATTTTTTAATAAACTTATAATTTATATAAAACATTATTTGACCCCTTTGGTTTTTATATTCAACTTTTAATTTTTTTTTTTTTGCTACAAATTTTTAGAAATCGTTTTTCGTTAAACTGACGGACAAGTTCCCACATGTTTAAAAGCTGTTGTAAAAAACCTGTAGGGATATACATATATTTTTTCATATAATAACAATAAGTACGTACATACTATGTATTTATGCAACGGGTGGTCTTAGTATAGGTAACCTTTTAAATCATATGATATTTTAACACTTGTAAGTCAGTATCATAGCTCGCAGACTAAAATGATTCGCAATACGCAGGCACAACATTGGAAAATATTGCAATTCAATTGGATATCACATTGGATATAAAAAAAATGCATTTGTCAGCTATGTCAACAACAAAATTGCCACAACTGAATATCAGGAAACCCACACGTTGTTATCGAGAAGCCAATGCATTCACAAAGAGTGACAGTTTGGTGTGGATTTCGGATTAATTAATTAATTGCCCCAATTATTTTTATCCGGGAAGCTCTATTTCAGTGAATGAAAAGCATTACAGAGGAGTAATTATGGAATTTTTATGAACCGAAATTAACTTGAAAAATCTTTGGTTTCAGCAGGATGTCGTACACAGAATAAATTTGTTAAACCAATTAAAGGTTTTAATTAATTTTATAATTAATTGTAATTAATTTTTTACTTGATTTAAATATATATATTTATTTAAAATAGAACAAAAAAATTTCCTAATTAAATAAATTTTAATCTGAAATCAATTAAAACCTTAAATTGGTGTAAATATTTTATTCTCTGTACCATGTCACACAGCTCATCAAACAATCGATCTGCTGCGCGCTATGTTTGGTATTGGAGTTATCAGCCATCTTGGCGATTTGAATTTGCCGTATCGGAGCTGCGAATTATCTCCTTAAAACTTTTTCTTCTGACCTGCCCATAGAGATAGACGCTATGCGAAAAATCCAGAAATGATCAATACTTTTAAGACCAATATCATCTGAGCTATTCGTACAACAGGACCAAAAATCACAGACAAATTTTGGAAAACTTGACGCGGCAGTAACACGAAAAAAAAATTCTGGGAATAAAATCTTTGGAAGGAAAAGCATCCTGACAATATTTTGTTCGATTTTGCTTTAAAAGTAAATCCACACCAAATTTGTCCATCCCTGGACAAAATCCTAAAATTTATATAAAATTCTAAAAATTATTGTAAAGATCTTTAAAAGACGAACTATTTATATCACATACATATGAAATTTAAAGTCAAGCTTAAGTTCGTTTTTATCTTTCTCTAAGAAAGAATAATTTAAATTACAAATTAGGTGATCGTGTTACAGAAAAATTGGGAAAATTTAATTTTTCGACTTAAAATTTAAATTTTCAAAATTAAACATTGCAGGGCACCGCGTAATCATGTTTAACCAACAAAGTTTGGTTTTAGATTAGTATTAAGTAAAAAACGAATGTTGGAATAAAACAAATAACCAAAAGTAGTTTTCATTGCTAACCGAAGGTTGGCTGGAGCAACAACAAATATAAGGTGGTAAATATTCAAAGTAAAAATATTCAACAAGACGGAAGCTTAAGTTAGTGGTAGACTTCGTTCTCACCAACTGACGATTGATAATTGAATAAAAGTTTTCCCTTATTGCTTTATATAGGTTTGGTTGGTTAAATAGATGATGTTTATAACTAAACACTACCCTAAGTAGATAGATACGATGAGTGCTGATGACGGACGTAGCTGTCTAGAAAATGTGCATTCTGCTCTGCTGGTGTCTAAAAAATTATTTTTCCCAATTTTTCTTTAATACTATCACCTAATTTGTAATTTAAATATTCTTTCTTAGAGAGAATAAAAACAAACTTAAGCTTGACTATAAATTTCATATGTATGTTAATCATTATTTTAAAACAGCGCCATCTGTTGCACAATATTGCTTAAAATATACTGCTTTCAAAAATAAACGATGCCTTAAAGTATGCAGTACCTTTAAAATGGTAAAAAAATCGGCATACTTTTAATGCTTTTTCTTTTTATTATCTCTTTGAAATAAGGTACTTTTGCGGAAAAAAATTATCCTATATTGGAATAAGTATACTAAGGTAACTCCTTACAAAATTTTTTAAAATCGATCCAGATACGTATTTTCTTTATTTAAAGGTACCCAGCCTTGGATAAAATTATAAAATTTATATAAAACTCCAAAAATTATTGTAAAGCTCTGTAAAAGCTGTTTAAAATATTTAAATAACAATGTAATTGCACACAGTAAAAATATAAATCAAATACAAATTTTCTTTAATTGTCTATTTGGTAGTAAGTAGTTCATATTTTGTCATTATTTGAAAACAGCGCCATCTGTTGCGCAACCATGTTTAAAATATCCCACTTTCAAAAACAGAAGATGCCTTTTTAGTTTGCAGTACCTTTAAATCGGTAAAAAATTGGCGTACATTCACTGCTTTTTTTCCACTTTCACCACTTTTTGCGAAAAAAAGCATCTTATATTGGAATCAGGATACTAAGGTTCCTCCTTACACAAATCCATCAAGTAGTTTAAGTGATGCGAACACAGACAGACAGGAAATGAGTTACTGTGACTTCATAGACATATATTAAGAAATATGTGGTTTTGAAATAACACATTAAAAGAAATGACTTATTCACGATAACAAAAGATAAGAGCTTAAGTCGACTTAAGCAGTTATTAGTTTTTGCCACAGAAATAATGGGAGTATTTATTATATATGTATGTATAAATAATAATACCAAAAGAAATTTAGTTAAGTTAGTTTGTTTAATTTAAAAAAAAATACTTGTATTTGTACCACCCGTTAAATCGCCTTTATGCATCATACAATTCCTTGGAAAAAAATCGCTGAACTAAAAGAGAAAACTATTGTACATGTATGTACACTTAAATGCAGCATAAATTTGATTTAATAGATGCTATTTTTTGTTGATTTTTTTTTTCTAAATATTTTTGCAAAATAGTTGTAGAGGAAAAAAAACAGCTTGGAGAAAAATAAACTATTCAACTCATATGCTGTCAGGTGTAATGTTGGAATAATAGAGAGAAAAAAAATACATGGAAAAGAAAATGTTTTTCAAACGAAAATGTCATACAAAATTTATTTGTTGAAGCAAAAATAGCAACGACAACAAAAACATTTACATACATACTTTCATACATAAATATTTAGTTTGAATTTTTTGTTATTGAAATTTTAATATAAATTTTTGAATGTGAAATGTATTTTGAAGTAAAGCATGAAATTAAAACGAGATTTAGGAAATAATATCTATGTACATATATACTGTATAATCAAGTAGTAAACATCATGCATTATGCAAATACTGCTACTACACGTTGAAGTACTACAAAGTCAACTACCAAACCAAGAGTTAGTGCGAGTACTGTACAAGTACTGTACGCTCAAATTCCTTATACTATAAAGTACTATTATATGCTATAGACTCATTTATTCTACAATTCTTCAAGAATCGTAGCTCTATCTTTGAAAGGCCCTGTAGCGCAATAGCCCATTCAGGCTGCCACGAAATTAAGTCATTTCGTGATTTCGGCCGAAATCAAGTTGAAATTACGTAATTTCGCATACATTTTACCATTGCCCAAATTAACTCATTCTACTTAATTTCGTTGAAATTAACTTGAAATTACCATAGACAACGCCGGTTTTCTAGAAAAAGCTACTTTTTTTGCAACCATGACCATATTTACAACCTCGAAAGTCCGTTTTGTTTGAAAAAAAAATTTAAAAGCCAAATGAAATAATGGAAATATATACATAATTGTACATTAATTTTGTTGTTGTTTTGTTTTTAACATTCGTGTATATTTTAAATCAATACGAAAGTGTTGTACGAAGGCTTTTTGCAAAAGAATTAAATTAAACAAATATAACTAAACGTGATCAGCTGTTTGTGAAATTAACTCAAATGTCAAAAAGCCCAGTATGAACACTCTTGATTTCGTTCGTAATTTTAGCTTACTTATTTAATTTCGTGGCAGCCTGAACGGGCTACAACTCAATAACTTCAACAATTGCTATATTAGTCAACAGCATGATTTACTAACTACTTTTTAACGAGAGTAGACAACACTACACAAACTAGCGAAAATCACGAGGAGGAAGAGATAAGAAAGCAAATTATTATTATTATTAAATTGTATTACTAAAATATTTAAAACAATATTTAATATTTTATTATTTCAAATAAATAAATAAAAAATAAGTAGAAAAACTAAACAACAAATTAATTTAAGTTGACAAAAAATTCAATAAAATAAAATTTCCATAAAATTTAATTTGTATTAATTTTTAGTAAATATGTATGTGAATTTGTATATTTTATTTTAGCATTTTAACTATTAGAGTATGATGCTTTAAACACTTCGACGACAGTGGCTACACAACTACATGACTAAAAATTCCGTTGGCTGCAATTATCGCCGTGTAGTCAGCTTCTTAGTTCTATTTAAGACGATATATACATAGTAAACTCTGACATTGCTAGAAATACATATTTTACTTTAATAAAATAAAATAAAATAATTTTTAAACAGTAATATACATACAAATGTATGTATGAATATTTCCTCTTTTTGATTAGAAATCAATTTGTAATTTTCAATTTTGTGATATTTTTTTCTTTTGAAAAAAATTAAATTAAATAGTCGCATATAAAATAAAAATTAAGCATTAAACACATAGAAGAAGCAGGATACCGACTACAACCTGTCAAAATTAAAATACACACATTTATATGAAGACGATTATTTTGACGACATCATAGCTACATGGCTATACGACCACCGTTGTGGCTGTAACTGACTTAGGCTAAGCTATTTTTATTTGTGACAATTCTATTTTATTCAACAAAAGAAAATGTCATAAAATTAAAAATACAAATTCATTTACAATCAAAAGGTCTTGAGAAAATATACAGTGATGTTCCATAAAATAGAGCCAGTCTCACTTTCTACATTTTACTGTCCTTAATTCACTTGAAGAAACTTTGTGGTCTGACGAATCAACACTGAAGTTATTTAACTCTGACAAGCAGCCACTGTGTACGAAGACCACCAAACACCAGACGTCCTCCTCAATACACCTAAAGACCATTAAACACGTTGGCGGAAATATTATGGTGTGGAGGTGTTTTTCATATATTGGAACTGGGCCCATCGTACGGGTGGACGAAAGAATGGATGCTATTTTTTACACAATTGGAACCCCCGGGGGTCACTGCAGGAATATGGCAAATGCTTTGACGCGGTTCACTCGGGGAAAATAGGGGCACCAGACGCTAGGGTTCCTAGAGCCTAAATCTGGAAGAAAAGGTCTGTTGTTTTATAACACGGGTCCTCTTCGAGGCCCGACCAGTGCCCAAAGGACTGGTACCACGGGTATCGGTGGCCCCACAGAGAGCCTATCCTCTCTGTGACCGGTTATTGGTGAGGTCCCCTTCGGGGTACACGTGGTGGTTGTGGTTTAAGATCGATTTATGTAGGTATGGTGCACGGTCGATCAAGTGTGCTGTTGCACTCTCAACAGACGCAGTTTGGATAGTCTCCAAACTCCTAAGCAAGAGGTTATAATGTGGATCAAGGCTGCCCTTGGAAAGGCTTGCCATATTATATAAATTGCTACTCATTGTGACTGTATCACACACAAAAAGCGATTGGTGGCAATCGTAAAGTGTTGTTATACTACACAATTGGGGCGCTAGTCTACGCCTAAGTTTCACTCGGTGGTAAGACCACCGTGAGGTTAGGCCGAGTAGGCAGGTACTCACGTTAATCTTGTTCCACACAAATCTATTTAATAGTTATGTAATGGGTTACGCAGAATAAGAAATTCCGCTTGGATTTGTGTTTCAACAAGACAATGACCCGTAACAAACATCGAAGTGGACAAAAGATTGGTTTGAAAAATATAGGGTTGATTTTTTTCAGCTGGCCTGATCAGTTGCCAATCTTAAACACATTAAGAACTTTTGGCGCATAGTTAAACCAGCTCTTAAGGGAAAACGTGCAACAAATTAAGATCACTTGTGGGCATTAGTAAAAGGAGCCTGGTGTAATATTCCGATTAAGACATGCCAAAAACTTGTTGAGCCTATGCCAAAAGCGGTGTCAAAAATGAATTATATTCCTCTTAGTACTGAAGTAATAAATTTAATTAAAGTATATTATTTTATTCATCTCTTGGTTTCTTAGATAATTGAAGTGGATTGCTCTTTTTTTTTTTTGCACACCTAAAATCTTGAATTTCGAATGTTTTACGTATATATTTTATTTTTATCTATAGTAATTTAGTTGGTCAGTTGCTCGGTCTCACAAAAATATAAACCTTAAAATTTGTTATGAAGATTTAGCACGTTTTTTTCTTTTTTGAAATATGTAGTAAAAGGTGGCTCTATTTTATCGAACACCACTGTATGTATTTATTTGTTTTGATATGATAAAAGTATTTTTTGAAAAAGTTTTTTTTTTAAGGCGAAATATGTATGTATTTCTACAACATTTTCATACTTTTGATGTATGTATGTAGCTGTCGTCTTCAATATAATTCAGTAGCTGACTACACGGCGACGTCTGTTGGCAACGTCATTTGTAGTCGTGTAGCTGTTGTCTATGTGTTTAAAGCATTAGCCTAAGTTGACTACAGCCACAATGGTGTTCATGTAGCCTTGTTGCTATGATGGCTTTAAAATAATTGTCTTCCAATGAACGTGTGTATTTTGTTTTTGACAGTTTGTAGTCGGTAGCTTGATGTTGTCCAGACTCATTTTGAAAATTTTTTTTTGCTAAATTCTCAAATGTCTTTAGAATGAAAACTAAAAAAGGTTCTTGTCGACAAAATAAACAACATAAAAACTTTGGCCGTTTGTTTAACGACAATAGACTTGTCAACAATAACCGTTGACTTCAAGCAATAAAAAGTATTGTTTAAAAGTGTTGCTGAGTAGCAAAATCGATAATTTTGTTGTTTAATTATTTTAACGATACAATATTCATTTAAGCAGGTTAGTGAATTGCACTAATGAACTATAATCGAACAAATATTGGTAGCACACGACAGCTATAAAAAAACGAAAATCATTTCCATGGAAAATTCTTTTCGGCAATAGCAAAATAATATCAAGTGTAAATACAGTGCCAGCTGTTGTGCTGTCAAATATATATATATATATATAAATTGCGCATTTAAAAATGTAGTATCAGAAATCAAAGAAAATGACACATGACACAACGACTTTATATTTCGCTTCGTTGGTTTTGTACAAAGAGATGAAATATTCTATGGAAATAGCAGATTGATTAAATTGATCTAGCGTGCTATTAAGCATTTCTGGACATGATGACATTTTTTTGAGCATGATGTTCTCGAACAAATCTAAAATCTTTGTTGCGAGTGTTTGCTAAAATCTTCCTCGGATAATATTCTAATGGCGTGGAGGATTTTGACCAATATCTTCGTGGTTAACCAATATTTGGTGAACACTATATGATATGTATACGTTGGAAAAAATTCGTTATTAATTCCAGAGACGGATGATATACTTCGCAAAGTAAATGAGGGCAAGTAATTTTAGAACGCAATTAATATCGTAATAGTTGATAAGCATTTGTGATGTAGAAAATCATTTAAATATAGAGCAAACAATTTCTTCTAGAATATACAAGTAGAAAGTATTGGCTGGTTCAACATCAAAAACCCCCTTGACGATTTCAATAAATATAAAGAGAAAAGATTACATCTCTCGCAACATGCTTGGCTTAATAAGAGACAAAAAATTCTGCAATAAGGAGTAAAATAATACTATAACATCAAATAGTCTATAGAGTTATAAAGCGTGATTTTTTAAAAGCTTTCGGATTTAATTAAGAAAAAAAAAAACATAAAATTTAGGGAATATATGATATCTTTATTTGAGTCGATAGAACGATTAATGTTTAAATATGATTCCATTTAAATGATGACCGCCACTACGCCTCAAATGTTTCATATGCTGGGTCCAATTTTGGCATCATCTCTCCAACATATCATGCTGTATCTCACGAATAAATTCTTTAATATTGGCTTTCAGAGCGTCAAACATTGCGGGCTTGTTCCTAGAGATATGACTTAACATAGCCCCACAAAAAAGAGTCCTAAGGCGTTTAATCCCATTAAATGCCCGCCACTTCGTCAGCGTGCTTATAATATTTTCTTCGCGTTGGCTTTGAAACAATTCCACACCAAAGACCGTAAGTTTTTACTGCTTCAGTTATGGTTTGTGTATTTACTTATAAACCTATACTATAAAGGGTCTCATCCCTACTAAAATATTTCGCTTTCAAAAAAAGGCCCCTTAAAGTATGCAGTACCTTTAAAATATACTGTTTTCAAAAATAAAAGGTGTATGCATAACTGTACTGCTTCCATTGCTTTTTCTGCACTTTCTCTTGGAAATAAGTATTATATGTTGCAACCAGAATACCAAGGTACCTACTTACAAAATTTTATTAAAATCCATTCAGTAGTTTTTACGTGAAGCGAACACAGACGGAAAAACAGACAGACAGGAAAAAAGTTACTATTTTATTATTATGTATTAATATGTATAGATTAATTTAAACCATGCCATCAAAACTTATGAACTATTTTGGAGAATTCTTAACAAACAAGAATTCTACAAATAAATCTGTATTTTTTTTTTTGTCTTCCCGTCTCCTTCAATCAGTTAACTGCCTTCTTTCTCCTTTGATTGATTTATTTCTATTACTATTCATAACGTTTTCTTTCTTTCTTTTTTATTTCTTTACGAACAGGATGGCGTTCCTTTGGATGATTTTAAAACGAAATCTTATGGACCCACATCACGTATACGAATTGTAGATGGTGGTAATTTATTGATAAGCAATGTCGAACCAATTGACGAGGGCAACTATAAGTGTATCGCTCAAAATATTGTTAGCACTCGTGAGTCCAATTATGCTAAATTAATTGTTCAAGGTAAGTGTCCAAATATGTAGTCACACACACACGCACACGCACACGCACACATACTTACTTATATATACAAAATTTAAAGTAAAGACATGTATTTTTCAAATGCTTGTTTTCTAAAAGTTGGAAGTGATGGTAGATGTCGAGTAGATTTTACAGGAAATACGTACGTGTTTTGCCTAAAGAAATGCTTAGAAATTTATTAAGGGATCATTTGCATGTTTACAGTTGTTTGAATTTTTTTTTTTTTTTTTTTTTTTGAGAAATATTTATCTTTACCAATTCCATGTAGAAAAGATATCCTGAAATCTTAATGTGTTAGAGTCAAGTTACTGATTTAAAAAAGCCTTTTATAAAGGCAAGATAAAACCGAAGATTTTCTTAAAATAATATCTTTAAAATCTAATACAACACTGTTTTTTTTATTAGTATGTCAATTTAAAACTGTAACAAAAAAATATTAATTTTTATTGCTGATTTTTTTCACAAAAAATGTCTTTCTTACAAGGACAATTTTTCCACTCATTTATTGCGCTTTTTTCTTTACAAAATGTCCATAAAAATTAAGCACTTTTAAGTGGTTGATTGCTGCATTTTAAGAAAATTGTAATGCAAATCTTATGCCAACAAGAGATAAAATGAAATCTAGACCATAAATGCCATATTGTAATAAAATCTGTGGCAATAAGGAATAAGTGCTTAAGTCGACTTAAGCAAAATTTTAGTTACTGGCACCTTCGTAATCTCCGTAATCCAAAGTACCCCTGTGCAAATTTTCAATTATTTTGTACCATTTTTCAGGAAGTTATAGCGAAATTACTTTCTGCTTATCTTTTTTCAATGTCTAATTGCATTTGGAAAAAAGTTAAGAAACTACTAAGTTATTGTTTTTAAAGCATAAAAACTTCTTTCACAACTTATTTATTGCAACGCCAGCATACTTTTGGTAGATATAAGATTTTTTTGCAAAACATACGTTTGACTCTCTTACGTAAAGTTTTAAGATAAGCAATTTAAAAAACAAATTAATTTTAAAGTTTAAAATTGCTCTGCTACAAAACTTAAAAATCATACTTAAGCACTTTTTCCTTATTGCCACAGAAATATAGCAAAAAATAAAAAGAGGAAAAAATTCATCTAAAGCATGCAAAAATAAAGAAGACGACAAGCTCAGCAGGATTTCGCACGATTTTTTTTTTAGTTTATTCAAGAAACATTGTAAGGAGAAATTGAGAAAAAAAAAATAAAATAAATTTATAAAATAAAAATCTCAACATATCACGATTTGCAAAATTTGTCAGAAAATTGCTTTCAAATTAGTATAAAAAAGACTTAAGGCTTAAATGAAGAGTAAAAAAGAATAAGAAAAAATTTTAAATAATAAATGTAATTGAATTTAATACAACTTAGAAAATTTAACGTAGGAAAAAAATTAAAAACTTAAAAAAAAAACTGTGCGTCCTGACAATATTTTGTTCGATTTTGCTTTGAAAGTAAACCAAAGTAAATTTTAAGATTCTATATAAAGGTACCCATCCCTGGAAAAAATTCTAAAATTTATATAAAATTCTAAAAATATTTGTAAAGTTCTGTAAAAGACAGACAGGAAATGAGTTGCTCATTATTTTAAAACAGCGCCATCTGTTGCGCAATTTTGCTTAAAATATACTGCCTTCAAAATTAAAAGAAGCCCTAAAGTATGCAATACCTTTTAAACCGTATAAAAAATCGGCGTACTTTCACTGCCTTTTCTTCACTTTGTCTTGGTATTTCCAAGATATTTAAAAAAAAAATATTCTATATTGCAATTAGGATACTAAATACGTCCTCGCAACATTTTGTTAAAATCCATGCAGTAGTTTTTAGGTGTTACGAACACAAAAAAAGAAAGACAGACAGAGGGAAAATGAGTTACTATTTTCTTATAATGGGTGATTTTTTTGAGGTTAGGATTTTCATGCATTAGTATTTGACAGATCACGTGAGATTTCAGACATGGTGCCAAAGAGAAAGATGCTCAGTATGCTTTGACATTTCATCATGAATAGACTTACTAACGAGCAACGCTTGCAAATCATTGAATTTTATTACCAAAATCAGTGTTCGGTTCGAAATGTTCAAATGTGACAAATTTTGTTCAGCGATGAGGCTCATTTCTGGTTGAATGGCTACGTAAATAAGCAAAATTGCCGCATTTGGAGTGAAGAGCAACCAGAAGCCGTTCAAGAACTGCCCATGCATCCCGAAAAATGCACTGTTTGGTGTGGTTTGTACGCTGGTGGAATCATTGGACCGTATTTTTTCAAAGATGCTGTTGGACGCAACGTTACGGTGAATGGCGATCGCTATCGTTCGATGCTAACAAACTTTTTGTTGCCAAAAATGGAACAACTGAACTTGGTTGACATGTGGTTTCAACAAGATGGCGCTACATGCCACACAGCTCGCGATTCTATGGCCATTTTGAGGGAAAACTTCGGAGAACAATTCATCTCAAGAAATGGACCGGTAAGTTGGCCACCAAGATCATGCGATTTGACGCCTTTAGACTATTTTTTGTGGGGCTACGTCAAGTCTAAAGTCTACAGAAATAAGCCAGCAACTATTCCAGCTTTGGAAGACAACATTTCCGAAGAAATTCGGGCTATTCCGGCCGAAATGCTCGAAAAAGTTGCCCAAAATTGGACTTTCCGAATGGACCACCTAAGACGCAGCCGCGGTCAACATTTAAATGAAATTATCTTCAAAAAGTAAATGTCATGGACCAATCTAACGTTTCAAATAAAGAACCGATGAGATTTTGCAAAGTTTATGCGTTTTTAAAAAAAAAAAAATTCTCAAGCTCTTAAAAAATCACTCGTTATATATCGATTATTAGTGTTAGAAGTAATAAAGTTAAAAATACTCTTCAGATTCTTTAAAGTCTTTTATGAAACTAATACTACCGTAACTACATCTAGCACCTTAATAGATTAAATTCCGTCAGTATTATTTGGAGGCAGTAAAGTAAGATTGAAAGAAAGATTGAGAGCCTCGATACACAGAAAAAATCCTTTCCACCAATTTTTTAATTAATTGAAATAATTAAATCAATTAATTATTAAATTAATTAATTGTTTAACGGTAGCGCGCTAGTCTTTCGGGTACGATTCTCGCCAGACTATGGGATTTTTTTTGCAGCCAAGCAAAAAGCTTTGCAGGTAGTATTGTTTTTAAATACAAATTAAAGAAAAGAACCACAATTATTTGATTTAATTCAAACTTTAAATATCTGTAGAAGGGCATTTCGAAAATATTTAAAATTCTTACCCATTCGTTATTTCTTAATAATAGGCCCCCACTAATGAGCCTATTGACTACTCCTGGTTACCAGTGGGCACCCTGTGAGTCTATTGGCTAACTCTATATGTATTTATTTATAAAAAGGCCTTTAACACAAATCAAAGCAGAAAAACCTCACCAACCTAAAAACAAACACAAAGTCGGCCCCCTCAGGGGGTTATTAATCCCTAGAGAGCTGTAAGCACTCCTTGGGATCTACCTGTCGCGGTCTAATATTTATTTAACAAAAAAAGGCAAAAGAGAATCATTACAAAAATTAAAATAAAGTGAAAAATATAGGTAGGGGTGGTTTGGAATCCTAAAAATTTTCTAAACTATGCCTGCAGAGTGGTGTGCAAATGACATTTCAACCCAAACAAGGACACACGGATAGACGGACCGACGGACATCGCTTAATTAATATCTCTATTTATAAAGATCCGAAAAAATATATACTTTATGGGGTCGGAATGAGAAACTTCTATATACCCTTTCCACCTATGGTGAATGGTTTAATAAAGTCTGTCATCGACTTTTTTATTCGTTTGAGAGGCCTATTTATGGGACATAACATTGGGAAATATTCGCTGCGCGGAAATGTTTAATTTTATAAAATTCTGGTGCCTAAATTTGGCGTCTGAATTTGACTGATGTCATCGGTTATATAAGCTTTGAGGGCCGCTGTGTTTTATAGCTTCTTTGTATAGGTTTGATGCTTAAGGTAACCCAACCAAAAATAGATCTAATGGAGTCAAGGCCCAGAATGTCCAATGTAGCCAAAGCTGTATTAAAAGCACATGCCATTGGTGTGCATATTAATTAATTCAGAACAAAAGACGGTGGGAATAATCGTCCTACAGTGCTCGCCATTGACGGTGGAGATGGCCTGACATACGTCATTCAAACAGTGAGTTCTTCGGAGCGACCACTCAACTTATGTACCTCAAGTGGATTGGTATTGCCCTGAATTCGACAATTTTCTTTGTTGGCGTAAATATCGCTTATAAATGGGAATCTTCGCTGAAGTTGAACATTATGATAAAAAAAATTTATCATTTGGAAAAGAGATGTAGCGTCACCAATACAGCCGCTATCAACTGTAAGTTCCTACTAGAAAACACTTTCTAAGTAAATCGCTGCATTTGTATTTTGTAGAATATTTGTTTAGGTTCTTTATAGAGAGTGGGGTCGACTTACCCATGTGTGTCTACCTAACTCTCTATGTCATCGCAGTATTGAATTTCATAAGGACCCTAAATAAATTGTGAACATTTTTGGTCTACCGACATTTTTCAAGGATTATTAGGCCAAAAAAGAAAAGGATTATTATTTTCGCCAAAGAAGAGTTTTATTTCCTTTAAGTGTAGCGATGCCTGATGTTCACTTATATAAATTCGGAATTGTGATTATTGGCAGTCTAATTGAACCAGAAAAGATCTGCAACACCGAACAGAATGTAGCTGATAAAGGGTTACCAAAATAAATTTTTGTAATTTCCAAGCGTTGTTCTGACAGCAGTTTATTCACCGCCCGTATTCACGAGCCATCGATTTGTCTTGACAAAAGTCAATCTTCATATTAAAAAACATTATTTTGAATACTGTTTTTTATGTGAAGTTTAAGTTTTGTCATGACAAATTTGATGGCTCATGACACACCGTCTTCACGAGCTTTTATATTTTGCTGGCACATGAACAAAACGTCGGCATAATAGGGAACAAAAATTTGCTTATTTTCTTCTATGTTGAGAAAAAGCATTGATGTGCATGTTCCGACTAAACATACTTTTCTATTTTTAACCGACTTCAAAAAAAGAAGGAGGTTATCAATTCGTCTGAATGTTGCTTTTTTATGTTTGTGCCCGCAGAACTCAGTCATTTCTGAACCGATTTTAAAAATTTTGTCTTTATTAGAAAGGAAATGCTTACAGATGGTCCCATTTTAAAATACGTTCAGAATTTTGATAATTAAAGGGTGTCCCCATACAACATACGTGTTTTTTACGTGTATAATGAACCGTAAAGGACACCCTTTTAAAATTTTAAAAAACTGCTTATTACTATAGCTGCCAATGACAGAAATTAATAAAAAAAATTAAACGGTGTCCCCATATGTAACGTCAATTTAAATATATGAACCATTTGAACCATTGTAGACAATCACTTGAAAATTGGACAGAATGTCCAATATTTGTAATCAGAAATTAAATATTTATAATTAGAAGTTAAAGGGTGTACCAATAGTTGATGTGATTTGTGATGTATATTGCAAAACTTTTGAACCGTAACTGAGAGACGGTTGAAATTTACAAATAACCTGTATATCTAAATCCCTTATAACATCAAGTATATAATTTAAATTTAGAAACTAAAGGGTGTCCCCATAATTGATATAATTTTACTTATCTAGCCCTATCTTTTGAACCGTTATAGACATACACTTGAAAATTAGACAGAGTCTCCACTACTTTGTCCCGTATAATAACATTTATAAATATTTAAAATTTTAAAGGGTGTCTCAATAGTTGATGTAAATCGATGCATATGGCCACACTTTTGAACCGTTTTAGACAGACATTTGAAATTTACAAAGAATCTATCCTTTAAAATAAGTGTTTAATTTAAAATTGTACATTAAAGGGTGTCCCCTAGGTGATATTGTTTAAGCTATATGGCCGTATCTTTGGAACCGTTACTTTTTATTACTGTGTCAGTAATAATATGTCTAAAAAAATAAAGGGTGTCCTTATATCTGACGTAATTTGTCGTATATGGCTTTATCTGCTTAACCGTGATGGATAGACATTTGAATGTACAGAACGTATATTACTATTTCCGTTAGAGCAACAAGTATAAAAGTATTTGATTTGAGTACTATTTCTTGCAGATTACTTCCTTTTAAATTTTTAGTTTAGAATTGATGCACATATATTTGTTTTGTAGTCGGTTTTTTTTTGCAAGAATTATTGAACATAGGATTTGCGCGCTTTAAAATTCAAACTTTTATAATAAAACCAACATTTAATGGCAGAATAAATGTTCTAACAATGCTGTTTGAAGAAGCATATGACATAGACAGCGATGATCTTTACCCCGTTTGCATTAGCCACCAGCATGTCTTAACAAAGTTAGACTTTATATAAAAAAAATGTTATTTTTAATACTGTTTTTTATGAAGTTTGACTTTTGTTAAGACATGTTTATATCAAATGTAGAGGGGGGTTACGTGGCATTTTAATGTGCTCATATGAAATTGTTCAATAGTTGAACAAATCAATGGCTCGTCAAGACGTAGTATGAAGACAATGGCAAACCAAAATAGTCACAAATAATTACATAGTTGCCAGATCTCAAAAACCGAATGTCATAAAAGTAAATTAATAAAAATTTCTAAATGATTCTTGTAGCAAAACTATAAAGTTTTTCTCCATTTTAAAATTTTTTGTATTTTCGGCACCAGGTCAACGTAATTTTACACTTCACTAAACAATTGCTGCTTCTTTCTTATTTAAACAAAATATTTATGTAAATGTCCCACTGTTTTCAATAGTTTTCAAACGTAAACACCAATTCAAATTAAAACTACCAAATGAGAAAAAATTCCTGCTAAATGTGTGATATAAAGAGTTGAAAGTTTGGCGCCATCGGGGAAAATCAAATGAACAAACAAAAAGGAAAAAAATATTTGAAATTATTTATTTGTTAAAAAAAGTATTTTTTCTTTTAATAAACACAAAAAAACAAGCCAACAAAAATATTTTATCATCACATAGACAACTTTATGGAAAAACAGTCATGAAAACGCCATGGGTGTGGAGTACGACAAACAAAAAAAAAAATAAATTACGTTCACAAAATATACAAAAAAGAAAAGGATAAATATTTTTTTATTATTAAAAAAAAAAATAATAAACAAAAACTAAATAACAGGGTATTTATTTAAATAAATAGAGAAAACAAGGCCAATAAAAGCCATGATTTACACATATTTTGCATGCAGGGAATTTAAATACAATAAAATGAAAAAAACAAAAACCAACTCCACATGATGGTACAAAACTGATAAAAATCCAATAAATTAAAACCAATTGAAGAAGAAAAAGAAAGTGCTTGTCCAGTATTTAATTAATTGTTTTCAAGTTGCTTGAAGAAAAAACTCAAAACCCCCTTTTTATTAAATGGGAAAAATTTCCAACTTTTGAAAAGAAAACTTTTGCTACCAAACAATGGTCAGCAACTTTTTCAAACTGAGAAAAAGTCATTAGAGTTTTGGCAACACACCACAGTTTGTTATTAAAAAAAAAAAAATAATAAAATTCCACATAAAAAACTCCTTTAAATTTCACCCATCATGTTTGTCTCTGTTTTCAAGGGGTAGCAAGAGTTGAGTTGCAACATGCTGCGTTTCATTTTATTAACATTTCAAGTGTCATACTTCAGTTTTAATTTTTTTTTTTTTGCTTGTTTCTAACTTGTGCCCTCTTAATGAGGATTTAAGTATCTAAAGCTTTAGAAGTAAAAACCAAAAAAAAAAAAATATAATATAAAGTAAAATAAAACTTTATGAAATTCTTAAAACTTTAATTGCTCTTACAAATTGTATATTTTCTATTTTATTTCAATTTACCTTATCGCTTTGTTTCTTTGCTTTCATTTTTTCTAGTTAAACCCTACTTTATGAAGGAACCCCAAGATTTAACCATGTTGGCTGGTCAAACGGCTACGTTCCATTGTTTGGTGGGTGGCGATCCACCACCAAAAATTTTATGGAAAAAGGAAGAAGGCAACATACCAGTGTCACGTGCTCGTATTCAACATGACGATAAAAGTTTGGAAATAACAAATATTGTACCAGAGGATGAGGGTACTTATGTGTGTGAAGCCCACAATAATGTGGGTCAAATAAGCGCAAGGGCCTCGCTGACGGTGCATGGTAAGTATTGTAGTCCATTTTAGAGAAAAAATGCCATAATTGTGTTACGTATTAGCGGCGACATGTAAATAATAATTATTTCGGTTAGATACTTAAACTTAAAGATATAGTTAAGAATCACTTCTTAACACTTCTTTTTTGATAAAGTTTTTCAATAAGAGCGCTACAAGGCGCCCAATTGACGAACATACGACGCTTCTGGTGGTAAAGCGGCTTCAGTTCTTGCGTCAATTTGATCTTATAAGGATGTAGGCCAAGATCTTTTCGCAAAATTCGCCACAACGACGTCACAGAGATGCCCAAGGCTTGAGAACGACGTGTGTGAGACACATTTGGGCTTTGTTCAACTGAATCCTCAGCGGCAGCAATATTCTCGACACTACGGGCACTTCTTTGTCTCACTGGCACGGGAGCATTTTGTACTGTGCCTTTGGATTTTTCCACTAGACGCTCAATTGTTAATCTGCTAGGACGATTATGACGATCATAAATTGGACGTAGCGCTCTTAACGTTGAGGCCACTGACTCCGAATTTCTGTAGTAAATCTTCGACTCGTTGTTGGCTCATATATCCTTCCATCATGAAATGGCAAACCTTACTGAAGAGAAATGTCAAAAGACCGGCAAGAAATATGGCGTCGTCTGCTGTCCCTGTCGCTTTACTTTTGTAGCGTACCTTGTTGAAAAACTCTGTATAACATACGGATTTGGCGTTATTCAAACGGCTGATTGTTATCGCAACCATACTCTAACCCTAGTCGACGTACCACTGAGGTCAGAAAAGCTAGGCAATGTGATCATCAATAAAGCTTTAATTTTATATTTGTTTTACTTATATACTGTCACTAAGGGGTGTTAATATTAAACCATTGATCAAGGCTCAAAATCCTGATCAGAGGTCATATTACAATCCCAATAAATATTAGGATAATATTTAGGAATTTCACTCCTCATCTCTTCAAAACAGATGTCTTATATCCTGCCGTCCCATTCATAGTGAAGATATAGTTGTGATATCAGATCATATTATGTGTAAATATTTAGAGTATGGGTATAATCAACGACCCTTATCTCGTGCATATATCAGCGTTTTTTTAAGGTATAACGCTTCTAGCTAAGAGTCATATTGAAAAGCTAGGTATAGGTCATATCATAGCCCTAATTCTAGATCATAAAAAGAGCCTATAGAATTATACTTATAGTCTTATTAAATTTCATATCAAGGTTGCTTTTATAAAAATCGATAATATTTAATTTCAAAAATTTAATTAAAAATTTAATTAATAAATTAAATTAAATTTTTATTGAATCGCTTTTATGATTTAAAAACTATATCTGTTATATTGTACATCATCATAGCTGTATCAGACATAGTTTTTAAATCAAAAAAGCCGTTCAATAAAAATTTAATTTAATTTATTAATTAAAATTTTAATTAAACTTCTCAATAAGACTATAAGTATAATCCTATAGGCTCTTTTTATGATCTAGAACTAGGGCCTATACCTGATATAACCTATACCTGTCTTTTCAGTATGACTCTTAGCTAGAGCTTGCTGTTATATTGTACATCATCCTCTGAGTCCAATTTTTATCACTACTTAAAGAAATTCTAATGTTATTTGATTAATGACATTAGTTATGTTGACCGTTAAATAATCAAGAGACGTCAAATGTCATGATCTTGGAGGCCAAGTAACAGAGACACACCTTACATAGACGATGGTACTAACATTTCTATGTTTTGTTTATGGTAAATAAGTGATGCAAAATTTTTTAATAACTCACGCTTAGAAGGTCTATTTAGTTCACATTATGAAGTTATTCCTATTAATCGGACAAGCTATGAATAGAAATAATGCTATAAAAACCCTAAACTTTAGTCATATACAAAATGTGATTAGGATTAATGTAATTTAATGAAAATTCCCAAACTGCTGCTGAAAAAACTTTTCAAATATATTTGGGCCACCAAATAGTTATAAATGCTATCGAGTTTTATCCTATTCGGGTTATAATTTGAATATTTTTAATAGCTTTAACAAAGCGCTTAGAGAATTCTTTGCCTAAGTCCATATTATTTAATTAATATTATTAACCTATTCGGCATCATATACGGGTTTTTATGTTTTTTTTACGTTATTACCTTTCAATCATGGGTCAACAGATATAATCCTTCGGCCTAGATATTTAGGACTTGTTTAAGGATCATACTATAGTCATAGCTCGGTAATAGACATGTAGAAAATTGATGACAAACTTGCCTATATTGAATTAAGCCCTCGGCTAGTCAAATTTGAAGTAGTACAAGACGTTATGATTAGAATTTGGTCAAACTTTTTGTTGAAGACCATCATTCTTGGCTGTTTATTTAACATGATCGAGGTTACTATAACACACTGTGTAATTTTTTAAGTCATGGCAAAATAACCATATACGGACACCACCACGTGATAAAAGACCAAAAAAAAGACCCCTGTCTCCCAGTTTTGCCCAAACTCCTCCAGGGTTTTTTATGGGCCCTCAAAGATGTGGGGCCTCGATGTTATTTTTGCAAAAAAATGATCATTTACTAAAGCTCATATATTGCAACCAGTTTGGAATTTTTATATTCTCTTTGAGGCAAAGTTGTAGTTGTCATAAAGAACAAGAATTGTTAACATATAAAATCAAAAAAACTTCATCTTCAAGGTCAAAATCGCAAAAAACTTTAAAAAATTCAATTTTTTTTACCTTTTTTCCCCTGTTCAGGTCCATAGGTAGCAAAGCGTTCAAAATTCAAGGAAACAATTAACTACAAAAATTAACCTAAGATCTCAATAAACAACTTTCTAAAACATATGAACTTCCTAGGAATGATTCTTAACACCGTTTAGGTAGCGCTTAGGTAGCCGCAAAAGTGAAAAATTTCCCGAAAATTTGTTAGCTACCTAAGCGCTACCTAAAGGGTGTTTTTTTGATTTTATATGTTTACAATTTTTGTTCTTTATGACAAGAGCTACAACTTTGCCTCAGAGAGTATATCAAAATTCCAAACGGTTTGCAAAATATGAGCTTGAGTAAATGATAATTTTTTTGCAAAAATGACATCGAGGCCCCACATCTTTGAGGGCCCATAAAAAAAACCTGGAGGGCTTTGGCCAAACTGGGAGACAGGGGTCTTTTTTTTTGGTCTTTTATCTTATTTTTTTTATGCTTATTTTTTTCCGTGTGGCACTGTGTAATCTATGATTAAATTATTATGATTAAATTATATGTTTGTGGTCAAAGCAAATTATTATTAAACATAATAAGAATATTGTTATGTTAGAACTATACTATTGTTAACCCTGATACAGATGTGAACATATTTTAATAAAATATGACTATAGTATAATACAAATTTATTATATTATGATCAAATAAAAATCATATATGGTTAAAATAAACGATTATAGTGTGATTA
The DNA here is from genome assembly GCA_949628195.1 of Phasia obesa. Taxonomy (NCBI): domain Eukaryota; kingdom Metazoa; phylum Arthropoda; class Insecta; order Diptera; family Tachinidae; genus Phasia; species Phasia obesa. Next base: position 117,259,106 of record OX451219.1, on the reverse strand, counting down.
TAAACTATAAAATGTCTCAAATAAAATAAGGAATTATTTTATTTAGAAACTAAAAATTTATACAAATATACGAAGAAACAACTTTTTTATAATTTTTTTTTTTTTGTTATTTTTTTTAAACAACAATCAGTAAAATCCAAAGACTAAAAAAATTATTTGTTTGTTTTTAGTTATTTTTTATTTACATAGAAATTAACTTAATATATTTTAATTATATTTTATAATAAGCACAAGGTCTTTTTTTCTATTTAAAAAAAAGAAATTAATAAAACATTTTTATAAAAAAAGAACTTGTGCTTATTAAGAAATAGAATTCAAATATAAAAAAGGTCAAAAACTACAATAATTATTTAATATATTTTTAATTATTATATTATGGTTATAATAATTTACTTGTGGTTTAAAGTTTAGAAAAATTATATAGTTAGAATCAGTCATGTTGTATTTTTTTTTTGGCATCGTAACCATTTACTAATCAAATTTTAACCAAAACTTGTTTATCGTGACCAAACTATTGTTAAAAAAAAAACTAAAATTTGTTAATCGCAACCATGTATTGTTACGCAGAAAATATTCAGATTCTTGTAACATTACTACAATCATTGTTTTTCTCTACGTGTAGAGATAGTGATTTAGAAGTGTTAAGAAATATACAATTTATATAGAGGTTGGCTGTATTAGCGTTAATGACATTGAACGAGTACGTAAAGTTAAGGACAAAGATCTATCATAGAATATCCCAACATTTTACTGATAGGCCATCGCCTTGTTAAATCCATAGTTTCCTTTCACAGATATTTTTAGAATTCGAACCGGCCTGTATCGCTTAAGAAATAGTCACGTGACAAGTCATGTGCTGATTCCCTTTTCTGTTCACATATACATATAAATTTCGATGCAAGAGCGATTTTCGCGTAAACTGAGAATTTTACGAGACATGGAAATATGGTAACTTTTGGGCGTGCTCTAGTGGGGATCGGTTAGTTTTAAAACAATAAGGTTTTATAGAAGAAATGCAGGCAATTTTGTCTAATTTAATTTCGTATAGAATGGGATTGTCTAAAAACGGTTCTTTTTAAGAGATACCTTAAAAAGTGCTTAAATTTTTTTTGCTAATATGCCTAGTATATGAGTAATTTTTAATTTAGCTCCAGCTGTGTTTTTTAGTAAAGAACGTTTTTTTTCCAAAAATCATTTTCCAATTATATAAAAAAATAATAAAAATTAAGATTAATTATGGCTGTATACATTACCTACTTGGCACTGGTTAGCCGTAAACATCGTCTTATTAAAAAAAGAAAGAAATAATAACTCAAGCCTAATAAAAAATTTATTCATTTAATATTACTTAACATTTAGTTTCTAGATACAGGAATGACCTTAAATTATCATTACGAACGTTTTAACTTTATTTCCAGCACCACCCACCTTCATTGTGAAGCCACAGGATAGAAAAATTGGCTTAAATGGTGTTGCACAATTTCCTTGTGTTGCCGATGGCAATCCCCCACCTTCGGTATTTTGGACTCAAGAAGGTTCAAGTACTTTGATGTTTCCCAACAACTCATATGGTCATTTACATGTCACGGTCGAAGGAACATTGCAAATTAATGGTGTACAGAAGGATGATGCCGGTTACTATGTCTGCTCAGCCTTTAGTGTTGTTGACTCCACAACAATACGAGCATTTTTACAGGTAAATTTGTCTGGCGTTTCAGTATTTGAAAACATCTTTGTAGAAAATATGTATAGCAAATTCTCATTCAGCAACATATTTGTAATAATGATGTTATTGTTTTTGTTGTTGCTTGGTTGCTGGTTTAAAGTATTATTAAAATTCAAATGTAAAAACATCAATTGTTGTTATAGGTTACTTCTGTGGATGATACGCCACCACCCATTATACAAATTGGTCCCTCGAATCAGACCTTGCCAAAAGGCAGCGTTGCTATGCTACCTTGTCGTGCTTCTGGGCATCCCACACCACGTGTTAAATGGTATCGAGATGGTACAATACTGCAAAGTGGTAATCGTTATACAATTGTACAGGGTGGTTCACTGAGAATAGATGGTGAGTATTAGATTTAAATAAGAGAATTTCTTTTCGTTCACATTAAACATATTTAAATTTTGATTTTAACTCATTATTTTTTTTTTTATTAAAATTTATTATTTTATTTTTAGATTTACAATTCAGTGACTCTGGCTTGTATACGTGTACGGCTTCTTCGGAAAGTGGTGAAACATCATGGTCTGCCACCTTAACGGTATGTTGCTTTTAAATATTTTTAGTTGGAATAATAATTTCATATTCGTTTTGTTCCAAAATTTAATTACCCATAAATCCTTTTGGTTTAATACGTTTTTAACTGCTTGCTTTTTGTTCAACGCAACACAACGCAACGCAACTAATTTTAAGTTAAAATACATAAAATTATTTTTATTATTTCTTGTTTTTGTTTGAGTTGTTTTTTAACTTTGTACTGAAACAGTCGGTAACGCAATGACGAACAAAACGTTGTAACACCAAGTTTTTATTGTTCTACACAGGCTTTTTATATTTAAGTGTTTTGTTTTTTTGGGTGGTTTTAATTACAAAAAAATTAGAAGAGAAGTATTCATCACGTCTTACTTCATAATTTAACATCAAGAAAATTAACTGGAAAAATTACAAAAAAAGTCGAAAGTTTTTTTTTAAAGAATTTTTTTTTTTAATTTTTATTTATTTATTAAAAAACACAATACAATTACAAATTATATTCTAACTTAAACTATCGAACATAGTAAAAAGCTCCTTCACTCGTTGTATCGAAACACCCAGAGTCTTTGTTGGGAATCGAATCCACAACGTCCAGACTTATAGACTAGCACACTATATAAAGGGTGGTTAAATGTTAAGAGCCGATGTTGATTATCATACAAATTATTGTAATTTCTTTTTATTTTAACCGACTTCAAAAAAAAGGAGGTTATCTATTCGTCCGAATGTTGTTTTTTTATGTTTGTGCCCGCAGAACTCAGTCATTTCTGAACCGATTTTAAAGATTCGTCCCATTTTAAAAGAAGTTCTGAATTTTGAAAATTAAAGGGTGTCCCCATACAACATACGTGTTTTTTACGTGTATTATGAACCGTAAAGAGCACCCTTTTAAAATTTTTAAAAACTGCATATTACTATAGCTGCCAATAATAGAAATTAATAAAAAAATAAACTTAAAAATTAAAGGGTGTCCCCATATGTGACGTCAATTTAAATATATGAACCATTGTAGATAATCACTTGAAAATTGGACAGAATGTCCAATATTTATATTCAGAAATTAAATATTTATAATTAGAAGTTAAAGGGTGTCCCAATAGTTGATGTAATTTGATGTATATTGTAAAACTTTTGAACCGTAACAGAGAGACGGTTGAAATTTACAAAGAACCTGTATATCTAAGTCCTTTATAACATTAAGTATATAATTTAAATTTGGAAACTAAAGGGTGTCCCCATAATTGAAACAATTTTACCTATCTAGCCATATCTTTTGAACCGTTATAGATAAACACTTGAAAATTAGACAGAATCTCCACTACTATGTACCGTATAATAACATTTATAAATAATAAAAGTTATAAAAGGTGTGTCAATAGTTGATGTAAATTGATGCATATGGCCAAACTTTTGAACCGTTTTAGACAGGCGTTTGAAATTTACAAAGCATCTGTCCTTTAAAATAAGTGTTTAATTTAAAATTTTATATTAAAGGGTGTCCCTAGGTGATATTGTTTAACCTATATGGCCATATCTTTGGAACCGTTACCGTCAGTAATACTAAGTCTAAAAAAATAAAGGGTGTCCTCATATCTGAGGTAATTTGTCGTATATGGCTTTATCTGCTGAACCGTTATGGATAGAAATTTGAATGTACAGAGCGTATATTACTATGTCCGTTAGAGCAACAAGCATAAAAGTATTTAATTTGAGTACTACTTCTTACAGATTGCTTCCTTTTAAATTTTTAGTTTAGAATTGGTACACATATATTTGTTTTCTAGTCGGTTGTTTTTTTTGCAAGAATTATGATAATATAGATATGGTTCAAAATATCGGCCAAGTAGCCGCCGCGACCTCGGCGCACACCTCCATGCGATGCTCCAAATTTTCGATGAAGCTGAGGCATAATTGAGGTTAATGTGCCGAATTATCTTATCCTTTAGGTCTTGAATTGTTGCTGGCTTATCGATGTACACCTTTTCTTTCAAATAACCCCAAAGAAAGAAGTCCAACGGTGTCAAATCACATGATCTTGGCGGCCAATTGACATCGCCACCACGTAGGATAATACGGCCATTGAATTTATCGCGCAAAAGATAGACAATCGAGCAACGCTTGCTCGATTTCCTATCTTTCCATTGGTTCAAATTGAGTTACTCTAAAATTGAGAAATGTCAAATTAAATGCAGAAAAAAAACTTGACGTTTAGGTGTGGTTCACATTCAACATCGGCCCTTAAAATTTAACCACCCGATACTAGAATACCGAGGCACCTAATAAAAAAAATTTTTTTTTTAATATTTGAGCCGTTTATTTTGAAAATTGGGCCCGTCCAGTTTTCTTAAGGGCGAGTTATAGTTTAAAGTTTATTTTAAATTTAAGTTGAACTATTTATTAAAATATCAATGAATTGTTAAATTCACACCTAAGTTCGTTTATACTTTCTAATTCTAAAACATCGGCGGCGCACAGGGGGGTTTTCGATACCAGAAATGGAAATTGTGTGAAAGGAATAAATTTTGATAAGCAGTAAAAGTACACATTGGAATTATCACTAGCCAAAAATTTATGTTTATGATAGCGTTGTTGAAATATACACTTTTAAAATTTGAGTTATTCGACGTTTTTCTTTCTTGCAATACGAATTTAAATTTTTGGAGTCTTAAGAATTAGTTTTCGGTGCTTTCTGAAGTGAAAATTAAAAATATAATAACACACTGTGTAATTTTTTAAGTCATGGTAAAATAACCATATACGGACACCACTACGTCATAAAAGACCAAAAAAAGACCTCTGTCTCCCAGTTTTGCCCAAAGTCCTCCAGGTTTTTTTTTTATGGGCCCACAAAGATGTGGGGCCTCGATGTCATTTTTGCAAAAAAATGATCATTTACTCAAGCTTTGATATACTCTCTGAGGCAAAGTTGTAGCTCTTCTCATAAAGAACAAAAATTGTGAACATTTAAATTAAAAAAACTTCATCTTCAAGGTCAAAATCGCAAAAGACTTTAAAAAATTCATTTTTTTAACATTTTTCCCCTGTTCAGGTCCATAGGTAGCAAATCGTTCAAAATTCAAGGAAACAATTAACTACAAAAATGAACCTAAGATCTCAATAAACAACTTTCTTGAACATATGAACTTTCTAGGAATGATTCTTAACAACGTTTAGGTAGCGCTTAGGTAGCCGCAAAAGTGAAAAATTTCCTGGCTACCTAAGCGCTACCTAAACGGTGTTAAGAATCATTCCTAGGAAGTTCATATGTTCTAGAAAGTTCAAAATTCCAAACGGTTTGCAAAATATGAGCTTGAGTAAATGATCATTTTTTTGCAAAAATGACATCGAGGCCCCACATCTTTGAGGGCCCATAAAAAAAACTTGGAAGACTTTGGTCAAAACTGGGAGACAGGGGTCTTTTTTTTTGGTCTTTTATCACGTAGTGGTGTCCGCATATGTTTATTTTTTTCCGTATTGCACTGTGTAATGAAACCTTCAAACACGTGATAGTAAGATTATATGTGCGTGTTTGTTGTTTATGTGTAATTTGTAAAATTTATATCTAATTTGGTTTCACGCGTAACCCTATCCCTATAATTTGGTAAATTTCGGGAAAAATTATAATAAAAAATATAATATAAAAAATTATTTGAGTTGTTATGTGTCATATGTTCGTATTTATTTAATCTAGATACGTCTTCGACTACGATTTTCATTGTTTTTTTGACGAGAGCTTTTCGTAATATTGATAAATTAAAGTTGTACAGGAATCCATGCTTTTTTTATATTTTTTATTTTTTATATTTTTTTTTTTGGAAATAAAAAAACGGAAAACAAATAAAATTGCATTAAAATATAATTACAAATGTATAAATTTTATTTATTTAAGCTAAAACTAGAATCGTGGAAAGATAACACCTCGAAATAATGAGCAATTTTGGCACATAGTTATTAAATACTTTGTTTTGGGAGTATCCCTGCACCTAACGTATCACTCGTCTTCAAATTAACAAATTTGAAGACTCTTAGTCTTATAGGTTTCTAGACAACAGATTATTATTAAATATTTTGTATGGGGAGAACCCTTTCACCCAGTCCTATTCTACCAATTTTCTTCCTTAAATTCAAAGCCTGCCCCCTCAAAGTGATATTGAGCAAAAAAGATTAAAAATTACAAACAGGGAAGTCACCACGAATTAATTCCTACTTTTGGCATCGAAAACCCCAGTGTGCGGCGGTTCGAATATTAAAAAAAAAAGCTGCGGCGGCTGAGACCCGAATAACTTCATTCTATGGTAAATTTACCTAAAATTTTAGTGCTAATAGATTTACGCAGCAGTGTAATCAAATCTTATTCTTGGTAGTTCTATACAAATACAAGATGGCTGCAGAGTTATTCCAGCAAGGTAGGATCGACTTCTAGGCATATTGATGTTTTATTTTTTTTGTTGGTGAAATGTAACAACTTAGTAATTTGTCTATCCGGCTCATCAATTTGTAATTAATTTTGTATCGATTTATACAGTGGCACAGAAAACTCTACATACCCCCCTATTTATTTCAATTCTAAGAAATATAAGTAAGATGTAGAAATTTATTTTTAACCAAATAAACTGGCATTAGGAACAGGTAATAATAGTGGATAAAAAAATCAAGGTTCAATTAATTTATTAAAAAAATCAGCAAATAATTATTTCTAGGTTAGAAATGCTAATATTATCAATCATGCAAAATAAATAGTGCTACCAACTTTTGTCAGCTCTTAAGAAATTCATAGTTACTATTTTAATCTTATTTTATATTAATATTTTTATCAAAAAAGTTAATAAACTTGATAAAATATGTGAAAAGTTCCGGAAACTTAACACCACGAAGGTGGAAAATTTCTTCGGGAAAGTGGTGAGTTAGTTGTGTGTGCCAAGGCAATTGTACAAGTTATAATTAAAAACTGCAAAGAAACAAAATGCTTCGAAAATAAGGCAAGGAGTGGGCATCCACCTAAAGTAACTAATCGCATAAAACGCCAGATTCTTGGGGAGATAAAACAAATTCGAAGAAACCCAGCAGTGGAAATCACAAAATACATAGAATTTTATTATATTATAATATGTCAATTCACCTAGAAGCAATTTGAAGTATAGAAATAATGGATCTCATAGTAGTATACCCAGGAAGAACCCGTACATCAGCGACATTAATAAAACAAAACGCAAGTGTTTGCAAAAGCTCACGTTAGCAAATAAAACCATTTCTGGGCTAATGTTATGTTAAGCGAAGTCAGTAAATTCGGTTCTAATAGCAGACTTAGAGTTTGGCTTTGCCTATATAATTTACTTCTAGTTACTATAAAATTTACTTCCAACTGTGATACAAGGTGGTGGTAATATCATGCTCTGGGTTTGCGTATTAGCTGCTGGTATGGGCAATTTTGTATTGATTGGGATCACGATGGTCCGTCCTATTTATTAATTTAAATCTTTTTAAGGAAGTGGATAAACAAATTGAGACTAAATACTATCTGGTTTTTTCGGCAAGACAGCAATACCAAGCACAATGCGGGCATTCTTAAAGAATATCTTATATATAAGGTACCTCACCAACTTCATTATTCACTTCCGTCGCCCGATTTAAATCCCATTGAGCACACTTATGGGAAGAAGTAGATCGCAGGATTAAAAAAAATATAAACAATAAGCATAATCTAATCTAATTCACTAACTGAAGAATGGAATCACATTTTAGGATAAGTTTTGGAATTTTTCATGAAAAATAGGCTGGAGGCGATTTAACGCATATTTTTGTACCGACAAAATATTAATTGGAACTTTGGAAATATTTAATATAGAAATTAAATCATTTTTAAGATATAGTATGTAGACTTTTCTGTGCCTTAAACATTATTATTTGCTGTTTTTTTTTTAAATGTATTGAACTTTGATTTTTTTATCCACTATTATTACCTGTTCCTAAGGCCAGTTTATTTGGTTAAAAATAAAATTCTACATATTTCTTATATTTATTAGAATAGAAATAAATAGGAGGGTATGTAGAGTTTTCTGTGCCACTGTAGCTACATATTTTGATAATAAATGTATACTATCGATTTTTTTTGATAGTTTTTTATATTTAAAGCTCTTTCTTTTGCTGAACACTACAATATATTAATTCATATAACATTTTCATAAATTATGACGTTGTCTTTAACTTTTTAATAATTTATATATTTTTGTATTTTTTGCACATATTTTGTAAGTAAATACATATATATTTTGGCTCGTATTTTTCAGTTTTTTGTTTCATAAGAACCTAGACCTGATATATTTATTATCATTATATTAATATAATACAATAATAATTTTTGCAAAATAAAACCGACTTCAAAACAGATAGAAGGGCACCAATTCTAAACTAAAAATGTAAGAAGTAATCTGTAAGAATTAGATTTAAACTAAATAAAATATGCGCCAAAATTAGGGGGAAAAAATTAAGACTATTGAATGTCAAGCCTCTCCCTATTACTGTTCAAAAGTTAAGCTATTTTCACCAGTATCCGTCTTGTATGGGGACACCATTCAAGCCTCTGTCTATAACGGTTTCAAAGATAGGGGCACACAGATCTAATAACATCACCTATTCGGACACCCTTTAATTTACAATGTTAAATTAAAGACCTGTTGTTATAGAGGACTTGTCCGCAAAGATTCTTTGTAAATTTCAACTATTTGTCTATAACGGTTATAACGTTTAACCATATATATCAAATTACATGAACTATTGGGACACCCTTTACATTATAATTCCAAATATTTATACTTGTTATCATACCAGAGAAAGTAGTGGATATTCTGCCTAATTTTCAAGTGTTTGTGTTTAACGGTTCAAAAGATAGGGTCATATAGATCAAATTACGTAATTTATGGGGACACCCTTTAATTTCTAACTTCAAATTGTATACTTGCTGTAGTGGACTTTGCAATACAGGTTCCTTGTAAATTTTAGCAGTCTGTCTCTAACAGTTCAAAAGTTTGGCCACATACATAGAATTACATTAGCTATTGGGACACCCTTTTAGTTCCAAATTCAAAATTTTATACTTTTGTTATAGCTGACTTAGCACTACAGGTTCTTTGTAAAACTCAGTGGTCTGTGAACAACTATTCAAAAGTTTGGCCATATACATCAAATTAAATGAACTATTGGAGCACCCTTTAATTTAAAATTTTGAATATTTATACATTTTATTATAACGGTCATAGTAATCGACATTCTGTCAAATTTTCATGGTTTTGTCTATAACGGTTCAAAAGATAGACCCAAATAGGTCAAATTATGTCACCTATGGGGACACCCTTTAAATTTTAAATTTATTTTTTTTTATTAATTTCTGCTGTTGGGAGCTATAGCGGCACGCAATTTTTTTAAATTTTAATTTGCTGCCATTTACGGTTCTTAATACACGTAAAAAACATGTATGTTGTATCGGGACACCCTTTAATTTTTTATATAATGAACTGTTTTTAAAATGGGACCATCCTGAAGGCATAACCTTTCAAATAAAGAAAAAAATCGGTTCAGAAATGGCTGAGTTCTGCAGTTACATACATAAAAAAAAGCAACATTCAGACGAATAGATAACCTCCTTCTTTTTGAAGTCGGTTAAAAAGAGGTTTACCCTCTTTAAAAACTCAGCCAGCTACGTCAATGGTTTGTTGGTATAAAGTAAATTTTTCTCACATTATTTAAATTATGTGTCAACATTTTTCTGTGTAGTTTAGTATTTAAGCTGAAATATTTAATTTTTAACCAAAATTGCTTTGTCATTTATTTGTTAAATCTCAAAGAGAAAAAAGATTGAAAAGTTGTTGAAATTTCTTAAGATAACTTTGGTACATTGTTTTCAAGTATTTAGTTGAATGCGTTCAAATCGAACAATTCAAATAAAAGCTGCTAACGCGTGTTTCAGCATATTAATTAAGCAAATTTTGCAATACAAGCACTAATGTGAATATAAAATATTATGTAATTAAAATATCTTATAAGGCTAATAAATAGGTAACATTTTGGGAAGTAGTGATAAAAGAGCTTTAGGTTGCTGAGGGTTAAAAAAATATAAATATGTTTTTGAGTTTAAAAATTTCTTTAGCCTAGTGTTCCAGTATCACTCTTTTTAATCGAATAATTTAAATTGGTTTAGGGATCTTTTTATACGATTTTGCTACGACCAGGTCTAACAACTATCATTCATATTCGCCGCTTATCTTTACAGCCTTTTTAAGGCAAGGTATGGATGGCGTGATGGCCGCACATATTGCAGGATACTTAAAAAATATAGCGCCCTTTAGGTTTGATGATTATAAGTACGCTTCACCATACGCCATTGGAATGTACTTTTTACTATGCTTCAATAGCTTTCGGCCGACCTTGTGGAAATGCAATTATTGTAGACCAGCTGTGTCGTGGGCGTCCTGAAACTATTTTGTTTGATTTTGCTTTAAAAGTAATTCACACCAAATTTTGAAACTCTTACTTTTATAGTGCTTGAGTTATGGTTTGTATATCTGTGTTTTCTTTATATAGAGATACCCATGCCTGCATAAAATTCTAAAATTTATATAAAATTTTAAAAATATTATACAGTTCTGTAAATAGTGTTTTAAATATTCAGCTGACAAAAATAAAAAGTGCTGTCAATTTTGCAATATGACTGCCTATCGTCAGTTTACTGTGACCCCACAACTAGAACTTTATTTAATCTATAAAAGGACTTTTATTACGAATCTCCAGAATAACTTTAATAGGAATCATAATTACGATTTCAATAATGTACATTAAAGGCTTTATAATGAAGCGGGAAATGAATTTTATGTGACACATAATCATGATTAAAAAATCAATATGACACCCTATAGAGTTTTTAATCCAGTCCACGATTACAAGTGTATTAACTAAAACATGGACTTCAAAGTAATCCACTTTTTTTTAATTTTGATATGACTCACGATTAGCAACATAACACGATACACCATGAATACTCGTATTTTCATCATCTCTATCGAAAACAGTATTTATATGATTTATGCTAAGAACCTAAATGTGATTCATACTTGAGATTTAACTACGTCCTTAAACTGAGTTTTGTTTTACATGAAAAGTATTTAAAAATGAATCAATTATTGATTTTCTATGACACACATTAAGGGCTTTTTTATGACCCAAGATTATATTTTTTATATCACCATAATGAGAACTTAGTAACACCAGCTCAATTTTTTGTTATTAATCTTAACTTCGATTAGAACCTGGTACGAAAACTAAGGCCCTCTTAGAAGAACTATAAAATTTGATGTGGATTAGTTTGAAAGCAAAATCGAACAAAATATTGTCAGGACGCCTAAGACGAGACCGGCACCGCTAGTGTGTTTAATAAAATTTATAATTTAGTTAGTCCTGTTGGCACGTTATAAAGTTTTAAAGAAGGTCATGTTTAAAATTTTATTATGTTCTAAAAATATTATGATGTGTCATATTAAAGTTATAAGCTTAACTTGGAATATTGTCAAGGCATGGTATTATCATTAACCCCTTTGTTTTAACAAAAAAAAAAAAATAAATAAAAACAAAAAAAATATTTATAATTAATTTTAAAAGGAAAAATTTAAACGCTTGAATAAAAAAAAAAACTTTTGCGTAATTTGCGCTCAGAATATTTCATTAAAAACCATTAATCAAGCATAAATTATAGTGGTTTCCTTTTTCGCTTTTCGCTCATTTTCCTCTACTTCTTGACAGCAAAAATTTAATTTGAAAAATGTATTATTGGAAATATAATTTATTTGATTTTATTTAAATGTTAATTACAATTCAAATGACATTCAATTCGCATAGAGAGACATACCACTGCATGCATGTGTATGTTAAAACATGCACGCATGTATGTATGTATGCACGTAAAGCTACTGAAATCAACAAATTTTTGTATCAAAATGTCATTACAATTCATTATTATCATTTGATATTTATTTATTTATTTATTTTTTTTAACATTTATATTTACAAACGAGAAAGTAAAATAAAAAAAAATTGTAAACATCGTTGGAAACAATTTTTTAAATTACCCACAAACAGTTTCTGTCAATATTTGAAACTGACTGACTGACTGTATCCATGCCTGCATGCTTGCAAGCATTCATGCGCCATCCAACAAGCGGAGTGAGTATGCAAATCAAGTGCAGCCAAAAAAGAGTCATTAATTTTTATGCAAACTTGCTCTACTTCTTCTTGTTGCAATTTTGTTTAATACCGAATTTTTTTTGGTATATAATCCTGCATCAAAATATATTTATTATGCGGATTTTTTGCTCCATTCAAGTTTGTGGCTTTTAGCCAGCGTTGGTTACAATCATGACCACTACAATAGCAACAAATTGACTTTTTATAGGAACTAAGTGGCAAGCAAAAATGTTATACAGATACACTAACGTGAGTAAAAAATTGTTGAGACACCAAGTAAACATTTTGAAATGAAAATCAAATTGTTATAAAAATCATTTAAAGTTAAAACAAAACCCAAAAAATGTTGTTTAAAATATAAAAAAATTTTATACCAAATTCGTTTCATAAACCTGGTCTCTAAAAGTATTTTTTATAAATATGGCCCTTAATATTTAAGTATTATTTTTAATTAGGTTGTTTAAAAATATAAGCTCTTTTTTGTATATACAAAAAATTTTAGATGAAATTAAAGAGTTGTAAAAAAATCTAAACGTTCTTTAACTACTACCGGCTTAAGATTTTTTTACTGGATCTTGCATCATAAACTAATTGTGCACCTGCCTGCATAAAAATCTCCAACCAATAGTTTCATTACTTTTTTGTTTTTTGATTCCTTATTGCTCTTTTACTTTATTGACATCGACAGACATATCAATCATAATTTTTTTTTTTTTCAATGTCAAGTTTTCATTTTTTACATTGGAGACCATTGTGCAATTATTTGTATGGAGGGCCTGAAGGCCATGATGAGTTTATGAAGTTGACAATTTTTATTTTTTATTAAATGTATATAAGATGACTCAAAACTATTAGCTAAATGGTCATAAATAATAATTGAATTGTTGATTTTGATAATCGATTTAAGAAAAAATAAATTTTTTATTTATTTATAACCCCCAGACTGATAGCCTAGTGCACTACCTACTAGTCTACCGGGACACCCTATAAAAAATTTACTAAGAATTATATTATTAAAAAAACGCTTGCTTTATAAGTAATGCGTAAGAAAATGGTACATTTTATTTACTGTAAAGACTGTTATAAATAAATCAGTCAAGTGCGAGTTAGACTCACACACGTAGGGTTTCGTACTATGTTCAGTACAACTTAAGAATTCAAGTTGTTATTTTTTTGATGTCATATGGAGCACCCTTTATTTTAAAATTAAAGTCATATGCGTGAAAATTGCATCATTATTGAAACACCATTTAAAATTTAGTAATTTTAGTTATAACGGCCATGGTAATATGGTAATATTGCGGTTTAAGAAATAAGGTAATATTCGTGGAAGACATGTCACTAATGGATACCCTTTAATTTTTAGTAATTGTTATAGAGGCCGAAGTAGCACATCTGCTTTAAACATTTAAAGAGTCTACCTCTTACTGTTAATAAAATAAGGCTATTTACATAAAAAAAATCACGTCACTGTCGGAACACCCTTTAATTTCATTATATATTATACTAGCTATCCCCGGTGCGCTTTGCTACACCCATCCACAAAAAATACAATAAAAATACTTGGAAGAAAAGTATGACCAACCTTTAACGCGAAAACGCACGCTATTCTCATGTCAAAAATGTTCCCATCAAACCTGTTTTTTGATAGACTATACGTATTAGCACGATAACAATTTTTCACTTTGCATAGGAGGTATCACGCCCTCCATTCAAATTCTGTCTGTGTTTTACTACACAATGTATCTTATTAAGGGGGTTACTGATGCAAAATTCCAAGGCGCTAACTATTGCAGTTCTCTAGAACAGAATAATAATTTTTTACTTTGTATGGGGGTACCACGCTCACTGTCCCAATTCAGCCTATGTTTTTCTATAGTATACGCGTGGGTATAGGGTTTACTTGTACCCACTTTAAAGACCATACCTATTATAGTTCTCTATGTACACAATAATAATTTTTCACTTTGTATGGGAGGTACCACGCCCGCTGTCCCAATTCATTCTGTATTTTGGCAGACTGTGCGCTTTAGTACAAAGGTTTCTCTTGCAAAATTCCAAGGCGCTATCTATTGTAGTTCGCCAGGAAAACGATAATAATTTTTCACTTTGTATGGGAGGTACCACTCTCGCTATTCCAATCCAGTCTGTGTTAAGCTTAACTATATACGTAAATATGGCGGTTATTGGTGCAAAATTCCAAGGCGTTAGCTAGTGCAGTTCTCTAGATACAGGATAATAATTTTTCACTTTGTATGGGAGGTACCACTCCCGCTATTCCAATCCAGTCTGTGTTTAGCTAAACTATGTACGTAAATATGGCGGTTATTGGTGCAAAATTCCTAGACGCTACCTAGTGTAGTTCTCTACACTCCTGCTATTCCAATCCAGTCCATCTTCCTCCAAACTATAAACGTTAATATAGAGGTTACCGGTGCAAAATTTCAAGGTGCTACTTATTACTGTTAGCAAGAAACACGATGATAAATATTTACTTTGTGTGGGAGATGCCCTCCCACGTCGAATATCAAAAAAATAAGTAGCCTATTTTACAATCCGTGTACCTAGTAACAAACTGTGAAAATTTAAGAAAGATCGGTTTATTAGTGTAGGCAGCTATAGCTTTCCGACAAACAAACAAACAAACATACAAACAAACACATTTTGTGTTTTATATATATAGATATAGTATAGCGGCCATGGTAATTTCCTTTCTATAAATTTATCAAGAGTCTACCTATTACGATTGAAAAAGTAAGTCACTATACGTGAAAAATATGTCACTGTCGGAACGCCCTTTAATTGTGTTATAGTGGCCATAGTAATCCACCTCCGTTCAAAACTTAGGCCATATACATGCAAATCACCTACTAGCAGAACACCCTTTACTATTTAGGTTAAATTTTGTACACTTGTTTATAAAGCGAACATAGCTTTAATTACTGTCTGCAAATTTTAAGTGGTTGCCTCCAACAGCTCAAGAAATTTCGGAATAGCCCATACATTTTAGTGTTTGTTGCTATAGCGGCAACAGTTATACATCTTCTGTGAAATAAAAGGCGCTAACAGACGGACAAACATTTTAGCGAAAACAATAGGGTAACGTTTTTACCCTTTGGGTACGGAACCCTAAAAAAACTAAGAGCTTTATTTAAGCCACAATTAGTGATATCTGATATAAATATGATATAAAATTTTCTTGTTCAGTAACATGAACTTGAATAAAGTAAGACCTAAAATAAAGACCGGTATAGGACCCATGATGAATATCATAAAATGATATAAAATAAGTGACGCAATATAAGGTTCGTCTTATGACCTTTAATAAAAATCGTAACAAAATTTACATAAACAATTGGCCTCTGGTCTTTCGCAAGCACTTCGTTATGACCCAAAATAAGTCCGATAGGGAGATCACCGATAACGCGTGTTATATGACCTCCAATAAAGTCCATGACCCCTTAAGGGTACTTATATAACATCCGACAGGTTATTCTGACCCACCAAAGTGACGAGAAGAATATCATCATCTTGTATTGTGGATCATATAGGATTTGATGGATATCCAAATATAAACCGAACCAAGTAGTATAGTAAGGCCTACAATAAACATAAGAGCCCGTATAAACTTCGCTAAGGACCATAAAATTATCAACAATAAGCGCCATAAAATAACTCAAGTTAAGACTAGTTGATAACCCAACTTGAGAACAGTTGATAAGACGTGTGATATAATAGGACTAATAATAGCTTTTGTATTTTTGCATAAAAGAAGTATTCTATATTAGAATCAGGATACCAAGGTACCTCCTCACAAAATTTTATTAAAATATATCCGATAGTTTTTACGTGATGCGAACACAGACAGACAGAAAATGAGTTAATGTTTTATTATATGTATAGATAACGAAAAGTTCAAGGTTAAATAAGAGAATTTTGGAATGTAAATTTATTAAAGTTAACTTTCTATATTGCAATTATTAATAAAATACTTGGACGTACTGCCTGATTTGCAAGGCCGTAGAAAACTAAATATTATTTGCCATAAACATTTTAATCGCAACGTGTTATTATGTAATAAAGCACAGGCCACAACTACGAGAAAAAAATTGTGACTACAATTATGATTCATAATGTGAGCGGTGAAGGACCACTGAATGACCTAAAATCAAGTTACAATATGATTAAAATTTTGTTAAAAAAATTTTGTTTTTCTGCTCATAAGCTTTAAATTGTACGAGTATAAATTTTTTTAATTAATTTTTTGTTGTTTAATTAACATAACGTTTTTGTTGTTGTTGCACAAAAAGGTTGTTGTGTTTCCTTTTTTTTTTTTAATTTACATATTAATGGCCGTAAACTAAATTTAAATTACCTGACATGCCAAAACTGTCAATCACAATTAATGTAAATGTAAACGAGAAAGAAAGAAAGAAAAAAAAATAAATAAAACAGGACAAGACCTTTGTGTACAATTTTCTCTTATGTTCTGTTATATTTTTCATTAACCAACATGCAATATCATTATTTTTTTTTCTGTATTTAAAGCAAATTTTTAAAATTTTCCTGGAATTCCAGTCAGCAAGACAAAAATAAGAATGTCATAAATTGACGTTAAACCAATTTTTTTCATTACATTGTTTGTTTTTGTTTTTCTGTTCTTCTCTTTATGCAAACACCAGGTGGAAAAGAGCAGTTCATCAATATTGCATCGTTCAGCAGATCCCAGTACATATCCAGCACCACCCGGTACCCCAAAGGCTGTCAATGTAACACAAAATTCCATTGCATTGCGATGGTCGAGAAGTCAAGAGAAGCCACAGGCAACAAGTCCAATTATTGGGTAAGTTCTGCTTCTTTTATGTTTTTACTTTTTACATCATGGCATTGCATGATAGTGTTTAAGTGGTTGAGAAAGGAAAGAGTAACTATTCCATTAATTTAACAAATACTCGGTATAAACCAACGTAGTTACATTTTGTAGTTGTTCAATTTGTTTACCAAATAAAACTTTTGGTTTTCATTTGCTGTTCGAAAGAAAATTTTAATGCAGTTTAAGTGTTTTTTTAGTGAAAAATACAAAAAAGTTTTTATTGTCGGTGTATAATACAATAAATGCTTCAATAGATAAATTGCAAAAAACTTTAAAATAATAAAACTTTATTTTGAGTTTCTTAAGGAAATGTAAACGTTAACACAGGGAAGCTAACCTCGCCAAGGTCAACCAGCTGAAGTTAGTTTAAAAATGCTCTCTCCTCGGCGTTAGGAGATTTCCTTTTTCGTTTCTGATAGGTACTATTACGAGTGTCTGTATAATTGGGCTTATGGCGAATTATTATATCGGCATTCTTGTTATTGGCTACCGCTGAATCTATTCAGATCACGAATAATAAGACGACTTTTCAAAACTGCAAGATTCTGGATCTATATTTTAACATTGATTGGTACTTTTTCCTGCTAGCTCTCACTCTCTCTCTCTCTCTCTCTCTCTCTCTCTCTCTCTCTCTTCCTCAAGTCATTATAAACATCTTTTTATTCGAAAATATATATCCAAATATATCTCAACTGCCTACCGAAGCATGTTGTAATAAAGAAAAATAGCTCTTTAAGTATAATCCAAGCGGGAACATAGCATCAGGGCAAGATTCTGCTAGCCGTTGTCCAATAAGCACCATTAAGATAATTGCTTAATAAGCCAATGAAGACATCTATTGATGAAGTCTATTTTAATCATGTAGAATAACGGAAACTAAAATAAATACATGGTATCAAGAGGTCCCTGTGAAGAGGATGAGCAGTTGTTCAAAGTGTCAGAAACTATTCGTTCACGGTAGCAGTTGAGTATACTGCACCATCCATCTCTCTTTTGTGGTAGGATTGATTATGTTTTCCTTGATTAAATCCATGAAGGCATGCTGATGCAGTAGTTATTGGGCTGTCACTATAGACTTAACGTTTAACGTAGTATGGAACTACGTCTCTATCATTAAGATATCAAAAGAGAGTCGTTTAGGATATGTCTAGAGGGATCTTGGGAGAGTATCCGAGGATTTTGATAAATTAACAGGTGAAATGCTATAAAGAACTATCTGGTTAGCAACTCACTGTTTCCTTTGAAAGACAGTAAGTTGGTCTCCTCATAAAGATGGCCCACGGTCGTCCTTTTCACCATCCATAAAAAAGTACTCCAATCATCCAATGAATATTCATTCAAATCATCGGATACCCGCCCAAGATTCTCCTAGAGACATCCTACACGATCCAAAATAATGCAGACGGAGTGTTTTCTTTTGAGTTTTTTTTTTCGAACTGGACACTGGATGCCACTTAGGAAAGAGGTCCACATAGGAGCAGCGTAATGGCCTTATATGTCAATACAACTATTTCTTTTGACATTCCCAAGAGATTTAAGCGACACTCTTTAGGATCTTATTTCAGCATTGCAGTTTTTGGCGTATGAGGAAAAGTGATGGAAAGACGAGTGTCATACCAGGCGAAAGTTTGTTATCTCAAAACCAAACAATGATATGTTGTGGTTATGTCTTATATGGGCTCTCTATCTTCATTGAAGACGGATGAACTGTTCTAAAAGTTGTCGGAAAAACTTTCCTTATTTTTTAAATATTATACAAAACTGCCTTATCGTCAGCAAATTTTAACCTTGTGTGAATTCTTATTTGATAGATCACGAATTCTCGCCTGGGGGCTAATTTTTTTTAAAACTCATTTTACAATCACAACTTGTAAGGTAGCTTTCGAGTGCAGTATTATCTAGATCGATTTAATGGTGGTGCGATGGAGTTGCTATATATAATTTATTTTATACTTCAAAGGGCTCACTTCATGATACATTAGGAAAACTTAAATTTAAGATTTTCACCGCATGCATTTCTAGAAACTTCGTCTATCTGTACCTTAGGTTGTGCAGTTCTTTTAAACCCCTCGCACGGATTCAATATAATACAACAACAACAACTACTACAACTACAATTACAAAGACCTACAACCATAAACTCTTGTTGGCACATTTTTTTGTTTTTTTAGGTTTCTTGAACCCATAAACAAAACTTGCGTTACTGTGTATTGACTGACCATTAAACGTTTAATATGGCTGAACTGTTTAGAAATTCAAGCAAGTTAAAAAAAGATCCAAAAATGACTTGATTTAGTTGCCATGTTGTTGCCACAACGCTGATATAATATTTTTCTTTCTATCTTTTGATTTTGGCGTGGCCGCTTCAAAAATGTTCTTTTCTATTGTCCTTGATACACAATTAGAATTTTTGCATCTGCTTTGAGATTGCTGGTCAGTTGGTATGTAGGTTCCGCAATATGTTTCAAAATACACTCAAGGCAACATCAGCTTTTTAAATACTCGTCACTACAGTTTGAATGGGTGCAGGTAGGTTGGACTTCCCGCTTGTTATTTCTTTGCATTTCATTAGTAACGCAACGTAATAGTTACGACAGCCTTTATATTCGTCCATAAATAGTTGTTAAGCAGCTAAACACCATCATATCTATTGTTTCTATAATTTTGCTATTGAAAATCGTTCAAAAAATGACTGATTATGAGCAAATACCTATTCATTAAGTGGTTGTTATTATCTCGACCACTTCTATAATGGATCCCTTTCGACCTCCTTTCGCCCTCAATGATTACAGGTAAGCGTAATGTGATTTACGGCAACCTACCTTCTTTGAGTTACGTGCTACAACCAGACTTTAATCTTGACAATGGTAATTTCAGACTTTCGACTGATAACTGTCGGCCTACTTTCTCATCACGCAGTCTCTAGTAATTGCTAGCATTTGTTCAAGGCTCAGGTTCCCCATGTCATCCACAGGTAACAAGCTTCTACCAGTGGTCCTGAGTTTGCTAGCCAGTTATGCTAGCCAGTTCTGGATATTCACACACAATGTACGCTGCCGTCTCAGCCTCTTTCAGGCACAGTCTGCAAGTATCATCTTCTTCGATTTTCATCTTTGCTAGGTGATGCTTGAAGTTTTTATGACGTGTCACCAATGCATTCATTTAGCATAAGGTATTTCTATTATATCTGGGCAACTTACTGGCCATCCTGCCAATGGGCTCTTTGAACATCATTCGAGCAAGCCTCCTCCTCTTTTTAGATTTAATGACTTCACCCATTGTAGGTGCTTAGCTCGCTACTCTAGGTTATGGTCTACAGAAATTAACAGCAGATTGCCCTTTTGCTATTTGTTCCGCTGCTTCACGCGATTTATTTGTTACTGTCTTCTTTTAAATCTGTCAACAGCTGAACATATTCCGGTGAAACTTTGCTTGGACATTGAGTGTTGGTGACAATATTGTGATAAAAATGTTCTAATGAGATTGTCAGATGGCGAACAGATGTGTTGCAGATTTACGTCAGTGTCTAGTTTTTGATCTTAACCTGAAGGTGGTCTTACCACAGAGTGAATATAATGCGTCTGGAAACTCCCTTGATGCCAATAGCATCACAGCAAATAGTGTCTTTGGAAAATTGTTTGCTTGACAATGGTAATACGCCTTGTGTAGAATCTGGGGACCATTTAAACTTTCACCGAACTCTTGGCGGCTCTCAAGGCTAAACACGTGTCTTCGCGATGGCGTAGGATGATATATTTTCTATGGGGGTGGTGGTTCCAAACCAATTTAATTGGAAAATAATGTTGTGAAAATAAATATATAGTGAAATTTTTAAAAAATTTGGAGGGCAACAGCAAGTATGGAGAGGGCATTGCATCCCCTAGAATGGCCTTTCAATACCACGATGAGACCTGTGGGCATTTGACCTAATTCGATTTTAGGTCTACAAGCTACACAGCTACCACGTTACTCTCCGAAGGGCATTATCAATTACCATTTACAGGGACGTTTTCGCTCTACCATTTATTTGGTGACTAGTCAGACCTTGAAGATTCTTATCTTACAGTTTCAGATCCCATGCAGGCTAAGAAACTTTAAAGAAAAATAATTTTTTAGGAGAAAGAAAGTTTTACTCAAATTAAGATTTTAATACTTAAGGTAAAGATGGATGGGGCTTATGAAATAAATAACTGTAGTTCCTTGATTTTGCCAAAAAAGACTTTAGTAAGTCAAATTTCCAACTTATTCACATTATGGTAGTTTAGACAAACATCTGCCTGTATCGGCAGTTTGTTTATTGCATGAAATATTTTTTTATGCTTCAGCTCACTTAAGTTTGTACTTGATACTGCTTTGATGGTGTGTGCTTTGTTAATTTCGAACTTCCTAGCAATTGCAGCATTAATTTTCTGTTCTGCATTATAAGAATTCTATTTAGCTTTAGCTCGTGCGTTTTGCCAATAAAATCCGATTATTTTGCCCAAATTTTTGCTTAAATGTTCAATTGAAAAAATCGCAAAATTTTCAAAAAAAAAAAAAAAGTTGTTATCATTATCTACTGGCAGCTTTAAATGTTTCATTATTGTTTACTGCAAAGCAGGCACCAAATTGCGATAGCTGTTTATGTGGCATGCCACATGCTTAGTACTGGTCATTAAAGTAGTAATGTTTTAGACAGAGCAACCAAAAAATAAAATACACAAATAAATGCAGCTAAAAATGAGTATTAAGTTAAGCGTTCGCTATTGTCTGTACAGTTTGGCTTTAAAAGCCATATTTTTAGAGGAAGGCAGCAACAAAAATAGGAAAAAGAAAAAAGAAAAGCGCATGGCATGTTATGGTTGCCTTTTACTTTAGTATCTATCTCTACATTTTTGGGTGTTGTAGGCCAGTGGCACCTTTTTCATAGACAATTTCCTAGTTTTAATATTTTTTCCTGTGTTTTTTTTTTTGGTTTTGGTTTTGGTGATTTCTAACACAAGATTAACGGTCAAATTAGCATAATAAATAGAAAAAAGTTGAATTTTTGTATTTTTTCTATAGCTAAATACCGCCATTGTTCAGCTTTCAAAGGCTGGCAATTATTTTTTTAATTTTTTTTTTTTGTTTAAAACAGGCATAATGAAAGATTTTTCTGTATTTTCATTTTGGTTAATTTACCATTTACAGGCCATTTATGAAATGAATTATGTTGGTTTTTTTAAGTTTTTAACTAATTTACATAATTTTGATTAAACACTAATTATTTTTTTTTTTTATATTTTTCATCTATTTACAGCTACACTGTGGAGTATTTTAGTTCCGATTTACAAACCGGTTGGGTTATAGCCGCCCATCGTGTACCCGATCAACAGATAACGGTAAGTTAATTAAATTAGACAGCTTTATAAATGGATATGCGACCAATTTGCGTCACTTGAACTCGATATAAAATCCTTTAAAATTTTATTAAACAAAACGATATCCAGAGTGGGAATCGAACCCACAACCCATAGACGGATAGAGTAAAACATTACCTACTAGCCAACCCAGACATCCTTTGAATGCCACTTACATAACGAAAGTAAGTGCGTGTCTTGTGATGAACTCAATATGGTGAATGTAAGTTTGGTCGTTATTGCTCCGGAAGTCTTTTAAGCTAAAGAATACATGTCTTTTCGAAAAAATAACCTTAACGTCGGAGATAAACGGGGTTTATTGGTTAACTAGCGAAATCACCTTCAATGTTGTTTCATAAGCGCCATCCAATTATTCTACCGTATGGCCGAATTCATTCACTTGTTTTAAATTCATGGCGAAAACCAATAATTGCTGCGAATCTTCCATGAGGCAGTGATTGAAAAAAATTTTGTGGTACGAATAATTCGGTAGCTCCTGAACCCCTACAGACATCATAGTAAAATTTTACAGGTACAAAGAAGCACTTTTTTTTCAGTAAAAAAATACAACCTGAAAATCTTGAAATCTAGACAATCGAATTCCTTGTTTGCAGTCCGCTAAATATGCAAGTGAGTTGCTGTCGTATTTTGATTTTTTTTAATGCAATACCAAGAGGAAATTACTAACGTGGCCCTTTTTGTAGTTTAACTTGCGGAACACCATTTCATTTTTAAATGAACTTTTTTAAAAACAAAAATTAAAACTTCCCATTCCTGAATATTTTCAAATATTTCCTGAATATTTCCAAATTTATTCGAAAAAGTTGAAGACATCTCGATTGCATCCCTACTTTTTTATAGAAAAAACTCAGAAAATTCAAATTTCATGGAGAATGTTTATTATCATTTGAAAGAACATTTTTTTGGCTTTTATTTTTTGAAGATTATGTCTATCAAATGTTGGCTGTTGCTATGTCACAGATGGACGGATGGACGTTGAGTCCAATTTCCGATGACTCGTTCGAGCATTTCGACTGGTAACTCCAAGGCTCCAAGGCCTGAAACGAAGCGGGTTTATCCGTATAAACTTTAGACTGTACATATCCCCACAGAAAAAATTCTAACGGTGTGATATCACACGATCTTGGTTGCCAATCGACCGGCCCAAAACATGAAATTATATGCTCATCGAAATGTTCTCTCAATAAATTCATTGATTATGCGATGTGTGGGAAGTGGCGCTGCGCCGTCTTGCTGAAACATCGCCGATATCATGAGCTTCAATTTCAGGCATCAAATAGTCGGTTATCATGGCACGATAACGGTCACCATTGACGGTAACGTTCGAATCGGCATCATATTTAAAGCTATATGGACCTATGATTCCACCGGCCCACAAACCACACAAAACCGTTGTTTTTTCTGGATAAAGTGGCTGCTCTTGAATATCATCTGGTTGCTCTTCGTCCCAAATGCGGCAATTTTGTATGTTAACATACCCATTGAGCCACAAATGGTCCTCATCGCTAAAAAAAAATTTGCCTCGAAAACGTCGGATCTTTTTGGAACTTTTCAAGAGGCCATGGAGCGAGGCGATGTCGCTTGGGAAGGTCGAACGGCGTCAGTTGATGCACAGGCTGTATTTTGTATGCTTTCAATTTAAGATCTCGACGTAAATTGCGCCAAGTCGTTCCATACATCAGTCCGAGTTGCTGCGAACGGCGCCGAATCGACTCTCCACGGTCTTCGTGTACACTAAACCAAGGCAAACATTTCATTTTGTTTTTTTTTCGTACTTTGATTCCCACACAAAATGGGATTATAAATCGTCCATTAACCAAGGTGGTAGTATTGAATAAATGAATAAAATATTTATTTGTTATCAACCTTCAAAAAGTCTTGTACCAAAGCCGTGAGGGAAATGTTTGATTTTGTGGATGACGATGTTGCTTTAAATTTAGAGATATATAATATATACATGGAACAAACTGTATATGGTGGCTGTTTATTATATGTATGTTATATTGTCATTTGTCCAGTAGTTATATTAACAAAGATTTTAGTATCACTCCGTATTTAATAAATGCAATAATACGGCGGATTCTTTAAATACTTTCAGAATTCATCGTATACTAGCTGTTGCTGTGCCCGAAACGTCATGGCAATATTTTCTTTGATTTTGCTCTCAAAGTAATCCACACCAAATTTTAAGACTCTTACTTTTATAGTGCTTCGGCTATGGTTTATGTATTTACTCTATATAAAGGTACCTATGCCTGGCAACAAAGGGTATACATATGTATGTATATAAAATTCAAAAATTTATATATAATTAAAAAATTATTGTAGAATTTTGTAAATAGTGTCAAAAATATTTCACTTTCAAAAATAAAAAATATGCTGTCAAGCTTGCCGTACCCTTGAAACGGCAGAATTGCATATTTTCATTACTTTTTTTCTATTTTCTCTTGGAAATAAGACATTTTTGCGGAAAAAAGTATGCTATATTTGAACTGAGACACTAAGTTACCTCCTCACAGAATTTTATTAAAATTCCTTTAGTAGTTTTCATGTGATGCGAACACAGACAGCCAGACAGACAGAGGGACAGGCAGCCTTTGCAAATGAGGAGCATTTGTTAAAAAAAAAATGAAGAGTGCATTTTAATTATTCAACAAACTTCCTTGTCTACCTATCACAGTGTCACGCTGTAACATTGCACACACTGTACGTGATATATTTGTAAAAATGGAACGCATGGAAAAACAACTACCAACGCTGTCTAGTGTAAAACGATCGAAATTAATATTATTATTTTCAAAATTGCAATTATTACAAACCTCGAATTTAATATTCGCCTGATAAATGGTCATTTCCTTATTTGTTTGGCCTGTGGTGTACATAGTGTATATATATAGAAAAAAAGTAATATCTTTTTTGCCTTAAACGCAAGTATGTCCCATTTTGAGGCAAAACTTTTGATGTTACAAAAACATTATTAATATGCAAATTGTTTTTTATTACTTTTTTTACCAAAATTACACAAAAACTCAACTTTATATTGAGTTTTCGCCCAAACCGCATATAAAAAACACTGCTGTTTTATATCATAGAGAATATTCAGCAATTATTGCAAAAGTTTTTTTAATATATATTCCAAAAAAAAAAAAAATATATATATATATATATATATAAAAAAGGTCACACCATGAATAGCGCTCTAATTAAGATGTATTAAAAATACAAAAAAAAATATTTAACATGAATTTTTTAAAATATTTAATTTGATTTCAATTCCTTTTTTAGATTTCCGGCTTAAAACCTGCTACATCGTATGTTTTTCTAGTGCGTGCCGAAAATTCTCATGGTCTTTCGGTACCTTCAGGCTTATCAAATGTCATCAAAACGTTGGGCTCTGAATTGGGTACAGTACCTCCGAGCGAAATATCCGAGGCTCGTGAAGTACTAAGTGGCAAGGTAAGTGCTAGATTATTTTTAATTATTAATGTAAAAAAAAAAAATTATGTATCAAAACTAACAACCACTTGCCATATGAGACTTTATAAGGGTACAATTTATTTTGGGATGTTTATGGTGATTTTTTGTTGAAAAATAGAAATTGCTTTTCATGCTCATACAATCGTAAATTTTTGTTGCAGAAAAAAAACACAAATTAACGATTTGGAAAACTGTATGTAGTAGAGCAGAAATCGTACACGAAAAGAAAAAAAAAGGTCACACCATTTAAACAACTAGTGACAAAAAAATATTGTATGCTGAATACCAAATAGTAAAGATGTTATGAATTTCAAACAAATAATATAATTTATGATTTTTTAAAGTTTTTTTTTTTTTTTTTGATTTATTTCGAAAAATGATGAGTTAATATTATTTAAGAGCTGCTCGGAAATATTAATTTTTTTCCCAACATAAGCAATGGAATTTTATATAACCCAATGGAGTCGTTCAGCTGTAACGTTGGCGTAAAACTACGCAGAGTCTAGTTAGTGATTGAATATGGGTAAAAATAAAAAAAAAGCAAACTTCGAGTGTAAAAAATATATTTTGTGTAAAAAAGAACTATCACTAAAACTACAAGCGTGATTCATATATAACATCCAGACCCTAAAAAATTACCTGATTTACTGAATTTTGAGTTAGTACTAACCACGTGTAGTAACCACGTGACGGTATCTGCGACTGCTTATGCTAGAAATCCAGCTTAACGATATAACCACTTAAACACCGTGTCATTCACATTGATTACACTGAAAAGTTCAAAATGCCCACCAATAAATGTTATTAACAGCTGTTGCGATATATTTGGCACTTATCTGAAGCAGAAAGGACTGATTTCATACGAAACACGGTCATGGCGACATAACAATACGGTATGGATCGGTAATTTTGTGTTAAGGACTAGTAGGTTCCAACACTTCTCGAGAGCTGCGTATCCCTACCCATTCAACAGAACACTAAATAAACCTAACAGAAACTAAAATATATAAAGTAAACTACACAAATAACATAGAGACAGATGGTCATCTCGTTTGTCATTTCGTTAGCCATTAAATTTCAAGTAGTTCTGGCGCGTCAATCCTGCTGAATATTTTCTGATGGAACAACAAAAGACCTAAAGCATCATATCTTAATAAAATTGCTACGCTTTGACCCTACAATTGCTTTTGAGTTTCACTCTTTTTTCCCTATCTGTAGGTGAATACTATTTACTATTGAGGTAACCATAAACTAAATTATGGTTACCTCAGAGCAGCATATTATAAATAAATTATGTTGTTGTTTCAAACCATATTATTATAAAACATTCTAATATGAACATATTATGGTTATATTAAACAATATAGTATGATTATAACATATTTTTTTAATTTATTATTTTATTAGGGTTCCGTACACAAAGTGTAAAAACGAAACCCTATTGTTTTCGCTACAATGTCTGTCCGTCTGTCCGTCTGTCAGCGCCTTTTATCTCTGGAACCGTAATAGGTAGAATCTTGAAATTTTCACAAAAGGTGTATATCTGTGGCCGCTATAGCAACAAATTATAGGGTGTTCCGATAGAGAGGTGTTATTCACAAATATGTTTTTATTTCTTGAGCTGTAGGTGTAGTTAAAAAAATAAACATAAAAATTAAAGGGTGTTCCAATAGTGGTGTGCTTTGTATGTTTGGAATTTTTTAACTATAATAGGAAGACTCTTGAAGACTTTACCAAAAGTGTGTAACTGCGGCCACTATAGCAAAAAATACTAAAATGTAGGGTATTACAAAAGTGACGTGTTACTTACGTTTATGTCTTTTTTTTGAGCTGTAAGAGGCATCCACTTACAATTTGCAGACAGTAATTAAATCTATGTTTGTTTTATAAACAAGTATACAAAATTGAACTTAAATATTAAAGGGTGTTCCAATAGTGACGTGATTTGAATGTATATAGTAAGTTTTGATTGAATAGGTGGAATCATGAAATTTTTACAGGAGGTGTATAACTATGGCCACTATAATAAATAGTAAAATTAAAGGGTTTTCCACCAGTGACGTGATTTGCATGACAAACCTTATTTCTTGAACCGTAACAGGTGGACTCTTGAAATTTTGTACAGAAGATGTGTTGCTACGGCCGATATGACAATTAGTAAAAACTAAAGGGTGTTCCGACAGTGACATGTTTTTCACTTATAGTGACTTATTTTTTAATCGTAATAAGTAGACTCTTAATATATTTATAAAAAGGAAGTTGCCATGGCCACTATAATGAATAATAAAATAAAGGGTGTTCCGACAGTGACATGATTTTATAAACCGTAATAGATACCCTCTTGAAATGTTTACAGTAGATGTGTTACTTCGGCGGCTATAACAAATACTTAAAATTGAATTGTGTTCATTAGTGACGTTTTTTTCACGAATATTACCTTATTTTTTAACTTTTAATAGAAAGTGTATTACCATGGCCGCTATAAAATCAATTAAATACTAAAATTTAAAAGGTGTTCCAATTATGATGCAATTTTCGCGAATATTACTTTAATTTTAAAATTTAAGGGTATCCCATAAGACATAAAGAAATAACCAACTGGAATTTTTAAATTATATTGAACATAGTATGGAACCCTACGTGTGTGAGTCTAACTCGCACTTGACTAATTTATTTATTAAATCCGCAGTTCGGTATCGAAACCAAATTAACATAAAAATAATATATTATTTTTGAATATTTTTAAAACTTTGGTTATGGTTTGAAGTTCAACAAAAATGTATCGTTAAAACAATCCTGTGGAATTTTTTGGCTATAGTAACCATTGAATGATGAAATCTTAACCAAAACTTGTTTATCTTGATCAAAGTAATGTTAAAAATAACTTAAATTTTTTCATCGCAACCATATATTGTTACAGAAAACATAATGTGGTTTTATCTTCGAGCATATCTCTCCTCATTAAGCTGATTTTTTAGATATACTTCCACCTGTCTAAAAACGTTATTTTTGCAACGAGCTGTAGAATTTCAATGTTGTTGAACTAAGTAAAATATTTTTTTAGTTTTTGTACATTTATTTGCATCCATTTATTCAACCTGTATTTTGCAAATAGAATTGTTTTTTTTTTTCACAGGTCGTTTCCCTAGAGTGACATACATTTTATTATTTATTCACATATTTAAAAAAAAATATGTACGTACCAGCATTTTTATAATTCACTGGCTTTTTAAAACCGTGTTTATTAAATTGCTTATTTGCAAAAAATTTTGGTGAACAATTATGAGTTATATATATTAAAAAAAAAAAAAAAAAAACATTTACTATTTTTTTAAAAATGGTTGTGGTAAAATAATCTGATAGAAAGCAAAGCCTTTAACTGAAAACAACAAAAAGTTCTATTTGGAAAGCCACATTTCTTTCAACTGTTCCAATTTTAGTCATAATTTCCAGTTCAATTTCTTTTATTGCTTTTTATTTCATTTGTTTGCAATCCAATCTTTGAAATATTTGCTCCAAAGATTTTTCCAATTTCTTGCACCTGATTCAATACGAGTATTAAATGAATAAAAAAGGACATGTGTGCCT
Source organism: Phasia obesa (assembly GCA_949628195.1). Lineage (NCBI taxonomy): Eukaryota > Metazoa > Arthropoda > Insecta > Diptera > Tachinidae > Phasia > Phasia obesa. The sequence continues at coordinate 117,229,279 of OX451219.1, read as the reverse complement.
TTCATTCAGCTGCAAACAAAAGGCATAAACAATGTTGTTAATAAAACACTTTTTTTTTCGATTTTCGTTAAAAAGAAAAAAAAAAATGTTACAAATGTTCACCAGGGCGCCAATTGACCTGAATTTTTTTGCTCATGCAGCTAGAAAAAATACAACGTGCAACAAACGTTAAAAAAAAGAGAAAAATGCAATGCTTTACCAGCAGCAGCAGTAGCAAAGAAAAATCTAAAATAACAACAACAACAACAAAAAATTAAAAAGGAACGAAATTGTTTTTTACAAAAAGGATTTATAGTCAGCAGCAAGGAAATAATTCATAAAAGCAATTAAAATGTAATAGAGAACGCAAATGTTTTATTAAGAGAAGAAACAAGGATTCTTAATAAAATTTATTTTTTTTATTTAACAAAATTACCTTTTACAATGCACAATGGTGCGAAATCAAATTTTTATGGAAAATAATTTAATCCTGAAACTGGTAACTTTTTTCTTAAGATGAAACAATCAGCGAAATTGAGAAAACACACCATTCCTCATAATAATAGACAAGAGCACAGAAAGTATGTCTGTAGAGACTGAGAGCTGGTCTCAAAATATTAAATGGATTTAGTAGAGGAATATTCATTAAAATGTTCATATTAATGAGTCATAGACGCTAAATACCGTAAGCCAAAGGATCTTTTGTACAGGCTTTGTGTTCTCCCTACATGTTCTTATGCAGTGAGAGATAATTTACATCTCCTGGAGGCAACAAACAGCCTCATAAGAATTTTTTTTGATAAGACCCCAAGGCAGGAAACGCACAATGTACATTTCCATCAAGTCTCAGTTAACAGGATTCTGAATGTAGTATTTCTTAGAACTTACATTCATTTAATCTAACACCATATTGCCCGTTAAGCCATCCCCTAAGTAGCTTTTAGGCGGAGCCCTTAACAGTCCGCACATTCATTATTAACATGACCATTATTGCTGGCAAATACAGCTTAATTTTAAACCGTTATGAGAACCGATTTTATTTAATGACTAGCTGTGCCCGCCACGTCGTGGGCGTTCTGACAATATTTTGCTCGATTTTGCTTTGAAAGCATTCCACACCAATTTGAAGACTTATTTTTATAGTCTTTGAGTTATGGTTTATGAATTTACTGTATATAAAGGTATCCATCCCTAGATAAAATTCTAAAATTTATAAAAAAATCTAAAAATTATTGTAAAGCTCTGTAAAACGTGTTTAAAACATTTTAATACCAATGTAATTCCACAAAATAAAAACACAAATCAAATACAAATTTTATTCAATTGGCGCCTCATGTTGCGCAATAGTTTTTAAAATATACCTTTTTTTTAAATAAAAAGGTATGTTGAAATATAACAGTGTATAAAGGTGTGTAAAAATATAACAGTGTTGTCAATATCGCAGTTTAAGACCGAAAATTTCATTACCTTGAAATTTTGAGACATTTTTTTCGGAAAAAGGTAATCTAAATCGGAAACAGGACACTAAGGTACCTCCTCACATAATTTTGTTAGAATCCATCTAGTAATTTTTACGTGATGCGAGTACAAATGAAAAGCAGACAGACAGACGGATATGAGTTACTATTTTATTACATGTATATAGATGTATAGATGTCACATAATCCATGATTACCTTGGCTTAAATATCACACATCACATGGCTTAAATATCACACATTTTTATTTAATTTAATTTATTTTTTTATTTAATTTCTTGCGTTTTTTGTTCCATATTGTTTTGTTTTTATGCTTTGAAAGATACAGTAGACGTAGAAATTTGTGCGACATGGGGACTTTCAATGGCATCTTGTTACTTGTTTTGTAAAAACCATTAAAAATATACATAAGATGTGTTGTTAGGCTAAAATGTGCAATTACTTGTGTTTAAATATATTTTTTATTCGAATAATTTTATCCGAATATATTTTTATTCGAATAATATTTATCAGAAAAAATTATTTTATTCGAATAATATTTTTTTACGAATAATATTACATGTGATTAATTCTTTTTTATAATTTTAATACTTCCGAATTAAAAAAAAAACCATTCATATGCGTTCTAGCAATTGTTAAGAAAATAATAAAATTAAGAGTAATTTCCAACCAAACGACTATGTAATAGAAGAACTTTATTCCTACAGGGTTTCATGGCTACAGGATTTTCTTTTAATAATTTCTGGAAACCCTAATACGTTCCTTAACATAAATTTCATATACTAATTTTCATTTATGCTCAATATTCACTAGGCGTATGATTATTATTATTGATTGTAATATTTTTTTCATTTTTATTTTTCGTCCAATTTTTTTCATTTTTATTTTTCATCCATTTTTTTTTTTAATTTTATTAATAAATATCACACACCATTAGTTTGAATATTGTTGAAGCATCATTGAATTTTTTCATATATTACTATTTGAGACACAAAAAAGGTTCATTATTCATGTATTTTAAGTTACGTTTGAAGGAATTTCTTATTAAATCCCTTAAATATGTTTATACCCATGTAAGCTTTTGGTAATTTTCCTTGTAATAACAAAAATAGCAAATTGTTTATATTTCCTGAAGCTATAACATTAAACCAATATACAAACAAAAATATTAGGATTTTAGACAGAATAACTTTCTGTTTACTTTTGGCAAAATAAACGAAAAAAAAAAAACGAAAACAACTATAAAAAATTGGTAATTTTACTCTGATTATAAGTAATTATAATTAATTATTTGAAACATGCTTTATTAAAGAGTTTTGTAATATTGTTAACAAATGGCTAAAAGTAAACTAATATTTTTAACTTTTAAATGCGATTCAACAGATATGTATGTGCTTCATCCAATAAAATTGTAGTTAAAATTTTTTTTTCAAAACCTTTAAGTTATCTTCCTTGTAATCTCAATTGCAGAAAACTTTTATTTAATTAATAATAACTAGATTTGGTTTAGAGACAGACACTTTAACTGCAATGAAGTTGGAAAAAAATTAATTTAAACAAAATTTTATTTACGAATGTAATAAATAAACTTTACCTTTATGATGATTTTTTTTTGCTCATATCATATTCGACTACTTAAGAATCACTCTGAAAACAATTTTTTCTTCAGCTCCTGAGTTAGTTTCGTTTTCTACAAAGGTATTCCAAAAAATGAAATTTGAAATTGAATTGACTATCGTTGATCCTCAGCTGAGTGGCATGAATAGTGTTAATGTCTTAGACTTATCTTACTTGTCGTTTTTGCACAAATGGTCTTTTTATCGAACTACATGACTCATTAAATATTGGCATCGTTTTTCCAGTTATTTCAGAAGCTCATCGTCTTCACAAGAAAATGACACATGTTACTCAAACCAGTAACTAGAGAGTATTATTTATACTAATTTTTTGGGAAACCAAAAAAAAACATGAGGCAATTGTCGGAGAAAAAGAAGAAGCGATAATAGTTTATGCTATGCCAGTGCTACAAGTTGTCAGACTGAATGCTATATTTGTTTATAATAATTTTCAAGGTTTTGTAATGGATTCAGACGAAGAGGTTTTCATGTCAATTAATACTTTTAATGGTGTTTTTTTATCGTAAAGAAGAAAGGAAAACATCACATAAATAGAAGATCAGAAAATAGCGAGTTCCACAGTTTGTACAGTAAACTGATGATTCGTCCTGAACTTTTTTTTAATTGTGCAAGAACGTCAACAGACACTTTCGTTTATATTTATAATTTTTTTCTCAAACAAACTGACAAAAAACGATATAAAAATGCATACATACACATGAAAAAATTTCCTAAAGCACAATAAAAAATAAAAAAAAAATGAAGGGAAGAAGAACGCGATACAAACACAATCTGCTTTATAGTACGAACACATATCAAGCTACGCTCTCAATCTGACATGTTTTGAGTGAACACAAAAAAAACAAACACATACATTGGTTTATAGCGTGGTATCATAGCTTCGCTTGTAGCGCGCACTATGACATGAGTCTTAGAAAAAAACCAAGCAACATAAATGCTAAGAATGGTAAAATTCTAGTAATTCCTTTAAAAGACCCTTTATGTAAATTAAACTAAAAACCCCAACTAAGCATTTTTATTAAGTCCTTTTAACAATTTTTAGTCAAATTTAATTGGAAGAGTTTAACCTAAAGGTGTTGTTAAAAATGTAGAGAATTATATGAACTTTAATTAATATACAGATTAAAAATAAAAATAAATTATAGACATCGTTAAAGACCCCAGAAATAAAGACTACACTGCGTATGATTGATATTAACTTTCCGTTATTTTCGAAAAGTTAACTTTAAAATGGTTATTAGTAAAAGTTTAAATATTTTATTAATGCATGTAGTAGGGTAGCCATTAAGGAGATTTATCTTTAAGCAAAAATATAAAAAAAAAAGTCTTAAAAACACTTCCCAAAAACTGAGAAAAATAATTTTTTCAATTAATTTTTTTTAATATTTTATCATTGTTTTAAAAAAAGGCATAAAGAATCCTTTTGTAACTAAACATTTATGATTTTCTTTTGTAAATAATCTAAGTAAAGCTAAAGCTAAAACTTATCCTTTCTTGTTAGTCGGAAATTAAAAATTTGACATCTTCCTAAATTTCCGTTTATAATTTACAAGGACTTTAAAGCTTAAATTATCTAGCATATTCGCAGTTTATTTTTTATTGCTCATATCCTATTTCGTATTTTTACAATCTTTTTTATTTTTTATAGTTTAGTGCTGCTTTAGAAAATCTACTTTTATAAAGGGCTATTTAACACTTCCGAAAAAAGAAAATTAAAAGAAAAAGAAAAAAGACATAAAAGATAGAAATAAAGTCCAACAATTTTATTTGAATATATTGCCAAACAACATGATTTAATAGATAAGTAAAGCTTCGGGCTGTTGAATAAAACATAAAAAACAAATTAATTTTTCCAAATCCTTTTGAAAGAAAAGAGGCTGGATATCAATCATTGTTAAGGCAGCAAAAGACCTAAAAAATATATTACAATTTACCTTGTTATCCTATAAACATGTAAATTCAAAAAGTAAGCCTAAAAGCAAATATCAGCTAAAAAATAAGAAATAAAAAACACTTGCTCGAGTAAATCTTTTCTAAGAAAAAAATTTTATTTATGTGTCAACTTTATAAAAACGCCTGTGTATAAATTTCATGGTATAACAACGAGTTATGTGTGCATATACATATATTGGTATTAGTGTAGGAAGCAGAGTAATGAGGTGTTGTTATGCTTATTTATTTTAATATTGCTCGATTTATAAAATTATTTACACAATAAATTGTCGATTTGTTTTTCTTTTTTCATTTTCTGCTCTCTAGCATACTTTAAGGTGTTTGCTTTTTGTAATTTTTGTTTCTTTTTTGTTTGCTTATTTTTCTGTGAAAGATTGAAAAGGAAAATATAAAATATTACTTGCTATTATATTAATGTGGGTTTTGTGTTACTAACATTATTTTTCTTTGAGTATGTTTCGATATTTTGTGTCTTGTAATGTAAAGAAGTGTAAAATGCAAATAAAAGCTGTTGTTATTTTTCTCAGGCCTCATTAGTTTTTGTAATAAAAGACTAGGCTTTTTGAAAGTAGGAAATATTTTACACCTATAAAGGTTTCCTTTAAATTATACCCTAACCATGACCAGCTCAGCTATTTTGAAAATAGATGGAAAGCTCCAACGAAGTTCAGCTACGAATGCCGAAAAATTCTAGTTTATAAAGCAGCGACAGGTAAGCTGTTGCTTCTTTACTGTTAAATGAAATGGTAATTGAAAACAAATATGAGCGCTATATTCGACCATGCCGAATATTATATTCCCTTTACCATTTTTTTTTTTTTTTGATAATATTTTTTGTACAAATCTTTTTGAAAATTTTTTATAATTGTTTTTTTAATTTTTTTAAAATTTCTTGCAATTTTTTTTTAATTTTTGTAAACATTTTTTGAAAATTTTTTTGACTATTTTTGGATTTTTTTTAAATTGTTTTTGTAAAAATTAGGAAAATTATTTGTAAGATTATTGAAAAATGTTTGTAAATATTATCTGGGAAATATTTTAAAAATTTTTGTAAATATTTTTTTGAAAATTTTTTGTAAAAATTTATGAAAAAAATTTTTTTGAAAAATTTTATGAAATTTTTTATTGAAATTTGTTTTTGTAAAAAACAAATTTCTGTAATTTTTTAAAATTTTTTTCAAAATTTTTTGTAAAATTTTTTTATTTATACTTTTTGGAAAATTTTTCTTGAAAACATTTCGTAAAAATTTTTAATTTTTAAAATTTTTTTTTTTTGACAATTTTTCTAAACATTTTTACACATTTTTTTTAAATAAGGAACTTCCTGCAATCTATATTACATTAGAATGGTCAGACTAAAGCAAACAAATTCCTCATATTGACCCCCCTCCCTCTAATTGGCCTATTGGCTGGTACTAGGGACTAATGGCCACTCTGGGTCTATTGGCTACCTCTATTTGTATTGCTTTCTATAAAGACCTTTAATACAAATCAAAGCAGAAAAACCTCACCAACTTAAAAATAAACACAAAATCGGCTATCGCAAGGGTTTACTCATCTCCTGAGATCTGTATGCACTCCTTGGCATCTACCTCTCGCAGTCTAATATTTATTTAACAAAAAAAAAACCAAAAGAGAACCATTATGGGTTTGGACAGTTCTGAGGGTCTTGATAGATGTGATCACTGGTCACAATGCAACTAGTGCAAAAATTAGCAAATGGGTCGCCGGTATATCAGACTTTTGTAGGATGTGCGGTTACGAGGAGGAGTTGAAAAGTCAGTAGCTTATATTGTGTCACTGCCCGGTATTACAAAGCCCCAGACTTAAATGGCTAGGTGAGAGACTTCTTGAATGAATGCGTGGTGTAAAATCGAAGTTGTCGTCGGCTTCGTCAAGGAAATCGAGTGGCTGAGTAATAGGTAGCAGTACTCATATGGGAGACCTATTATTTTTCATTTTTGTTTTTCTGAGATTTTTATTTAGCTGAAAGGAATCTTAAAGGACCGTCCGTGTCTCCGAGTGGGTGTGCCATTTCTGACCCTTCTTAACTTAACCTTATTGGAAATATACAATTATGCATTACGTGTAATTATAATAGTAATTTAAATGTATTTAAAAGCCCCCATGTCTGTTTAATATTTATTACATACAGTGATTTTATAGACTAGCTTCCGGTTCCTATTTATACATATTTTAAAACTACAACATTTTTAAGCTTTTCCTGTATCTTTACAAATTTTATTAAACATTTGCTAGAGCAACTAATGTGTTATCTAGTTTGGCCACTCTCTCTCAAAATAGCAATAATATTCGTATTGTTTTAATATACTCATTTTGAAAATTTAGTTTTACAATTAAGTACAGTATATCAATAATGAATTTATACAATAAAAATATTTAAACATTTTTAATTTTATAATTAAAAAAAAATTTTACTTTTTGTCTAATTAACCAGTTTGTTTAAGCTGTTACTTTTATATCCTGTACTAGCTTTATCTATATGCAAAGAAAAAACATGGTTGTACTAACCATAATCTAAGAGCAACATATTATGATTAAATTATATGGTTATAGTCGAACCATATTATTATACATTATAATATGAACATATTATATAGTATATATAGTATGATTAGAAACTATAAAATGAACATTTTTTGTAATAAAATTTTTTTTATTTATTATTTTTATTAATTTTATTATTTTTTCTAATTTATTTATCAATAAATTCGTTATATAGATTTAAAGGAAGATTAAATTAGCTTATGTCTTGCTACTTTATATAATAAAGTATAATAAAAAGTATTTAGTTTTGCAATATAATTGTTTACACATTTTTTACTTAGTTTCTAAGGGCCATATTCATAAAAAATATTTTTGTTTATAAAGGGTTTATTGAACAAATTTTTTTTATGAAAATATGTTTTATAAACCTTTTATAAAACAAAAATATTTTTTTTAAATTTGGCTGTTATTAGTTTTCAAAAAAATAAATCACATAAACCCGATAAATAAAAACAAACATTTTTTGATATAAATAAACTTAAAATATTTTATTTATTTTTAATATATTATGGTTAAATATATTATATTATTTTGGAATATTTATAAAACTTTGGTTATGGTTTGAAGTTTTGCAAAAATTGTATAGTTAAAACCAACCATGGTAAATTATATGGGTATAGTAACCATTTATTGATGAAATCTTAACCAAAATTTGTTTATAGTGACAAAAGCAATTTTAAAAATAATTAAAATTTGTTCATCGTAAGCATATTTCGTTACAAAGACCATAATGTGGTCCTGGGGACCATACCACACCAAAGGGTTTTTCTTAACGTATACCAGTTGTTGTCCAGCCGGCTTGTAGTTAGTTTGAATACATGGAACAATTTTAATTTTGAATACGTGAAACATAATTCGTAAAAATAATGTCTTTGTAAACAAAATATTATATAAAATCTAACAAATCGCACTTGTTCCTCTAAAGAGCATCAACTCAAAATTTAAAAGTTTTCAGTACAGGATAATACTTTTTTAAATATACTACGTACAGTGGGTACAGTTAATATCTTATAAAATACAAACTGATATTTTCTTACTAAAAACTATAAAAAAAAAATTTTAAATTTTAAAAAAGTATAAAATCATTTCTAACAAACAGTTGATGTTTAAAAAATTGTAACAAAAAAATTTTGCTAATCAACTTGATTTAATTCGCGTGCATTGAACTTGCAGCAAACAGCATCAAAGAGAAAATATTATAGGAAATATTTTCCTGTACCATTTTGTTTAGACATTTGTGCACCATTTAAAGCGAAAGTAAATCTATAAAAATATTGCAAGATTGTATTACCAACTTGTTGCCAACATTGACCTTTAATTGGGCAAAACAACAACAATAACAAAAAACTAAATTATTGCAAACGCGCTTATTTGTTTTACGCTTGACAAGTTTTTTTGCGTTATAGAGAAGCTGAGAAAACCTGATTGAAAACTTTTATTTAATTTTTTTGCCACACTTTGGCTTGATTGTTAAAAATATTTTATGGTTTTCTTTTAATAGACAACTCCGTCTGGAACTGGTGGTGAGTGTCAGGTTGGTTGAATGGTTGGTTGGATGTGAAAGATTAACTTTTTAAATGTTGCAAGTAGCGGTGTTATAAAAGGTGTTGCTAAATTTTTATCGGAGTTAAAGAAACATAATAATTCAACGGTGATGTAACAATAAATCAAAAGGATAACAAGTTGAAGTGAAGTTTATAAAAAGTTTTTTTTAAATTATAGTCAAAAAAATATTATAAAAAGAAAATAAAGTATAAATAAATATTCTATGGTGTCATAAGTAAAGTAAAGAAATTAAGCCAAGCATTTATACGATGATTTTTTTTTTGTGAAGTAAAAAGAGCACATAATTTTGCACTTGTTTTATTTTTTTGATACTTTTTAAATTGCCCAGACGATTCAAGGTTTTAGTGACAAAATATTTTCGGGAAAAAATATAACACATCACTAGATAAGTTTCAGTTCTGACATATAGGGATTAAAGGACATGAGTAAATACAAGTACATACTCGATACTATAAATACTCGATACCTAGTACTTTTAGCATCGATAAATTACCACCGAGTACCGATTAGGTATCTGTAAAAAATACTCGTATCAGTCAAAACAACTCGTTTCACATTGACGTACAACTACATTTGGAAACCATCTGAGACCGTCGAATTAAAAATCCTCAGTTCAGGGACCCTACTGTGAGGGAAAACTATAGAGAAAACTCTATCGTCAACTAAATTTTTGGCTATAATCGTGTTAGACCATTTGGGCTTTAAATCAACTAGAACTAGAAACACTACATAGAAACCCGTATATCCAGTGTTATAAAAGAATGTGCAATTGTAAATTCCTGGCATGCCTACGTGTATAAGATTGTTTTCGAAAGTTGAAGTAACATTTACTGCATCAAGAAATCGCTTCTCAGATTAGCGACTCGAAGGGTTATTGTTTAGTACTAAGTATCGATACTTTTTATTCGATATAGAGTCGATATCGATACTTTACATTCGGCCTTACTGAATCTTATATACCCTTTACCATAGTAACGCTAGACATTGTGTTACTCTCTTCTAATTTTTAAAATTTTTTGTATAATTTTTTTTTTTAATTTTCAGTAACATTTTTTAAAATTTTTTTAAAAAAATTTTTTTAAAAAAATTTTTTGTAAATATTTAGTAAAAATTTTTGGAAAATTTATTGTAAAAATTTTTGTTAAAATTTTTTGAAAAATATAATTTTTTATTAGGACCTTCCTGCAATCTATATTGCTTTAGAATGGTCAGACGAAATCAAAAAGATCCTTTAAAAAATTTTCTCATATGAAAACACCTTGAAAAAATATAGGTAGGCGTGGTTTTTGCCCGCAGCTTCAAATGATGAAATGATGATCTGATATTGCTGAATTGCAATCCTAAAATTTTCGAAACTTCGTAGATTAGAGGAGTTAAATTTTCTGTAACTCGTCTGGTGCCTTGCAAACGACATTTCAATACCAACACGGACAGACGGATAGACAGACAGACGGACATCGCTTTATCAACTTCTATATTTATAAGGACCCAGAATATATATATTTTATGGGACTCGGAATGACTTACTTATATATACACCCTTTCTAACTGTCTTGATGAAGCAGCTGAATTTTGCCAAGAAAATTATTATTCTCTTACTTTGGTCCTAATTTGATTAAGTGTTTTTCTATAATGAAAGTATTTTTTTAAAGCGCCACAATTTAATATTCTGTGCAACGTTGCCTTTCAGTTCATTTAAAGTTGTTGATTTTTTCCCATAAACCAACATGTTTTCTTAACCCAAGAGAAAAGGACAAAAATAACACGTTGCCAAAATGTTTTCTTTGGTATGTAACTTTGTTTTGATAAAATCTGGTTTTAGTTAATATTCAATTGTAGCCTCAAAAAGTTATTAACGTGGCTCTATTCCCCTCGCTGTGGATGCTAACATAGTCACCGTCTCATTTTTAAAGAAGTAAAATCCGACCAAGTTTTTTTTTTGGTGGCGTTTCGTATAATATATTTTCCTTCACTCTAATAATACCCTGATTTTTATAAAGCTTCCCAATTTCTAGCATTGTTATGGCGGTTAAATAATAATAAAGTTGTCAGATTTGACAAACGTAGTTATGTCAGCTAAATACCAGTTGTTAAATTTTAGGAATTATTAGCTTAGGGGCCATTACTTACAACTTGCCAATAGCTTAATTAGGTATTAAGCACTTTATTAGGCATTAGAAATAAATCATTCAAAAGAAAACATCGTATAAATGCTCATAATTTTTGGTAAAAACTTTAAAAGAGAATATAAAAAAATTATCGTGTAAATCCCCACTAAGTCTTTTATTCATTATACAAGATCCTTATGACTTTTCTAGAATATTAAGGGTGATTCAATTTGGGTTATTCTATAAAAAAATTTCCATTTTATTATATTTATATATAGAAGATTAAATCAGGAAAATTACAAATACGAATTACGTTACAACGATGTGGATGACGGCTATTTTGTGCCATTTCTCTTGTTTCAATTCTGCAATCCGAAGAATATACTCTCCAAAAAAACCCCAACATCAGAAATCAACTGTGTTAAACTACACAATCTCGGAGGTTAGTAAATGTCTTCTACAAATCTGCTGATCTCTTATAGTTCGAACACAATATGCGTATCCTATATACCGATTGGACAAACCAAAAGTTTTCAAGTATTGGCAACGTACACCATTGTATGCAACAGCATTTGTTTCCACAAAGTATGCACCAATTATAACTAAAAAGAAACAAGGCACAGTTACTCCTTAGAAATTCAATATCTTCTGGGTAAAGCTCCCTTGAATTTTGCTTCTTTCACATCCGTTGAGATCAAAACATTTCGCAATGTAAAGCATGAAGAGCAATTATCATGCTGTCGATCTTCCATTTTCTTGGATACTTCTAAGAGGTTTGTCCGCTATGTATTGCTCCATGATTAGTTTATGAAGGTCTCTAGAAAGGAAAATTATATTTATTAGTGATGCCACTATCACGTGTAAACTCAATTTGAATCACCGTTTTTTTTTAAAGGAAGGCAAAAAATTCCTTATATAATATATAACAAAATAAACAATGTGACAAACTAAAGCTATGGCTAAGATATAACAATTAATTTTTATTATTTTCAAGGTTTTTAAAAAATTTTCAAAATTTTATTCAAAATGAGCGTAAGGAAGTACATTTGCCAATTCATTTTGCTCTTCCTTATATATCCAAACTTAATCAATTCTGAACCAGTTTCCAGTCCAGCAAATACTGCCAAACCAGTCAAAGCGAATAGTTTGTCGGCACAGCAACAAAAGTTGAATAACATACAAGATGCCCAGTTGAACGCCATGAATGTGTATGCTTCAAATTATGAAGACATTTCCAACGCCAACAAACAAAATCAAAATGAACAATTTAAGCCTTCATATAAACTGCCAGAAGTAGAGCATAATTTTACACCCATCCAGAATAGCAATAGTATAGCACCAGCAGAATTTGCCGCGCAATCTCCGGTGCTGATGCAATATTTGCCACAGACATTAAATGAAGGCGGTGTCCAGTATCTGCAATTAATACCCACAAGGCCTTTAATGGTACCAATAGGTCCCTATTTAACAGGCAATAGTGCAGTACAACCTTTGGCATATCATCAGCATTTGACACCAAGTAATAATATTGACTACACCACTCGACCTCTCTTATCGGCTTTACCGGTCAATATGCCTCCACCATCTCCCTATCCATTAGTCGATGTACCGAGTTCACCACTGGCGCCTTATGGCATTCAATCGTATGCTGGAAATAGCTATCCGTACAAACAAAATCATCGCATAAATAGGGACACTAAAGATAAGCAGTTATTGGGACCTTTAAATTTAAATTTGAATTTAAATGAATATATACCGTCAAGCAACAGTCAGCAGCGCACCTCATATAATATTTTAGGCAGACCTTAAGAGTTGCATTTTTTTTATTATTTATCCAGTGATGATTTTTTTTGAACAAATAAATTGAAATAAAATGTCATTAAGTGTTACTAAAAATAATTTATTTTTATACATATAAAATTAAAAATAAATTATTCCCTTGAAAAATGATATGAGAAAAATTTGTTTTAATTGATACCAATTCTATTTTATGATTATTTTATTTTAATTTTTAAAAATAATAAAACATATTGATATATTTTAACTTGCTTTGTTGGATAAAATATAAAGTTACATAGTGGGGCAGAGTACAAATATTTAAAAATAGCGGTTTCTAAATAAAATTTTATAAATAATAAATTGCAAATTTTTGGTGACATTTCGATTATTATGTGAAATTTTGATTTTTTTATATTTTTAGTTATTTGTGATTTTTTTTGCAAATTTTCGATTTTTCTATTTTTTGAAAAATTTCGGTTGATTTCGCGAAACTGCGCTTTTTGGTGAAAAGCAGGTTTTGTTTTTGTTAATTATGATGAAAATTTGATATATGTGCAATTTCGATTTCTTTGTGATTATGATTTTTAATAATAATAATAATAATAATAATAATAATAATAATAATAATAATAATAATAATAATAATAATAATAATAATAATAATAATATAATAGTAATAATAATAATATAATATTTATTTATTTCCATTTTCTAAAAAATAATATTATGATATTTTCCTCATATTCCCGTCGAGTATTTACCGATTGTTTTGCCTTTCAGGAGAAAAATGCTAGAAAATACATATATTTTATTTAATTAAAATTCTGCAATAATACAAGCCTTCATTTGGTCAAAATTAAATATTACAATTGAAGCTATTAACTTATATGAAATGTAAAATGAAACTAAAAATATTTGACATATCGGCACATAACTACATATTTAACAGGTTCTCTGGAATTCTAGCTATATATTCTAAATATATCTCTAAGTTAGTACATTCTTTAGACACCATTTCGATGTATATTGCGTCCTCTAGTCCCCTGAAAAGCCTAAAATTGTAGAAAACACAAAAACGAGAGTACGGCAGCAGACCACTGAAATTGTGAATATTGTTTCTTTCTCGTTACTCAATAAATTCCAGAGTACAGAAATGCTCAATCAGTGCTCACACACACATTGGATCATCTAACTCTTACCTTACTCAATAAATTCTAAAATACTGAAATGCTCACTCACTGCTCTATCATGTGTGAGTATGTACATTTTAGTTTTTTTTTTTTTTTGCTTCATTTTATATATGTGTGCGAGACTAGAAAATATTTTGTGTTTGTTTATTGACTTACTTGATTTAGTTTTTCCTTTATATTCAAAAGTAATGAAAAAAATTTTGTTTTTCACAGTGCAGTAACAAAACGTTTATGAAATTTCATTTAAGAGAAATTTTAAAAATGAACACTCACAAGTGAAAACTCTCATATAACAAAATATACAAAGATTTATATAAAACAGGTAATTCATTACACACTGTGTAATTTTTTAAGTCATGGCAAAATAACCATATACGGACAGCACTACGTCATAAAAGACCAAAAAAAAAGACCAGTTTTGCCCAAAGTTCTCCAGGCAAAAGTGAAAAACTTTTGCGGCTACCTAAGCGCTACCTAAACGGTCTTAAGAATCATTCCTAGGAAGTTCATATGTTCTAGAATGTTATTTATTGAGATCTTAGGTTCATTTTTGTAGTTGATTGTTTCCTTGAATTTTGAACGGTTTGCTACCTAGGGACCTGAACAGGGGAAAAAAGGTAAAAAATTGAATTTTTTAAAGTTTTTTGCGATTTTGACCTTGAAGATGAAGTTTTTTTTTTTGATTTTATATGTTAACAATTTTTGTTCTTTATGACAAGAGCTACAACTTTGCCTCAGAGAGTATATCAAAATTCCAAACGGTTTGCAAAATATGAGCTTGAGTAAATGATCATTTTTTTGCAAAAATGAAATCGAGGCCCCACATCTTTGAGGGCCCATAAAAAAGACCTGGAGGAATTTTTTTTTTGGTCTTTTATCACGTAGTGATGTCCGTATATGGTTATTTTTTTCCGTGTTGCACTGTGTTATTACTACTTATTAATAATATACATAGATATTCTGTATGTATGCTAAAAACAAACAGCTACACTCATTCATGTGTGATCGTAAGCAGAGCATTTTTTGTTGTTCATTTGTGAACATGAAAAAAATGTAATATTTTAGAAATCTCGTTTATGAGAAATACCATAAATATTAAAATTTAAACGCTCATAAATGTAAAATTCTGAACCCTGATAAACTCTAATAGCCGATTGATAATAGAATTTACTATCCCCTGTTGTAAAATCAGACTATCGACTACTATAACTATTGGTCTTCTTCCATATCACAAAGTCTCTTGCAATTTCTAGCATTTTTCTAAGACCAAGTTTTCCCCCATAGCATCTACAAATAACATATGTATTTTCTTTACAGGCAGGTACCCAGCCCTGGATAAAATTCTAAAATTTATATAAAATTTTAAAATACTAAATATTACTGTAAAGGTTTGCAAATGGTGTTTAAAATATCCGGCCTTAAATTGTGCAATGTAAAATTGCGTACTTTTACTGCTTTATTTGAATTAGGATACTAAGGTACCTCCTCGCAAAATTTTATTAAAATCTATTTAGTAGCTTTTACATGATGCGAACACAAACATACAGACAGTCAGGAAAAAAGTTACTGTTTTATTATATGTACAGATTATCATCATACCTGAACCAATTAGTTAAATCAATTATCCTTACAACATCGTAAATATTTTGTTGGAATTTCAAACTAGGAAAAGGGAAAATATTCTATACAACCGAATTTGAAACATTCTCGCTTGTCTTGTCTTACAAAAATTGTAAAGTGTTTAATAGAAAATATGTTTAATCAACTTTCATTTCTTTAAAATTTTCAAAAATATTTTTCAATTTTAGCAATCTTTTGTAGCAATTTAATTTTTGTTGTCAATTCTAATTTCTGTTGTTAGTTGAAGTTGAAGTTGAAGTTGAAGTTTTAGTTTTATTTCTTTTTTATTATTTTTATTTTTCTTACATGATTCCTTCTCTATGGTCTTGGGAGAAATAATAATAACTAACATGTTGATGTTTGTCGGGAAATTTGAAACAAGGTTTGCCAGTTGTTGTTTTCTAGTTTCTCGTCTAATTTTCTTTTCGTCTAGCTTCTTTGTCTGGCTGCCTGTCTGTCAGTATTAAAAAAATGGTTTGTTTTATATTCCTTTAGTGCAACTTTGTGTTCTTTCTGATGTCTGTTGTGATGTTTGAAGGAATGGGGAATTATAACATTGTTCTCAAGGGTGTAGTTATTTTTCTAAGCAAATCATTTATTGAAAAGTTTTTGTGAAATTGACACAAAGGTTGTTTTAGAAATAACTTTGTCAAATATTGCTATATTCGTTTTTAGGTTATCAGATTAAAATGAAAGAAACAAAAAATGCAAAATTATAATTGCTTTCAAATTAATACCTAATTTGGTCCTTTATGTTGTTTTTATATGTATAATTTAGTTTTTTTTTTTTTCTTATGGCTATTTAATAGTTTCTAAATCCCGAATTTGTATTAAATAAAAATATTTGTTAGACTGGATAATTATTAGGCTGTGACTATGATTATATTATGACTAAACTATGGCAACATAATGATTAAATAACAACAACACTATGGATACCCATGAATGCACACTAATATGATATGATTAGATGGACAGTGCAGTTCTCGAATAAAAATTTTTGTGACAGTAAAAACATTTTTGACAAGAACAATAATTTGCTATTCTAGGTTTCATATTCAAATTTTTTTAATATTCTAGGTTTTTTATTCTAATTTTCATATGTCATTGTTATATGAAAAATAAAATATAACAGCAATCATCAATAAAGTAGTAACAGTTTTTAGAATAGCACTGTAAGACTCCCTTATAACTATAGTAATTTTAGCTACAATATGGCTAGCCTTTGGCTACACTATAAAATGACTATAGTATGAAAATAAATAGACTATGACTTGACTATGATTCAACTATGACAACTTAATGACTAATCCAGTAGCTAGAATTTGAGTAGATTAATTGGACTATTAATTTAAGAAGTTACACTAGACTATGAAAACTATGACTACACTATGACTACGCTATGATTAAACTATAACTATAATTTGCTTGGATTTTAAGTAGACCACTACTAGGAATAAAACGAACTTATTAATAGACTACGACTGGACCATGACTAGACTATAGCAAGAAAATGATAAGATTATGCCTACAATATGTCTTTAATTTTTATCAGACCACAAGGGCAGACTACGAGTAGACTACGACTAAAAAATATAGTCATATTTCACTATAAATGAAATATATAAAAACCAAATACACAATGGTTGGACTATTAGCTTACTAGAAGTAAGAATACGATGATAATATAATTAGTCAACGACTAAACTACGACTTTACATATACAGATGGGAGCAGAGTTGAGTACATGTTTGTCTATGGCTAGATGCATAAAAACAGTAATAATAAAGCCATTTTTATTTTTTTTATTCTTTCCTATTTAGTTCTTTAAGACAAATAAAAAAACATTTTCAATGAGAGAAAATTAAATAACAACAAAATATCTCGTATCTCAACAAAATTAGTAGAAAAATTTAAAACTTAGTATCATTTTGTATTCAGTTTTTGATTTGGTTGTTCTAGTCTTGAGTTTTGTTAATAAACACCTTAGCTTTAAATTTTATTCATATACACAGAAGAAAAAAAATATTTTCACCAATTAAAGGTCTTAATTGGTTTCAGATTAATATTTAATTAAATAATTAATTGATTCAGTTATTTGCTTTATTAGCATTTTTTTATTCTGTATTAAACAAATATATATCTGGATCAATTTAAAAATTAATTGAACGGCAATTTAAAACTAATTAAAACCTTTAATTTGTGCAAACAATTTATGCCGTGTACCAAAAAGTGTTGTTTTTAAATTTTAAAACAAAAAGTTAATATTTTTTAAAACAATGAAGAAACTATGGCGAAGCGTAGAAAATTCGATTGTAAATATGACAATGGAACGCTTTTCATCATGTAATAATAGATAATTTAAGCCAATCAGTGGTTATTAGAGTGTTAAAACAGCGAAATGTAGCTCCGCAAGGGCAGGCTAGAGACCGAAAACTATTAACTGAAGGGGTGGCACCTCTTATGATGAAAAAGATGAGAGCAAATCTCTAACTCTAAAGAAAGCTTCCCTAGCAATAAATGCCAGACGATGAACAGCAAAATTGGATACATTGCAGTTGTGAAGAAACCTAAGCCTACATTGATACATATGCTTGACAAAAATTGAGCTGTTGATGACTGGAAGAGCTTAATATGGTTAGATTGAACTGACATAACCCTGTTGGTAACAGAATTACTGACCCCGACAGCAGAAGAAAATTCAACGACTTCATATTAAACAAATGGTCAAGCACGTCAAAGGCAACATCAGAGAGTTGGGTTGTTTTACATGGTGGCATGTTGGTCCATTGCAAAATTAATTATAGCATCATGCGAAAGGAAAACTATTTAAATATATTGCAGACCCATCTTCCCAATTTTTTATAGACGAGAGCATATGCTAAGCACGAAATTGTGTTTCAACAAATTAGATACCAGAAACACACCTTTAATATTATTGAGCATTACCATTATCTGATTGGGAAAAATTTTCAATTGCTGATGTGGCCTCCTCAAATTCCCGACCTCAATCCACTTAATTGTATATAGACTTATTCGCATTGTGGCAACGTCTGGAGCTGAAGTGGCAGAAAAATTCATATAAAATTGTACAGAAATTGGTTCAAAGTAAGTCTAATCCCATAGTGTATTACGAAATAAATAGCTATGGACCAACAAATAAAAATATATTATACTAGCTGTACCCACACACGTTATGTGCGTCCTGACAATATTTTGTGGGATATTGCTTTGAAAGCAATCCACACCAAATTTTAAGACTCTTACTTTTATAGTGTTTCATGTATACGTATTTTCTCTATATAAAAAAACGCATCCCTAGATAAAATTCTAAAATTTATATAAAATTCTAAAATTTATATAAAATTCTAAAATTCTAAAAAATAATTTGAAAAGCTCTGTAAGAGGAGTTTAAAATATTTTAATAACAATGTAATTCAACAAAGTAAAAATACACATTTTATTCAGTTGGCTATCTGGCAGTAAGTAATTCATATTTTGTGATTATTTCAAAACAGCGCCATCTGTTGCGCAACCATGTTTAAAATATCCCGCTTTCAATTGATATTTTGCCATCTGTAGCGCAACTGTGTTTAAAATATCCTGCTTACAATTCATATTTTGACATTATTTTAAAATAGGGACATCTGTTGCGCAACAGTGTTTAAAATAGCCTGCTTTCAATTCATATTTTGTCATTATTTTAAAACAGGGACATCTGTTGCGCAACAGTGTTTGATTTTTATTTAAATTAAAAATATTTTTTCTAATTTGCTTTAAAAATATTATTGTCAACGACTGAATAATAAATAAAATTAGAAAAAAATAAAAAATTGAATCGCTTCATTCTTACTATTTTTAAGCGCCCACAAATGCCGAAAATGCAAGCATGTACTTACCTCTGCTCCCCTGTGAATATAATACTTTGGCACGAAAAGGATATACAGCTTGTACGTTCCGGTCACTTCGTTGACTTACTGTTTATTAGAATAAAATCAAAATTTAGCAGACATTTTAAATTATAAAAAATGTATTGCTGCTATTTAAAAATAACTTTGAAAACCTTAAATTGCTTTTGTTTAAAAATCAATTTTACTTTTCCTTCGTTCATGTTATTTACGTTTTAATACAATTTTTGAAATGTTAAAGCTTCATCATAAATTCTTTGTTCCACTTGCGCCTCAAAGCTTTTATTTTGGTGTATAAAAAACAGAAGAAATTGTTTTTAAAAAAGATATTTTGCTGTCTTCTGAAAAAACAAAAACAAAAACGAAAATATTTCCTTGTAAATGCAAGTCAAGAGTCTTGTTTATGTCTTGTGAAGTGTTTTTTTTTTCTTTAGCTTTCCGTTCATGTTTTCAATAATTTTTTTACCGTTTTCAGTTTTAAACCGTTTTTATTTTTCGTTTGTTCCCTGCTCAGACAGCTCGTTATTATTTTGTTCTCGGCTCAATAATTCAAGTGTTGCTGAATATTTCTCTAGCAACACTGACAGACAGACAGTCAGACGGACAGACATAGAGTCACGTACGTTTGCAACCCTTAGTATTTTCTTACTTTCATCAACAGCAGCAGACAGTCAAGAGAATATGACGATTTTTTTTATTTTTTATTATTATTCCTTTGAATAAGGGGTAGGCGGCTAAATATAAAAAACAAGTTGGAGTGTTACGGTTGATGGAAGCAATGAGAATTGTTAAGTAAAAAAGAAGAAATTTAAAAAGAAAAGGAAATTAAAACTGAAATGTTTTAAAGATATGAAATTTTACGAAATTAGTTCACGTTTTTAAAAATCTTTAAACCTTTTAAATCCAAACGTGCTTTTCAATTTTAAAACAATTAAATATTTTTTTTTATAAAAAGAAATAACTGCTTAAGTCGACTTAAGCTCTTAGTTGTTTTGTTTTAGCCGTGAATAACTCACGAATGTGTTGCTTAGGGAAATGTAGAACGACATAATTTTTAATGTACAAGATCCCGACAGAAAGAAAAATCCTAAACTGGAATGGGAATAAATTAATTGAAGCCAGCTACACAGATTTAAGGGTGCCTCGGTGGGCTATAAGGTAGTGTGTTATTCCTTGGTGATTTGTTCGATTTCTACCAAAGATTTTGGAATTTTTCACTACAATTTGGCACGAAGACCAAGAAGGAGCTTGGATATATCCTACAAATGTTTAACTGCGTTATTACAGGTCACAGACTCGTAAGTATTATCTGGATAAGTTAAAAATCGCTGAAAGATAATATTTGCAGGCTGAGCTTAGAAAAAGTTTAAACAAAAAAAAAATGAGGGAGATGCTGTGGAGACCTAGTCTTAAGCAAACGCTAGCAATTGCTATAGACTCTGTCATTAGGAAGAATGTCGACATATATCAGTCGCCAGTCTGAAATCACTGCAGTCGAGAGCGAAAGGCTAGTGATAACACGAGACTCAAGGAAAGTAAGGTATTCGTTAATTTACAGTCGAATACCAGAAATTATTGTGCCAGAAAGGGGATCGAAAAAGTTCCAATGAAGTTAGTAGTGGAACAAACCTGCCTACTCGGCCTAACCTCACGGTGGTCTTACCACTGAGTGAAACTTAGGCGTAGACTAGCGCCCCCATTGTGTATTACAACAACACTTTACGATTGCCACCAATCGCTTTTTGTGTGTGATACAGTCACAATGAGTAGCAATTTATATAATATGGCAAGCCTTTCCAAGGCAAACCTAGATCCACATTATAAACTCTTGCTTAGGGGTTTGGAGACTATCCAAACTCCGTCTGTTGAGAGTGCAACCGCACACTTGATCGACCTTGCACCTTACCTACATAAATCGATCTTAAACCACAACCACCACGTGTACCACCGAAGGGGACCTCACCAATAACCGGTCACAGAGAGGATAGGCTCTCTGTGGGGCCACCGATTGCCGTGGTACCAGTCCTTTGGGCTCTGGTCGGGCCTCGAAGAGGACCCGCAATGTTTATCGCAGACCTTTTCTTCCAGATTTAGGCTCAAGGAACCCTAGCGTCTGGTGCCCCTACTTTCCATGAGTGAATCGCGTCAAAGCATTTGCCATATTCCTGCAGTGACAATTGGAACCCCCGGGGGTATGAAGTTAGTGGTCTGCTTTGGTAAAAAAAAAAATAATATTAAACTTTAATGGTCTACTTTAGAAATAGAGAATAAAACATAAGCAACCTTTCCCTGCCGCCACAGATTTAAAACGAAAACCACCTCCAGATGGATCTTTTACAGCTGTTTAAATTTCGAAATTTTTACTTAATGAGAAAAATTCAATAAACTTATTTAAGCTAATTAAGGTTAGAGTTTCGAAAGGAAGTATTTTGAAATCCATTTCACTTTTGTTGTACACATCAGATGTGTCAATTAACAAAGGAGTCCACACAACGACATTTGCTAAAGACACTACTTTTATAAAGGCCTTATCACTCTATAATACAAGATTTTATACTTTTAAGGAAAATTAAACCCTGACATGATTATTTTTTATTGTTTTTTTTTTTTAAATTTCAAACATCGATTAGATAAGGGTGGCAAATTATTCCAAAGTATTAGTCTTAGAGTGCTCAGCGGATTCGAACTCGAATTTCGAATTGACTTTATGATTAAGTCGTATCCTCATGCCATATCTGAATTTTATAACAGCATCTTGGTTTAAGAATCGACTAGCACACAGTAGAAGTTTGCAGTCCAAGCTGACGGTAGGGTTTCTACCAATATGCCTAAATAGTTGAACTGGTTTCAACTTCATTTGTGTTAACTTTTATGCGTATATCGACGTAAGGAAATGTCAATATGTTGACTTAGTTACTGGTTTGAAATATCCGAAGTATTCAAAAATTATTAAAAGTACAAAATAGTGCCTTGGGAAACTCTGTTTATCATTGAATGAGACGACCTAAAAAACTTTTCTTCTTTAAGTATAAACTTATAGACATCTTTGGGCAAGTTTTGATTTAACTTGTTAACTAGGCCTTTATGCCTAGTCAAATGCTTGAGACACGTCTATAATGAGAGCAGTACAGTATTTACTTTCTCAAATGCCTTTATTACTTAATTGTCTAATTTGTGCGTAGGTACTTGGTGCTGAGCTCTCTTTTGAATTTGAATGGATGATCCAGAGTTTTAGGATTAGGTTTCAAATTGGGTTCAGTTCAATATTTTCTCAAATGATTTTGACATATTTAAGAATAGACTTATTTGTCTATTTACTGCTACCGCTGTATGGTCCTCTCCTGGCTTATATGTCATAGTAATTTAAGAAACCTTCCATTATTATCAAAATATTTATCAACAAACATTTTTTGTCGAAAAGTAATTTACCTAAAGGAGCTAGTTTGGCTCACATCTTGCTCCATTGGGGTTATTGGCCAATTTATTAAGGTACTCAATTTGAAAACTAATATTAAATAATATAAATTTTTATTATTTATATGTAAGATAATTTTAAACTTTCGAAAGTTAATTAAATTTTGTTGTCACCTTAATTATTTCCCGCAAAACTGTAACAGATACTTTCCCGCAAAACTGTAACAGATACTTTTCAAAACACACTTACACAAAATGTCACCATTAGATCTTAAAGACTTGATAAGCTTTATTATTTGCAAATAATAGATACTTTTTGCGATTTCTATTCAAGCACTTTAAAAACAAGCATTTACAAGAGAAAAAGAAAAAAAATGATAAAAATATTATGTAAAAAATTGGACATATAAATAATATTAAGTTAAACTGCCAACACTAAACATTTGTTGCTACAACAGCAACAATAATGACAGCAACAATATTGTTAAAATAAAAAAAAAAAAACTGTAAATGCTGGTAATGGCAGCTACACAAGCGCCAGTCTATGAATTTCGTTTTGCCATGTGACAGTATTAACATAAAAATAGGTGAAAACGGTGGGCTTAAAACTAGAAAAAACAAGCAAATACGCAGAATTAACGAACCATTTAAAGGTAATTTAATTTAGTAATAGATTTGAGGTATAAATAGGGTATGAAAACATTTACAAGTTAAGAGTTTAAACACACAAAATCATACGAATATTTTTTAAGTAGATTCCTTTTTGTTTTTCAACCTTATTTCCGTTCTGCTCGATACTTCAGCCAATTACGGTCCAACTTTTTTTAACCCTCTCTATAATATGATATTTCAGAATGTTTATAAAATAATCTGTTCTTAAAAGGATAACTGGTTTATTTTGCTGTCGAGCTGCTTTTTTAACATGGAAACAGAAAAAAAACTTTAACTCGACACTAAAATAGTGTATTTTGGCCAGCAAAATGTCACAAGTATACACTCTAGCATAAATTGTGGAGATAAAGTTCCTCATAAACTCGCAAGCATATTTAACTCAATTACTTTTAATAGCACTCGACAAGCATACTCTTAAAAATGCAGAACGCAAGTGAACATGTACTCCAAACTAGTGCTTGAACTGCACTAAACAGATGAGCCTGTCTTGATAAATGATAATGTGAGTTAAAGGACACATTGGAACAGCTCTGAAAATGTATGGACTATATTATAAACTTAGACTGGTAATGGCCTAGTGTGAGCAAAGGTAATATAATAGATTGACTTTGTAATCCTAAAGTAGTGGATAGAGGCCATTAAATGGAGTCAGGCTTTAATGGTACTGAAGGAGACCCTAGGCTAGAAAGCTAGAAAGATCCTTATATATAATAGGGATAGTGGCAGAACATAAAATTTTTAATTTTCCCCTGGCCAAGATGAAAATCGAAGAAAGAAAATTAAACATTGACTGGTTATAAGGCATTGAGGCACAGCAGTGGATGGAAGCCTTACACAAATGTTTACACAAGAGACTGCGTGAAGATAACGAATGCCGACAGTTACTAGTCGGTAGTCTGGAATCACTACACAGCCGAGAGTAGAGATAGCGATAGCACTAAAGTTAGGTAGATGTAAATGACATGACAGCATGAAATCCGTAATAACTAAACGGAAGAGAAAACTGACTTATAAAGTTAGTGGTCTACATAGATATTCCCTTCTACATTTACTACTTTTTTTCTTCTTTAGAGCAAATAAGTTTGGCACACGATCCCCCGAAATAAAATATTACTCGGCATTTATGAAAGGCGTTCAATTATTTTATTAAAAGGCCTATGAATTATATTAAATGTAAATAACGAGTGATTTTTTAAGAGCTTGAGAACTTTTTTTTTTAAAAAAACGCATAAAATTTGCCAAATCTCATCGGTTCTTTATTTGAAACGTTAGATTGGTCCATGACATTTACTTTTTGAAGATAATTTCATTTAAATGTTGACCGCGGCTGCGTCTTAAGTGGTCCATTCGGAAAGTCCAATTTTGGGCAACTTTTTCGAGCATTTCGGCCGGAATAGCCCGAATTTCTTCGGAAATGTTGTCTTCCAAAGCTGGAATAGTTGCTGGCTTATTTCTGTAGACTTTAGACTTGACGTAGCCCCACAAAAAATAGTCTAAAGGCGTCAAATCGCATGATCTTGGTGGCCAACTTACCGGTCCATTTCTTGAGATGAATTGTTCTCCGAAGTTTTCCCTCAAAATGGCCATAGAATCGCGAGCTGTGTGGCATGTAGCGCCATCTTGTTGAAACCACATGTCAACCAAGTTCAGTTGTTCCATTTTTGGCAACAAAAAGTTTGTTAGCATCGAACGATAGCGATCGCCATTCACCGTAACGTTGCGTCCAACAGCATCTTTGAAAAAATACGGTCCAATGATTCCACCAGCGTACAAATCACACCAAACAGTGCATTTTTCGGGATGCATGGGCAGTTCTTGAACGGCTTCTGGTTGCTCTTCACTCCAAATGCGGCAATTTTGCTTATTTACGTAGCCATTCAACCAGAAATGAGCCTCATCGCTGAACAAAATTTGTCACATTTGAACATTTCGAACCGAACACTGATTTTGGTAATAAAATTCAATGATTTGCAAGCGTTGCTCGTTAGTAAGTCTATTCATGATGAAATGTCAAAGCATACTGAGCATCTTTCTCTTTGGCACCATGTCTGAAATCTCACGTGATCTGTCAAATACTAATGCATGAAAATCCTAACCTCAAAAAAATCACCCATTATAAACTAGTTATTGTAGTTTTTGACCTTTTTTATATTTGAATTCTATTTTTTATCAAGGACAAGGTCTTTGTATATAAAAATTTTTTAACAATTTTTATTTACAATATTTCGCTACACCATTGGGTAGCATCTTCAGGAAATAAAAAAAAAGTATGAATTAAAAAACCCTACAAGAGAAAGTAAGTTTAATTAGGTTTATTATAAGTAACTATAACTCCGGAAAATACTGATTCGAAATCTTTCCTGTCATAGAAGCTCTGTAGTACGTAACCCAGTAAATTCGCATTCACAAACAGTCGTAGTTTACGGACGCATTTGCACAGGAAACTTTTCTTGTTGACATACACGTTCATCCAAATAAGTGTCTCATCGCTGAAAAAAATAGTTTTTTTCAACTGCTTCCTCGGATTTTTCTCTGCTTCTGACAGATGTTTAGATGTAAACAGAAGCACCGAAGTGTAATTCACTTAGAGTTATATGCAAAAGGCCGATTTCTTTATCTCATGAAATTGACTGCGTCACTTTCTGTTGATCACTCTAGCTAACAGCATTATTTTGTTAAAAAGGTCTTATGTTTAGTTATTATACAGTTGACGGCTGATCTACTGAAACAGTTGACTTGAATTGGACCCTATTTATGTAGGGGGAATATCGAAGCAGACCACTCCATAATGGGTCCCTTTTCGGCAGAATTTTCCCTAAATTTGTTGAAAGTATATATATATTGACCGTCTTAGAGCAAGGTTGGCTAGTTATGGATCTTTCTAATAGACCTACAATGGGTCTAACTTTTTACTTCTTCCAGCCTACCGTATCCTACTAAATATCAAACTCAAATACTATGAGCAACCTAACAGCTTTTTTTTTTGAACCTAAAGTAGAAAAGTTTTTAATACAAAAAAAAAGGCAGAGTTTTATACTAAATTAAATGCATAAACGAAAATCAACAACATTTTTATATGCAAAGTTTATATTTAGTTTTACATTTTTATAACATGGCTTGCATGTTTAAGCTGTTTATTAAACACATATTAAATAAACACTTTTTGTATGCAAAAATAAATGAACGCTACTTAGTATTTGTAAAATATTCGTATTAACAACAATGATATGAAACAAAAGCGTGGGCTTCAAAATTATTTTAGATAATCTGAAAAAAAAACAAACTAAAGTAATAAAAAAACAAAAAAAAAAAAAATGTGAAATAAACTAAAAGACTTATCACATTATGAATTTTGTTTTGATTTTAATACGATAGATAAGACTAGTATGTTTTACATTTAATTTCTATAGAAAAAAAGAAACGGAGACATAAATTTTGGTAACCCAGTTGGTAACATCAAGAAGGTTGACTCTGAGTCCAACTTAAGTGAATACTATTTATTAGGGGTTTGAGAAGACTTTGTTAAATTTAATGTTGTAGATATTAAAGAAAACTATTTTTTTTTTTCAGTTATAAAAGGTATAACCATTACAGTCAAATTAACTTTAATAGTCTAGAGCCTGTAGTCGAATATAAAGACTTGTCCTTTTCAAATATTAACACACAGACCTTTGAAGAGTAGACCATTTAGCTTAAACGAAAAATCCTCTAAAATTTGTTATTCAACACAGATTACACGAATTTCAAGCTATTGAAAAAATTGTGTATATCCCTATTGAAAATCCAACACAATCAGTTTACGATAAAAAGGGTTTAATATAATCAATCTTGTGTCATAAAAAAATTTTATGAAAATTTTAGTACAGAAAAGAAAAATTCATACATACAATTGTACTACGGCAAATTACAATACTATCCTAGATTATCTGATCTTAATATAGCTAAAAAAAAATCTAGAGAGAGAACGTAAGTACCTCATATTCACAAAAAAGCCAAAAAAAAGGCACTCCCTGTTACCAAACACCCAAACATAGCAAAAGTGCCCGAAACTAATATGCAATGGCCTATACTGCGTGTGGTAAAGTAAATAAAGAAAAACAAGGTACTTACGTAGGAAATCTAAAAATTACTTAGTTGTATTTGGCGTACACTATTATTGCGCTGGTGGCGGCATACTGCAATAAAAATCTTGAAATACGATATTTAAAATATAAAGAGACTGATATTTTCTATTGAAAGAGACTAAGATGGCAGAGCACTTTACGTAAGAGACTTGGTTGGGTTTAAAAAGGACAGTGGTCCGCTTCAGTATTTTTCTATTAAGAGTTATAAAAAAATTTTAATGCGTCTAAAATCAAAAGAAAAAAAATTATTAATATATACATATATATACATTATAAATATATAATCTTTATTACGGCATCAGTACTTTGGAAATATTTAAAAATTACATAATAAACTTGGGAGTAAATTTTCTACGATTTGTTATTGTTTAAATTAGTAGTATGCCTGTTCGATTGAATAGGGTTAGGGGGTAAATATCGGAAACACCAACGAGTTACGAAGGCAATTAGATATTTACGTAACTGAAAAAAAAAATATTTAAAAAATATAAGAGTGCTACATTCGCCCATGCCGAATCTTATATACCCTTCACCATTGTATTGCTACCATCTTATTTTACTTTGAAACATCTTATGTTTCTTTGAAAATTTTTGGTAAATTTTTTTAAGAATTTTTCGGTAAAAATTTGTTTGAAAATTTTTTGTAAATATTTTTTGGAAAATATTTCACAATTTTTTTTTAATTTTTTCTTTTAAAATATTTTTTTAAAATTTATTGGAATTTTTTTTTTTTTTTTTTTTTTGTTAAAATCAGGAACTTCCTGCAAACTATATTGCGTTAGAATTGTCAGACTAAAACAAAAAAATCTTTAAAAAAACATTTTCTCGTGTTGATCCTTTCCAGTGGGCTTATTGACTGCTCCTGGTTATCAGTGGACACCCTATTGGTTACCTCTACATGTATTGCTTTCTATAAAGACCTTTAGTAGAAATCAAAGCAGAAATACCTTGCCAACCTAAAAATAAAGTTGGCCCTAGCAGGGGGTTATTGATCCCCCGACATCTGAATGCACTCCTTACAATATATGTAGCTGTCGCGGTCTAATATTTATTTAACAAACAAAAAAGCAAAAGAATCATTAAAACCCCAAAAATTAAAAAAAAAAACGGGGAAAAATATAGGTGGGCTTGGTTTTTTGCCCGCAACCTCCAAAGAAATGCTCTGATGTTGCTGAGTTGCAATCCTAAAATTGGCAAATTGGTGGGCTTAAATTTTCTGTATCGCAATTGGCAAATGGCATTACTACTCGAACACGGACAGATGGACATCGATTAATCAACTTTTCTATCTACAAGGATCCAGAATATATATACTTAAGGGGTCGGAAATAAATATTGTAGAAATTACACACGGAATGACAAACTTATACATACCCTTTTCATCTATGGTGAAGGGTATAAATGTTTTATTTCTCTTTATAGGCCCTCGAAATAGACATTTGTTTCAACAATGACCTCTACATTTGACCTAAATCTCTCACCATCCTGCTATTTTGCCAAATATTAAAACAGTTAAAATAGTCGCTTATAGCTAAACCTGGAGAGTATCCTGTTCTATGCTCAATTCATAGATTTTTGTGGTTATACACTGCATTGCATTGCATTGCTTTAATTGTGGCAACAATTACGCCGATAGCTTTTTCATATCCAAATATTCATGCAATTTGAGAATTGCCTGCTCGGTTCTCCCATCGTCCGATATCCTTCCACGGATATCACCCGTGGGCATTTTACTGTCCTGTTACGGAGTATATGGAGGCAGCAACACAACTGGTACTACGGGAATAGGTAGCCCACAGGGCTTTCCCTTAACCTTTGTGACCGATTAGTGGTGAGGACCTTCGGACAGTATCGTAGTGGCTGTGGTTTGGACCTAAATCGCAGGATTTATACGGTTTGCTGTTGCACTACTCAACAAAGGCACCAACAGCGTATTAGGAGTTTAGATTGTCTCCAACTTCTAAACAAAGGGTATGAATATTTGTGATGCCATCCATATTCTGAAATTGCTACTTGATGTGTCGCTATGCTCAACAAGGTCGGTGGAATTAGCATTATTTCATGCACTGTTAGGATCGCCGCCCGATTAAGGCAACACGACAGTCACTGAAAATAATCCGTATCAAATCATCTCCGTTTTTTTTTTAACTATTTCAGGTGTAACAATCTCTTTTGAGAGATCTAAGCGTTTGGCACCATGCATATGTGCTGATTCGACCACAACGGAACTCAGTAAACAACTTTTAAATCTTTGAAATTGAAGGTACTGAGTCGCTATAGTATTAGCACATTCTTTGGTTTCGCTAAAGAATTGTCTACGTACAAAGCTTTCTTTAATCAGCACACGAAATTCCATTTTTTTAATTTTATTCGTTTTTAATAGCGGTCCTGGACTACCGTCCAATACAATAGAACCCTTAAAATACAAAAAGTTACAAAATTATTAAACTACCCTTGTATTGCTCATTTAATGAAATTGAGTACCTCTATTTGTTCGTAAAACCTTGTAAAGACGTTAAATTGTGGTCCAAACTTTTAAAAGTTATTTGAGAAGGACAACCACGTGAAGATGGTAATTTTTAATTTTCCTGTACAGCAGTTCGCTGTACAATGCCACAGACTTTATTGAAGGAAAAATAAAAAACACATCCCTATTAGATAACCCCTTATATAACAATTTTTAATCGTCAATGCGCTAAAAAAAATTATATCAACACAAGTCACCATTTGCCTTGAGTTGTATAAATTGAGACATCCTTTTTGCTTTTATTATGTCCTTTTATATTTATGTCTATTTATGTATTCAAAGCAAATAAATTTACATTTAAATAGACAAAAAATATATTTGTATACCATGTTGACATTAACAAACATTAATAATAATTCAGACATAATTCACAATTTTATTTACAAATAATATAATAGTTCAAGCATAAAGTCATAAACACACTTTTGCTCTTAAATTATTATAGAGAAATTTATTTTGAAATCGCTCGACAACACAAGTCTGAGATGTAGCAATTTTTTGGGTTTATAAGATCACAAGTGATAATTCTAGCAATTATTTTACTATTCTGTATAATGATTATAAGGCCTCCAGAGATTTCTATAGAAACAAAGTGTTGGAAACAAGTAATCTTACACTGGCTACCTTGCAGATTACCTGGGTACAGCTAAGTGGCTTTTAACAAATATTTTGTTAGGAATAAATAATTTATAAAAAAAAAAAATTTTTATAAGGCAAATTTGTTATAAGGCAGTACATACAAGTGTAAAAGGACTTTGAAATCTACCAAAGGCCCGCTAAGTAATTTAAAATTTCTAGAACTTCCGAACTGCTGAAACATGTGTAAACGATTTTGTGTATTCAATGTATGTATGACAAGCGTATTTGCATGACAATACTCCAAATTATGCCATTTAAATAGAACATAATTTCATGTTTATTTAAGCGTTGAATATTGTAGGCCAGGATCTCTTATTTTCTATCATTAATTTTTGTGAAAAAATCCTTGTTATGTCTGCGTGTTTGTATTTGTGTTTCAATAAAATTTTTACAATTTTTAATTTTTTTTTTTTCGTAATGAAATTTATCAACGAACGTTTTAACAACAACAATGTAGAATTGAATTGTTTGAAAAAGTAATGCAGAATTCAACGAATGAATGAATGTTCTCGTATGGCAGACAATCATTCATTGTATTGACCCGTTTATTCAAGTGTGAAATAAATATTTGTTCACAGATAACAATGCGAATATATTTATTTATTTATTCATTTGTGTAGTCATTTTCATACACATACAATAATCATGTATTAATGCATTCAGAAGTACATAAGAATATATATTTATTCATTAACGTATGCAGGAGCAGCAGGGATTAAATTAAGGACGGAGAAAATACTCGCGGTGAATTTTAACATATTCTACAGATGATAAAGGAAGAATTAGAAACATTGGAAAAATCATCCATCATTATTTTTATCTGGCTTATTTTTATCTTCCAATGTCCAGATAAAATTTTTCTAAAAATAATGTTAAAAGGAAAAATTTACCATAAAGAAAAATCTTTACAAATACTACATCAATTGGCGATTCTCTGTATTATTTAACCATTATGAAAGATACACTGGCTAGCAAAATCAAGTGCATGTTCAGCTTACTCCTACTTAATGTATGTTTTTTTAATTAGCTTACACACTCAGGCAGTCTGGTCTACACACTATATGTTACATTCTTTGGAATATATATAGTTTAGAATTTCAGTTAACAAAGTTTAGGAATAAAGAAAATCTTCATTTTTAGCAATTCTGCAAACGTCATATTTATTTTTAGAACCGCCTCTGGTGTAGTAGGTGGTAGTAGGCATATTAGTTTTGAAAGCGTAATGCAATTTTATTAATAGTTTGCTTCGCCGACGATTTTGTGCTATATAAAGGGTGGTTAAATTTTAAGGCCCGATGTTGATGATCACTTAAATTATTTAGGAAATTGTTGTCACATCTTTTTATTTTAATAATATTGGTATGGTTCAATTATGTATGGAACAAAATATCGGCCAAATGGCTGCAGTAACCTCGGCGGCACACCACCATCCGAAGCTCCATATTTTCGATGCCGCTGAGGCATAATTGAGATTCTTTGTCAAATCACATGATCTTGGCGGCCAATTGACATCGCCACCATGTGAGATAACATCGCATAAAAGAGTCATTGTTTCGTTAGCTGTGTGGCAAGTGGCACCGTCCTGTTGAAACCACATATCTTCCACATCCATTACGTCCAATTGGGGTCATAAAAAGTTCGTTATCATCTCACGATAGCGAACACCATTCACAGAAAATAAAATAGCCTGACCGGCCTTATTTTAAAACAAAAAGTTACGGCCCGATAATGCCGCCAGCCCATAAACCGCACCAAACAGTCACTCCTTGTGGGTGCATTGGTTTTTCGACAATCACTCTTGGATTATCATTCGCGCAAATGCGCCAATTCTGCTTCTTGCCGAATCCACTGAGGTCAAAATGTGCCTCATCACTGAAGATGATTTTCTTCGAAAATTTATCATCCAACGTTGCCATTTCTTGCCACCATTCTGACCATTGACGACGTTTGGAATGATCAAGAGGCTTTAGTTCTTGAGTCAATTGCACCTTGTAAGCGTGTAAATGCAAGTCTTTATGCATAATGTTCATCAACAACGAACGTGTTGGTCACGACGACGAGTTGAGGTGGACGGCTTTCCAGCCACACTATCGCGAACAGCAGCAATATTTTCTGCTATTTTCACATCTCTTACAGACCCGCTTTGCTTAAAGTTTTGCACGGTTTTTCCAATTGTACTGTCAATTGGACGATTAAATTGACTGAAAAAATCACGAAGTTTTGATATGAACAACCATTTTCATAATAAGACTGAATAACTTTAACGCGTTGCTCGATTGTGCACCTTCCCATGGTTCAAATTGAGTTAGTCTGAAATTAAGAAATGTCAAATTAAATGCAGAAAAGAACTTGACGTTTCTATGTGGTTCACATTTAACATCGACCCTTAAAATTTAAACACCCGATACATTTAATTATTTCTCAATAAATTACAGTTTTTCAGAAAAATAAAAATTTTATCCCCTTAACTCCCACCTCTGTATTTGTTTGTACACACCAAAAAAATCATAAATTTCAGTTTCATATATTGAATATTTTACCTTTTGTTCATTGTGGTTGTTGTTTCTCCCTGCATATAATATTATATGCAGTGTAATGTCATTTTATATGCAGTTATTTTCACACGCAGTCCTTTGGTGGTAATCGGTGTTGATGATATATTTATGTTGCATATGTACACACATATTGTTGCAAATACAGATGGTATCAATGCAAGGGAATAAAAGGAATAAGATGAAGTTTATAAAATAATAGTTTGCCAAATATAAATACAAACGAAAGTAGTATAAAAAAGTAAACGCCACATAAATAAAATACGAGTACGAGTATGTGTTCACTCATGCAGGATTTTAAATATTTACTAGGGTGTACATTTGGAAGGCTGCTAAAAAATTTAAATAAATGTATTTAAAGATTTCTTAACAATTAAAATTTTTATGAGGTGCAGTTTTTATTGCTGCACTCATTATATCCGCAAGAGAATATCTAAAAATATAATGTTGCCTCGTTTCTTTCGAACTCCACTGTACCTTTTTATATTTGGCCTAGCAGAAGGCTGGCATGTATCTTTATATTCATACATATATTAGTTATGTAAATATAAATTAATTTTACCTTGTATGCAGCTATGTTAATGCACAAATATGCATTTTCGAGATAAACATTAATAACAAAAAACAAAAAAATTCATGCATATAAATGTTTTCCAACAAAAATCAATATTTTGTTTAATAAAATCCAAAACCAAAAAGTGTTCATAAATTATATGGAGCATATAAACAAATTTATGCATGATTAAATAGTTAAATACTTCAGGATATTTAAGGAAACAAAGTATTTGTAAAGTATATAAGTATTAAAAGTCCTCAAATTAGCCAAATAAAGTAAAAGGATTATCTGGAGATTTATGGTACCTATAACTAGGTTATTAGTCTAATATTATAAACATGCCATAAGTAGTGTCACAGTATGCAAATGATGTTTAATAAATAAATTTTGTTAAAATAAATAGTATAATCTGCAATGAAATGAACTTTAAAAATAATGATTCTAAAGGCTGGTGTTATAGAAATTTGGACATATATCTAGTCTTTTTAGGAGGTTGATGTCGACTGGGCAACTATTCGTCTAGAACTATGGGCTTTGATAGCTTAATCAACTAGGATTTTAATAGCCTGGCTCTATAGTCTACTCGATATATGAGACCCGGTCTAAGAAAAGGTGGCTTATGACTCAAAAACAAAATTTCCAAAAATTAGCTGTTAAAGATAAATAATGTAACAACAATAACACACTGTGTAATTTTTCAAGTCATGGCAAACTAACCATATACGGACACCACTACGTCATAAAAGACCAAAAAACAAAAGACCCCTGTCTCCCAGTTTTGCCCAAAGTCCTCCAGGTTTTTTTATGGGCACTCAAAGATGTGGGGCCTCGATGTAATTTTTGAAAAAAAAAATGATAATTTCCTCAAGCTCTTATTTTGCAAACCGTTTGAAATTTTGATATAAACTTCTGAGGCACAGTTGTAGCTCTTGTCATAAAGAACAAAAATTGTGAACATATAAAATCAAAAAAACTTCATCTTCAAGGTCAAAATCGCAAAAAACTTTAAAAAAAACTTTTTTATACCTTTTTTCCCCTGTTCAGGTCCATAGGTAGCAAACCGTTCAAAATTCAAGGAAACAATCAACCACAAAAATGAACCTAAGATCTCAATAAACAACTTTCTAGAACATATGAACTTCCTAGGAATGATTCTTAACACCGTTTAGGTAGCGCTTATGTAGCCGCAAAAGTGAAAAATTTTCCGAAAATTTTTAGCTACCTAAGCGCTACCTAAACGGTGTTAAGAATCATTCCTAGGAAGTTCATATGTTCTAGAAAGTTGTTTATTGAGATCTTAGGTTCATTTTTGCCGCAAAAGTGAAAAATTTTCCGAAAATTTTTAGCTACCTAAGCGCTACCTAAACGGTGTTAAGAATCATTCCTAGTGTTGCACTGTGTAACAAAAAGTGCAAAAATCTTTTTGAGTCATAAGCCACCTTTTCATAGGCCGGGTCACATATATTTAAATATAGTTGTGCTAGTCTAGACTGCGCTTTATTGCCCAATGAATAACTAGAGGCGAAGATACTGTATATTATAGTCGATTGGGCTAAAGCCTACTCTCAAATGGAGTCTACAGTACATTGTCACAAGAGTATGTAGTGGACTGAATGGGATTATATTCGACTACAGGGTACAGTTCTTCATCCAGGAGCTTATGTGACTATGCTTTATAGTCAACTGGGACTACAATCCTTGGTAAACTTTGGCTAAAGTTTACCGTTAAATGAAACAAGGTCATGAATCCAATAAAGGTAGAGTTTATAGTCGACTGCTACTAGAATCTTTAGTCAGCTAAGACTTTTAGTTGATTGAGACTATAGTAAGTTGACGAATGAGACTAAACTAGTATTAGAGCCAATAGTCGATTTGGACAAGAATCTTTAGTCGACTCGGTCTTGATTCTATAGTATAGAATCACTATAGTATACAGCCGAATAGATATAAATTTGTAGTAATGACTAGAACTAGTTCTAAAATTCTAGTATTGACTAGAACTTTAATTGACTATAACTACAGGCGCCTAGGACTAAGCTAAAATCTAATATCGACTAGAATTATATGTAACTTAAACTAGAGTTCATCCAGTAAACTAGAATTACAATCTATGTTCAACCTACACCAAACTAAGGGACTAGGTAAACCGGGACTATGATCTATAGTCTCTCATTGCCTTGAACTTTAGCCGGTTTTGAATATAGTTTACAACCAATTGGGACAAAATCTTTAGACGATGAGAACTATAGTCTATTGTCGACCAGGATAATAATCTGATGTAAAATAGTACTATAGCTTTTACTGGCTGGAAATTACAATCTATGTTCGACCTACACTCAACTAGGGTCAACAAGGACTATGATATATAGTCTCTCGTTGCCTTGAAATTTAGTCGGTTTTGAATATAGTTTACAACCAATTGGGACTAAATCTTTAGTCAACTATAACTATAGTCTATTATCGACCAGGATAATAATTTGAGGTAAACTAGTTTTATAGCTTTCACTGGCTGTAACTATAATCTATTGCCGATTGAGACAAGAGTCTAGGATTTCGATTAGAGTCTGGAATTACAATCTAAGTTCGATTTACACTCAACTAGGGGACTAGATCAACGGGAACTTTGTTCTATAGTTTTATAGTCGCTTTGGAATTTAGTCGATTGTGAATATAGTTTATAGCCAACTAGGACTATAATTTATAGTCGGCTAGAACTATAGACGACTAAGATAATACCTTGAAGTAAACTGGCTAGAGCTATATTTTATTGTCGGTTGAGTCAAGAGTCTAGAATTGGGATTAAAGTCCATAATTGCTGTAAGTCTAAAGCATAATTTTGTATAGGACTATACATACCCTGCAGTCCTCCAAAAAGAGAGTCTATTGTCGTGCGTAGCTACTGTTTGTAGTCGACGGAAGATAAATATATCTTATAGTCGATTGGAACTTTAATCTATAATTGACTTAATCTAATGATTGAAGTCAGGAGGGAAAGTAAATCACAGTTATCTGGCTCTGCATATAATCTATAGTAGGCTGGGACTATGGTCTATAATCGACTAGAACTAGATCTATAGTTACCTCTGATTTTGATCTGTAGAGCTGAGGAGGATTATAGTTGACTGGGAAT
The DNA here is from genome assembly GCA_949628195.1 of Phasia obesa. Taxonomy (NCBI): domain Eukaryota; kingdom Metazoa; phylum Arthropoda; class Insecta; order Diptera; family Tachinidae; genus Phasia; species Phasia obesa. The sequence continues at coordinate 117,191,880 of OX451219.1, read as the reverse complement.
ATAGTCTAGAAGACTACAGACTTTTATCGATTGGTAGTTTTACTATCTATCTATAGGCTTAAGCCGCTGGAAACTATATTTCATAAGAGACTTAGATTAGATTCTGTAGTCTATTTAGACTCTGTGCGATTAAAACTCTAATATATAGTCTACTGAGGATACAGTCGAATTAAAGAATAGTTTATTGTCGACAAGTCCTATAGTATACGGTTAACTAGAAGATTGAGCACACTATTGACTAGGGCAGTGGTTAACCGAGGTATAAATGCCAAAAACTGCAGCTGACATGGGAAAACGAAGATTGATTTATATTCGACAAGACATCAGTCGATTGAATTATATTCGACTGAAATAAAGTTGAATTGAGAATTGTTTTAGTGGATTGTAATCAACTGGACTATAGTATATTTAGTTATTAGTTATAATTAAATGGGATTAGTATCGACAGCGATATTAGGCGACTAGGTTTTCAGTCTACTAAGACTACGAAATGTTAAGGTATTGTGTCTTTAGTTAACTGCAAAAATATATATTCAATACATCTATATTATATTGGATAAGAGATAATTAAATCAAAATCTGCAACATAGTCTATACAGCAACTAATTGTCTCGAAATATAGAAATTTTACTGTACTCTTCTTAATAACCATTTACTATGATATTATTTACATGAAGAACGTGCAGGAAGAGGTAGTCAGAAATAGAATAATGAAATCCAATTAAAGAAATTTTACATTTTTAATTTCAAGTAAACAACAAACTCACTCATAATTTTTTAGTGGAATTATTCACATATTTAATCTGTATAACAAAAATATTATAATGACATGAAATTTTTAAACAATGACATTACTAAGCTTATCAAGAACTGAAAAATATAAACTCCTAAACGTATGCTATGTAAAATATTTATAATTTATTAACAACTTTTAAATTGCTGCAGTGGTATTACCGATACATAATTATTAATTAAATTTAAATGTTAATGGAATTAATAACTACATTTTTTTTTTGTTTTAATTAAAGGTTGTCGAATTAATTGATGCTGCTGCAATCAATTCCACAGCCGTGCGCTTGGATTGGGTAATGCATGTGAGCGTAACGGAGAAATATGTGGAGGTAAGTAAAAAATAAAACATAATTAAAAATGGTTATATTTAAACTGTGTTCATTTTTTTTTTTTTTTTGTTGATTCTGTTGAAAAAGAGAAAATCTTTCGTACTATTAATTAACTTTCTTTTAAATTATTTTTAACGTCATTGTTAACGTTATTTTTTTTTTTTTTAATTTATGCTTTAGGGCCTGTATGTACGTTATCGTGATGTTAGTGCCAACTCGCAGCAATACAATATAATGACTGTATTAAATCCATCCATTGAATCGCATGTGGTGGCCAACCTTAAGGAGTATACAAAATATGAATTCTTTTTGGCGCCCTTTTTTCAAACTTTAGAGGGTCAACCGAGTAATTCGAAAATTGTGCAAACCTATGAAGATGGTAAGAGCGCTACTAAAAATGTTTAATATTAATACTGGTTTGTGTGCACAGAATCTGATGACATATTTCCAATTAAAACTTTCTAAATAAAATTGTTGTTTTATTTAGGTTTTTACTTTTTCATAGTTATTTATTAAAATTTCTAACCTCAACTTTGTTCGAAATTTGTACGAAACAAGTGCTGCTACTTTTAGTTTCTGCACTTATATTAACAAAATTATATTTTTATTGCATTTTAATAAATTTCATTAAAAAACCTCAGTATACTACAAAAAAAACTACACTTTTTCGAACGTATAACAGCTTTATAACGATACGCTAAAATGTATAAAAACCAACAACTACAAAAACAAAATATAACCAAAGCCAAAATTATGGTTAAATGTGCAAACACTCTGCAGATGTATATAGTATGTATGTATAGGTAGCTTATAATTGTGGGTGAATTTAAAGGATAAATAAATAATAATTTATATGTACTTGCAAATGCGATTAGCATAAAATAAAGTAGTTTTGTTTAAAATTCTAATTAACGAAGCCAAAAAATTCGAAAAACATTAAGTTACCCCCACTACTAGATATGTAGAGAAATAGATGGAAATAAAATAAAATTAAAATAATGAAAGTAAACAAGTTTCAAAGAATATTTAACAACAAATATTTAATGGTCCTTCGAACCTGACCCAACTTAAGATTTTCTCGGCTTTAAATCCCATTATGAATTTTAATTTTTTCGGATTAAATTGCAGAAAATAAAACCGAACCTGAATCATATTATACATATGTATATACGATATTCTGACCGTTGTGGGTAATACAAATTCTGGGTAATACAAACTTAATTGACCATTTAGAACACTCCCAAAATTAACTTTTATCAGCATAGTGAAATAATTATGATTAATATTAATGCTAACTTTAAAAGCCAAGTTACAAAAATTAAATACAAAATTAAATGGTACAGAGCTCCAAATTGTTTCGCTACAAAGACAATATAAAATTCTTATCAAGTGGTATTCGAAGGACCACTACTCAAAATAGCTTCAAATTTATTATAAATACTCTAAATTTAATGCCGTTTTTTAGTTCTTGTAAAGCAATTTTTTAGATAATCAAAATTAGTTCAAAGAAAACATTAATACGATACGTGATTAACAGTTTAAAACTCTATATCGTCAGCTAAAATGCAAAAGGACGTAAGTAACAAAAATATAATCTTACAGGAGAAGCAAAAAACTTTGTAAAATAAAAACTATACTATACTGTCTTTTGTTTTTTGTTAATAGAATGTAATTTCTAATCGAAGAAGTGTAAAATTTTGTCAGCACATGTAGTTTAGTGGCATGCGTAATAATCAATCAAAAACACAATTTTGAATTTTTCGTTAGTTACGCTTTTTTGCATCTTAGCTATATATTGAATTTTTAAATAGATTTATTTATTTATTTAAAAGAAACTTAATAATAATAAATAAAATATTAAATAAATTGTTGCTTTTTTCTCAAAGCTCTCTTTTAAAATTCGACTCAATCTTTTGGCCCTGTCTTTTAGACAAGTATTTTTAAAATAACCTGAATTGAATTGATTTAACGTAACCGGAATATGGTTTGCAAAATCTATATCGACTTTGTAAAGAAGATATTTTATCTCATTACCCCAAAACTAATCTGTAAGAAAAGTTTCTGAGAGATAAAAAATTTTCGATATTTTTAACATATCCAATTTTGACAGTTTAGTCTTTCACCGTAATAGCTTGAGGACTGAAAAAATCATTAGTAGAAAATACTTTAAAACTTTTTAAATAATATAGTTGTATTGTATGATTATTCGTTATCAAGAAAATCTCTCAAAATATTCAAATAATTTTATTTTAGCGTATTTAAATTTCTTAAATTAATTAATTAAACAAAATTTAAAACCAAGTTGAAAGGTGCGAAGGACCAATAATATGGGCCTAAACATTTGGTCTCAAGTAAACGGTTGTAAAATTTTACCGATACATAGGCTGACAAATGCTTTAATTAAATAAATAATAAAAAACAAATGAGAGATACAAAAATACACCACCGTTATATTACAAATGCTTAATTGGATTAAAAATCCAATTGAGATATTTTAAACAGATGGCGCTGCTTTAAAATAATGACAAAATATAAATTACTTACTACCAAATAGCCAATTGAATAAAATTTGTATTTGATTTGTATTACATTATTTATTTTTATTCATGCAAAATGTATTAAATAATTATTTTATGAACGCAATATAAAATATTTATTTCCAAAAAAAATATAATTATCGAAATTGATTACTATTGAAAAAGTATATCCAGATAGCTATTTCGCTAGTCAGATACTTAGACTTAAAACTTAATAGACTAAATGAGAAGTATAAACAGTCTAGAAAGCCAAAACAAAAAAAAAAAAAACAAATTAAAAATACGAAATTCGTATTTATGCATCGTGCGCATGCAATTATATACAAAAAAATATATATTTGGAATCGCATTATATACTATTATTTTAGGGAGAAAATTTAAAGAAAAATAAAATAAACTCTCTAGACAGGTTGAACTTCTCATTTAGTCTATTAAGTTTTGAGCATAAGAATCTGAGTTTTTATTCAGAAAATTGAGAAAAATCCTCTGATGAGCTGGTTAAGCACTAGCGAAATAGCTTCATATTTGCATATGAAGTACTGAAATAACACCTGTAGAAGTGCTTTACCATTTATTACGTCTGAATTGAAAATCAGACAAATATGTATATACCATATCAATGATATGTTCACATATTTTTCGCTTTTATTTTAATTGAAAATGTAGGGTTTTATTTATTTATTTATTATATGTAACAATACAATTAAGAATTATATTCTAACATAAGTTTATCGAGTTCGGTCATGAAGACCATCACTCGTTGTAGCGAAACCTTCAATTAAAGGTTTTAATTAGTTTCAGATACAAATTTAATTAAATTGTTAATTGATTTAATTTTTTAATTTAATTGTTAATTGATTTAATTACTTACTTAATTGAAAGATGTTTTATTTTTCCTATTTAAGAAGTTCGAAGGACCATATGGGAAAAAAGCTTTCAAGTGCCACCGTAATATTTTATTTTATTTTTTTTTTTTTTTTTTTGACAAGTTAACATTATTGTATTTTATATCATTTACTACACAAAGATTTTAAAATTTCTTCCACTATATATTTATATTAAAATCTATATTTAATAATTTAATAAACTTTTAACTAAAAATTGAATTTAAATTTTTTTCCTTTTATTACGTTTTAGTACCTTCCGCACCCCCCGATAATATACAAATAGGCATGTATAATTTGACAGCTGGTTGGGTTCGTTGGTCTCCGCCACCACCTCAGCATCATAATGGAAACTTGTTGGGCTACAAAATTGAGGTAAGTGTTTACAGCCTCCTGCCTAATATAAAAGCTTGAGAAATTGTGTTTAAAAAATTTCAAAATAAAATACGACTACGTCTTTCGCACTACTAACTATATTGCAAATACTGTTAACCTTGTGTTATTTTTACAGGTAACGGCAGGCAATTCCTTGAAACTTTTGGCCAATATGACTTTAAATTCAACAACAACCTCAGTATTGTTGAATAATTTGACCACAGGTGCCACTTATAATGTACGCTTGAATTCATTTACTAAGGCGGGAGAAGGTCCCTACTCACAGCCGGTAAGTTTATTTGTTGCTCAAAAAAGTTTTTCTTCAGCGGTCTAATAAAATCTTGTGTTTGTACAATTGCGTAACTTTTTTCTTTGTTTGTTTAATTTTACAGGCCTCCCTGTATATGGATCCTGCACATTTGGTACATCCGCCACGCGCTCATCCAAGTGGTTCGCACAGCAGCATTACTGGCCATGCTGGTGAGGGTGGACATTTTGCCTATCATCCCAATGGTATGCCAGATGATGCGGCCACTACAACAACTCAACGCAAGTCAACAACAGTTGTTCATGAAACATGGTTTATGGCGTTGGTGATAACAATGCTTTTGGCCATATTAATATCAGCTGCAGCAGCCATGTTGTTTTTTAAGCGACGTCATCAATTGACCAAGGAATTGGGTCATTTGAGTGGTAAGTGGAAAGGGGTGGTGCAAAAATGTTGGGGGATCAGAATGTACATGGGTTTTCAATAATTAAAACAAATGTTTGTTTAATGTGAAACATTAGAATAATATTTCATTTAAATAATGGGTGATTTTTTTGAGGTTAGGATTTTCATGCATTAGTATTTGACAGATCACGTGAGATTTCAGACATGGTGCCAAAGAGAAAGATGCTCAGTATGCTTTGACATTTCATCATGAATAGACTTACTAACGAGCAACGCTTGCAAATCATTGAATTTTATTACCAAAATCAGTGTTCGGTTCGAAATGTTCAAATGTGACAAATTTTGTTCAGCGATGAGGCTCATTTCTGGTTGAATGGCTACGTAAATAAGCAAAATTGCCGCATTTGGAGTGAAGAGCAACCAGAAGCCGTTCAAGAACTGCCCATGCATCCCGAAAAATGCACTGTTTGGTGTGGTTTGTACGCTGGTGGAATCATTGGACCGTATTTTTTCAAAGATGCTGTTGGACGCAACGTTACGGTGAATGGCGATCGCTATCGTTCGATGCTAACAAACTTTTTGTTGCCAAAAATGGAACAACTGAACTTGGTTGACATGTGGTTTCAACAAGATGGCGCTACATGCCACACAGCTCGCGATTCTATGGCCATTTTGAGGGAAAACTTCGGAGAACAATTCATCTCAAGAAATGGACCGGTAAGTTGGCCACCAAGATCATGCGATTTGACGCCTTTAGACTATTTTTTGTGGGGCTACGTCAAGTCTAAAGTCTACAGAAATAAGCCAGCAACTATTCCAGCTTTGGAAGACAACATTTCCGAAGAAATTCGGGCTATTCCGGCCGAAATGCTCGAAAAAGTTGCCCAAAATTGGACTTTCCGAATGGACCACCTAAGACGCAGCCGCGGTCAACATTTAAATGAAATTATCTTCAAAAAGTAAATGTCATGGACCAATCTAACGTTTCAAATAAAGAACCGATGAGATTTTGCAAATTTTATGCGTTTTTTTAAAAAAAAAAGTTCTCAAGCTCTTAAAAAATCACTCGTTACAAGCATTACAAAACGTTTAAAGTTTTCGCCCTAAAATTAATTTAATTTATTTGCATTCAAGCAACATAACCGCGTATTTTGTTACAATATAAATAACAATATGAAATAAAAGATTTTCATAATACATACAGCTATTTCACTGTAATTCTAGTGCTGTGTACTTCAAAGGACCATGCCTGAAGCAGTCTCAAATAATTAACATTGTGTTTACTATTGAAGTAATTTTAATAGCTAAATTTTAATTTACTTGTGGGTTGATAAACAAGCATAACCCCATGCCATCTTATCATACATATAAAACGCCTGAGGTGTATTGGGTTTTAAAATTTTTAAAACTAAATGAGAAATTTAAGCGATTAAAAATTTTTTTTTTTTTACAATTCTTATTTTAGATTTAAGACCAGGTAGAATAAAAAATTGATTTAAGATATACTTTGGTAAGACGATTCATATATAATTTAGTTTATTTAAAAGAGCTCGAACTTCTTATAAATTGTTAAATGGCAATAAATATAGTTTTGCGCTCAAATCACTGTCATTGCTAAATTATCGGGTTTACGTTTATTGTAAAATTATTAGTTCGAAGGACCATATAGTCTCAATAAAGCAATCCTTATAAATTATATATTATGCTAACGATGGTAATGATTAGGAGTGACAAGATTATACGACACCATATTGGAATAAAATGAAGGGTTTAAAGCTATTAAAAGGGTTGTAAACTTATTTTCGAAATAAATGTTTTCAAAGTATGCGTTGTATAAACCACTTCTATATTTAAGTAAACAATACCTTTAGTTCTGAGAACTTTTTTATACCAATTAAATTAGTAATAATTTTTGCAACGATCTTAGCGATTAGATGTTTTTCAAAGATCTTAGAATTTTTACGGTGCTTCAGAATTGTTAAAACCATAATGTTAAGTAGTATTCAAGTATAACTGTTGGACAGAAGGACCATTAATCATCAGTCCAATCGCTCCGTAACATTATGGCCACTGAACGCATAAATTATTTATTCGAAGGACCAATAAATTTTATATCGGGTGGTTGAATGTGAACCACACCTAAACGGATGATCAATTTTCGAAGAAAATCATCTTCAGTGATGAGGCACATTTTCACCTCAGCGGATTTGTCAATAAGCAGAATTGCAACATTTTGGCGAATAATAATTCAACAGCGAGGTTTATGGGCTGGCGCGCCGTATTTTTTCAAAATGATGCCGGTCAGGCAATTACAGTGAATGGTTTTCGCTATCGTGAGATGATAACGAACTTTTTGGGGCCAGAATTAGAAGATATTAATGTGGACGACATGTGGATTCAACAAGACGGTTAGCTGTTTAGCAGCTAACGAAACAATATCTCTTTTGCCCGACAAATTCAATGGCCGTGTTATGTTACGTGGTGGCGACGTCAATTGACCGCCAAGATTGTTTGATTTGACACCGTTGGACTTCTTTCTTTGGAGTTATTTGAAAAAAATGGTGTACGTCGATAAGCCAGCAACAGTTCAAGAGTTAAAGGATTTTTTGTGGCACAAGATTAACGTGACTACCTGCCTAGTTGGCATAATCTCACGGTGGTCTTACCACCGAGTGAAATGTAAGCGTAGACTAGCGCCCCCATTGTGTTGTATAACAACACTTTACGACTGCCACCAATCGCACTTTGTGTGTGATACAGTCACAATGAGTAGCAATTTATATAATATGGCAAGCCTTATCCAAGGCAAGCCTAGACCCCTCTTGCTTAGGAGTTTGGAGACTATCCAAACTCCTTCTGTTGAGAGTGCAACAGCACATACATAAATCTACATAAATCGATCTTAAACCACAACCACCACGTGTACCCCTGAAGGGGACCATAACAATAACCGGTCACAGAGAGGATAGGCTTTCTGTGGGGCTACCGATTCCCGTGGTACCCGTCCTTTGGGCACTGGTCGGGCCTCGAAGATAACCCGTATGTTTTAACACACAGACCTTTTATTCCAGATTTAGGTTCTAGGATCCCTAGCGTCTGGTGCCCCTATTTTCCCCGAGTGAACCGCGTCAAAGCATTTGCCATTCCTGCAGTAACAATTGGAACCCCCGGGGGTAAAGAGCTAAAGGATGAGATAATTTGGCAGATTAATGGCATAGAACTTTAATTATGCCTCAGCGTCATCGAAAATTTTGAGCATCAGATAGAGGTGTGCTGCCGAGGTCGCGGCGGCCATTTGGCCGATATTTTGTCCCATACTTTGAACCATACCAATATTATAAAAATAAGAAGAAATGACAATAATTTCCTAAATAATTTGTGTTTTATTCAAAATCAACATCGGCCCTTAAAAATCAAACCACCCTTTATTATGCTTACATTGGTATGAAAAAAGCTGTCATATTTTGTTCAAAGGTCTCAGAATTTTTAACTGTATGATATTAGAATTTTTGCAGTTCGTTCAGTATCATTATCTAAAAAGAGCTAAAAAAAAAATGTTCAGATAATTTAGTATTCACACCATGCATGTGCTGTACTGTTGGCTAGAAGGACCATTAATAAGTTTTATTTAAAAAGGCATAGTTAACAATTTTTCCAAAAATTTAACTAGTGGAATAAACTATAACCCTAAGTTATTCGCAAATTAGTAATTATGTTTCTCATCAAATGAAGAGTAGTGCCTAAAAACAAATTGCTTTGTCTGGCCCCCTCCTACATACTCTTTACTCTTTATATAAAGTTAATTGTCAACAATTTGTTGCTAACAAACGTGACATTTTTCATTTAGTGTTCAATAGAGTTCTTTTTTTTTTTTGTATTTTTGCTACTTGTAATTTACAACATTTTCACCAATTTCTAAATCAATCATGGTCATGAGAGTAATTAATTTGTGTCTGGATAGGAAAAACTATAGTCGTAGTCCACATACAGTATATTGATACTCTAATGACTTCCTTTAGAAACAAAGTGGATTTAAGTAAAAAAGAATACGAAATAAAATTGTAAAAATCCTTAATTAACTTGATACCAGGAAAGGCAAGAACTGTAGGAGAAAAGGCTATAAAACTAATAGTATCGTAAAATAACAAAACAAGAATGAATAAACCGAAAATGTTTTTTGATTTTTTTCGTATAAACAAAAAAATTTTTTTCTTCCAAAATCTAAATATTTTTTTTTTGTTTTCTTTCTCTTTATTTTCCCTCCATTTCTTATATTTTTCCACACTTTTTTAGTAGTAAGTGCCAATGAAATAACAGCTTTGAATATAAATGGAAAAGACAGTTTATGGATTGACAGAGGCTGGCGTACCACAGATACTGATAAAGATTCCGGTTTAAGTGAAACAAAACTGCTCTCTAATGCCAATAGTCAATCGAATTATAATACATCAATTGATGGTGGCACAGATTATGCAGAAGTTGATACCAGGAATATGAGTACATTTTATAATTGTAGAAAGGTAAGTGAAACCACCAAAAATATTTAGTGCTTACTCCTACTTACCGTTTTTTATATTGCAACATATAACAATAAAATATAAATATTGTTTTTAATATTTCTTTAATTTAATTTTTTATTTTGCAGAGTCCTGAAAACCCTACACCTTATGCTACCACCATGATTATAGGAGCCTCTTCTACGGAGACTACTTGCATGAAAACTTCTGGCTCTAGCACAGATCAAGATTCTGGCACACATTCTCCTAATTCGGAGGGCATTACTACGCATTGTCCACCAAATGGTCCTACAGCTAAACATAATTATCATCAATATCCTCCTGGTATGTAGAGTTCAATCTTGTTTTAATTATTTCGTAATTTGTTTTTGTTTTATTTATTTTTTAATATGGAAAAATTATTGGGTGTAAAATAAAACCTATGATTTTAGAAAATGTTTTGAAATTAATTTTCCGCAATAATTATTCAAATGCAGATCCAATTAGAAGAATTTGTTAAGATTTTAATAGTTTATCGTTAAATATTGTGATATAATGGTTTATTTGAATATAATGGTTTATTGGAACAACTAATTTTAGTTTTAGGCAAAAAACACATGTTATAGTCTGTAAGGATTTCATCAATAGACGAAATAAATAAAAAAAAGAAAGTCTCAATTAACAAACTAAATTTATATCCAGTTGAAAAAGCTTGACCTAGAATTTGAAGAAATTTATCCCAAAGAATTAAAAAAAAAATTAAAACCCCTTTAATTCATAAAAAGTTTACTTTCAAGGTACAGCAGCTCGAAGGACCAAAACTATATTTATAGTAGTGAAGACCTTCTTATATGTATTTTCTATTTTTAAAATGAAACAAAATTTATATTTTATTTTATTTTTTTCTAGGGGGGGATACCAAAGCAGAGCACTAACTACATGGTTCCCTTCACGACCGTCTTTCTTCCTCAATGATTTTTCGTATCCGATTGCAAATTTACGATTACTTTTTTTTAATATATCGCAGCAGACAACTTCTCGAACCCACAACCCCGTACTGATAGAGTAGCACACTACCTACTAGCATATCGAGGCACTCCTTTAGTTTGTCATAATAAATAATAAATTAAGTTGAAATAAAAAGATGGCGACCCGACCTGAAGACTGATCAGTGACCAATTACAAGTACCATGACAATTGGTAGCCCAAAGGAGAACCAGGGACCCTGTTCCCGTAGTTCAGAACTAAAGATCGGTGATGACGATACCCGTCCAATGATATCCGTACAGTTTCCAGAAAAATGAATACATGCCGGAAATCATACCAGTGATAGATCGTCTCGAATCACTTGCGCTCTTATTCAGTCATTACGATGCTGAAAAATGGGTTCATTTTAAGAAGCATGATGTCACTGATATATAGACATCTTTTAATTGGCAGAGGAGAATTCCGTCTGTAGGATACTATAGCAGTTTCATAGTCTTAAAGTCTTTATTCTTATTTATTGCTTCTAAAAACAACTAAGTGCTTTCTTTTTTAAATCTTTTCTTTTTCAATCCAACAAACCTTATGTGGCCTTATTTTTGAAGCGTAGTAATTCGACTCTTAAAACCACCACTGGTGTAATGCAAGGGCCGCTAAAACAACAATTACAAAAAACTAATTTTAACGTATATGGCGTTTATTGTTTAAACCATAATAGGCAAACACTCTAAGTTAACATAGATTATGTTGGATTACACACTGTAATTTTTTAAGTCATGGCAAAATAACCATATACGGACACCACTACGTCATAAAAGACCAAAAAAAAAAGACCCCTGTCTCCCAGTTTTGCCCAAAGTCCTCCAGGTTTTTTTTTATGGGCCCTCAAAGATGTGAGGCCTCGATGTCATTTTTGCAAAAAATGATCATTTACTCAAGCTCATATTTTGCAAACCGTTTGAAATTTTTCACTTTTGCGGCTACCTAAGCGCTACCTAAACGGTGTTCCAGAAAGTTGTTTATTGAGATCTTAGGTTCATTTTTGTAGTTGATTGTTTCGTTGAATTTTGAATGGTTTGCTAACTATGGACCTGAACAGGGGAAAAAAGGTAAAAAAAATTGAATTTTTTAAAGTTTTTTCTGATTTTGACCTTGAAGATGAAGTTTTTTTGATTTTATATGTTAACAATTTTTGTTCTTTATGACAAGAGCTACAACTTTGCCTCAGAGAGTATATCAAAATTTCAAACGGTTTGCAAAATATGAGCTTGAGTAAATGATCATTTTTTGCAAAAATGACATCGAGGCCCCACATCTTTGAGGGCCCATAAAAAAAACCTTGAGGACTTTGGCAAAACTGGGAGACAGGGGTCTTTTTTTTTTGGTCTTTTATCACGTAGTGGTGTCCGTATATGGTTATTTTTTTTCCGTGTTGCACAGTGTTATGTTCCCTATAATAACACATATAACAAAATTAAAGGGGGTTTCGTTAGTGATGCATTTCTACGTATATAACCTTATGTTAAAAATAAAAATCAGTCGCTTTAAATTACAGGGTAGGTTCTACAATGTCTACTATTTATAACATCAAGCGTCAATAATTAAATCATTGAAAATGAAAGGGTGTTCCCTAGAAGTCGGGATTTTGACGTATTTGTTCTTATCTTGTAAACGTTGTACTCATAGTAAATTTATACAGGTTATGCCCGCTAATAATAACAAATAAAAAAAATAATTAAAAATTAATGGGTGTTTTCGTAGAATATGTACTTGTAACGTTAATACATTTGCCTATCTTTTAGCAAGTAATAAAAAATTAAATTAAAAATTATATATTGACCCACAACATTCTTTATATGTCTCGTAAATATATAAAAATCTTGCGTTTTTGTAATATTCACTAAGAGAGCATTTTTTAAACTTTGAGGTAAATATGATTTTACATTTTCTTTTATTTCGTTTACAATTTTTTTCTTTATCACTTAACCTTTATGTCAACAGCAACATACCCGGGTATGTTTTGCTTTTTAAATCCACAATATCTCAAAAAGTAGCAAACGGATTGATTTGAAATTTCATGATATCCTTAACATGTATGTTTTATATCATATTCCCATATTTGAGTAGAATTGAACAACTCAGGGCAGAGCTATGTCCACTTTTCCAATTCTACCCCTCACGTCAACAGCTGCATACCGGGGTATGTTTAGGAAAATACATAGAAATGTATAAATAGTGCATACAAACTAATTGAATAAAATTGTAAAGCCATCTTTATTTTTAAGTAAAAGTCTTTCAAAAAGCACAATAATAAAAGCATAATTAAAAAAGAGAAGATTCGTACATATGAACATACATACAAGCGTATTTACAACATTGAAAAATTAAAAGAATTAAAACAATTTTTGTGGCAACTATTGCAACGCAGTTAAACTCTATTACCTTCAAAGGTACACAGTTTATGGCTCCAATGGCATTTCGTGCAGAAAATATTCTGGCTGTGCAGTAAGTTATGGCTCATGTTGCGTTAGTTGTTTACAAAGTTTGTAAAGGAACATCCAACAAAGGGTTGTAGACGCCGGATTGTTCTAAACGTAAATTATGTACACAGCAAAACCACCTATATCCAGAATATGACAAAAGAAGTCCAAACGACCCATATTTGTTCCCCGTTTTCTAAATATTCTACCAGGCATTTGTCCATGTTATCAACGCCACCTTTACCTTTGTTATATTCTAATACCATTACTGGGTTCTTCTTTAGACCTTCTACTTCACTTCTGTTATGCATTGTGGAAAGGACTACAACTGATTTGTTTTTCTTGGTCAGGCATAATATATTTTTTTCGAATATGATGGATTCCACCTCCTTTTGGAATAGTAAATTTTTATGGTACAAATGTTCTTCCTTTATGTGCTGTACCTATCATCGATAAATTGCTGTTCAAATTGTAGTTGGTAAAAAGTTGTCGAACACAAAAGGGTTTCGTCCAGTTCTACGGAAAAGTTTGACGTAAAAGTCCTTCAACACATTTCCACATATATTTTTTGCCCGTTTACTGGATGCAGCCATTGCCATGTAGATCTTTGCCTTCAGTGAATAAGGTCACGTACCCACTAGAATTTTGTTCCGTAATGGCGGGTTTTGATGGTATGAATTGAGTGAAAACAATACCCCCACGGAAAGCATACAATTGTTCATCAATGGCGACGTTGGCTCCTGCTGCATAATTGCTACTTTGTTTATTGTGTAGGATCAAAAATATGTCCGCTATTGCTGCCGCTTTGTTTATTTACGTTGCTGGTGTGTGTTTCCGTTGCCAAAAGAAGGCTCAAATATGCATATAAATCACTCTTGTTCTTTTGTATTTATTTCCCCAATAATTATGTTTCACATTTCTTCAGAAATTAATAATCGGGATGTTTTCAGAATATATAGCTCTTGTATACTTCGTCCAGATCTCTGTATAATTTTCTCCATTTTTAAAAGTTAATCCTGATTCTAAATAATCATACATAGAAAACATCAAAAACATACTTAATAACAAAAAAATAATAACAAAAATATAAAAAGCATGTGTATACCCGGGTATGCTGCTGTTTGTTCATCAACAAATTAGGTTCGAAATTGTTGCTATATAATAATAAAATATTTAGCACCCAATAATTTTTCTATACTTAAACTTTAACAAGCTTAATCATCCTCAATCAAATTTATTTACGCACATTTACAATAATTATTCTTTTGCTGTATAACTTTTTGTAATATTTTTTTTTTGTTTATGTTGAAAACCATTCCTTAAATTTTAGGTACTCCTTTTTTATTCCTTTTACTTCTACTTATTCATTTGGCAGTGTAGTTCTTTTTAACATTTTTTCCAAGAAAAAACGAAATGTTTTTCACTCACCATAGTCGGTTAAAGAGATTTTTTATCTGGTATTTTGTTTTTAATGCTGTTATCCTTGTTATCCTTTTGATTTCAAACAAATGATTGCTATTGACAGCTGCAAAATAAAAATAAAGGGATATATTTTTTATTTGCCAGTTAGGTTTTATAAAAGAAAACTAAAACCTCCTTCCAACTTTTTTGAAGTAGACAACATTTTTTTTTTGTGCCGGGGTATGGAAGAATTTTTTTTTTCAAACGTATTTCTTTAATTTATTATATAATACCCCAAGGCAAAATAACAAAAAATGTTCAAGTGTTTCTTTCCTGTAATGTGTTTTTTTTTTTTTAAGAACCAACTTAGCTCACTTAAAAAATAAACTCAATTTGTTTAGATTAGATTTAGAAATTCTTTGATTTTCGTATACAGCCGTAGGTCATGGCTTCAAAAAGTTCGTAGCATAAAAAAATACAACAAGAAAAGCAAAGAAAACAAATAATTGCTGGCAGTTAAATAATCCATTTCATGTTTTATTTAAATATTTAAGCTTGTTAGTGGTGGTGTTATTTCTGTTGTTTGTTTTGTTAAGTTTTTATTTAATATATTTACTTTAGTTAATTTGTATTTTATTTTCTGCTTTTTTCCCCCTTTTCACTCCAACTCCAAATTGATGTCATCCAAAAAATGTGTGTGTATTTTTGTTTAAATGTTATTGAAACTAATTAGAACAAATTAATTGGTCAGAATTTCTGCCACCACCACCAGAACATCCACCACCAGTACCCTCATCGTGTGGTTATGCGCCCGGCTCACCTCAGTCTTCAAGAAAAAGTTCCAAGTCGGGAGGTTCAGGGTAAGTTGTCTTAGAAGTTGAAATAAAAAAAAAAAAAATTTTGATTTTCTAAACAAACATATTTTTCTTTTTTAATAATTTATTTTTATTTTTTCAGTGCTTTAAATTCTTCTATACACAGCAGTTCTTCTGGTGGTTTCTCCACCTGGGGTATGTCTTCTCAGTGTGCTGCTGCCGTAGCTGGTCGAGCTCCACCCCAGGAAAATTACTACAACAATCCTTTGCCCTGTGTTGGTGGTGCACAAAATCGTTATCAAATTACACCAACTGCTCAACATCCTCCTCCTCTGCCACCTTATTTCCCACCTGGAGTAGCTGGTGTAGCTACTGCCCAACTGCCTACACGTAACATACATATCCATTATCCGCCACCTAGACATGCTGTAAGTGAATATCAGCCCAGTGGTACACACAATTCGAGATGTTCTAATGGCAGGTGAGTGATGAGTTTAATTTAGGAGAACATAAACATGTAAAATTAGTGTAAAATCATAAGGAACAGAAATCTTAACGAATATAGTTTTAAAATTTGAAGTATTAAATTATTTCCCACAATAAATATTACAAGTTTTGGTTAGTGTTCCTTTTTTGTTATTGAATGGTGGATGAAACCTTCTTTAGGTTTGGTTAAGTAAAACGGACCGCCCGAACAAGGCGACTTCGCTCGGAGGGCAATAAGGCCCATTGTAATACCCCGACGACCATCTACTCCTATAGAACTCCAATACCGCTAGTTCGTAAGAACCACCTGGAGGTTTTCACAAAACCTACTGAAGGCTACTGAGTGTCGCACCTATGAGACAGTCCAAGTCCTAAAAGAATCTTTAGCCTGCGTTCTTGAAGAGCCGGGCAGTCGCAGAGAATGTGTTGCACTGATTCCCCCTCCTCCTCGTTCATACAGCTTCTGCAGCACCCGTCGCAAGATATTCCCATACGCTCCGACATACGTCCAATCATACAGTGCCCCGTTATGATGCCTACAAGAAGTGTTAACCAGTTTTTCTCGAGGATCGTAGTACCTCCTTTTTCAGGTTAATATTGGTGCTAAAGATTTTAAACAATGTTGCTATAAGTTTCAATTGGGGTCCTTTTATTATTAACTCGATGGCGAATAAGTGTTACGTGAATAATGCAACAATTGCGCAAGCTTCTCACGAATTGATTAATGTATAAAAGCAGAGAAAACATGTAACTGCGGAAATAAGAAGACACCTAGGGGCAAAAAAGTAAATTTTAAAGAAGAGCTGTTTTAAGTTTACCCTTTTTTCAACGTTTTTACTGACTGCTGTTACCTAAATTACACACTGAAAAAAAAAATTTCGACTTCGGAGACACTAGGAGTGGTCTCCGACTACTTTCGTTCGAGTTTTAACTAAATTTTACTTCAATTGGTTAATCCTTTAAAACGCTTCACTGAAAGATTTCAAAGTATTCAAAATTTTTTTAATAATTATATGAGTTTTTCTCTTGTACACGACTTTGTCTCTGGCGTGGTTCGGGATCACTCACATTCAATTACACAGTGCAACACGGAAAAAAATAACCATATACGGACACCACTTCGTGATAAAAGACCAAAAAAAAAGACCCCTGTCTCCCAGTTTTGTCCAAAGTCCTCCAGGTTTTTTTTATGGACCCTCAAACATGTGGGGCCTCGATGTCATTTTTGCAAAAAATGATCATATACTCAAGCTCATATTTTGCAAACTGTTTGAAATTTTGATATACTCTCTGAGGCAAAGTTGTAGCTCTTGTCATAAAGAGCAAAAATTGTTAACATATAAAATCAAAAAAAACTTCATCTTCAAGGTCAAAATCGCAAAAAAACTTTAAAATATTCAATTTTTTTACCTTTTTCCCCCTGTTCAGGTCCATAGGTAGCAAACCGTTCAAAATTCAAGGAAACAATCAACTACAAAAATGAACCTAAGATCTCATTAAACAACTTTTTAGAACATATGAACTTCCTATGAATGAATCTTAATACCGTTTAGGTAGCCGCAAAAGTGAAAAATTTCCCGAATATTTTCATTTCATTTCGGCTACCTAAGCGCTACCTAAACTGTGTTAAGAATCATTCCTAGAAACCGGTCAACCTTTCTCTGTATGCGGTCACATAAATACATATGATCAATGTTTTTTTATTATTCATGATAAACAGTCTGTGCAATCGTCATTAAGACATTTATGTAACAAACAGACTCAAATCTGAGTTGAAATCATCATTAAACCTTTGTCCGTTGGCATAGAGTGAAATTTTCCAGAGTTTTTACCTAAACTCTTCTTTAATCTCCGTGCTACTCCTTGCATTAGAAGATCAGTAGACAGTCTATCGAAAAAATTGCCATTAGTGTGCAAAATCGTGCATGACAAAATGACTTGATGATAGTGATCACATCAAATCAACATTTTTTACCTGGTAACAACAACAACTTTCAATCCTTAACCATTTCTGGTATCAAGTTTACGACTAGCTTATCTTCATTGAGCCTCGTGGATATTGTAGATATTGTAGACTGGTAAATTTCGACCTTCTTCCTCTTGACATATTGTAATTGCCCTAATTTCTGGGACCCCATAGCATCCATATTATTTTTCTTTTGAACAACACTAGCTGCGAGGCTTCTGGCCTTTATACAAAAAATATTCAAAAACTATAATCAAATCCATTACCTGCACACTGATAGATTAACTTAATGTCAATCAGTCTATGTAAACATTTTTTAATTTTATATATATTTTCGCATGGTTCTAAGCCTAATGCTGGCCGGTGCTGGTCATTCATATACAATATGCGCTACTTTCTTTTGTCTTCTTTGATTTTCAGCTTCATCAGATAATACTAAAGGATGATCCCGAAAATAAAAATTAAGTTTTCTGCGCATGTCGGCCTAATGACGTCACGAAACTGTCTTCTCTCTTGGCTAATAATTCTTACTGAGAGTATAACTATAAATTATGAGAGCTTTTAATTTTTGCCTATTATTTATACGTATTTATTAGAAGCAATTTATTGAGTATAGACTTGTCAACCTTACATTGGCCGAAGAACGTCATCTGACTGGAAAATATGCATGGCGTAATCTTATCTTCTATCATTCTTGGATGATACTTGACTTACTCTTTCTCTTGTTTCTGCCGAAGTACTCTTGCCTCTTGTGTACTTTTAGAGATTAACCTGTTTACCTCTTGATAGCTGTTCTTGTACTTCTCCTCCTGATTCCTCTATTGGCCAATAGAAACGAAAACTTATTCAGAGACTAACCTCTCCAATTTTGCACAGCTTCTTTGTCAATTCAAGTTGGATTCTTTTCATTCGTTTAATTTTAACAAAATGAGGATGATTAGAAACTCTTCCAGTAATGCAGAAAATTCCCCTTCAGTATACATCTCCTTATGTGCAGGCAAGTCTTAATTAAAACTGGATGTCGACAGGTATTCATAATTTGCATACTGGCAAACAGGTTTCCTCATTGCGATTAATTCCTTATCTATTAAGGTAAGCTTTTTATAAAGGAATATAACTTCTCTGCGCTAGACTCGATTCTCAAGTTTAGAGAAGACTTAAATAGGATCCTTTTACCGGTAGTGAACGCGATGAAATATAAGTGGAATTTTCGACAAAACACTTTTCTTCATATCCATTAACCGCCACGAAAATACTGTTACGCATCTACTGAAATTCAGTTAGGGCAATAATTGATTCATGGAATCCATTATCTGAGATAAAAGTTAGCACTCTCGACATATATTATTTTGCCAGTCCACTTATTGGATCAACATGAATAGATTTCAATTATTTTTCTAGCAGTAAAATGATCTAAAAGACACATGACAGGAACTACCCTTACAAATAAGCGTGGGCTTCAGTGATGACTTCCTATTCCACGCATCGAATTCTTTAGGTTTAACAACAGGATATATCCGTAGGGACCAATTCTGCAATTAATGCAAAGTTGCGTTGTCTTGGTAGCCATTGCCAACATATCACATTTGACATTTTCTCACGTTCACCTGAAGAAGTTATATGGTGCGCAAAACTTCTTGGATTTGCGTCTTAGTTCACAAAAACGTCTTATATTTTATTTTAAGTCTGCTCTTAATAATCATTTTTATTCTTCTCTTTCTAGAACTTGCAATAGTTGCGATGCTTTGGCATCGCCGCTACAACCTTTACCACCACCAGTTGAGGGATGGTATCAACCATTACACACGGCTCACTTGCCACCACCCAATAACTCATCAGCACATCAAATCTATCAATGTTCCTCTGAGTGTTCCGATCATTCACGGACTTCTCATTCCAATTCAGCAGTCCACAACAACCAACCATCAACACATCACCAACATTCTCATCACTCGCACGCACACCATCACAGTCACACTCATGTTGGTAGCGCTGGCAATGATACAATGCGTTCCGAGAGTAGCCAAGAAAATGTCAAAACTTCTGCTCATAGATGTCACAATAACAAACTCAATAGATTTCCCGAAATAATAGAAACTGATCAGAAAAGTTTGGCAGCTTCATCGTGTACATATGAAGTTTTAGGTGAACCTCGAAATTGCAGTGAATGTTGTAGTAGTTCACGTGAGGGTGATACCTGTTCTTGCAGTGAGGGTTCATGCCTCTATGCCGAGGCTGGTGAGCCAGGTATGCCACCCCAAATGACATCAGCTGGTTTAACGAGTGGTCCTAAAGTATTAACACAAAATAATTGATATGCAACGTATGGTGCAGTTGCCGGTGGTTGTGCTGTTGAGACGGCCAGTTTGGTCAGCGATGTGGTCATATATTTTTAGTGATAAAGCTCCTTGTATATTCAACAACCATTCAACTCACCCCCCAACTAGAAACCATTGTACAGTAAGTGTAAATTAATAATATAAACAAAAAAAGAAACACTCTTTAGCATTTAATTACTATTTTATGCATTTATAATTTATTATTAAAAAACAAAAACAAAAACAAAAACAAAAACAATACTTAAGAAAACAAAAAGCTTAAAACAACACAAACATAATCATTGTAAATTGAAAAGCATTTAGATTTTTTCGTAGCCATCGAATAGTTAAATTATTTTTAGTATCGTAAGAAATTTCAAAGAAAAGAAATCCTTAATAAAATCAAAAAAGTATTAAAAACTGAAATTCTTTTAAAAGGAAGTTTTATTCGTAACAAAAAAATAAATGAAAAATTGCAACAATTACAACAATTACAAAGTAAAATTATTTATCCCTTCTTATGGCGTGTTAAGAGCAAATTTTTCTTTTTCATTCGCTATAAACATTCTTTGATGTTGTTGTTTCTTTTACCATGTCGTTATTCTATTTAAAGATAAGTTGTGTGCCTTTAGCTAAGTTTAGACGTGACATATGTCTGACGAAATAGACGTAACCAGTAAAGAATGTAAGCAGTTTTTGTTTGAACGGTGTTTGTATATTACATGAACCCATTCGCGAGGTTTTACATCCGTCATAACTTTTGCTCCCTCTATCGATGTGATGAAACTTACTTATGGGTATGTATATAGAGGGAGCAAACGTTACATATGACTAGCAACTGGGTCGTCGGACTTTTGTA
This sequence comes from Phasia obesa, assembly GCA_949628195.1. Lineage (NCBI taxonomy): Eukaryota > Metazoa > Arthropoda > Insecta > Diptera > Tachinidae > Phasia > Phasia obesa. The sequence goes on along the minus strand of OX451219.1, from coordinate 117,170,485 downwards.
GGATGTGCGAGGATGAGGAGGAGTTGGAAACTGTTGAGCACGTCGTGTGTCACTGCCCGGTATTACAAAGCCGCAGACTTTGATGGCTGGGTAATAGATTTCTCGAGGGGTTCTTCGACATCGCGTGGTGTAAAATCGAAGATGTCGTCGGCTTCATCAAGGAAATCAGGTGGCTGAGTGATAGGTGGCAGGTAGCATAATAGTTCTCTCTTTTTCCCTTTTCTTTCTTTTCTTAGTTTGTAGTTTAGCTGAAGGGAATCACAATGGAACAACAGGTCTCCGAGTGGATGTGCCATAATTGGCACAACCCTTCCAAACCTAACCTAACCTAACCTACATATGGGTAACCCTTCGGATGAAGTCTGAAAATTTAATAGAAAGATATGAGGGTGTAAAAATTGCGTATTTTAGTAAAAACCACTGACTCACTTGATAATGTTATAAGGCATTTTCACTGTAGCTACGGAACTGAAATTTGGTATATACGTAGGTCTCGTTGAATAACTAACCACAAAAATTTTAAAATAAGGAAGTTTTATATAGAGTAGCACAATAGGACATAGTTTTAGCACAGTGCTGTAGTGTGCTGTAGCTCAAGTGGTTAGCACGTTGACTACTAAAGCATGATCACGAGTTCAATACTCAGCCGTGGCAACATAAATTTTTCTGATATGTAGTAATTCTCTTTATAATATTGAAAAATAATGCATATCACAGCGCACCCCTTCGCCGGTATTACTACATAGCACTAAATCGCCGGCGAAGTAAAATAATTATAAATTGGCTATGATAGCTTTAAACTAATAAGCCTGCATAACACCAGAGGCGCTGCAACACTGTTCTAAAAATAATTATAACGTTCAATTGCAGTGTTGCCATAAACGAAGCTTTACTGTCACACCAACCATCTGTCTTATCTACTCCTATCCCTTTTCAAAGGAAGTACTACGATTAATATTGGCATTAATTGCCTGAGTGTTATTCTCTTTACAAAAAAAAAGTCACGTTTTATCATAAATTTTAACTTAAAAGATGTGGCTTAAAAATATGGGAAAAACGAGCCAGATCCACTCAAATATATAAATGTGAAATGCCAATACCAATACCATACTTTCATTGAGTGTCGTACTGCCACTAGCCTTTTACTCTCGACTATAGTGTTTTCAGACTGACGACTGATACATGTCAACATTCGTTCTCATCACAGAGTCTATGGTAATTGTTAACATTTGCTTAAGGCTAAGGTGTCCACAGCATCTCCCTTTAATATGTGTCTGCTGGTGGTTCAAAGCCTTCTTATGTTAGCCATTTTGCAAGCACTACCTGCAAGTATCGTCTTACCTCGGTTTTCGACTTGGATTATATCCAAAAACTTTATTGGCCTTTTTGCCAACTTGTAGTGAAAAATTAAAGAGTCTTTGGTGGCAATTGAACCCACAATCTCGGACTAATAGATTGTCAGTCTTTATACTAGCCCACCGAGGCACCCAGGAACTTTAGGTAATTTTCACATACATTTTTTATGGGGATGTTTCAACCCAATTTAAAAAGTAACATACTATGTTTAGTATATTACAAATTATCATTATTATTATACGTGTCAATTAGAATTTAGTAACCATTTCTTAAAAAAATAATAAAAAGTTACGCTTATTTCCTCAAATATTTGCCAAATATGAACTAGAAAATTTTTTCCACTTAGTAAAGGCTCCTGTTAAAAACTGAGTTTTAAGATGTCGGAAGTTTTCTTTTTTCATAAAAAGGGACGTCTCCAATGAGTTTAGCTAGGATTAGGAAGCATTAAGGGTAACTAGTCCTTCTTAGAAGGGATTAGGGATTAGTTAGAAATAAATAAATGTCTGCATTAAAAACCATGGTTTCATCATTATGAACGAACGTATCTAACGTACTAAAAAATGAAAAAAGTTAGGGTTTGGTAAATGTTAAGGAAGTCCATTACCTTTAACCATCACGTATTTTAAAGGGAAGTAGTATAGTAACTTGTCTTTAAGTTGTCTGCTATCAATTGCAGTACCTTGCCGAAAATCTTATAAAAACCCATTAACAGGAGTAGTGTTGATTTTAAATTTACCACAGGAGCAGCGTTACATATTTTCTCATGGACGCGTCCAATGTGTAGCTTTGCAATGCATACCACTTAGCTTCAGACGTAATGCATAGGTAGGCATGGTGTTATATGTATAATATAGACAGGTCAGACAGCAAGTTTTGATTTACCTAAAAACAAATATAAGAAGAGAAAAGAAAATGAAACTCGCTTTAAGTTGCTTTAGAAAGATTAATCCCGAACAAATACCCAACAGAAGTCTATAAAAATCCCATTAAATTTAGATATAAAAAATGCCATCTTATTATTGAGATTCTCATTCGAGACATATCACGCTTTTCCGAAGTCAGCTTTATTGAAACTTAACTTGAGTTTTTACCAAAATTTGAAACCAAATTTTTTATATCGTTGCCATTACACTGTAAACCATTCGATTAATGCCGCTTGGGATTAAATATGAAATGGAATATGAATAGGACTTTGCACCGATAAAATCGTTTTGGAATAAATCCTAAGCGCATTGTTTTTTTAGCTCATATTTGTCATGGTTTAAAGGGAAGTGTGACCAACATTTGTTTAGTTCAACCAAGAATTAAGAAGGGCTACACTGAAAAAAAACTAATTTTTTCCATTTTCAATGCCGTTAAAAAAAATAAAAATACTAATGTTGGTTAAAATTGTATGTGCAGAGTGTATTGAGAACTTTTATACGGCACACATATTTGTTAGCCCACTTTCTAGTACGTTTTATATGCTGGTTTTAGGTGCTTTTAAAATATTTTAATAAATATATTTGTGCCTTCCTTTTATGCCAATCATTTTATTTTTATTTTGCATTTACAGCCTTTAAATGATTTTTTTTTCCTGCTTGTCAGTCTAATGTGTGCTATTATGATTTATGATTATTTATAAAAAAAATTTATTGTACTTTTTGTATAACAGCAATAAAACCTAGAAATAAATTGTTAATTTTATAATGAAAACCAGTTTGAAACGAAAGCACAATTTAACACGACATCTGATTTATTAGAGGTTAAATACTAAAATAAAATGGAATAACAAGGATTATAAAAAAAAAAATAACTGTGAGAAACGATTGTGAATTTTAGAAAAAATAAATTATAAATTTTGAGCATATAAAGAAAAGGTTTGCATCAAGTAGAATTTTAAGATTAAATTATGTTCAAATTCTACTTGCACTATTTGAAGACTTAATTTATATATAAGCAATGAGATAAGAAGTTTTAGTTGTCAGCTTTTCAGTATGTGAATGTGTTAAATAATGTCTTTATTTATTGATAGCAGAAAGATGCAAAGCTTTAAACTACGTTCGCGCTAAAGTCACTTCAACAAATTGCACTGGTTCCTCTAAAGAGAGTCAACTCAAAATTAAAAAAATTTCGGTAGAGGCAAACAACATTTTTTTTTTTTTTTAATATACACTGAACCAAAAATTTAACTAAATACTGTAAAATGGGGTGTATAATTGAAGAAAAGTAGGTTGTTATACAGCTAACAAACTTTTTAGTCAAATCTACATATTATTTTCGTAAAAAAATATTTTTTTTAAATTCCTTATTTTAAAGAAATTTCGTCGATATGACTCTTTATTTTTGTTATTTAACAGGGTGTAAATATGATAAAAAATATATTTAATTAACTAAAAATTTTAGTTAATTTTTTATTAAATTTAATTCTTTATAATATATTTTAATCATTAGATAAAAATATGCGATTACGTTGTATATTTTTATCTAATGATAACATGAAAACAAAACTGCATATCATCAATGCATTTTGGGTTTTTTTTATTCTTTTAAGAATCAACGAATAAAGCTTTTAGTTTATGTTGCGAGCATTTGATATGAAATATTTAAAATAAAAAAACATAAATTGAAAAATTTTCTATTTTATATTCAAATAATTTTCCTGAAGTTAAATTTAACGAAATTTATTCTATTTTACAGCTCTTTTTTCATTTACACATACATTTATGAGCCGTTTTTTTTTTGAAAGTGGTGTAAGTGCATTTTATTTAATATGGGGATATTTCAGGTTAAGCATTTGAATAATTTGAAAAATATATATATAAATACATATATTAAATACATACTTCAACAATAAAAATAAATAAAAAATAACGAAATAAAAAGCTCTTTTGTTAACATTTATATAAAATAGTCAATATATTACACAGTGCAACACGGAAAAAAATAACCATATACGGACACCACTACGTGATAAAAGATAAAAAAAAAAGACCCCTGTCTCCCAGTTTTGCCAAAAGTCCTCCAGGTTTTTTTTATGGGCCCTCAAAGATGTGGGGCCTCGATGTAATTTTTGCCAAAAACTGATCATTTACTCAAGCTCATATTTTGCAAACCGTTTGGAATTTTGATATACTCTCTGAGGCAAAGTTGTAGCTCTTGTCATAAAGAACAAAAATTGTGAACATATAAAATCAAAAAAACTTCATCTTCAAGGTCAAAATGAATGATTCTTAACACCGTTTAGGTAGCGCTTAGGTAGCCGCAAAAGTGAATAATTTCCCGAAAATTTTTTAATTCATTTCGGCTACTTAAGCGCTACCTAAACGGTGTTAAGAATCATTCCTAGGAAGTTCATATGTTCTAGAAAGTTATTTATTGAGATCTTAGGTTCATTTTTGTAGTTGATTGTTTCCTTGAATTTTGAACGGCTTGCTACCTATGGACCTGAACAGGGGAAAAAAGGTAAAAAAAAATTGAATTTTTAAAGTTTTTGCGATTTTGACCTTGAAGATGAAGTTTTTTTGATTTTATGTGTTTACAATTTTTGTTCTTTATGACAAGAGCTACAACGTTGCCTCAGAGAGTATATCAAAATTTCAAACGGTTTGCAAAATATGAGTTTGAGTTAATGATAATTTTTTGCAAAAATGACATAGAGGCCCCACAACTTTGAGGGCCTATAAAAAAAAAACCTGGAGGACTTTAGACAAAACTGGGAGACAGGGGTCTTTTTTTTTTGGTGTTTTTTGAGGTAGTGGTGTCCGTATATGGTTATTTTGTCAGGACTTAAAAAATTACACAGTGTGTTATATTAGAGGGATATATGGTAATAAATCAATCATATCAGTCATTTATTTCCAGTGTGATGAGCCTGGAATGATGATATAAAAGTGTTAGTACTATATTTCTAAAGTCGTGTGGTTTTCCCCGTGAGGGCTATAAATTTAGTGATTTAAAATCCTTATTCTCACTTAATGAATTTTTATAGAACATTGTATATGGTTTGCTTTTCATAACCCTTATCCAACATATCTTCAACTTTATTATATTGTATAATAAACAGGAAAAAGGCAAAATTCCGGAAAACTATAAAATTTTCATGTCATTTACAATATTGCCACACATTTAAAAAAGCACTAAAGAAATTATGTAGTACAATTTTGAACTAAATAGTAGTATGTCTTTGAGGATAGTGGACTTACATCATTTTCAAAGTAACTATATTTGTAGCTTCAATAACTATGAAATTTTATAATAATAAAAACAATGAAAATTTTAACAGATTTTGAAAAAAGTTTTTAAATAAAAAGTTCACAGTAAATTGTATTCACTTTTATCATTAACTGTTTTTTTTTTTTTTTTCAAAATTAACTTACATCACTTTCAAAGTAGAGGGCTCATATATTGAATTTTCTTCAAAAATAAAATTAAAAAAAAACTTAGTAATATAAACGAAAAATTTGTCAAATCAACGGCCAAATTAGTCTTAATAACTTCTTTTAGGGATGTAATTTTAACTAATTTTATGGGTTGTTTTTCCTCGAATATTTTACTGCTGTTTTACAAAATTTTTTTTTTTTGTTAATTTAACAGAATTTTATTTGAGTTTTTATAAGTTTTTTCAAGCTTTATTGAAATATGTTTTTGACAAAAAGAAATTCTGTTTATATAAATAAAATTAGTTTATATGAATAAATCGTATATAGCTTTGAATAAAAATTAAGCTGATTTAACTATTTTTGTCGTTAAGGTTCTACTAATTTTTTTCGTTAATATTATCTACGAAATTTGGTTCAGTGTACTTTTTTTTATCAAGAAGACGAAAACAATTGTATTTCTTTTGTGGAAAGAGTAGAGAAAATGATGTAAATGATTTGAACCTTGGGTAGATATAACCACTGTACATCGATTCCCTGCAAATAGTAATATTTTAAAAATTTTAAGTTGACTCTCTTAAGAGGAACCAGTGCACTATATCTACCCATTTCAAACTTCCACATATATTTTATTACTCATATTTGGAGTAATAACTGAAAGAAAAGTTTACAGCAGAAATTGCTAAGAAAAATATGTATGTGAAAGGAAAATTATTACTTCAAAAATAAATCAAATGACAAACTAGTATGGAAATCAGTTCATTATTTGGGGAGTTAAAAAATTCTACTATTAGATACCCAAAACGCATATATCCAGCAAAAAATTTATCATAATTGGAAATCGAACTCTTCTCCATTTTGAATATCTTGAAAGTAATTTGAGAATTCAAGCTTTTTCAACAAAAAGATTAAATTTTTATACCACTGGTGGAAAAGGTATATATATAAGTTTGTCATTCAATTCCACAATTTCTACAATAATCATTTCCGAATTCTTATACATACAGAAGTTGATTTATAGATGTCCGTCTGCCCGTCTATGTTCGGGTTTATATCAACTTTGCCAAGATACCTGAAGATATACCGAAAATTTAAGCCTACCAATCTGTCAGGCATAGTGTCGAAAACTTTTCTACTGCTATTCAACAGTATCAGACCATTCCATTCGATGCTGTGGGCAAAAAACCACGCCTACCTGTATTTCTCACATTTTCAGGTCGTTTTTATTTTTTTCGGTTGTAATGATTTTCGTTTCTTTTTTTTTGTTCCTAAATATTAAACGGCTTTGATTTGTATTAAACACAATGGTGCAGGGCATAAAAGATTCGGCATGGCCCAATATACCACTTGTTTATTTTTATAAATAAATTTATTATAAATATTTCAACTAAAATTAGTTGAAAGGTTATAGAAAACAAAATTTAGACTCCAAAATAGAAAAAGAAGTCATTATTAATACTTTCTAAATATTTAATATTAAATATCTAAAAGTAAATTAGAGATTTTTTTTATGTTTCTAGTTTAACCCCCATATTTATAAAAAATACAATTTATTTGAAATGTATTTTAAAACAACGTTTGAAAAATATGTTCTAAAACTAGAATTGAAATATATTTTATTTTTTTATAAATATGGGGGTTAAACTAGAAACATAAAAAATCTCTAATTTACTATCAGAGTTAATTTATTTGTAATTGTTGTAATTTTTTGTTTTAAAACGAAAAAAAAACTTTTTATTTACTGCATAATGAGAAACACTGTATTTAGATGGAAACAAGACTTTAATTTAACAGCCATTTAATTCTTTTTTAAAATAATTACATCTTATTTTGTGCCATAAAAATATTGTATAAAAAATCATCAATGAAAACTGCCATTTTTTAAGCAACACCTCCTAATAACCTCCTTAAATAAAATTACCGTAGATTTTAATTCCAAAAGAAACCTGTAAAAATTATACAAAAACTCAACAAATAAGAACTGTGTTTTAACAAAAAATATATAACAAAAAAAAAACTAAATCAAATTAGAAAAAACGGCCTAAACAGTTTAAGAGCCCAAACAGAAAAATTGTACAGAAATATAAAAAAGAAATATTAAAAACAGGGTAAAAATATAAATCACTTACAAAAAAAAATAATTAAAACTCTGCTACATGTAAAGTGCCCAAGTGAAAAAAGCAAATTTGTAACAAAAATACGTAAAATTTCTTCAAACTTATTAACACTTTGTTTAATTCGGCGAAAAATACCTAAAAGCGATTACAAACAAAAACAAAATATACTTCAATATGGTTAGTGGCTCTTTATTGTTTTTTTAACGAAAAATGTTATTAAAAAAGTTTGATTTTTAAATTGCATTTTTTTTTTTGTTTTCTTTCATAACACAACTTTGATTCTTTTCAATTTTATGTTTTCTTAAAACTTAACATTTAATTACTAGAAAACTAAAAAATGTACCTGTGATAAACATATTTCATTAATTTTTTTTATATTAATTTTTAATAGTTTTTATTCATTTATTTTATTCATTTCACAATTTTTGTGTCTAAATTTTAAACAAACAAACAAATAAGAAAAAACCGAAACATATGATAGATTTTTAGTAAATAGTAAATTCTAGTTTTATAAGTAAAAAAGAAAGCAAAAACAAGATTTCTAATTTAAAAAAAAAAACACAATTTAAATCGAAAAAAAATAAATTAAAAGAAAGTCCTCTTTAAGCACATATAAGCATAAAAGTCAGAGGATTACAAAGGATACTGCGACTCAAGTAGAAAAATTATGTAATTAAACACGTATTCTTAATTTCATATCTATATAATTAATAGCAAGGCGAATTCATACCAGGTGGAGTCGATAGCCCAGCTGATTGTTTTTTGCTCTCGTTTTTTGCTAATGTCTTGTCAAAAAATACATTGTTTCATATCTGCTAATCTAATGTCAAAGCTGTTGTTTTGTTGTAGTTGTTGTCCTACTGCTCACACCTGGTATGAATTCGCCTGGATTAATAGGCAAACATCTTTTTTTGTAATCCCTTTTATGTCCGTAATACTGCACCGATTTTGGAAAGACTTATATGGTCTTAAAGCTTTTTCTGCACAGATGTGCACAATCTTAATTTTATTTAAATCGGTTCAGTACTTTAGGAGTAATGCGACTATAAAGTTCTTACTAACACCAATAAACAAATTCATATGTATGCACATACATACATGTTGTTCTCTTAGCTGCAGGTCCGAAACACAAGTAAATTTTAAGAGAAACAGGTGTTTAAGCATGGCCATACTTTTTCTTCCAAGTGTTTATTTTATTAAAAAGAGGCAGCGCAGCGCACCAATGATATCTAGTATAAATTAAAAGCCGTCATCAAAATAAGTGAGTTAACAACATATATATGACGAAAGCTGACGAAAGGGACCTTAAAAAATTTTCTGTACGGGACAAAACAAAATTTCATTTTTTCTCTTGCACCAAACTATGTCTTATGGTCAACTACAAAATAGATTTTATTTCATACTCTTTAAGAGTCTTACGTAATTATTTTATATAAAGGTACCCATGCCTGAAAAAAATTCTAAAAATTTATTTAAAATTCTAAAATTCTAAAAATTATTATAAAGCTCTGTAAAAGGAGTTTAAAATATTTTAGTAGTAACAATGTAATTCCACAAAGTAAAAATTGAAATCAAATACAAATTTTATTCAAATGGTTACTTGGCCGTAAGTAATTCCTATTGCGTAACCGTGTTTAATATATTCCGCTTTAATTTCATATTTTGTCATTATTTTAAGACAGCGCCATCTTTTGCGCAGCCGTGTTTAAAATATACCGCTTTCAATTCATATTTTGTCATATTTTGCAGGTTTAAAATATCCTGCTTTTAACAATAAAAGATGCATTAAATCTAAAATATTTAATTAGGAAATCTTAACAACTGAAAACTTACACAAATCAGTTGTTCACATTAAACTTCAAAATGCCATAAATTCGTCAATTTCTTAGTTCTTTGACTAATTTTATTTTTGAGTTCTGTCCACAATTTAATACTTTTTATACGACGAAAACTCAATTTTGCAAGGCAATAGTGCTTTCTTAGGCTTGCGTCACTTCAAAAAGAAAATTTAGTAAACCCTTTTTCCAGACAAAAATTAATGAAAAAGACTATTTAAAAATTTATAAAAAAAAGTACAAAAGTACATTTTAAAATAAAACCTTTAAAAAATTACTTTAAATAAAAGTACTTTTCAAAAAAAAAAAAAAACGAAAAAAAATTAAAAAAGTGGTTCTTAGAAAAAGAATGTTTAACAAAAATATTTAAGAAAAATTCTGTTTTTAAAAGTACTTTTTAGGAATTATCTCCATAAAAAATGTACTTTTAAAAATTGTGCTATTTTAAAAGGTATTTTTAAAGAAAACTACTTTTGAAGAAAGGTATTTTACAGAAAAGGGTCTTCAAAGGAAAGAGTAATTGTTAAAAAATTTTAAATTTTAGGAAAAGTAATTTTTCAAAAAAAAACATACTTTCTAGAAAAAGAGCGTTTTAGAAAAGTACCATCATAATAACTACTTCTTTTAAGCAACTTTTATTATAATATTAACCGAAATGAACAGTCAGAGATATAAATATATATGTACATTTGTGGTTCTGTTTTTTTAACAATTTTTGAAGAGTTTCGTTAATAGAAGAATTGCTGCTGCCAAATCTTTATGATTAAATAGAATACGTCAGCAAGTTCAAGCAAGACCAAGAATGATAATAGTAATAATAGTAAATAATAAATTAACATGCACACAAAATGCATAAGGTAAATCTAAACATCGCGGCGTTAACGCTTAGTCCCGTTTCACACTGGCAAATTTTTGTTTCTAAAGCATTTTTCAAATTCTCTTTTGAAGTTGTATTCGTGTCCATACTCTAAAAATTGTCTTTCTGACGACTGTATAATTTTAGTCCCGTTCCACACTTGCAATTTTTGTTTCTGCAACACCATGTATTTGTTGTTGGGAGAGATAATATTTTATCTCTATTTTGTTTAAATTTTTTAGATTTTATTAAGCAAAATAAGTTAACATTACTGTTCATTACACAGCGTTGCGCTCTTATTTAGGTTTGTTTAAAGCCACACGCTAGCCAGCGTTTATGTGGTTATTTTAGTCTGTAAAGCCTGGGTCTCTGTTCAGTTTTTCATGCGGAATGCTGTCAATTTACATACATAAAAAATTTCTATGAAAAAGTCATAAAAAAATGTTGCATAAGTAGTATTCTGCTTTTGCTGTGGAAAAACATTGAAATTTTTCTGGCAACATTTTATCAAAGCTGTGAAATAAAGCAAAGGGGTATTATTTCAAGTGGAATTTTTCAAACAACAGCTGATCGCTTGGCTTTTGCTAACATTTCTAAAGCAATGTGGTATACTTAAAAACAATAAAATCGTAAAATTTTTTCAAATCGCCAGATAGACACCACATTTTAAATGTCAAATTTCCCCTGTGAAATAATAAATGTTGCTTAAAATTTTTCACAAATTCGAACAGAGTACTAGGCTTAAGTCGTAAAATATTACGATCGCCTTCTATCTTAGTATTAGTGTTGCCACCTTGATATGAATTCAAAGGCTATTGTCATAAATTTGTCGTCTGGCTTTTATTAAAAAGAAACGCAACTATAATTGTTTAACGAAAACCAATTATTGCTTCCTCTTTGTTGTTCGTTAAATGTATAAAGGCCTCAAGCATCACAGTATTTGTTTTTTTTTTTCGATTTAAATTTTGTGTAGAAATATTAAATTTATTTCAAAATTTTATGTAAATAAGTTTTTCTGAATTAACTTAAGCTGTAGTGAAAACCCAAGTAGATAATAATAAAAACACAAAACATAGAAGTGTAAACTTGATAAAAAAAAACTAAAAAATCCTTCCTCCCAAAAAAAGAACCTACTAAATAACTTTCCTATAAAATAATTATAAAATTCGTTTTTGTTTTACAAAATATAGACTGTTGTTTGTTTTAAGGACATTATTGAGTTTTTAATTAAAATAATTTTTTATGACTAAAATAAAAAAAAAATAAATAAATAAAAATAAAAACTAATACAACAATAATAAACAAACTGGTGCATTTACATATGTTGGTTATAAAGTTAATAAATAATAAATTGAAATATAAAATATAATTAGAATAAAAATTTTATATTTGTAGCATTAAGTAACATTCTTCAAAATGTTTTTGTAAAAATTATTTTTTTCTAATTTAAATTTTTAACATTTAAACAATATAATTAATATCTACAAAGAAGTGAAAAAATTGTAGAAATAAAATAAAAATAATTATATTAATATTGACATTAATAAGTTATAATTAATAAGGACTATTATAATTAAAAAAAAAAATCGAAAAAAAAATAAAAAACAATTATTGTAATATTCAATAAACCACATACAAAATAATAAAAATATTTAATAAAATGTAAATAAAATACTTATTGTTGAATGCGAAAAAAAAGAAATCCACACTTATCATCACTTACATAAGGTGAGCATCAAACTGATAAAGTTACTTGCCTTTTATTGTGAGTATGCAAAAGTACAAAGTGTACTTATTTCTCTACCCTAGATACTTGCTATTTAAATATTATTAATAAAGTAAATATTATTAATAATAAGAGGCATAAAATACTTAGATTTCATATTTAGAAAAAAATCCTGAAAATTGTTCTAAAGAATAAGAGAAAATATTTTCAATAACTTTGTGGTAAGTAATGGTTACAAGAGGTTACATTAATAAATAATAATATAAATAAATTAGATATCCTTTAGAGGTCTGCGTGAGTATGTTTGAAAGTTACTCATCACTGCGTAGTTAAATAACAAATGAATGTCTTCAAACACACTCATGCAGACCTCTACTTGCTAAATCTAGAATTGAGCATGCTCTGCCCGCATGAAATACTTATTTCTATTTAGTTCACAAGAAATATTTTAGAGGTTTTAGCTGACCACTTCCCTCCGATCTAGGACGAATTGTGATTATCAAATCATTAGTGGTACTGTATTTTGGAAAACTGATGGCTTTATTCGATTGGCTTTTAAATCTTATATAATCCACATCATATAACAAATAATATGTACTGATTTCTATTCTAGAAAATATACAGAGCAGGTATCATTTTATATCAATACTAGGAATGTAAAAAATCTAAACTAAACTTTATACAGTGCGCCCTAAGACCAACAGTGCTGTGGTGCTATTTTATACATTCGCTGTGGGCATCTCTGTTTTAATGATTTTTGATTATTCGAAGTTATTTCTTCCGAGTATATGGGATTATCAGTCTTCGAGTCTTTAAGAAATCTCAAACTAACAGACCATATGCTTAAATTACTAGTACCACCAGAATCAGTAGTCCAAAAGTACCTCCGGCAACACGATACCATATAGAAGTTACTGCCTATCGACCTATACCCATAAAATAAATAACCCTTGTAAATCAGCTGCCAAAATTTTGTTGTTTTTATCATTTTTCTTTTGAGTTTTAAATGATACTCCACCAGTTCCTTACGTGGATTAATAAGGGCACATCACTCGTAGACCGTAAGGGTTGATTGTGATTCCCTTCAGTTAACTAAAACTAAGAAAAGCAAAAAAAAGAGAAAAATACCTATATGCGCCCTGCTACCTATTACTCAGCCTCCCGATTTTCTTGATGAAATCGACGACATCTTCGACTATATACCGCGCGATGTAACTTGGTTTTCACAGCGTCCAGTCTGGGCCAGATTACCCGTGAGACTCTGCAATCCTTCCTAACTTCCCTAGACAAATGGGTTTTCTTTTCTACTCAATCGGATATAATTCTATAGTAGCGGCTAATCGGTGGCTTTACCGATTCTAATCTAAGTATTTCATTTTCCTCCAAGCTCAATATTGCGAGTACGTCAGCGATTTCGTTGCCCTCAACATTGCAAGGACCGGGTCCCGGGATTTGAGCTTTGGGATTTAGATACATATAGGCTAAAGTCAAAATTTCGATTTCGCCGAATTAAGAGCCTCCATCTCCTCAAGGTTGATCAATTTTACATTAAATTCGGTTTAGTTTGTAAAATAGAAAAATATAAACTTGAAATTTGTTCACAATATTTTTAATTTTGGGAAAAAATTAAAAAAAAAAATTGCTGAAAACTGTTTAAAATATTTTGAAAAAACTGGATCAGGGCATTGAAAATTCAAAAATTTTAATTTTAAAATGCTTATAACTCGCTCATTTTAAAGCATAATTTACAGATCATACCTTCATTTTATTGGTATTAACTAGACCTTTAAGATCAGGTATAATTATTTAATTCAAGCTTTAAAAGAAAGAGGTAAACTTATGATATTATAATACATATATAATAATATTTTGATTCTGCCCCACTGTGCAATATGAGTGTGTAAGTATTTGAATTAACATTACCATTTAATAGGCTTGCATTAACCAAACAAAATATAAGTGACCTTATCATTTTGATGCGCACTTTTATCAGACAATTATTATAATAAAATGAATTGTAATTGTAATTGTAAATATAATTGAAAATCTATAAATAATGTTTAATTAACAAACATTTTTGGTTTTCCATTTTTATTTTAACCATTCAAATAACAAATCAATTAAAAGTAGAACTACACACCATCACACGTAAAATACGAGTATATTCAATTGTATTCAATGTAATTATTATTAATAAAAGAAAACACTAATAATAATATTAAACCGTATTAATTAAATTTCATATTTAATTATTTTGTAGTAAATAAATTAAATAAAAAAATTATAATAAAAAACTGAAAGCAAAATTAAACTAGACTTACGTTTAAATGAGCATTAAAAATCTGTTTGCTTGTGAATGAAACAAAAAACAAAAACCTTACAAACACTGAGAGAAATCTCTAGGCAAAACAAGAACATAAAAACCTAAATATGCTATTCATACAAATATTAAGAAGTGAAAATAAAAATAAGTAAAATAATAAATGATTGATAAAGAAATTATTTAATAAAATCAAACAAAAGAAAGTGAAAATAAAATTACATTTTACATGGAATGTTAAATAGAAAAAAAATATTGGTTTTTTATTTGAAATGATGTTTGGCTCTGCTTGAAGAATAATGAAAAGAATTGCAGCCATTTACGGCATTTTGTATGAGTTTTTTATTTAACATTTTAATAGATCTTGAATATTAAATCGTCAACTCATAAGGGCGATAATGTTAAATTAGCCCAACTAGTGGATTGAGAGAACATTTATTCTGGTGTTAAAGTTTCATAATAGAATTTATGGATAATAATTCTTGAAATAAAATCGACTACATAACAGACAAACGGGTCTCAAATCTAAACTAAATATTTAAAAGCAAACAAATAAAAATAAACAACATACGCTAAAATCACTTATGGTATGGTACGCCCTTTAGTTTTAATTTTATGTTTTTTTTTTCCTTTTACTGAAGCGGAAATATAAGTAAAGACTGAGAAAAGTTAAAGCGACTGTCAATTACCCTTCCAAAGATAGGCACCATAATATGTATGTATTTTATGGGGACCTTATTTAATTTCAATACTTACTGTAGCATGTAATTTTCAAGTGTCTATCTTTAGAACGAAATATAGGGCCATATACATGAAATTTAGTCGACCATGGGGACACCCTTTAATTTACAGTTTTAAATATTTATACCTTTTTTATAAAATTTGGATATCCATCAAATAATATCACCTACGGGAACACCCCATATAATTGTTTCCTATAACGGTTCAAAAGATAAGGACATATGCACAAATTTACATTAAGTAAAGGGACACCCTTTATTTTTTAATTTTAAATATTTATACTTGTTATCATAACTTACACAGTAATACATATTCTAAATAAAGTGTTTTTCTGTTACTGTTCAAAAGATAGGCCCATATGAGTCAAATGACTTTACCTATGGGGACACCTTTTAATTTTAAGGTTTATATTTATGCCCTTCACCACTGGTGAAAAGGTTAATTATAAGTTTGTCATTCCGTGTGTAATTTCTACAATATTCATTTCCGACCCCATAAGTATACATATATAATTTGGATCCATATATATAGAAAAGCTGATTAAGCAATGGCCGTCTGTCCGTCTGTGTTCGGGTTGAAATCAACTTTGCCAAGGCGTCAGAAGATATACAGAAAATTTAAGCCCAGCAATCTGTAAGGCATCGTTTCGAAAATTTCGATGAAAAATGCAATTCAGCAACATCAGACCATTCCATTTAAGGCTGCAGGAAAAAACCACTCCCACCTATATTTTTTTATGTCGTTTTTATTTTTCTCTTTTGTTTTTTATTTTGTTAAATAAATATTAGACCGCAACCAGTAGATCGCATGGAGGGCATACAGATCTCGTGGAATAACTAACCCACTGCGGGGGTGGATTTTTCTTTGTTTTTAGGTTTGTAGGGTTTTTCTGCTTTGATTGCAGGAAAGTCCTAACATAAAAAAAAATCTTTAAAATTTTTATAAAAAATTTCGATAAAATTTTTATAAAAAATTTCGATAAAATTTTTATAAAAAATTTCGATAAAATTTTTATAAAAAATTTCGAAAAAATTTTTACAAAAAATATTCGATAAAATTTTTACAAAAAATTTTCGATAAAATTTTTACAAAAAATTTTCGATAAAATTTTTACATAAAATTTTCGATAAAATTTTTACAAAAAATTTTCGATAAAATTTTTACAAAAAATTTTGATAAAATTTAAAAAAAAAAAATTTGATAAAATTCTTTAAAAATTTTCTATAAATTTCATAAATAATTTTCGATCAAATTTTTTGGAAAAAAATTTCGATATAATTTTTACAGATAATTTTCGATACAATTTTTAAAAAAAAATTTTCGATAAATTTTTTACAAAAAAATTTCCATAAAATTATTACAAACAAAATTCGATAAAATTTTTAGAAAAAATTTTCGATAAAATTTTTACAAAAAATTTTCGATAAAATTTTTACAAAACATTTCGAAAAATTTTTTACAAATATATTTCAATATTATATGAATTTTATTTGAACTATTTTTGAATTAATAAATTAATTATTTAGGCTTAAGTTCTTAATTATAAAGAGATAAAGAAAAATTAGATACCAGCAAAGCAGAATGCATTTTCTAGACAGCTACGTCCGTCATCAGTACTCTTTGTATCAATCTACCCGGTAGTTTCAATTGTTATTCATTTTCTATTTAAACAAAATTATCAAAGAAATAGAATCTGAGAAATTTTAATTTTACATTATATTTCATAGAAGATAGAGCTTTTTTAAATAAATAGAGTTTACAGGTGTAAAACAATTTTGCCACTGTTTCCAATTAAACTGTTCTTCGTTTCTAAAATACCTCGAGCTTTATATGTAATTGATTTTAAATTTTCTAAAAAAAAATATTTCCTAATAAACCTTCAAACAAATTTCTTGCTCCATAAAATCCGATTTAATTGTATTTACTTTGACCCTTTTTTATAAATGTTAAAAAAAAAGTGATCCTTTGCAAATAGACAAAAATATAAGAAAGAAATTAATTTCACAAAAAAACGCAACTGAAAGGAAACATCAAAAATCTAGTTTAACGAAAAACAAAATGAATAATTGCTGGCAGTAAAGTTTGTGCAAACAGAAAAGTACAGAGAGAAAAAATGTGAAAAAACAACGACTGGCTGACTCTTTTGTTAACCAAGATTCTTTTTCTTTTCATAAATAAAAAATATAGAATCAAACTTGATGCCATTATTTCAAAGCCATTATGAGAAATAAATGCATGGTTGACATGGTTCAAAGAGTAGAATTGTTACAAAAAAAAAAAAAAATTATAATAAAAATAAAAAAAAATGGAAAACAGGTACCTTAAGAAAAAATGATTACATGTTTTTCAAAAACAAATTTGTTTTCTTAACAACTTTTTTCAGATAAATCTTCAAGTGTGTTGCAGTAAATACGAGGACCAAATAAAATCAAAATTTTAAATCTTTTTATGGGCGATTGTTAAAGACGCACCAGTTTCAAATTTTATCAAAGAAAAACTTAATTTTTCAAAAATCTGTATTTTTTTTTTCCTAAAAAATCAATGATGCTGGCAAAAACACAAATATAGATTTGCGGGGACTTTTTAAGGGACTAAACACAGCAATCAAAAACTTGCACGTGAGCCAAAAATGGTGCTCAAGAAGTTCTTTAATAAAAAAAGTGAAAAGAATTTATTTAGGTTTTATCAAAAAATCATTAACATTATAGCTTTTCCGGTGACAGGACAAGCAACTTCGGTGAGTAGGTAGGGCAGATACCTAATGAAAATGATGCCATTAGTGCTCTAGCCTAAAGCCAATTTTAGTTTTAATTAAAATCTAGTTAATGAGGTGTTATTAAAAACTAGTAACTGAATTGCTCTCTTGTTAAAAGAACATGGGTGGCGCAACTTTAGTTATCCAATTTTGCTTTTGAATAAGTTTTTTACTAAATAAAAAAATGATTTTGAGTGATGGAAGTCTTTATTTGGACCTTTAAAATTGTATCTGTTAAGTGGATAAGATACGCCAAGTGGCTGACACCAGTATTGATACCCATTTATGTCCGCTTTATTGCATTTCCATGACTTTCCGCAAGATTTCTTGGGATTCTTGTCGAATATCCTATTTAAGGAATGCGATTATGAGGGCTTTCTGGCATAATGTAACCACAGGAAAAGAAGTTTAGAATAGTTAATTCGTGCTATCTTGCTGGCCATACCATGCCAAATCGCCAAACGAGAGATCACGCTTTCTTAGCGATTTCCGTCTGCATCATCTCATTGAAACCACTTGTTGATTCAATTCTGGCATGTAGGGTTCGCCAGTAACAGTAACCGTTTTACTGATAGCGTCTTCAAATAATTGGGGATTAGATTTTGGAATTTTCGACTATAAGTGGCAGAAATACCAAAAAGGAGCTTGGATATAATAGGGGAGCCTACAAATGGTTAACTGCTTTAGTGATAGGTCACGAACTCTTAAATATTATCTGGCCAAGTTAAAAATCGAGGTTAGACGATACTTGCAGTCTGTGCCTGAAAATCGCTAATATAAAAAGGCTTTGGACCACGGGCAGACACATATTATATGGAGATACTGTAGAGACTTAGACTTAAGCAAATGTTAGAAATTACCATAGACTCTGAGAGTAAAATATTAGTGACAGCACGAAACTCAATGAAAGTGAGGTATTCATAAAATTTTCAGCCGGTACCAGAAATCATTGAGAAACTAGAAGGGTCGAAGAGGGATCCATGTAGTTAATAGTCTGCTTTGGTACAGTGAGGTTAAAGGTTTTGGAAATAAAGGCTATTTACCTCAGAAAACTTATGTACTAAAAATATTCATTGTCACACATTAAAAACGTAAAAATTTTCACAAATTAAATTTGGAAAAAATACAAGGACTGCATGTTAGTGTTATCTACTCCACCTGATTAGATCCTCTGAGGTCGATAAATGATAATGTGCTTTGACGTTTATAAGGATTTTCGACTCAATATCCGTGCTCTTCGTTGTTGAGATTGAGGCTCTACAGTAATTCAATCGCGAGTGACAGTCAATATTAGCTGATGCATTCTTTGCACTTTGTACGTGTGTACATGTGTAAGTCTTTTACTAAAATTCGATGTACGTTTTGTCCGTTTTGCATCGTCTGGTTGATCTTTCTCGGCAATATTGGCGGCTACAGCCGCTATATGTTTAACAGAACGACTAGTCCGGTGGCGGCCATACTATTGCAAAATCTTTTGTGGTTCCACTCAGTTCGACTAGAGAAGCTAAAAGGTGGAATGTTGGCTCAATTGGCGTGACGAGACTAGAAATTTGACGTTAAAACTCACGCTGACCTAACACTATAGAGCGATTATTCATAAAAAAAAATCGTCACAATTATGACATGCTCTCTTGGAGTATATTAGCATAAACTCCATTTTAGGTCTGTGCAGTGTGCAGTTCTCTTGTTCACAAATGTCAAATAAGACGAACGTACGACGCATTTCCAAAAATTATAACATCTTCTGAATAGTGACCTCAAAATGACTAATATCTTTCGAATCAATCACAAATTATAATAAGAATTGTATTCCTTTTAAAGGTATCTTCTTTGGAAATTTGTATAAAAGTCACAGGTATGGAAATTATAAAAAAAAATATGGGAAACTAATAATAGATACCTATTACTATTTTACCGTCTTTTAATATAAATTTCTAAACGTTTTTAGCAAAATGGCTCTTGCATTGTAGACAAAAACTTAAATACAAAATTTATCATTGACAGTAACTTTGCTCATCAAAGTGTCTCAATCTCGCAGTCTGGCATCTCTTTAAACATGCAGGTTTAAACACAAATGTGATTCGCCTTTTAACTTTATATTTCGTAAAACACCCAGCATAAAATTTTATGGTTAAATTTAATAACTTTAAAACGTTATTTAGCCATAAGTCTTTGCTAAATGGATGAAATGACAAATCCCATTGACACATTTCACAAATCCTTAAGAAAATTAGAAAATTTATAGAAAAAAGCCAACAACAAAAAAAGGACACTCATATTTGTTAACTTATCTTGTAATATTTTGCCTCAATGTATGCTTCAGTTTTTAAAATTATATTTTTCTTTTTATAAATTAAATAACATTTTTAAAACTTGTGATAAAAAACATTAAAACTAAATAAATAAAAATCTTTCTTATTTTTCCAGGACCATTATTCCTGTATATCCTTGTTGTTGTCCTTTCAGTGTCTTTTATATTTTTTATCCCTGAATTATTTAATATTTCAAAGTAAAAGTTTCTTCTGTATTTACTCTTTCTTTTGCCGTTTATAAGGAGAATTCATAATGTTGTAAATAATGACAGCAAAATGTCAATTGTAAATATAACTGACAATAATTTTTTATCTTTCAAAAGGAATAATTTTATATTTGCGTAATTGTATATGTATTTCTCTCTCTCGTTGTTTGAAAGCGAATTTGTCTTTGTGTCTTCACATTTAAATGTCAAGTTAAATAACAACGTCAACTGGAATCAACAGTTTAAACATACTGAAGAAAAAAAGGCAAAAAGTATTAAAATAAGTATATAGTGGGTTCTACAATAGGTACGGGGAAATTGTTGCAACTCAAGATAGTTTCGTTTTGTTCTACGTTTTTTATTTTTAATATATCCTGCTATAAAGACAAAAACAGCATTGGGGAAATGTTATTATCAAAGTCAATTTTCTAGTGTGAAATGGTTGTGGACGCTGCGCTCAATATATGTCGAAAGCACTGCTGCTTTCGGCGAGCCTATGATGAAAATACAAATAAATCAGTCAAGTGCGAGTCAGACTCGCACACGTAGGGTACCGTACTATGTTCAGTACAACTTTAAAAATACATGTTGTTAATTTGTTCACGTCTTAGGGGGCACCCTTTAAGTTTTGATTATTTTTTAAACTAGAGCATAGTACAATATACCTTGTCCAAATATCATGTCTGCCTAAAATCTTTATAAGAGAAGGCCAAATTCCTCAAATTCGCGACATTTAGCGCACACCCTTTTATTTTAATTAAATTTATTTTCGTTAGTTGTTGTTAAGGTAGTTATTGTAAAACATAATTTGAGCAAATTTTAAATTTATATAAGAGTTTTCTAAGAAAATATAAGGAATCTACCTATTGCGGTTTAAAAAATAAAGCCATATAAAGCCTAAATATATCGTTTTCGGAACACCCTTTAATTTTATTATTTATTACAGTTGGCATGGCAATTTCCTATCTATAAAGATGTATCAATAGTCTACCTAAAACGATTAAAAAAATAAGTTACTATACGTGAAAAAATGTCACTGTCGGAATACCCTTTTATTTTTAGTAATAGTCATAGCGGCCGTGGCAACACATCTGCTGTATAAATTTCAAGTCTACTCATTAGATATATTATATTATATAAATAAGGTTATATACATATGTGCAAATCACGTCACTATCGGAAAACCCCTTAATTTTTACTATTTGTGAAAATTTTAAGTGTCTACCTATTATGGTTGGAAACTCAGGTCATCGACATGTAAATCACGTCACTTTTGGAACACCCTGTAATTTTTAGATTTATTTTTTTTTTACACTTGTTTATATAGCGGGCAAAGTTGTTATTACTGTTTGTAAATTTTAAGTTTGTGCCTCATACAGTTTAAGAAATACCCTATAAGTTTTAGTATTTGTTGCTATAGCGGCAAGAGTAAAAATTACAAGAGTGTACCTATTACGGTTCCAGAGATAAAAAACGCTGACAGACGGACGGACACACATTGTAGTGGAAACAATAGGGTTACGTTTTTACCCTTTGGGTACGGAACCCTAACAAGAACAACATCAAGAGTGTACATTTGTATTATGGTTAAAAGATAAGGCCACACTTGAAAATCACGTCACTATCGGGATACCCTACCCTATAATTATTTTTAGTACTTTTTAATATAGCGAACATTGTTTTTATTATGCTGTGTATATTTCGAGCGTCATACAGTGTCGTGAGCCTGGCCATATATAGAAAAATCGAATTATGGAAATTAAAAAAATGGCTAATGGTATTTAATAAAAGACACTTTTACTAATAAGCGTAAAAAAAATAGATTAAAATAATAATTTTTTTCAAAGATATGGCTCTTCAAAATTGCGGTATAAAATAACTGCAATCTTGTGTAAAAAAGGATTATAAATGAGCATGTACTTCGTAGGGTTAAATAATTGAATTTTGTTGGCAAATAAACCAAATTTGTACTAGATTAGTTGTTGTATTATGTTTTAAGAATATAAATTGTATTTATAATTACATATGTCGATAACAGTGTATGCATCATTATAAGAATGATATTAATAAAACAAAACATAACTTGTTGTGGTAAGCAAACATATAATAGTGAAGAAAAAAAATTTCCAAATATTTCAGGGATATTTTTTCTTTCATTTTATAACAAAAAGTATGTTAATTTATAAAAATAAAAATTTAGCTGCGCTTAAGTGTGCCAATTTAAATAAGTGTTATTTTTTTAAATTCGCACAGTACTTTCTACTTTCTAGTGGAAAAAAAATAAAAAAAAAACTCTCAAATTTATCAATAAAACAAATATGAAATGAAAGCAGAGACTCCCACGATTCCAGAGGTGGTTTGGTTTTTCATGTGCGTTACACCTATAAAAAGTTACACGGCTTTAAAGTCGAATTATTTTGATAATTTTTTCACAATTTTTAAGTAACAAAAAATGGATTTGGAAAAATAAATATCAAGAAAATGTGGAGGATGATAATATAGAAGATATATCTTTTGAAACTGTATTACTGCATAGTGAAGATAGGTATAGTTTAAGCGAGTCGTAGCATTTTTTCTAACTTTTATGACACGTATAAATTCCAGGAAAGACACGAATCCTTGCTCCGAAATTTTTAAAATTTTTAATTTTGTTACGTTTTGCCAACCTAAATATATGTGCTAAATTTCAGTTCTTTACAATAACTTTTTCTATTTATGGCCACTCATTATATGAAGTCACGACACTGTGCGTCACCCTTTAATATTTTTCTAAGGCCTTTTTTTATAACGACCATAATAATACAACTTAAGTAAAAATTTTAAGAGTCTACCTTTAACGTGTTCAGAGATAGATGGAACGACATTTTAACAAATACAATAGGTTTACTTTTTTTTGTTGCTGCAAATCCATTTTTTAGGGTTTCTCACCCAAAGGGTAAATACGAAACCCTATTGTTTTCGCAACAATGTCTGTCGGTCTGTCCTTCTGTTAGCGCCTTCTATCTCTGGAACCGTAATAGGTCAATTCTTGAAATTATATAGTATATAGCAGCAACTACTGATAGGGTGTTCCAAAAGTGACGTGTTATTCGCGTATATGTCTTTATTTCTGTCTTTGTAACTATAGGAGGTATAAAATTAAAATTATTTAAACTTCGTTTGCTATTTAAATTAAAAGGGTGTTCCAATAGTTATTTGATTTTCGTGAATATGACTTAAGTTTTTTAAACGTAAATTTATACAGAGTGTATAAATTATGTCCGCTATAGCAAAAAATAAAATTTAAAGGTTTTAAATATTTGAACAGTAATAGGCTAACAATTAAATTTTAAATAGAATATATTTTTTCAATATCTTCTAAAACAACAAGTAATCAAAATAAAAGGGTGGCCTTGTCTTTTAAACTTTATAGGCAGACACATTATATTTAGTAATATGTTCTAGAATAAGTAAAAAAAAAATAATTAGAAATTTAAGGGTGTACTTTTAATGTTATACAAAACATAGTACGGAACCCCTTTATTTAATTTAATACACTTCTCAATTTCTGAAGAAATTCTAATGATTTCGACTAGCTATGAAATTGTATCAATAGCTGTCAGTTACTAGTTTCTGACTATTTTTTATATTCATTTTTGTGGTCAATTCTTAATATTAGTACATTTTCAAAATTTTTTAAATTTCTATTTTAAGATTATGCATTAAAAATATTCATTTGGTTGGAGAAAGGACTTCATTTTCGCCAACTGTCAGTAGATGATTCGAATACAATTTAATAATTAAAATTGAATAATAAATCCCAAGCTAAGTTATCAATTATTAATACACAGAAAAAAATTTTTGAACCAATCAAAAATTTTAATTGGTTTCCGATAAAGATTTAATTAAATTTTTAATTGAATTATGTATTGAAAAGAAATAGCAGTTGTTTATTTCTTAAGTATATAATTGAATCAAAATCTTAATCAAAAAATTAATTAAATTTGTGTCTGAAACTTTCTTCTGCACCTTTAATTGGTGCAAAAAAAAAAAAAAAAAATTCAATATAAAGAATAGGAGGTTTCACAAAAGTAAAAATAATAGTATTTAATTAAACCCAAGATATTTATAATTTATATAAAACTAATCAAAGTTATTTCTCTTATATCTCATCTTTTGTTTACAAATACCAACTCTTATATACTAAAATTATTTCAAAGCTTGAAGTTCCATAAGTATGTCTTATTTACTTTTTTTTACAAGAGGAAATTAAGATTTCTTTGTTCCCTTTTTGTACCCAAAACTTTAAGTAACAAAAAACCCCTAAGAAATAAAACCTATAAATAATCACTGAACAAAAATTATTATGCTTAACGTGTTTCGCTAAATGAATGTCATTAACTTTAACACATAAAAGGCCTCCACTGGCTCCTGGTAAACAAGCTCAGCATAGCTTCGGTATTGTGGGAATAGTAATAATTTCACTACTTGCTGGTCCATAGTTAGAGAACAACAAAATCGCATAAAGAATGAAAAATTGCCAGTAACCGTTTCATTGTATTTGTATAGCAGTAGTAAAAAAAAAACAGTAAAAGCCTGACAACAAAAACTATTCTAAACACATACGACAATTGAAAAACAAACATGAAATTGCACATCAACACACACAAAGAAAAGGAATGAATAAATGTATGAAAGGCCATTGTTTAGCATTTACGCTTAGCTTTCTTCTATATGTTTTCCGGTCATTGTCAACACATTATATACAATATAAATAGCAACACATATTTACTTTACACAAACTCATACACTAACATGTTAACATACAAATACTCTTAAGTTTACTAACATTTCATTTCATTATTAGTCGTACCACGAAAAATGGACAGACACATAGAAGGCAAGGCACACACCCGCAATCATACGCATACAAGGATCAGATTAACAAATGAAAAATAACACAAGAAAATGAATCAATGCGTGTCTCTAACAGTTACAGCTAAATTTAACTGTCATTGTATATAAAGTGAGAGCCTTTCAGCTTTAAGACTATGTGAGACTGCAGATACAGTGTCTGTTGTAATAAAAAGTAAAACTATTTATGTGCGAGAAATTGAAACTCACATAAAGAGAACTGTAATCCATTAAAGACGGTTCTTGTGGTATATTGAAAACTATTCTTTACTAATTATACACTTTAGACATGTAAACAAGTACATATGTATATCGCCATATGTAGCTTTTTTCAATTCATGAAGCAAATGAAAGAATTCAAATGTTCATAGAAAGAATGAAGAGTAAAGGTTAGTAAGCAAAAATGAACTCATTGCAGTTCGGCATTACTTGGAAAATAACTAATTAAACAATACATACAATTCCCGATAGCCAAATACCGCGATAAGACTCGATAGCGGCGTCGAACTTGTAAAAGCAATACAAAGATGGCGCAGATAAAGTTGAAACCAGTGCGAATTAATTGGCATCAGTTTTATATTCATACCTAGCTGTGCCCACACACACTTTGTGTGCGTCCTGACAATATTTTGTTCGATTTTGCTTTGAAAATAAATCCACACCAAATATTAAGATTCCTACACATTTACTTTACATAGAGGTGCCCATCCCTGAATGAAATTCTAAAATTTATATAAAATTCTAAAGTTCTAAAAGTTAATGTAAAGCTCTGTGAAAGATGTATAATAAAATAGTAACTCATTTCCGTCTGTCTGTCTGTCTGCTTTTCTTTCACGTTGGCATCACATAAAAACTACTTGATGGATTTTAACAAAATTTTGTGAAGAGATACCTAAGTATCCTGATCCCAATATAGGATACTTTTTGCTGCAAAATATCTTATTTCTAAGAGAAAATGGAGAAAAAGCAGTAAAAATACGCAGTTAAACTAACCGGTTTTGAATACTTTATTTTTAAAAAGTAAAAAATACATAAACAGATATGGAGCATAGTTTAAGGCGGAACTAAAAACGCCTTGGCCGGTATTACCACATAGCACTAAATCGCCAGCGAAGTAAAATAATTATAAATTGGCTATGCTAGCTTCAAAACAATTCGCCTATATGACACCAGAGGTGCTTGCAACACTGTTCTAAAAATAATCACAACGTGCAATTGCAGTGTTGCCATAAGCGAAGCATTACTATCACACGAACCATCTGTCTTATCTACTACTATAACTTTCTAAAGGAAGTAACATAGTTAATATAGGCATTAATTGCATGAGTGTCACTTCTCTAAAAAAAAAATTAAAAACGTAAAGGTCTTTGGTGTGGATTGCTTTCAAAGCAAAATCGAACAAAATATTGCAAGGACGTTGACGAAGTGGCGGTCACAGCTAGTATTTTAATAAAAATGTAAGTCCACAAAGTAAACATAAAAATCCCATACAAATTTTATTTAATTGGTTATTTGGCACTAAGTTGCTCAACTGTGTTTAAAATAAACCGCTTTAAAAAATTTTAAGACGCCTTAAAGTATGCAGTACCTTTAATTCGGTAAAAAAAGCATACTTTCACTGCTTTTTTCCACTTTCTATGGGAAATAATATAATTTTGTTGAAAAAATTTATCCTATATTAGAATCAGGATACTAAGGTACCTTCTCACAAAAAAAAGCGTGATGCGAACACACACAGAAAGACAGGCAGGAAATAAATTACTGTTTCTCTGTCTCCTTTTAAGACTTATAAATAATTCAAGGATGCATAAAATAAGATTCTATGCATGATCACAGCCGCTCCTTGTATTATATACCTGGCGTATATCATACGCTTCAATTTGCTTTTAGCGACAATGCTAAGATTTTCTTTTTATGCGCACTAATTTTATAGCACTACAAGCTTTCCTAAAAAGGTTATAGGTTAAGTTTTAGGTCCACACAACCTTTAAGTATCACTTAAAAAAATAATGCCAACTTTCTTTGAAAAAAGGATGGAGTAGTAGATGGTTAAGTAGGGAAATAGAACTGGTTCATTGCTCAGAGTAGGCATATTAATGAGAAGCTAGTAAAGACATTTTGTTGACATTTTTGTGCTAGAAAGTAACATATGCTTAAACGGAGCGCAGCTCGTATGTATGGCCGGCTCTTCTAAGACTATTCGCCCGCTTTCATTAGAGACTAAAGAAGGTCATCATCAGTGACAGTAGGTTATACAATTCTATCGACTATATGAAGTGAAATATTGACACTCCGAAGGCTATGTTTCACTATTTTTTCGTTATGTATATAAAATGTTATGAAGTCAGGGAGGATACCTGTTTCCAAAACCTGCACAATTTTTCATATGATACGAATATCTTTAAGATCATTGAATCGCTCTTTACATTACGAAAAATCCGCTCTTTCTTGTAACTTTTAATGTGGAACAATTTAAATCCAATGTCTACAAATAATACTAGCCCTATCCTCCTTTTCATATCCAACGTAAATCTGGCACCCATTGTATGAATAAAAGTCATGCCCTAAGTTATGGTACAATGAAAACAATTTGACCCTGACTGTATTTGTTAGTATGCATGTAGTAGTGCCTGGATAAGTAAGTTCTTCATATTGGTTAAGTTTAAATCTTTTTGTCGTTGTTGTTAAAATCCATTGCAAACGAACGTACTTAGGTGTTTTTGAGTGTTTTTGTATAAGTTTCGGTTTTTCTCAATTGTTCTGTTCTTTTATTTTCCTGTATTTAATTTTATCTTGGTATAAACACTAGCTGTACCCACTCACGTTTTGTGCTCCCTGACAATATTTTGTTCACTTTTGCTTTGAAAGTAAACCACGCTAAAGTTATAAAAATTATTGAAGAGCTCTGTAAAAAACAGATAGGAAATTAATTATTTTAAAACAGCGCCATCTTTTGCGCAACCTTGTTTAAAATATACTCCTTTCAAGAATAAAAGAGGCCTTAAAGTATGCAGTACCTTTAAAGAGAAAAAAACGGCGTGCTTTCGCTGCTTTTTCTCCACTTTTTCTTGGAAATAAGATATTTTTGCGCCAAAAAAGTATGCTATGTAGGAATCAGGGTACCTCCTCATAAAATTTTGTTCAAATCCATCCAGGAGTTTTTACGTGATGCGAACACAAAAAAAATGGCAGACAGACAGATAGGAAATGCGTTACTGTTTTGTTATATGTATAGATATATTGGATTCTAAGCATGAGAATTTAAAATCGTTTTTATTCCTAACAACACATACATATGTACATACATACATAAATTCAGTAAATGTTGTGTTGTAGGTGGTGGTAAAAAATGCTTAAGGATAAATCGTATATTATCCATAGTATTTGATTTTGTAATGTTTCTCGCAATGTTATTATAGATTTGAGCTGCATTTGCAGTTCTGGCATTCATCAAAACCCCCTACCCCTACACACACACACACTAACACACAAGAAAACTTAATATCCTTTGGAAAATTCAATTCAATTATGCCTAAATAATGCAGATTACAAACAGAACAATTGTTGTGGGTTTGTTGCAACTATTCGAGTCTATTGGATTTTTTCCGTCCTTTAGAGACAATAAGAGCATTATACTCTTGGAATTCAATAAAAAAAAATTGAGGAAATTGATATTTTTGGAGAAAAGTTAATAAAGAATGAAGACCGTCGTTACTAGCTGCTTGCTGGCGAGTGCTTTTGACGTGAGAACATGATTATCTAGACACAGTTTGCGTAGTATTCGAAAGTATGTATGGAAATATCAACTGTTTAGTGCTCCTAGGTTTCTCTAAGGCTTTTTATATAGGATCAACCATGATATAGTAATTAAAAGACTGAAACATTTTTTTACGTTTACCGGTACAACACCCAATATCATATCTTCATACCTCTTAGATCGCAGATAATCGGCTTTTGTAAATGATTTAAGGTCACATAGCTTAACCATTTATCATTGGGGGGATAAGCAACAATGTGCAACTTTATTTTATGATTCCCACGAATCCACTTTCAATGAAGAGTTAAAACAAAATCTATCTTTGGGCAAGTGGAAATGGGCTTTATATAAAGATACGCAAGTGCATAGTAATAACATTTCGGAAAACATAAAATTTTCAGCAACTTGTTAAAAAATGTAATGGCAAATATTTTTGTAGAACGTATTAATCCTGTAACTCCCATGCATAAGGGCATTTTGTGGCTCTATTATAACAAATCGTAAAAAACACCCCAAAAAATTGGAAGGGCGTAAATAAAATGTTTTCGAAAAATGTTGTCCATAAAATTTTACTATATCTGTCAAACACTCTGAAATTATACGGCGGAGTTAGAGGGTTAATCTAGTCTATAAAAATATTTGCCCAAACATTTTCTACATATTTGCTGAACATACCCTACACCTCCTCAGCTGTACAGGAAACATAGTTTTATATAAATTCAAGATTAACCCTTAATGGGCAATCTTGAATTTCATTGGTTTTTGGTGTTTGTTTGGTGTTTTGATGGGTTCCGACATACATATATAGTAAAATTGTATAAAATTGTAGAATATTCTATTCCCTCCCTTCCCCTTTTTCGGGGTATTTTTTTAAGATTTGGTAGAATAAAGCCACAAAATGTCGTTAGAGGGTTAATATTTTCTACAGATATATTTCCAATGATATTTTCTACAAAGTTGCTAAACATAATCTTCACTTCCGATTTAAAGAAACCATAGTTTTATAAACCTATATACTGCAAGAACAGGCCAGAGCTGAGAAACTTGAACCGCCTCAATAACAAAATTCCGATGTGATCTTTCAAAACGCCGAAACACGTATATATATTTTTTTCTCTACCAGAATCAATTATCGGAGCCTCATAATTTTGGAGAAAAAAATGTTAAATTGTGTGTAATCTAAGGTATGGATGTGTAAATTATTTACAAGCTGGAACTTCTGAAGTTTTATAGCTGTAGCAGCCATATTTTTATAGCTATGTCTCTCGATTTGGCTTTCAAGAATTCAGTATGTTTTATCAAATCCATAGACGGTGGTAGCCTAAAAAAAGTGAAATTGATTAAATGTTTTACTAAAATGGGTATTCTGATTGGGGGAAGCATTTTGAACCGTATTACCGTTGTTCCCGATTTTCATAAGCGAATTTTGTTTAGCGCTGAAGCGCACTTCTGGTTGAATGGCTACGTCAACAAACAAAACTTAGAGTGAAGGTAATCCTCAAGTGTATGTCGAAACACTGTTACATCCAGAAAAACTGACTGTTTGGTGCGCTTTATGGGCTGGTGGAATCATTGGTCCGTACTTTTTCAAAAACGATGGTGGCCAGAATGTTATAGTCAATAGTGATCGGTATAGAGCCATGATTACTAACTTTTTCATTCCTGAATTGAATAACCATTATATCCAGGAGATGTGGTTTCAACAAGACGGCGCAACATGTCACACAGCTCGTGCCACAATAGATTTATTGAAAGACACGTTTGGTGACCGCCTAATTTCACGTTTTGGACCTGTGAATTTGTCTTTAAGATCTTGTGATTTAACACCGTTAGACTACCTTCTCTGGGGCTATGTAAAGTCATTGGTCTATGCGGATAAGCCACAAATGCTTGATCATTTGGAAGACAACATTCGCCGTGTTATTGCCGATATACGGCCACAAATGTTGGAAAAAGTCATCGAAAATTGGACGTCCAGATTGGACTACATCCGCGCCAGCCTTGGCGGTCATATGCCACAAGATTATCTTTCGGATAAATAAAATTCATGTCAATCGAATAATCCATCGTTGTTTTATTGCAACTTAAAGTTCTATACCTGTATAAAAAACACCCTTTATTATTTGAAAAATATTTTTTACGTTTTTTTCTATCGCTACAGAAAAGAAAACCTTAAATATCTCGGCATCAATACCTAGTAGCTGAATAGCATTTCCATGTACTATATGCTACTCGTCTTCCTTCCACTCAGTCAGTCAAAACAATAACACAGTGCAACAGTAAAAAAAATACAAGGAAGTGACGGTATAGGTTCGTTTCTACTATTAAAGTTGGTAAAGCCCTATTGGCAGAGTTTATATCTATATTTTCTTGTAAAAAAAAAATAATAAAAATGGGATTCCTTGGGCATAAGTCTGAGTATAGAAACGGAAATATTTAGTTTGGTAGCATATTACGGGTGGTTTTTGTGATCGCTACTCGGCGACACACATGCTTGACATTTGTTTTTTGAAATTTCAATAAAATAATATTCAATAATAGTGCTGGGATTCGTGGTACAATTTTAACAAATTTGGTACAATCGACACATCAGTGGTACACTTCATACTATTTTGGTTAAATTTATTCAATAAATTTTATATAATAAATTTTTTTATTTAATAAAAATTTTTTCCTACAACAACAAACAATTCCAATTTCAAAGTTCTTCTATCCTGTCTAGAACTAACTTTATTGCTACATTCTTGATTTATGGTCATGAATTTTTTAATATTTAATTTAGTAACAAGGCCTTTTTGCTGAACTACAGTCTTTGAACTTAGTCGCATCGCACAGTAAACTGTCTAGTGGAAAAAAATCAAAAAAAACTTTCGAATTTGTCAATAAAATACATACGGGATAAAAGCTGAGATTCCCACGATTCCAGAGGTGGTTTGGCTTTTTATGTGCGTTACACCTATAAAGAGTTACACGGCTTTAAAGTTGAATTATTTTGATATTTTTTCATAATTTTTAAGTAACAAAAAATGGGTTTGGAATAAGAAATATCAAAAATGCATTTTTCAATAAAAATGAATGCAATTATATTTGTTTTATTCAGAAATGTAGCAGAAACACTGAAAATATACTAAAATTTTAATATACATTTTAACACTGTGAAAAAAATTGTGAAGTTTTTAGCTAAATTATGTACTTAAAAAAAATAGTCAGCTTCGGTGGACCCGAAAAAATAGGAACATCAAAAAATACTTTTATTTTTCAATAATCTTAATTTCTGTTATAAAGGGTGTTTTTTATAGAGGTAGAGAACTTTAAGTTCGCATTACTTTCAAGATGGCGACCGATTTAACAGCTGTGAAGTGATTTATTCTCAGTTTGGTTTAGCAATTCATCACAAATAGACTCACGCCTGAACAACGCTTGTAAAAAGTGCAATTTGGGCCCAAAACGAGATTACCGTTGTTCCCGATTTTCATAAGCGAATTTTGTTTAGCGATGAAGTGCACTTCTGGTTGAATGGCTACGTCAACAAACAAAACTGCCGTATTTGGAGTGAAGGTAATCCTCAAGTGTATGTCGAAACACTGTTACATCCAGAAAAACTGACTGTTTGGTGCGCTTTATGGGCTGGTGGAATCATTGGTCCGTACTTTTTCAAAAACGATGGTGGCCAGAACGTTACAGTCAATGGTGATCGGTATAGAGCCATGATTACTAACTTTTTTATTCCTGAATTGAATAGCCATGATGTCCAGGAGATGTGGTTTCAACAAGACGGCGCAACATGTCACACAGCTCGTGCCACAATAGATTTATTGAAGGACACGTTTGGTGACCGCCTAATTTCTCGTTTTGGACCTGTGAATTGGCCTCCAAGATCTTGTTATTTAACACCGCTAAAATACTGTCTGTGAGGCTATGTAAAGTCATTGGTCTATGCGGATAAGCAACAAACGATTGAACATTTGGAAGACAACAGTCGCCGTATTATTGCCGATATACGGCCACAAATGTTGGAAAAGTCAAGCCCTGGCGGTCATATGCCAGAAATCATATTTAAAATGGAATGCCACAAGATTATCTTTCGGATAAATAAAATTCATGTCAATCGACTAATTCATCGTTATTTTATTGCAACTTAAAGTTCTATACCTCTATAAAAAACACCCTTTATATACTGTATCAAAAAGTTTAGGTGTTTTCTATGCCAACTTTTGAAATGTAATGATTTTAAAAATCATCCATATTTGATATTTTTATTAAAATTATCAGTTGAAAATTTTAATATTTAAAAATGGATGATAATAGTAGCCTATGCTTTAAACCAATACCAAGGGTTATAAGTATTTTCAAGGTGAATCTATTTTACTAGGTGGCAGCAGCGAAGTTAATTATTTTCGCTTTATTTTTTTGTGCATGGCAGCTGTCAAAAATTCATTTATTTTTTTAAATTTGAGAAATAAAATTGTAATTAGTTTAAAAAAAAAAAACACAAAATACTACCAGAAAAGGTACTGAAGCAGTGTTTTTAGTTGTTGGATGTGATATTTTAATTAGTACTTTTGGCATCTGTCGTACATGTAACCATCTGGGTGTTTTTAGTTGTTGTATATCTTGTTGCGGCGAAGCCACCTTATATAAATTCGCCTTGAGTATTTTCAAAACTTTAAATAAAATAATTCTTGCAAAAAAAAAAAACGACTACAAAACAAATATATGTATGTGCATCAATTCTTAACTAAATATTTAAAAGGAAGTAATCTATAAGAAATGGTACTCAAATCAAAAACTTTTATACTTGTTGCTCTAACGGACATAGTAATATACGTTCTGTACATTCAAATATCTATCCATAACGGTTAAGCAGATAAAGCCATATACGACAAATTACCTCAGATATGAGGACACCCTTTCTTTTTTTACACTTATTATTACTGACACAGCAATATAAAGTAACGGTTCCAAAGATATGGCCATATAGGTTAAACAATATCACCTAGGGGACACCCTTTAATGTAAAATTTTAAATTAAACACTTATTATAAAGGACAGATTCTTTGTACATTTCAAATGTCTATCTAAAATGGTTCAAAAGTTTGGCCATATGCATCAATTTACATCAACTATTGAGACACCCTTTATAACTTTAAATATTTATAAATGTTATTATACGGGACAGTGGAGAGTCTGTCTAATTTTCAAGTGTTTGTCTATAACGGTTCAAAAGATGTGGCTAAATAGGTAAAATTTTATCAATTATGGGGACACCCTTTAGTTTCCAAATTTAAATTATATACTTGATGTTATACAGGACTTAGATATACAGGTTCTTTGTAAATTTCAACCGTCTCTGTGTTACGGTTCAAAAGTTTTGCTATATACATCAAATTACATCAACTATTGGGACACACTTTAACTTCTAATTCTTAATATTTAATTTCTGATTATAAATATTGGACATTTTGATTGTCTACAATGGTTCAAATGGTTCATATATTTAAATTGACGTCACATATGGGGACACCCTTTAATTTTTAAGTTTATTTTTTTATTAATTTCTGTTATTGGCAGCTATAGTGATATGCAGTTTTTTTTAAATTTTAAAAGGGTGCCCTTTACGGTTCATAATACACGTAAAAAACACGTATGTTGTATTGGGACACCCTTTAATTTTCAAAATTCTCAACTTCTTTTAAAATGGGACCAATCTGTAAGCATTTCCTTTCTAATAAAAAAAAAATTTTTAAATTTTTAAAATCGGTTCAGAAATGACTGAGTTCTGCGGGCACAAACATAAAAAAAGCAACATTCAGACGAATAGATAAGCTTCTTCTTTTTTTGAAGCCGGTTAATAAATACTAAAAAATTTAAAATAATGCTATATTCAAAAAAGGTATACGGCAACCCTAAATAATTAGAAACTGGTTATATTTTGTAAAAAAAACACTATCATACTTTATAATTTTGTATGTGAAATGATAGATTAAAATTAAAAAAAAAAAATAATAATTACTGAAATGGGGGAATTTTGGGCATTTAATTTTCCCCGCACCGGAAAAATGAAAGGATTTCTAAAAATGGTAATACATTGTTGAAAATAGTAGGCCATGAGAGATATGTGCCAAAAATTTTATTAAGCTACCATAACTCTTTCGATTTTTTCCAGTTTTACTATGGGGACCGTTCAGTGTGCATCGCCTTAATCCCTTTCCGGCAGTATTAGGCTGATATATTTTTTTTATTCTTTCTAGAGATAAATCTAGAGATAATGGTAATGAGATGACTCATTAATTATTATTCCAAATAATTCCAACATGCTCTATCGGATAAAGATCTGGTTACTTTGGTGGAGTTGCAAGCGCCTGCTGGAAATTGGAGAATAATCATGCTTATAAAATAGGTATTTTTAGTACATAAATTAGTAACACAAAAACATTGATTCAAGGAATTAATCTCAATTATCATCACTTTAAAATACCTTAGTATAATACTCTAGTATATTGATTTATTATTCCTTTAAAACTAATATCATATTCTAGTGTACAAGGATTTAATGCAAAGAATTAATTAACTAAAGAAATAGATAGATATAAAAAAATATGGTGGACTTACATATAAAGACAGCTATTAGAGGCTTGCTTCCTAAGTTAGTTCAAGAAATTGGCATCTAAACTGCTTCCTTAAAAATAGTTTCCGTGCGCTCCCAATTATGCTTCACATAAATTCCCTAATGAATCCTAAAAGTATGCTTGACACTAAATAAATAACTCTCATAAAAATAGGACACTCACTTAAAATTCTTCTATAAAATTTTAATTGTTGTACAGTTCTTTATCCTTTTTAAATGTATTTAACTTTTTCCTACTGTTTTTGTTTTTGTTTTTGTTACTTTTTCTTTTTTATGTTTGAAAGCAATTGTCAAACATTTGACAGCCTTTAACTGCTTGTATTTTAACCTAAGCAGATTATAAAGCTTAACACTAAAAGGGAGCAAACAAAGCAACAAAACTAAAAGACAACATTGCAATAGTGAAAATTAAAAAAAGAGAAAAATGTTTTTTCCTGCCATAGCAAAGAGGCAGGCTCCTTGCAACATTTACGTATATACTCGTAGAACGTAAATGTCCATTTTGACATTTATATTCGGTTGTATGTTGAAAATGTCTATTATTCCCTCTATTTTATGGGTTCTTTTTCTGGTTCTCAACTTAAGAAAATTACAGTAATTTTTAGTGCAACTGTTCTGTAGGTTAGGTTCTCTTTAGTAGTAAATATGTCAGCAATAAATAGTATGTGGGTTGTTGGATTTTTCTACTTCTAAGCTGCTCTATGGCGCATTGCAGTTTTTAGTTTGCCAATTGTTTGACTTGACGTTTTTTTTTTATTATTATTTTTGTTTTTTTGTTAACTTTTTCTTATTATATGTTTTGCTTGTATGTTTGCTGCCTTCCCTGTTGTCATTATAATTTGGATTTTGTAGTTTTTGAGAAACGGATTTCATTAAAATGGTAGAAAAATCATGCCAAAATGTCAGTTAAAACTAAAGAGAGGGATAAAAAACAATAGAAATGTCAAAATAATTGCAGTTGTTTGTGATTGAAGATAATTACTTTGATATGTTCACACAGTCAGTACTCGTTGATGATTGCTTACGAGGTAAAATTTTCTTCATTTTTTATTGAGTTCGTTTTTTCAATTATTTTTCTTTAGTTTTTTTTTTTTTTTCTTTTAATGATTGAAGGTATAAATAAAATATTTTTTTTAGAACACGAATATTAAAGAAAAATAATGGAAGTAATTTAAGTAATTTTGTTTCATATTTGTTAGAGTTTTACATTACGAAATGTAAAACAAAATTAAAGTAAAATTTTTAAACTTATAGGATATTTTTTCGATTAAGATTAAGAGAAATAATACCAGCTAGGGAGCTAAGAAAAATCCTACATATTCAAACTAAAGAAAATTAAAATACGTAGTGAGCCTTCAGGCGGCTGCAAAAATTGGTAAGTTGGTCTTTTTTGATCACAAATCTTTTATCAGTTCTAGTTTTTAATATATCGGAGAGCAACTGTGAATTCTATTATGGCGCCTTTGAAATTTTCTAAGTTGGAAGCTGAGGCAGTGAAGCCTAACTGCATTCCATAACTAATGCAGTTATCCAGCTTAGAGTACTTCTATTATATCCGAGTACCCTACTGGCCTTCCTACCCCTCCACCTTTTCAGGTTTAATGAGTTCACCCATTGTAGGACCTTAGCTCGCATTATGCCATTACCCAGCACTACTCTGGCTTCTGGTCCACAGAAATTTATAGCAGGCCCCCCTTTTGGTAGTTGGTCTGCTGCTTCATTCCCAGCTATGCCTGTGTGTCCCTTAACCCACATCAATGTTACCTCATTAACCGATGCACATATGTTAAGTTTTAGAACACATTCCAGCATTATAAGGTGCCTGCTTCCGAAAAGGATTTACCTAAGCCCATAGGGTCAGGTGCGTCCAGCTCATCCGCATTCACTTCCATAGCCACAGGAGTATCTTCACAGATTGACACGTCCACCCCTTGCGAAGCTTCTTTGTCATTCTCATAGGCCAGTTAAAATCGTAGTTTCCTGATGGATTAACCTTTCCATTTCTTGGAAGGCTTCCTGGCTTATTCCTATGGAATACCCACGGTCATTCATGGAGATAATAAAGTCCACCCACACAGAGCTTCTTATGCGTATGTTAGTCTACATTAAAACTGGTGGCCGACCGGTATCCAGAGTTCGCATACTAAAGGTCAAGTACCCTCTTGACCACGCATTGCTGGCGTATGCTGTTCCACCGTGGATTAGGGGAGCTGTTAACAACTAGTCTTTTTTAATCACTAACTAGCCATTCAGGTTGTCGGCACAGCTACCAACCACCTTAACCTTACAAGTAAGTATCAGCTGTGTCGATTATATTCATTTTAAACAGTTTTTCTACTATCGTATTGTTACGTGTTTGCAACCTTGTGTTTGGATCTGTTTTTAGCCGTTTATAAGTACACATGTCTTGTACAATATTTCTCATTTTCGCGTCGTAATCAGTTTTTTCCATCGCTACTGTTGTATTTCCTTTATCCGCTTTTAAAATTAAAATGTTTTTGTTTTTATTCAAAAATTTCCTCGTCTCATCCACTGTGCTTAATAACTCTTTCTCTCTTGTTGTTAATGATCTTTTATTGAGATAATTGTCCATCGTCATTACAAGTTTAGTTCTTGCTATCTCTAGAGCCTTGATCCTGAAATAAAATTCAAATAATAATTGACAAAATTTGAATTTAAAGCGGGATATTTTCAACACAATTGAATAAAATTTGTATTTGAGTTGTATTTCTACTTTGTGGAATTGCATTGTTATTAAAATATTTTAAACACCTTTTACAGAGCTTTACAATAATTTTTAGAATTTTAGAATTTTATATAAATTTTAGAAATTCATTGAGAGTAAAGTAAATACGTATACGTGAAGCACTATAAAAGTAAGAGTCTTAGAATTTGGTGGTGAAATACTTTCAAAGCAAAATCGAACAAAGTATTATCAGTACCCACACAACGTGTGTGGGGACAGCTAGTATATGTATAATTATGTTAATAAGCAAATTTACTTGTATAGTTGCGAGCACAAAAAATGCAATGCTGGCGATGTTTGATTGTATCTGTTCCTAAATACGATTAATAATTTATATCTCATTTGGTTTAATTTAGAATAGATAATTTTTTTTTTTCATTATATGGGCAAATAGCAGTCAACCAGCAAGCCGAACGTACATACATATATCGTTAGTTCCATTTAAAAAGGTTTATTAACAAGTCGTTTGTAGGTATATTATTTTTGAGCTTTAGTGTTTATATAATTTATACCTTCTAAAAGTTAAGGTATGGCGTTTAAAGAAGTTCATAAAATTTAAGAATAATGTTCGCAATAACACACACACACACATATTTTCACATTTTTGCCAGAGAAAAAAGTAAAACCAAATTTGTATGTTAATATTAAAATAAAAGGTAAACACAGTCATAAAAAATCATGCATGTGTGGAAAAAAGGGGCTTTCAATGGGGATGGGTAGATTAGCTCGCACAAATTTACCGGCGCCTAGGAGCTCAACCAGTCCCCCAGTGTTAATCATAACTTTTTACAAATCCAATTAGCTGCCTAACTCAAATATGTCAAGTTATGAAAGAACTGTTCGAATTAATATTAAAATCGAGGAAACGCAGAGAAAGTCTTATACTGAATTTTTCACATCGTCCTCCTAGCAACTTTTGTTTCACTTACCACAAGGAAGGCCCCTAGAACCCAGCTTACGCCCAAGCATATGATTATGTCCACCAAAAGTGGTATGAACTTTCTCATTTGGGAGGATTATGAATATTCAACAAGAGCCAGCAGTGCCCAATTTCCTATCCTAATTTTCGTAGATTATGCTCGATGCTTTAAAATTTTCGAAATCCAAGTCGATCCCGTTGAATGCAGCTACTATTTCGTCTTTACGATTGCCCTTATTGATGATGTAATCCAAGTAAAACCAACACCTCAGTTCTGTAATTTAAGAGAGATCACCCTATATTAGCAGGTTGGACTATAGCTGGTTCTTAACCAACACAACACAGAGTAATGAAAACTTTCACAATAATCTCTAGCTCACCCTGTGTAAAACAAAATCACTATTACAATTTCAGGTTAGGAATTTATTACTCAAGTTGCAGAAACGATGAACAGTTATCAAAAGCATGCAGGATACAATACCGTGACCTTATCGTTTACATCCATATCCACATTATCGAAAATCAGAGCAGTTAAAGGGCGTTTCACACAATAATAAAAGTATTAATACTTTTGAATAAAATGCAACCCTGAAATATTCGCTGTTTGAAATTTTTCAAAAAACAATAAGAACGCATCATGTCAGGCTTTAATTTATGTCAAAAAAATTAATACTTGTATTATAGTGTGAAAAGGACTTAAGCGGAGTTGATGCAGGTTATTTTATAAACTTTTACGTAATACCAAAAACTTTTAAAAAACATGCTTTTCCTTGCTGTAATTTTGATCGTATGCTTGCAACTATATCGGTGGCTTAGAGTTGGCCACGAAACGTAAAATAGACCATAAGGAAATACTACCACAACCACAATGCAACTTGCCATGGCATTTGTTTTCATTGTCCGATTAATAACAAATTGAAAAATTTAAATTAGCTGGTCCAATCTAGCTATTCCTATTGGAATACCCTATACAATATATAGTATACATGCCTTATCATCGTATTTCACTTAAAACATGAGTATATTGTTTCTATACGTTGCAGGCGTACGCAGAAATAAATTTTGTAAATTTGTTTTCGTTTTAAGGAAATTATACACATGGGTGTATGCGTGTAAATTCCGCTTCACTTTTTTTTCTCCTTAGTTTAGCCCAAAAGTATGCCTGCAGAAGTTGTAAACATTTTCTATGGAATTTCCACTGCATACATAAAAGAGAAACTTCAGTTTTAATTAGTTTCGCAAATAATTTTGTTGTATTTTTTCGCGTTGTTGTTTTTTTGTTTTACATGTTTTATACACATAAAACAGCTGTGGCACCTAACAAAAAAAAAAAAATAAAAAATCGTTAAAAATAAATATAAAAAACGAATACACCATAATTTTACGTCATGGTTAAACAGCCAACCAACCAGCAAATCAAGTAACCAGTCAAGCAATGAGCCAATCCATCCATCTAGGCAACCAAGTTAAAGTCTAAAAGGTGAATAAACATGTAAATTTATTTGCACGAGTATATGCGTGAGATGTACAGTGGGGCTTTATATCGTTAATTATTGTTAGTGTTGAACAATCGTATACTATGTCCTCGACCACAAATCAAGATTTTAAAATAATGCTATAAGTCTATAGCTATTTTGAAGTAAAAAAAAAAAAAATTGTGTTACTATCAAGGTATAGAGCAGCATTGTTGTTAACAGGGTTGCATCTATCTGTTGGTGGTGTATTTATACTCAACCTCATAATAAAGTAAAAGTGGCTTGAAGATTCCAACAAAATTGTCACATGTCATGAGAGATATTAGTGAGTAGGGACAGTATGTAGGTATAGGAATACTGATGGACAACAGTCTTATTCGCCTACCCACATTAATCACAGACCAGGAATAGAAGGCAAATATCTATACATATAACAAAACCGTTATATGTTTCTGTATATGAAATAATTTTGGAACATTTTACTGCTGGTTCAGTTAGTAATCGAAATGGAATACAAAACAGCAATTGTTACAATTTATGTCTATCTGTCTGTCTATGTTCGCATCAAGTAGAAAATACTAGATGAATTTTAATAAAATCTGGTGTATATTAATTTCAAAGCAAAATCTAACAAAATATTGCCAGGACGCTCACGACGCGGCGACCAGAGCTAGTTTATAAGTATAGTTGAGACACTATAGCTGACAGGTTTAAGTAGGTATAATATCAAGAACTTGGCTGTTAGAAGAATAACCCCCCGGAGGCTCTAATCGCCATTGTAGTTCATGTCTGTCCGGGAAAATGGGACCCGGATGCCAGGGTTCCTTGAGCATGAGTCTGGAATCTCTTTTATTAAATGTTCATTTTGAGGCCCGATCAGTGTCCAAACGACTGACACCACGGGAACCGGTAACCCCACAAAGAGCCGTTCCTCTTTGTGGCCAGTTGTTGGTAAGGTCCCCTCGGGGTACACTTGGTGACTGTGGTTGGGATCAATACAAGTAATGGTGCAAGGTACAGAGTGCTGTTGCACTCTTAACAAAAGGAGTTGGATAGTCTCTAACTACTCAACAAGAGGTTATAACATGGGTCCAGGGTTGTCATGTTCTATAAATTTCTACTCATAAGCTTTTGTATTGTGCGCTGTGCGATATTATACGATGATACGATAATAGCATTTAGGTGCTATTGGTCATCATTACGCTTGTATAGTGTAGTGTCCCATATGAATGATGCAATGGATGTGGTGGTCTACATATTATTTCATCCAGTGGTATGACCTTCGCCAGGTAAAAAAAAGACGTCTAGGTACTGACGTTAATCTTGATCACATCTGGTAGAAGAAAAATAGATTTCCTCCATGTTACTACCCGAATCTATTTAATTTCGTCGTTGTTACTCTTTCCCTTTTTGTAGTAAAGTTATGTTACGTAACCGTTACTTTTATTTTCGAATATTGATAGAATAATGATCCTTAAAGTATGCTATTTTGGAAGATCCCTAAAAGACTACAATTTCAAACTCGAATATTTAGCTGCCGATAGAACGCATCAGTAGAAGAAAGGTAATCGAAAGACTGCATCGGACACTAATTGCAGACGGCGTTATACACAATGAGTGTATGGAGAATGACATCAGCATTTTCACGATGGTTCTTTTATGGAAGGTAGAGCTCCTGCTAAACTTGTCCTGTAGTCACCATTAGGGGGAGTAGCACGAGACTCAATGATAGTAAGATTGCCGCAAGTTATGTCGGTTGTCTATAGTTATTGAGGATGGAATGGGGTAGAAAAGGGACCCATTTAGTAGTGGTCTGCTTCGTTATTCCCCCTACATTAATAATAATAATAGCTGCCGAGCCATTCATTTAGTTAGGAGACAGAAAAAGCTAACCGGCTACCAAATAAAGAGAATGAGTTTTTTTACGAAAATACATAACAGAATAAAATCTCTTATACTCTTAGTATTTGTAGCTAATGTAGCCCAAAATTATTGGTCCAACATTCCTTAACTGCATAGTTGGAGACATATACCTTCAAAACATATTCAAAGAGGTTTAGAG
This sequence comes from Phasia obesa, assembly GCA_949628195.1. Classification (NCBI taxonomy): domain Eukaryota; kingdom Metazoa; phylum Arthropoda; class Insecta; order Diptera; family Tachinidae; genus Phasia; species Phasia obesa. Next base: position 117,127,423 of record OX451219.1, on the reverse strand, counting down.
GATATGAAGTTAATTCCAAAATAAGTTTTTCGCCTCATAACAACATGGGAAACATTGTGACGGATGTAGATTATATCCAAATGTCGAGAAAGTTCCAAATAAGTTTAGTTGTAGGGTAAGAGTGTTCTGCTAAATCGTGTCTGCAATTTGGTACTGCTATATGTAGAAAACTAGAGTGTGGGCCCATATTCACACTTACTGTCACTTTAATATATAAAATAGATTTTAATCTGGTTCGAAGGACCAAAACATGGTTAAAGAATTGATACGGTTTAAAGGGCCTTTAATCACTAAAGAATATATAAACATATTTGAGGCTGCAGCGTGTAATTATCGGTAAACGAATCCTCTCGAACATTGATTCAACATCGTATTTCAAAACATATTCTATTAGCAATTTGACACTGTTATCTTAAAAAAAGCTTGGATTAAAATAAGGATTAAACCTTTTAATTATGAAACAGTGCCACTGTTTAACATCATAAATATTTGTACATAACTAGAATTTACATACACATAAATTATTTCACAAACAAAATCGTGTTGAACTTTAGCTTTGATTTTGTTGTCGATGTTGGAATTTTTTATTATTATTTTTTTTTTTTAATTCAAAGTTCAGTTCTGTTTATAACGATATTTACGTTTACGAGTACATACTCCCTCCTACTGTTAAGCAGATTTAACACAGGTCAAACTTAAGTTCATAAAATTTCTGTTATTGTTGTTGTTGTTATACATGTTGTTGTTTTTATTTATTTGTTTGTTCGTTAAACTATGTTTTTGTTGAGAATCTTTTGTAAAGATTGAGTTATAAAATTTTGTTTTACTAATTATTGGAACATTGCCAAACAGCCAAAAACGAACAGAAATCAACACCAAGCAAAAGGTTCAAAGGACGTTTAATGAATATTTAATCGCAAATAAATCCTTAATTAATATTCACTTTGCAATTAATTTGAAAAGTTTTTTTTGAGCAGAAGACAAATTATTGCATAGTTTTAGGATGTATTTATTTTTCGGAGTTTATTTTAAAAGTAATGGCCACCAAAAAAAATTTAATATTGAAACAAAGCAAATGTTTTTGAAGTGAACGACTATTTTACTGATAAGACGATTTTGAGTAAAACAAGAGTCTCCTTTTTCATATTCGCTCTTCAGGAGCTTACTTTTAGAGTTTAGTTTTGCAGAAAAAGTGCTTTATTATAATTTTAATCTTGCCAGGGGGAGTCGAAATTGAGTTGTCGATGTTTTTCGATAAAGTACAAAATTCTGGACAGAATGCAAAAACATCAAGAATGCAAACATCAGAATGCAAAAACATCAAAAATTATTTAAAACTTTTTATTGCAATAGCATAGGTTTAGGGTATTCGAGATTAAAGTTGGACAACGAATTTGTGTAAGATTTCACATGTTAAGACAGTGTAATTGAATGTTAAATATGAAATAAAATCTATTTTGTAGTTGATCTCAAGATATCGTCTGGTGGAACAGAAAACATTAAATTTTGAATTGTTCCGTACTGAAAATTTTACACTGGCCAGATAAGGTCCCTTTCGTCAGTTGCCGTCATATATTGTATCTGTTTTCAAACCTCTTAATCAGAAAAAATAGAAGGAGTAAAGTAAATTTTTTTGACGAAAAATACTGTGAATATTTTTTGAAAACTTTGTTGCTTGTGCAGGTAGTATTCGAAATGGTATTCAAAACAGCAATTTTTGAAATTTTAGTCTGTCTGTCTGTCTGTCTGTCTGTCCGCCTATGTGTCTGTCTGTGCTTGCATCACGTAAAAACTACTGGATGAATTTTAATAAAATTTTGTACGGAGGTATCTTACTGTCTCGGTTCAATTCAAGGATACTTTTTTTTTCCACAAAAATAATAAATAAATCAGTCAATTGCGAGTTAGTCTCACACACGTAGGGTTCCGTACTATGTCTAGTACGCCTTTAAAAACTCAAGTTGTTAATTTTTTCATGTCTTATGGGGCACCCCTTTTTTAAATCAAAGTAATATTCGCAAAAATTGCATCGCTATTGGAACACCCTATTGGAACACCCTTTAACTTTTAGGAATTGTTGTTATAACGGCCATGGTAATACACTTTCTATAAAAATATCAGGCCTACCTATTGCAGTTCAAAAAATAAGGTAATATACGTCAAAAACATGTCACTGATGGATCACCCTTTAATTTTTATTATTTGTCATAGTTTCCGTAGTAATAAACCTCTTGTAAAAACTTCAAGATTCTACTTATAATTGTTTAAAACTTAGGCCATATACACGCAAAGCACGTCACTCTTGAAACACCCTTTAATTTTAAGGTTTAATTTAATAGAGAGCGAACATAGAGTTAATTACTGTCTGCAAATTTTAAGTGGTTTCCTCCTATAGCTCAAGAAATAAAGACATAACGGCAAATAACACCTCATTTTCGGAACACCCGATAAGTTTTAGTACTTATTGCTATACTGGCCACAGTCATACACCTTCTGTGCAAATTTCAAGAGCCTACCTATTATGGTTCAAAACTTACGCCTTATACATACATATCACGCCACTATCGGAACACCCTTTAATTTTTAGGTTTATTTTTTTATACTTATTTATATAGCGAACTAAGTTTTAATTACTGTTTAAATCTCGTGAATAACACCTCTCTATCGGAACACCCTATAAGTTTTAGTATTTGTTGCTATAGCGGCAACAGCTATACATCATCTGTGAAAATTTCAAGAGTCTAACTATTACGGTTCCAGAGATAAAAGGCACTGACAGACGGACAGACGGATAGACGGACAGACATTGTAGCGAAAACAATAGGGTTACGTTTTTACACTTTGTGTACGGAACCCTAAAAAGCATAAGCACTGAAAGTGCACAATTTTACCGTACTTCAAAATTGAGAGCTCCTTTTATTTTCAAAAGAGGGATATTTGAAACACTATTTACAGAACTTTACAAGAGTTTTAGAATTGTGCATAAAATCTTTGTTCCTAAGTAAAACGTAAGAGTCTTAAAATTGGTCGCGGATTACTTTCAAAGCAAAATCGAACAAAATATTGTCACCTCTCTTGTATGCACATAATTTATTCTTGGTACGATATATTACTTTTTTTATGCTAATTCGTATTGCCTTGGAGTATGACTTCTTAATAAAAATTATGATTTGGAATTCACTGCATGAAGGTACTGCCTACGGAGGTTGAATTTATTCCTTTAAAAGTCTCAGCGTTAAATCAAAATTAGGCTTCTGTTTTTTTATATATACATAAATGCTTTTTATAATTTTTTCGTTTCTTCTTTACTTAGAGCCTTTCTTGGCAAATTTTAATATTTCATTAGGTATTTAATAATGTTTGACTGAAAGGGAAAAAACATTGATATGGTGTCCCCGAGGGGAGCCAATGGGCACTTTGCTGTTATTTTGCTAAAACTATTTTGTTTAATTTTAGCAAGTAATGCAATAACCATTATTATTTTATTGTAGTCCGGATGAATTTTTCTAGCGGTTTCGAAAAATATCATATTGGCGCCCATTGGACGAACTTTTTACCCAAAACTGAAAATTTTTCTTCTTAATTTTTTGCTGCAAAATAGTTAATTAATCTGTAAAAGTCACGTTAATAAGGTAATTTCAAAAATACTACTTCCAGCTTATATTTGGGTCTAAATGGGTTAAAGAGATTTTATATTGAACTGTTTTATAAACCTTTTATCACCCAGCTCTAAAATTTCGTTTCCGCAAAACGAGACTTTAAATTACAAATACGGAATCTACACCATTTTGATCGGAATGTTTAACATGCCTGTATAGCTACCTTAACACCGTTTAGGTAGCGCTTAGGTAGCCGGGAAATTTTTCACTTTTGCGGCTACCTAAGCGCTACCTAAACGGTGTTAAGAATCATTCCTAGGAAGTTCATATGTTCTTGAAAGTTGTTTACTGCGATATGAGGTTCATTTTTGAAGTTGATTGTTTCCTTGAATTTTGAACGGTTTGCTACCTATGGACCTAAACAGGGGAAAAAAGTAAAAAAAATTGAATTTTTCAAAGTTTTTGCGATCTTGACCTTGAAGATGAAGTTTTTTTGATTTTATATGTTAACAATTTTTGTTCTTTATGACAAGAGCTACAACTTTGCCTCAGAGAGTATATCAAAATTTCAAACGGTTTGCAAAATATGAGCTTGAGGAAATGATCATTTTTTTGCAAAAATGACATCGAGGCTCCACATCTTTGAGGGCCCATAAAAAAAACCTGGAGTACTTTGGGCAAAACTGGGAGACAGGGGTCTTTTTTTTGGTCTTTTATGACGTAGTGGCGCCGTATATGGTTATTTTGCCATGACTTAAAAAATTACACAGTGTGTTATTGTTCATGTATGAAATAGAGTAAGTTAAGCCTTCAGATTAAATGGATATTCGATTCAAAGTTACTTATCATTCATTTATACTAAATGGCTCTCCTATGAGTTCAACTCTTTAATTTAACTTTGACTGCAATAAATACATCAAGTTAAACCGGTCAAGTTAAAGTAACCTGCTATTTATTTCTGCAAAAATAATAATAATAATTTTTCATAACTCTATTTACAACAGAGTTGTTACCTGGCTTTTTTGATTTCATTATTTACAATATTTATGTTCGTTTAAGAGTCAGTCCCTACATTTCTCCTTAAACTGGAAATAATAATACTCGTTAAAATAAAACATGTGAGTTTGTATGAGTATGAGATTGTGCAACAAATAAAAATGGTTGCAACAGCAGAGTCATAACATTGCAATATGAGTGAATACATAAGAATAAAAAGGATATGAGGCGGTTGTGTTTATAACGATATCAAAATGAAACATAATGTTTCTGTTGTGGCTGATGTTTTTGATGTTGTTGTTGTTATTGTTGTTAAAAGTTGTCAAGAAACCAGCAACAGCAACAATGACACACAAAACCTAACAAGGATTTCATGTCCAATTCTTTTTGAATAACAACTTCAACATTTTGACTACTGTTGCAGCTACTGCTACTGCCGCTGATGTGTTTCTGTTGTTGTTGTGTTGTTGTGTTGCTTTGTTACTTTTGGAGTTTCCAAAGTATTAAATGGCATGATTATACAACATTATACGACCATGTATTTATGATTTTTATTTAAGCTTTAAAACTTTTCTACTTTATTTTGGACTTCCTTGGCATTTCGTGTTTAAGCCAAATAGTTGGACATTTTTCTTAAAGATGAATAAATTATGAAAGGTTATCGTGGAAAAATACTTATGCATATTTTTAGGCGCTTATCATGCTATAATATGTCAGAAGGTGTTCCATAATTAATATTGTGATAAGAGAGTAAAAGGGCATTTGTAAGCTATGCGAAAACAAGCTATTTAAGATAAAAATGTTAAAACTTAGTTAGAGGTAAGATTACTTAGTATTATGGTAGTTATGCAAAAAACATCAAATCAAGTCTGATTCCACCGGAAGTTAGCTTAGCTTTTTCATGTTCTTCATAATGTCTGCATATTTCAAAATATATTTTACCACAGCTTTGAATATTTGATTAACATTTGTCAAAGTAAATATCGAAGTCATGGTTTAATCAGAATTGCAGGAACGCAATCAGTTCAAGAGAGGAAGCATTTAGTATATGGCATAGTAACACAAATGCAGATACTGATTTTCTACTCAAAAGTACTCGTGCACTCGTGTGCCAAAGTAATAAGAAGCGAAAGAGCTTTATACGAAGAGCGTCTTCCTGCTAAAGTTCTTGCCGCTCCTCGAGGTAGTAAGAGTTTTTTGCCATTCGGTAAAAGTGTAAAGGATAAGTTAGTTCTGCAATTCCAACCCTTTTTAAGGATGACCAAATCTATATATATATATATAATAAAATAGTAACTGATTTCCGTCTGTCTGTCTGTTTTTCATTTGTGTTCGCATCACGTCAAAACTATTAGATAGATTTTAACAAAATATTATGAGGAGGTACTTTAGCATCCTGATTCCAATAAAGGATACTTTTTTTCCGAAAATGTATCTCATTTCCAAGAGAAAATGTAGAAAAAGCAGTGAAAAAACGCAATTTCCGGTTTAAAACTAGGATATTTTCAACACTGTTATACTGGGTGGCGCAAGAGTAATCCTCCTATCAGAAAATGCTATAAATTACAGCCAAAAAACATCGGAAGGTTGTTTTTGCGCCACTCTGTATTTTCAACACACCTTTTTATTTTTGAAAGTGGTATATTTAAAAACTATTGCAGAACGTAAGGCGCCATTTGAATAAAATTTGTATTTGATTTGTATTTTTACTTTATGGAAATATATTTCTATGAAAATATTTGAAACACCTTTTACAGAGCTTTACAATAATTTTTCGAATTTTTTATAAATTTTAGAATTTTAGCCAGGGATGGATACCTTTTTATAAAGTAAATACATAAACCATAACTGAAGGACCATAAAAGTAAGTCTTACAATTAGTGTGGAATACTTTCAATGCAAAATCGAGCAAAATATTATCAGGACGCCCGCGACGTGGCAGGCACAGCTAGTATTCACTAAATCGGTTGACAAGGCTAACCTTCTGGCTGAAATATTTGCAAGTAATTCTTACATGCCGGAAAGCCAGCGCTTGACAGAGTATCAGTAACTATGCCAAAGATATTCTTACGAGCGCGTGCTGTTAAAAGGGTTCAGGCTTATAAAACTGTAGCACCAGTCTTGAAGCAGTGCTTTGCAACGCTGGCGTATCCATTGGCAAGCCTCTTCAGCACTTTGTATCACTTTGTAACCAATGTGTTGGAAGGTTGCTAATGTAACGGCAATCCCCAAAAAGGGTGAGGCCAACAACCCTGATAATTGCCGCCCAACTGCAATCTGCTCTGCCCTATTCAATAATGTAATGGAAAGTATGGGAAACTTTCAAGTTGTGAAGTATTTGGAGTCCAACAGTTTGCTAAGCGACCGCCAGTATGGTTTCCGTAGGGGTCATATTACCGTTGACTTACTAGCTTTCTCTTCGGAAAAATGGTGTCACTCTATACACGATTTAGGCAAAAGTAAGGTGATGGCTCTAGATATTTCCAAGACATTTGATGGAGTGTGGCATGATGTACTTCTGAACAAATCTTATTTATTTTGGTGTCTGTGAGAACTTTTCTCGATTGATATTAAACTTCCTCTGGGATCATACTATACGAGTTCTTATAGATGGGATTTCATCAAATGAGTTAAAAATTAATTAAGGGGTCCCACAAGGCTACGTTCTTTCTCCTACCCTACTTCTTACTTTTTCTAAATGACCTTCCAACTCTATCTATTCTTTTGCAGTTGATATCAGCATTTATCATTCATATTCATTCAATAATAGGCCGAATTAATTGGAGATTGGAGTGAAGAGACAAAACATGAATGATACGATCAATCATGATCTTGCCACAATATGTGTACGGGGTTGTGCGAATAGAGTAGAATTTAACGCTCGTAAGACTCAATGTTGCATGCATACGCACAAAGATGCATTTAAAAATTATGCCCCTTCTATAGCTCTGGGTGATGAAGATATGAAGGTATCAGCAGCTCTTGATGTTCTTGGCATAAAAATCCACTGCGGTGGCTGATGGACTAAACACATTTCTCAATAGCCTCAGTTTTTTGAAACGGTGTAATAGATACTTCAGACCATGATCAGATGTTGTTTCTACTTACTATTTTGATCACCTGTATCCGACCTAAAAAGGAATACAACTCTGCAGTAGGTGCCGGCGCCCCAAAATCTATTTTAGAGCTACTCGACCGCGTGCAGGAGAGGGTGAAGAAGCTCATCGGTGTCAATAGGGTATCTAACACTATTGACTCACTGGAGCATCGACGCAATGTGGATGTATTTCACTGTTTTACCGTTGCTACAATGGAATGTGCTCTAATGAAATTAAGGAAATTGTACCCGATACCCACAAATGTTTGCGTACAACACGCTACTCATTAAGATCCCATTTGTGGTAAATTTGCCAGTGACTAGCGGTATGTATTATAGCAAAAATTTGGTTTTCACCCGAACAGCTCGTATGTGTAATAAAAACTCCTTGCGAATGTCTTTCCTGTCAACTTCAATATGAGAAACTTCATATCAAATGTCCACAAACACTGCTCCCTCCCCCTGTCCTCCTTCCCATAACCTGCACTGCATGAGTAGGGATCATCCCCTGAGTGCTGGTCCAAATACCAAAAAAAAACAGCAACAGTCTATTTAAATAAAATATAAATTAATATTTAATACAAATTACAGCACGTTCTATTAAGTCTCGTGATTCTATTTAATTTGTTTATGATTTGTATGCATACGTGCTGAAAAATTGTTGCATACTTTGTGGAATTTCTAAATTACAGCATACATTTAGTTGTTTATATAAAATACGTTTATTTGTTTGCATGACTGTACTACATTGGCTGATTTAAATATAGTTATTTTGTAATTTAACCACATGTCTCCTGTTTTGAAAACAACATTTGTGAGAAAAGAAAAAAGTTTAAGGTTAAACAATTTTAAAACAATTCCAATTAATAACTAAACTCTAGCGAAACAACTTCTTTTATCTCTACATGTTTACAGTTTATTTTTTCTAGCTTGTTTTTGTTTTTTGAAAAGTGTGTAGTTTTTTTCAATAGACTTTGTCAAGTACCCTACGACTGGAAATAAAGTTTATAAATAAAAAAAAAACAAATTAGAAAAATCTTAATTGAAAAGTGTACAGTGTACGTGCCGCTGAAATGCAAAACCAGTACCTATACGACCCAACAAGTGGTATAGCGCAGTAGCCTTCTATATCCGATCTATGCAGAAGGATCTCGATTTTTCCTGCCGGGTAAGCTATGAAAACATAAAATTCTTGAATTCCGGCCTATAAGAATTTCTAAAACAGTCCAGAATACTCGAGAATGTTCGTAAGCCTTCCACCCCGAGCATTCTTAAACATCCTAAAATATAATTATCATTAAAGTTTTATGATGTGTTTGTTTGTGTCCTAAACAATGCTAAATGGCTGGACTAATTTTAATGAGATTAAAAGCGTTGATGACTTTGGAATTTATACAGAAGTTTCAATAGCCTTTTTAAAATTCGGATCTTGAGGGGGAAAATCGACCTTTCAATACATATGTATTTTAATGAAATTTGAAACATATAGAGATTCTTATTTAAAATATGTAATTGACTATGTCTGTTTTCTAAACTCAGACTCAAGATAAAAGCTAATGGACACTTTATGCATAAAATCCACAAAGCTGCCCAACTGATTTATAAAAAAAAACTTTGGTGGTAGATTTGATAGGTGGACCTGTTACCGACACTAGCGTTGACAATTTCTGCTACTTTCAATTACTCGATAATACTCAGTACTTTGTGCCAAATTACATTATGCAACTTTTGTCGCTGCAATCTTTCTCGTTTCTGCTTTAATATTGCATTTGTGTTTATATCATGCAATTTTTATGGATGTATACATTTGTTTATATTTTAAAATTCGAAATTAAAACTAGGAATTTTAGGAATACATGCATATGTGTACATTTTTTAATTCCTTTCTCCCCACTCACCTACTAATAAAGAATTGCAGCGACAAAAGTTGGACAATGTAATTCGGAACTTTTCAATTTTGTACTCAATGCTTTCGTTTACATAACAGCATCGGAAATTTATCGACGTAGACGTCAAATATTCTATTTAATTTAATTATAATATAATAATCTAATTACGATTTTTTACGACTTTTCGTAAAAGTAACCGAGATATAAGATCCATACTAAATCTTATATTTTGTACAAATTGAAATTGAACATTAGTTTTTGGTTTCTGTTAAAGGAAAAAAGTCTACAGGTTTTGTTTTAACATCCCTGTAATAGTAAAAAAAAAATCCGTTTAGTTTTCTTTTTAGCTGAGTACTACCAAACTGAAAGTGACCGGAAAATTTTCAAACCTTAATTTCAGTCTGTTTTTTATGGCAAACTAATATTCAGTCGACCTGCGTACCGGCCTTTAATATCAAATAATATAAATTTTTCCAAACGACTTCTTTGAATGAAACTTTTTAGAAGTATTTTTCCGTACACTAACGAAAATATTTTTTTTTATCAATTCCTAATCTCTTTACAGATCACCTATAGGCAAAAGTTCTTTATACTACTGTTAGGCAGAGTTCAAAAGTTTGTATTTATGAACTTTAACAACTTTAACAACATTTACGATATTTCTTACAAAGGAGATTTATAAAATTTTATATATATTTTTCACGCTCACAAACGAACAACATTCATACATGAACAGTGAAAAACAAGAAATAGCCATAATAATCGTGTGTAATTATGAATAAATTAGCTTCTTATCATTAATGCTGCTTTACATAAATGTTTGTATATTTTTTTTATTTATGAGATTTTTCATTTGTGAGTGTTTATTTATGAAATTTCTCACACTTTGTTACTGCATACATCGGCAGTTGGTCATTACAAAATGTGTGCATGTTTATGCATACATACAAACATACATACAATTTTGCGAACGCTTAATGGGAACATTTTTCACGATCTTCATACCCACTTGTGAGAAATTAACAAAAATTGTTAATTCTCATATATGAGCACTTGCGTGAAAAACAAAATTATTTTTCATTTATTCACTTTTGAATAGAGCGGAAAAAACAAATCTTCTCTCTCATAAATGAAGAAACAAAATATTTTATATCTCTTACACATGAATGAACATACTCACACATGAGTGAGAAGTGAGAAACCATTTCGGTACTATGCTGTTATCTTAGAATTGCAATCAGTCTTTCAATGGTAATTTCTCCAAAACCGATTATACTTGCCGAGCTCGTTGTTGTCGCTGTTGGAATTTCTAAATGTTTATTTAATAATCTGATTCCGTTCGTTTTTATTTATATATATAAATTTTATATGAGTTCCATTAAAAATTCATTGCCAACGAAAAAATTACAAGTATCAAAAAGCCTTCATGTAGGAACATTTATATCGCTACAGCTTATATTTTCTTTTTCAGTTTTTAAACAAAGCACTGGAAGAGCAAACAACTATATGTTGAGTGCTATTGGAAAACATATCGTAACTTGTTTAAAATAACCTTAGAAAAACTTATCAAGTTTGAAAAATAGCATAATTTTTCCACTAATATTTTAGAACTTCAGTAACACAAGCAGGAAAATTATAACTCTTTATTGGCAACACTAAGTGCAAAGCGAAATATTATCCCTGTTACTGGGGAGGGTATTTTTAAAGTCTGCTATTGTCCTAATAAATAATCTTTAGATTTACATGTTTCTCTTATTTTTAGTTTGTTTGCCTCACTAACATCCTTTAACATATTACAAAAAAAGAATATACTTATTTTTAGTTTACTTACATACGTACGTACTCGTATGTATGTATTGTTACAATTTATCAGCAAATAATTTTTCAGCAGTTTTGTTGTAACATGCTAACAAGGAAAACATGTTTTAGTTTTAAAGTGATTTTTTTGTAGGAAAGTCATTGTGGGCCAAAAGAGAGAAAACAGATAAATTAAAAAATTTCATGATATTATTTATATGCTAAAATTTGGGATAACCAAATTATAAAGATATATTCTGTCAAACTGCTTTTCACCTATTGTTCTCATTACTTTTCAAAATTCCTATAAACAAATTAAAGGTAAACTGAAATTATCCTAATTATATATAATATAAGTAATACAATTTTAAAAACAGAATGAGAATATTGTTAATAGCGTATGAAACCACCTTTAAAATGAGTTATTACTCAGCTTCCTAGGGCTTATAGAACTGGAATTTGAATATATTTAATCCTGGAGCGCATATACAAAAAATATTTTCCTATTTTGATAATTGTACCGCTAAAAAAATTTAAGAGATTTTTTTATATTATATTCAGGGGGTCAACGAATATGAATAAGAAAAGTTTCAGTAAAATCGGGAGTGGTAAATTTGAAAACAATTTTTTTTTTTTTTTGACTTGACATGGAATTACCCTATTGTAACAAATAATAAATAGAAAATTTTTACTTTTGATTCTATTCTTAAGAGGCCATTTATTGTGTTTCTTTTTTAATCTTGGTAATGTATGCAAATTCTGAAACCTGAGGTCGTTTTTACTGCCCTTTCTTTTATAACACAATTAGAAAGACTACGTTTCTTTTAGTTATAAGAGTTCAGACGTTCATGAATGAAGCACTTCAGTTAAATGATTCAACCAACTGCATTGAAAATATATTTTATGAGATCAAATGGATCTTCTGCTTTTCAACTTTCAATCTCATCACTTGTCATTCATCTTTCATTTATTAATCATTTATTAATGATCTTCATTATGTCCTCTTAACCCTAGAATACGTACGTAAATTTTGCGTGTAGTGTTTTTTATTACTGTTGCTACACAAGCATCCAATGGCCTAACGGTACCAAATTCCACAAGTGCTTTTTTCACATATACAAAGCATGTTTAGCCATTTAACTGCTCTAAGTACATAAACATTGAAGTGGTAAGCGTATAATTTGCGTACGTCAATTATACGTGGCGTTAAGAGTATAAATTTGTAGAAGTATTTTATGTAATGAATAATAAAGGCAAGGAAAAAACCGAAAAATTCCAAGCGTGGATCCAACTGTGAAGATGTTGCGGCATTCCAACTTCCAGCGACTTTAACGACATCAGTTACATTAGTGTTAAAGAGGAGGAGAAGGATTTCGCTGATAAAAATGGGTGATCCCTGCAACAGATAAAAATTACATCGAAAAATAATTGGCAGATGCTTAGAATATACATAGCACTTCCAGCTTGTAATAAAAATAAAAAAAAAGTGTGAACAAATTTATCAAATCGACCCGACTTTCGAAGAACTTTCTCGAGAAAAGAGAAAGCAAATTTTGTCACCACTCAAAGAAGCAACACCCACATTTGTAAAAGCGTGGCAGTTTTTAGGGAGAATCAAATAAAAGTAGGCAAAGACTGTATTAACCAGGACTGATGATAACTATATAAAGGGTGTTTTTTTATAGAGGTATAGAACTTTAAGTTGCAATAAAACAACGAAGGATTATTCGATTGACATGAATTTTATTTATCCGAAATATAATACTTTGGCATTACATTTTAAATATGAATTCTGGCATACGACCGCCAGGGCTGGCGCGGATGTAGTCCAATCTGGATGTCCAATTTTCGATAACTTTTTCCAACATTTGTGGCCGTATATCGGAAATAACACGGCGAATGTTGTCTTCCAAATGGTCAAGCGTTTGTGGCTTATCCGCATAGACCAATGACTTTACATAGCCGCACAGAAAGTTGTCCAGCAGTGTAAAATCACTCGATCTTGAAGGCCAATTAACAGATCCAAAACGTGAAATTAGACGGTCACCAAACGTGTCTTTCAATAAATCTATTGTGGCACGAGCTGTGTGACATGTTGCGCCGTTTTGTTGAAACCACATCTCCAGGACATCATGGTTATTCAATTCAGGAATGAAAAAGTTAGTAATCATGGCTCTATACCGATCACCATTGACTGTAACGTTCTGGCCACAATCGTTTTTGAAAAAGTACGGACCAATGATTCCACCAGCCCATAAAGCGCACCAAACAGTCAGCTTTTCTGGATGTAATGGTGTTTCGACATATACTTGAGGATTACCTTCAATCCAAATGCGACAGTTTTGTTTGTTGACGTAGCCATTCAACCAAAAGTGCACTTCATCGCTAAACAAAATTCGCTTATGAAAATCGGGAACAACGGTAATCTCGGTTTGGGCCCATTCGACGACTATTTGCAAGCGTTGTTCAGGCGTGAGTCTATTCACGATGAATTGCCAAACCAAACTGAGAATAAATCACTTGACAGCTGTTAAATGGGTCGCCATTTTGAAAAGTAATGCCAACTTAAAGTTCTATACCTCTATAAAAAACACCCTTTATATACATATGAGCTTTTATTATATTTCAGCTATGGTTTGATCGCATAGATCAAAATTAAAATTGAAAAAAAAATGGTGAAATAACCACAATAATTGAAAAAATTACCCAGTACGTAAAATTTACGTGGCGTTAGTATTAACGTAATATAAAATTACATACAATGAAATTTATAATCAAGCTAAAGTTCGTTTTTATTCTCTCTAAGAAAGAATTAATTAAATTACAAATTAGGTGATAATATTAAAGAAAAATTGGGAAAATTTAATTTTTAGACACCAGTACGAGTGGAATGCACATTTTCTAGACAGCCACGTACTATGTTCAGTAAAATTTTTAAAATTCAAGTTGTTAATTTTTTCATGTCTTATGGGGGCACCCTTTAATTTTGAATTACTAGAGCGTAGTACAAAATACCCTGTGTAAATATCAAGTGTCTGCCTATAACGTTTGGAACAGAATACCAAATTCCTCAATTTCGCGACATCTTTATTTTTATTAAATTTCGTAACTTGTTATTACAGTAGATATTGTAAAATATAATCAATCAGTTATATAAGGCCTTTACATGAATATATCAAGAGACTACCTATACGGTTCAAAAAATAAGGCACGGTTCGGAACACCCTTTAATTAATATAGCGGCGGTGGAAAAACATCTACTGTAAAAATTTTAAGACTCTACCTATCGTTCAAAACTTAGGCCACATGATGTGATTTACATCGTTGCTATCGGAATACCCTTTAATTTTTAGATTTAATTTTTTATACTTGTTTATAAAGCGAACAAAGTTTTAATTACTGTTTGCAAATTTTAAGTGGTTTCTTGGTTTCCTCCTACAGCTCAGGAAATAAAGACATAAACGCAAATAACACGTCACTTTCGGAAAACCCTAAAAGTTTTAAAATTTTTTGCTACAGCGGCAACAGCTATACATTTTCAAGAGTCTACTTATTACGGTTCCAGAGATAAAAGGCGTTGACAGACGGACAGGCGTTGTAGCGCAAACAATAGGGTTACATTTTTTTCCCTTTGGATATGGAACCCTAAAACGATGCTCAGTGTTATTCAACATATAAATTCTATAAACGGAGCTTAATTTTAATATTATTAAAATTGTGCTGATTTTATAAAAATAATAAAGAAACATGCCTTGAAATTTATTCCTAATTAAATTCTAATTTAAAAGCTTTTAGGAAAATTTTAATTTGAATAAATTTTAATCGAACAGATATTTAAATATCCATCACTTAAGATTTCGAAAGCTTACTTAGGCTTTCAACTTCAATTTGTGTTGCTTATCTATTCTTGTAGGTGCTTTAATCAAATATATTCATACATATGTCTCTCAACTGACCTTAAGTAGTTTTTGGGAATTTTAAATGCTAACAAACCGCAGCCTTCACTATTATCCTTTCAATTTTGTTTTCTCAGTTCTCTAGTAATTCCCACTGTGTTTGCCTTAAAATTGTTATATAACGAGGCATTTCTAACTATCGTACGTGTATGTTTTAGAGCTCTGTTTATATGAATACATACAACTTTTTATTTAGTTTTTTTTTTTTTTTGCTCATAAAATACGTTTATGTAAAACTAACAACTACTACAGCAATAACAACCACAACAACAGCAACAACAATGTTAAAAGCAACAAAAACTGTGATTTAATCCGCTTACAGCCATGAAAGATAAGCTTAAAAATATGTACAACATGATGGCTATACGATGGGTTGGTTGGTTTGCTTGAATCGTTTGCTGATTGTTTAGTTTAAAGTGAAAATTATTTCTCATAAAAAATATAAGTTAGAAAATTAATATTGTTAAGCGCCTAAAAGCATGCACAGTATTAAAGTAAATGTTTTGTAGATGTGTTGTGTTGTGAGTGCAATTGAGTTTCATATTAATATTACAAGTGCGTGTTAAATACAAATTTTTTTTTATTTTTTCATTTATGCCTACATTTGCTTACAAGTGCATAAGCATTTGAAATACTTTGTTATAAAAAGTGGTATGTAAGCAATTCTTCGGAGGAGAAATATTGAGTGAATTGCTATAATTTTTGCTCTAAAAAGTTATTATTGATCTTGAGTTCCTATCCACGTTTCTGAATTGATTTTGGGTATTCGAAACTAAATCGGATAACCGTAGTTGTAAGTGTTTTGTCTCTTTATTTCTTTAGTAATCTTATTTACAATTAGTAATTTCCTTATATGAGTCTCCTTCTGTTTATGCCTGTTAATGCAGTAATATTTCAAAGGCATTTCAATTTTCTAGCTTATTAGGGTTCCGTACCCAAAGGTTAAAATTGAAACCCTATTGTTCGTTCGCTACAATGTCTGTCCGTCTGTCTGCGCCTTTCATCTCTGGAACCGTAATAGGTAGACTCTTGAAATTTTCACAGATCATGTACAGCTGTTGCCGCTATAGCAACAAATACTAAAACTTATAGGGTGTTCCGATAGAGAGGTGTTATTCACGAATATGTGTTTATTTCTTGAACTGTAGGAGGCATAGACTCAAGATTTAAAAACAGTAATTAAAACTTAGTACGCTATATCAACAAGTATAAAAAAGTAAACCTAAAAATAAAAGGGTGTTCCGATAGTGGTGTGGTTTTCATGTATAAGGCATAAGTTTTGAACCATAATAGGTAGACGCTTTAAATTTTAACAGAAGGTGTATAACTGCGGCCACTATAGCAATAAATACTAAAGCTAATCGGGTGTTCCGAAAGTGAGGTATTATTTGCCTTTATGTCTTTATTACTTGAGCTATAGGAGGCAACCACTAAAAATTTGCAGACAGTAATTAACACTATGTTCGCTTTCTAAACAAGTACATATAATATAAAAAATAAACCTTAAAATTAAAGGGTGTTCCAAAAGTGACGTACTTTGCGTATATATGGCCTAAGTTTTGAACCATAATAAGTAGACTCTTGAGGTTTCTACAGGAGGTTTATTACTATGGAAGCTATAACAAATCATAAATATTAAAGGGTGTTCTGACAGTGACGTGATTCTCATGTATAATGCCTTCTTTCTTGAACCGTAATAGGTAGATTCTTAAAATTTTGTACAGGAGATAAGTCGCCACGGCCGATATGACAATTACTAAAAATTAAAGAGTCTTCCGACAATGACATGTTTTTCACGTATAGTGACTTATTTTTGTTTATCGTAATAGGTAAACTCTTGATATATTCATAGAAAAAGAATTTCCACGGCCGTTATAACAAATATCAAAATTAAAGGGTGTTCCGACATAGACATGATTTTTACTTAACACGTTCACTGTCCACAGCCCATATATGGGCACCAGCAATCCACTGCCCATATGTGGGCTGTTTACCCATACAAATTTAATGAGCTTTAAAATTGTGGACGTTGAGAGAACATCGTTTATTTGACTTGGACTTCACAGAACAGACCATAAAAAACAAAATATGTGCTGGGACATGGAGGTTAATCTCCTTTTTTTTACGTGGACCTGACAGTTTGGATTGATAGAAAAAAAAAATCAAAAAATGTTGAAAGATATTATATTTATTGAAAAAAACTGAACAATTATTACGGAATATTCTTATGAACTCTTTGGAAACATGGCACACAATAGGGCTTAGTACAAATATTGGATATTTGTGATACTTTTTTTTGTTTTATTAGTTTCAGCTGCAGCTGTCTCGCCCTTCAGTCTATGTTCATTGTAGCACCCTGTACATCTACGTCTTCTTAGTTTTGCGTCTTTTCTATCCAGTTGTGTAAGAAAATGCTTGTTCGAGACAGTCGGCGAATCATTATCTCTTTGGGAGATACTTTTAGATGACCCACTCTGTGGCGTAATTGGTACCGGCAGATTGGCTGCCTGTACGCCCAATAGGTTTTTTACAATATCTGTATGTGCCTGCAAAAGAGTACATTTTGTCTGCTGGTTCAATTTGTTGTACAAATAAACTGCGTTTGTTATGGCTACTCCAAAAATAACATCGAAGGCAATTTTTTTGTACCATGTCAGACTCTTGCGAATTGGCGAATGATAATTCGTCCGATAAGTCGATACCTTTCTTTCGATCATTGTATTCCAATATCATATTCGGTGTATTTCGGATAAGCCCCAATAAATATAAATATCTACATCTTTTAAAATATATATAAATAGCTAAAAGGGTATTTTTGTTAATAGCCCACATGTGGACTGTGGACTCTGAAGACGATTTATAGAAGATGTTGTTTCATGGAGTCCACAGCCCATATGTGGGCTATTAACAGTTAGTTGTAATGATAGCGTTGTTTTTGTTTTGAGTGACGTTTATAATTCTTTAATTATTTCTCAGCCAGTATAGTGTAGTGTATGCTATAAGGATAATCAGACAATGGACGTTTTTTATATGCTAAATCTATTTATTTTCTTTTGTGTAGTAATCAAATTAATAGGTTTTATAAATTGAGAGGTTGGATACAACAATAAAGAAATATGTCTCCGGTAAAACGTAACTGATACATGAAGATAATTCTTAGTTTGAAATCCTAAAAAAGAGTTACATACATTCTGCTAGTGTTTAAATTAAATTTTTCCCATTGTCTTTAAAATTAATTCCTTGGAAGGCTAGTAACGTGCTCAGATATAATAGACGTACATACTAAGTGCGTTAGTGACAAGATGAAAATCGAGAAAGAATCGAGAATCTGGAAGAGGATGAAATGGTATCGCACATATTGTGTGAACGTCCAGCTAGTGCTGGATATGTTAGAACTATGGACAGAAATTTGCTAAATGTCGACGCCAAGGGGGAACTAAGCCTTGGCTAGCAATTACTACTGCCTCGGTAATGAGAGAAGGCCGACACTTACTAGTCGACAGTTTGAAATCACTAAAGCCAAGAGTAAAGTCGGTTGGATGGAAGGTTGTCAACTGGGGTATATGAATTTAAAATAATATCTAGGCTGCTGATGGAGTAAACGTATTACTGAGCAATCGGTATACATGTCAGTAGACTAGATATTACGGCAGCTACCGGGTACATGGAAAGAAGAAGATATTCCATTCTTTGATGCACAAATTTCTTGTAAAAAATATAATAGACTACCCAAGTTATCAGGTTTCATCCTTAATGACCTTCTCAGATATATAGTCCTAAGCGACAAAATGTTTCCTACTGTTATTCAATAGCTTTTAAACTTTGAATGCTGGTGTTATCTGAATGAGTTAATGAACTTTATTTTATTTTAACAATATACTGGCCTTTTTATCCTTTAAGGTAGCAGTGATTAATCAAACGCTAAAAAAAGCAATTGGAAGTTTTAAATAACTAAAAGGCATCATTCCTCGAAAAAATCAGGCTCTAAATCTTGCAACAATCGGCTCATGTTAGAAACGTGGCTATGCCTATAGGCCCTCTTTAAGGAAAATAAGCGTTGTCAGTCTAAGCTAATCGATTAGCGAAAATTTAAAAAACGAAAACAAAATACAGTCAAATACTGCGATGATGAATTTTGGCTTCAAACACAGAACACGATTTTAAATTTAGCTCTTCGTAAGTGTGTCGTGAAACGACTAAATGATTAGGTCATTGCGAGATTAAATATTTGGTTTCATAATATTTAAGGGATTCACCTTTATAAATCCCGAAAAGGAAACAAACCATATTCAGGTTCATATACAACTGCGTAAAAGGCTAGTAACACACTAATTAGTTGGCCAGCACCTTCCGATGGCATCATTGTGGCAATGCTAGGCAATTGAGAGGCAACATTACTGAAAGCACCTTTATATATACTGATACTGCAGTTACTCTGATAAAGAAACGATTGTGGGATATAAAAAATATTTAGTACATTTCCTTTTTTATTTTTACTTTATTTTACTAGCTGTGCCCGCCACGTCGTGGGCGTCGTGATAATATATTGCTCAATTTCGCTTTGAAAGTATTCCACACCAATTGTAAGACTCTTACGTTTATAGTACTTCAGTTTTGGTTTATGTATTTAGTACCCATCCCTGATAAAATTCTAAAATTTATTTATTTATTCTTAAATTCTAAAAATTATTGTAAAGCTCTGTAAAAGGTGTTTAAAATATTTTAATAACAATGTAATTCCACAAAGTAAAAATACAAATCAAATATAAATTTTATTTAATTGGCTATTTGGCAGTAAGTAATAAATATTTTGTCATTATTTTAATACAGCACCATCTGTTGCGCAACCGTGTTTAAAATATCCCGCTTTCAAAAATAGAAGATGCCTTAAAGTATGCAGTACCTTTAAATAGGTAAAAAAAAGTCGGTGTATTTTTTTTTTGCTTTTTCTCTTTATTACCTCCTGGAAATAAGTTACTTTTGGGGAAAAAAAAAGTATCCGATATGGGAACCAGGTTGCTAAAGTGCCTTCTCACACAATTGTGTTAAAATCCATCTAGTAGTTTTTACATGATGCGAACGCAAAAGAAAAGCAGACAGACGTACGGACAGACGGAATGAGTTACTATTTTATTATATGTATAGTCAAATAATTTATTTTAAGATAAATTTATTTAACATAAAACAAACGATTCAATAAAATTAAATCAAACATACGAATATATATGTTTGAAAATTTCCATACTACGCTGTTTGTACATCAACTAATTTAATTTTTAGGAAATAATATTTGTCATTTGTGATTCCTTAATTTGTTTAAAACTGCAACACGCCTGTAAAATTTCTTTTTTATTACAAACTTTTCCCATTGTCTAGCGGGCTTTTGATTAGACAATAGGACGATGGTATTCATATCAATTGTCTTAGATTTTGATAAAATAGAATATGAGAAAAAAAAATTTCAAGTTTTCCAACACATTGCTCGCCTAAGGGTACAAATAACAAATGTTTAGTTCCGTTTTTCTTTATTGTTTTGTCTGACTGTTTGTGTGCCAGTATATTTTTGTTTGTATGAATATTTTGTATTTTCCACTCTTATGTCTCGGTTTTTGTTCCTGTCTTATCAAATTCTGTTGCCGTTAGAAGGTTTATGAAGAGGAAAATTTTACAGTTGTTATTCTATGATTACACTTGGTTGAATTCATTCATTCATTCATTTATTCATTTTCATATTAGTATGTAAAAGAGAGCGATGGTTTGTTGCTTTTATAAATTCGTTTGTTCGTTCATTTCATGTTTGCATGACATTCGAATAATGTTGAGTGAAATTCTATTCTCAATTTTCCAAACAGCACAATTCATTATATTTCTACGTTATGGTCTAGTTGGTGGTTTGTTATGAGGATGATGATGATGGAGGTAATGGTGTTATGCCTATCGAGTGGTAAAAGGGAAGGTTGACTAATAAAAGACATGAAATAAAAAAATTGCTTCTTTATTCGTTATACCGTTCAAAAAAATATTCCAATCTAATACTTGATATTTTTCAGATAGAAGTAACACTTAAACAACTATTAACAAACAAATAATTTTGAGATGATCGAAAGAAAGACAGTAAAGTAGAGCAATCCTGGTATTATTCACTACATCGGTACTTAAAATTATATTAGAATACAATTTGTGAATAATAAAAAAATACTAAAAAAATATAAAAAGAAAAAAAATTAAATAACAGAAATGTTTGTTTTTACAAGAATGTGTGTGTGTGTTTCGTCGCTAACGTACTGCAATCCAATTCCTCAATAAACTCAATATTATCTATGTATATGATTGACAAACTGAAACCCAAGTGTATCAGCTTTAAGTCCTAAATTTGAATGTGACTTTCCCTTGGTTGAGAGCGAATACTTTCTTTATAACCAAACCTAGATCACGCAAACCAATTGCAGGGTAACTCCACAGGTAGCTCTTGCTATTGCGGCTTTCGAAAATCTTCTTGTACTCTTATACTCTTGTTATCAGAATTATGTCTCCATACAAACTAAGTAGACGAAAGAACTTTCAGTAAAGCTCCAAAAAAGTTTGGTACAAGTTATCCAAAACAATCACATTCAAAATATAAATCAAAATAGAAATATAAATCAAAAGATGCAGCATTACAGCTAGCTCCTGCAGTGCCTTCAACCTTCTAAATTCCTAACCTATACCAGTTTCATTATAGTTCCTAAATTATATCGAAGAATAGTCGCTGGTTAAAACGTACTTTTAGGGCTTCTCCCAAAACCAAGGTCAGTTGAATTAAGCAGGCCTGTTTCATGCCAAAATGACAAACCAAATTCAGGTCATTCAAATACAACAGTCCTGAAATCATATATATACACCCATTTGTCATTGACATTTCCATCACCTCGTTACAACATGCTCTTCTAACAGCACCTATGTATACTCTAAAACTTCCAGACCGATATCAACAAACATTTAACAGCCAAAAAGTGTTAGTTCCCTTTTTAAGTTTAACGGCGATAGCGCTCAGAAACTCCAACAAGAGCACCTTTAAAGACAGCCTGTAAAATGTTTCCCGGACACATCTCTTAAAATCGAAATATTTTTTGAGCAAGAAAATTTAAATTTAAAGAGGAGGTATATTCCAGCGATATGTTAAGATCTGTCTTAATATCGACCTACCTGTGCACACAGTCCTCTGTTTGACACCTATCTTTACATTACTTGGAATTATATAATTCCAGTTTTTCATAAAATCAAACAGGATCGTGAGCATCAAACAGCGAAGGACAAAATGTAAAAAGGAGAAACTCCACAAAGGAAGATTTCTAAAGGCATTTCTGAAGCAATAGCCTCTGGGCATAAAGTCCAAAAAGTTGCGGTTTGGCGGGTTATGGAAACTTCAAATATTATCTGGCCATGATGATACTCAAAAAATATATTACTAGAAACGGTACCTGAAAAGGCTGAGACGTTAGCGCACATACTGTTTGAACATCCATCACTGGCTGGCATAAGGCTTATAGCTCTGACAGCTACTTGTCAAATATTGATGCCGTAGGTGATCTAGAGAGTCTTAGACAAAAGCTAGTAATTACAAGAAACTCCGTGATGAGGAAGAAGGTCGAGAGTCTTAAAACACTACAGTAAAGGTTAGTGTTCACACGAGACTCAACGAAAGTATAGTAGTAGTAGTAAACTACCAGTCAGTTGGACCAAAGGGGTTCCAATAATGGTACATAATGTTAGTGTTCGATATTCAATATTATTAAAAACTAGCTGTGCCCGCCACTAAGTGAGCATCCTAGCAATATTTTGTTCGATTTTGCTTTGAAAGCAATCCACACCAAAAACCTTTACTATTTTAGTGCCGCCCTAAACTATACTACACTTATGGTTATATATTCAATTTTTAAAATGGTTAATGGTTAGTGCTTCAGTTGTGGTTTATGTATTTACTTTACTACTAAAATAACTGCGAACTTTCACTGCTTTTTCTCCACTTTCTCTTGGAAATAAGATATTCTTGCGGAAAAAACCAAGATACTAAGGTACCTGCTCACAAAATTATATCAAAATCCATCCAGTAGTTTATACGTGATGCGAACGCAAAAAAAAGCAGACAGGCAGATGGAAATGTGTTGCTATATATGTATAGATATAGATAATCCATTGTTGATTAGCAAAGTTTGTAAGTTTAGAAAAACGGCTCATAGATTTTCCTGCATTTACGTGGAGATATTTTAATGTTTTTTGCGGAAATGTTGCAGATTTGTTCAGATCATTATTTTTATCATTTCTGGGCCCTGTTTGATACACCATTTAATGTGGTTCAACAATTAAAATAGTTATTTTTGAAAAAATTTCGTCTACAATTGAACTTAAACCACATCACTATTTTTCATATTTTAGAGTTTAAATTTTAACAAGTTTTACACAAATTAAATTTTAATGTATGACCCACGATAGTACACGAATTCGTTTTTCGCACAATTACATTTAAAAAACAAAATTTTTAAATTTGGCAGTATGTATTTATTATATACATATGTATGTATATAATAAATACATACGTGTTTGTTTAAAGCACTTAGTTAACCTTCTCCTCATAATGTGTTTTTCAATCATTGCATTTTCTATACAATATTCCTTTCAAAATTAGCATTTCCAAATCAGTGTGGCAAATATTTTTGACACATTTGACAGATAAGTTGTTAAATTTTTAGCGAAGTTTTAATTTAGCTCTTTAAAGTATGAACGTAGAAAATAAAGAATTCGCAATTTAAAAAAAATATAAAAATAAGAAAAAATGCTGTAGAATAAAATGACGAAGAAAAAAATCCTTCCAAATAACTGGAAATCGAAAAAATATTAAATTCATTAATTTCATAAAAAATATGTATGCATCTAATATCCGAAAAATTATAAGACTAAAAAATGTTTCGCATCTCTATTTAGTGGCATTTAAACCCTCTAGAATCATAGTCTACTACTCAAGGCAGACATCTGAAAGCCTATATGACCTCTGTCTACAAATCTGTTACCACCCGGCAATTTCTGCCAATTGGCAGAAAACAGGACATGGATTATGTATATTATTATAGAGTAGCAATTAGTAGTCCAGTTCATCAGTTGGTGCCATAGTGGCTATGGCTACTCATGTATGTATCAGTATACTTATATTGTCTTTTTTGCTTCATGACAAATCGTCTCTGTCCAAAAATACTAAGGCCATTTCTCTGCTGTCCGATAGACACACCTACTCAACTGTTTTGATGTTTTTTGATCTCTGGTGTTTGGTAATGGATCTGTGTTTCCTCCTCAGTTACAATCAGCTCAAAATGCATGTGAATTGTGCCTGAACATTGTCAAACAATCCTTTGAAGTGGTGATAAGGTTCCGCTTATGCTCCAGTGTGAATAATCGTGTTACCCATCGCACACATAGTTTTTTATATTTTCATGGAAATGTGATGTTGAGATGTCTATAGCCTCACTTCACCACCTTACTCTTTTTCATTCTTTAATCGTTCCTTGGATTTTATATAACCATTTAAGTAGCCCGGCGAGATCTTTTGGGAGTTTGCTTGCTACAATCACAACGGATTACAGAAAACTACTTTTCACCCATTGAAATTGATGGCGCAGAGGTACCTTAGATTTCATCAAGCCTCTGATGACTTTTTAATTCAAAAATAATGTTTAACCATCAACCGAAATTTAAATTTTTGCTCAAATGCCACTGTAGCTCCGTTTTTGATAACAGAGCATGGGACCGGGCTTATCTAACTGTTACTGCGCTTTAAATACAAAAAGACATGCAATTTTCAAATATGTATGTAGTGTGTACACAGAAAGAAATTTTTCATTAATAAAAGGTTTTAATCAATTTTAAATTAAATTTCAATTAATTTTTTAATTGATACAAATACTTTATTTTGCAAAACAGAACAATTAATTAAATCAATTAAATGTTTAATTATTAATTAAACAATTAATTAACTCAATTGAATCAATTAATTGTTTAAATATCAATTAAAGAATTAATTGAATTAAATAATTGTTTAATTATCAATTAAACAATTAATTGCTCCAATTAATTATTTAATTAAATTTAAACTGGAACCAATTGAAACCTTTAAATGGTGAAAATATTTTTTTCTGTGTACTTATTTATATCCTTTGAAACTGTAAATTGAAAAAAAAATTATATTTAAAAACTAAGTTCTCATTTTAAGAATTTTAAAGCTTGTAGTGATTTTTAATTTATAAACTAAATGAAAATAAAAACTCACTCTATATATAATAATATAAAAATGCAGATTTAATTGCATATTTTTGGACATTAAACAAATTCTTAACCATTATAAATATTAAATTTTAGTTTTAGCTATAAAAAATAATAGTTAGCAAGCAATAGAGTCATTTACCTAGAAAATCCTAACGTTATATCACATGCACCAGTTAGTAGCAACATAATACCAAGATGCATGAGCCTGAATATGTTGAATTTAATTTTTACCACACAAATCCAAAGGCATATAAAATGCACTGTGGACACACGAGCAAGCACGCACACAAACTCAAGTATAGAAGAATGTATGTCTGTATATATCTGTGCTAGTTGTAAAGAGTATAAATGAAAAAGAAAATCATGAATATCACAACCATTTAACAGGTAAAACGTAGTCGTCGTAACAATATTTGTTTTAGCAATTTCTAGTTTTATTCTTTTTGTTCGCCATT
The DNA here is from genome assembly GCA_949628195.1 of Phasia obesa. Classification (NCBI taxonomy): domain Eukaryota; kingdom Metazoa; phylum Arthropoda; class Insecta; order Diptera; family Tachinidae; genus Phasia; species Phasia obesa. The sequence continues at coordinate 117,101,341 of OX451219.1, read as the reverse complement.
ATTTTCTGTTTCTTTAATTCCAACGAACGTTTACTGTTAGAGGGCACGCAATTTAGAGCTTTTAAGTGCATTTACATTTAGCCGGATGTTTGCACTAAAACTTATTTCAATTAGGGTCGTAGTTTTTGTTCAATCTGTCTGTCGTCTTTGTTGTTTCGTATTTAGAAAAGAACGTAGAAGAAAAACTAGGTAAAATGGGGTTAAATAAAAATTTAGAATAATGGGAGGAAAAAAAAATTCATTTAGAAATGAATATTAATATCAGCAATTAATATTTAAATTATACTTGAATAAAAAAAATCTACAATAGTAATAGTATAGTCAGCAGAAAATAAAAAGAGTAGATGTCCAAGAGTTAACATTTAAACGAACCAAATAAATTTTATTAATCTTAAGATATTAAATTAGGTATGGGTTTTACTCTTGCACAAAGTGTTCCGGCCTACTGTACAATAAAAATGTTTACATTAAAAATACCATAAAATGTTTGTTTTATTTAATTGTTTTTTTTTTTTTTTTTTTTTTTAATATTGTACGTTTACACTTATGAATTTCAGGTGCCATATTCTGTAATTCTCGTAGCTAAATCTATCGCTAAAATTCTAAAAATGCACCAACAAATTACGAGTATTCTTACAACAACTCTCGTAATTTGTTTGGACATTTTTCATCATGGCATCAGAAGATGTAAATAAGTTTTGAAGATTTTGGCAATTTTTTTCATAACTTAACAATTTTGTATTGTTATGATCTGCCAACTATAAATGCGAATTTATATTATTTAAAGCGTGCTTTTAGGATAAATTCTCCTCCTTGATGTTTTGGATTGAAAAATCCGGCGTAATGTTCGATGGACTAAACACGGGTTTCCAGGCTCTAAATAAGCTTTCATGAGCTTCGGTATTTCAAAACTGTGTAAAAGATACTGCGCTCCATATGATGTTCTTACTATTTATACCAAATAAAATACTCTCACGCCTGGGCGCCGGCGCTCTAAAGTCTATTATGGATATATTAGACCATATGCAAGAGAGTACCAAAAAGCTCATTGTTGATAGTAAGGTATCCAACACTACTAACGCACTGGAGCTTTTTCGTAGGAAATCAGTATCTGAATTTGTGTTACTACACAAAGTACTGAATGCTTCCTCTCTTGATCATGAATTGTTTTTGAAATTTTGGTTCAACCAAGACTTGGTTCTGGTTTTAATCGATATTTGGTTTTTATTCGATGGAATAAATAACTTCATTCCAAGCAAAATTATGTTTTCAACCATTTACGCCATGGCATCGACATTATTGTCTTGAAATTAAAGTTTCCAATTGAAAAGCCTATAAAATTCGTTGAGCTCGGCCTGAATAAAACCGGGTTTGTCCACATAAACTTTATGCTTTACATATCCCAACAGGAAAAAGTCTAACGGTGTGATATTACACGATCTTGGTGGCCAAAATCGACCGGCCCAAAAAGTGAAATTATGTGCCCACCGAAATTTTCTCTCAATAAATCCATTGATTGATGCGATGTGTGAGAAGTGGCGCCGTCTTGCTGAAACCAAATGACGCCGATATCATGAGCTTCAATTTCGAGATCCGAGTTTCCGAGAGGTGCATTGATGCTCACTTCTTACTTCTAAGGGTGTGAAGTTAGATAAAGAACGAGCGTGTTGTTTTGGTGCCCTTCACCAAACGAAATACATGTTGGCTCATTTTCTAATTGCAAAAGGTGATTGTGCTAGCCTTCTGTTGTTGTACGGCTGAATGTTGAAGCCAAGATTAGTTGTGAACATTGAAATCACCAGCAATAAACAGTCTCACGGTTCGAGGAACTATCAAGGATATTCGAAATATAATCATAATATAATATAATTTGGTTCCCAAAGCCGGCTATATTTTTATCCCTTCCCGCAAATTTTGAATTTAACCCAAAGACAGCTTAATTCAGGATCGGAGATGCTCAAAGATTGCTGGCACTGGTACACAACTTTATTACGTGTTTACAATGCAAGACCGCGATGGAAATTAAATGGCGATAGAAAATGATACGCATTATTTTCAGATACGTGTGTCACACATAAGGAGAAAACATCCTGTCGATGGAGACAAATGTGAGCATACACAGAGAAAAAACTCGCGTATTTTGCAGAATTTTATTTTAAATTTAACTATTAAATTTACATATCAACGGATAAAAAAAATTCAAGTCAGTTGTCTGGTTTACAATACCGATATTAATGTAATAAATATCGTTATTTAAATGTTCAGCGACCAGTGTTATACCTTCGTAGCTAAATAGTTCAACAGCATCCAACACACCGGTAACAGTAAAATAAAACTAATATAAGAATATAATATAAATATAAAAATATAAAATTGCACTAAAAAAGCCATATAAGCCGTGATCTGCTAATTTTTTGTAGCAACGACAAATCCTTTTACTTAAGATGTTTAATTCTACAAATTCTTTTACTTATATTTTTTAATTACAAAATTTTTTCAAGGATCAACAAATAAATATAATTATCTATAATTATAACTATGTATTTTTACAGAAAATATTTGTCAGTGTGTTCTTGTTATAAAATCTCTTTACGGAAAGCAAATAGACAAACGAATAAAAATATATGAAATGACAATTAGAGGTCATTATTTTTCTTGTAGATTTTGTCAATCCGTTTTAATTAAATTGTGGCACTTAACTTTCACATTTTTTGTGACATTCCGCCTACAAGCCAGTCGCTAGTCGCCAGCCAGTAACCAGCCATTGACTCAAGTATTTGTTTAGGTTGACTAACTTAAAAAATCCTTGCCTCTTACAGCAGGTTTTCTATTTTCATTCATTCAGTCTTTGTCTTTTTTGTTTCTCCTTTTCCGCCAAACAAACAGATTTTAACAATTCAATGGCCATCCGCTTTAAGTAGTCGTTAAGGCAAAATGTTTATGAAATGAAAAACAAAAAATGAAATGGTGCCACATCTTAAGAAAATTTTCTTCAAGAATACTTCAATTATACAGTTTAAAGCGTTTGGAAGAGAAGGAGACTGAGCGAGAAGCCTTAAAGAATGAAACATGACAACCAACTCCCTCAAGCTGAAGAATTTTTCCTTACAATACGGTTTCACTAGAGATTGCTATGGATAAGTAGCAGCAGCGAAAAGGTAAGAAAAGGTGACTAAACAAGACCTCTTAAGCATGAATTTATGTACCAACGAAAATTAGTGCCTAAACGTTTGTCAACAACAATTTTTTTATGATGCGAGGAAAAAGGGTTGGATGGTAAAGTATTTAAAGTATAATTTTGTTATAAAATTAAATAGAAAGTGTTAAATGTTAGCATTTAGCCGAGGGCAAAGGCGATATTTTAATTAATCCTCCACTAGCTCTCTCCATATTAGTAAAAACAGTTTTGGTCCTGCACAAACTCAATGCAAAAGACTCAGTCACGGGTAATCAATGGTTCTATATGGTGTAGGGTTACATAAGAGCTTTATGGTATGGGGATGTACGAGGCAACTTTAGAGGCTGTGGCGGATTAGTTAACAAACGCTATAGATAATGGGTTACGATATGACAGTGAATAAGTATTTCCTTAACAAAATAATTATTAAACAAGAAGAACGTTTTTAAATTATTTCAATGTAGAATCCTACAAGACAAGAAGTCTGTTATCAAATATGCCAAAACTATTTTTGAAAATATTAATCACTTAGCTGAACCTAATTTTGAGCGAAAAAGGATGAGTTCCCAACCACCAAGTTGGTTTTAGAAGACAGCACAGCACTACTGAACAAACGCCCTATTAGTAATGTATAAAAAAAGGGTTTCGAAGAAAGAAATATTGTTCCGCGCTTTTCATAGACGTTTTTGAAGCAAGTGGCAAGGAGGCAAGTTAAAGCTAAACCTGTCCATTTTTATAAGCAATTCAAAAGCAACTGATCTGGTCGTTAGCTAGAGTTCCCCAAGTTAATATTTCGGAACCCATTTGATATTTGATTCGATATGCCAACTAGCAATAGAAAACCACATCAAATCAACATTTGCTGACATCCGTCATCAGCACTCTTCGTATCTATCTACTACAAAACTCAGATAAAGGAATACGAAAAAACTTGTATTAAATTATCAATCGTCAGTTGGTGAGAACGAAGTCTACCACTACCTTAAGCTTCCCTCTTGTTGAATATTTTTATTTTTAATATTTACCACCTTATATTTGTAGTTGCTTCAGCCAACCTTCGGTTAGCAATGAAAACTACTTTGTTTATTTGTTTTTTTCCAACATTCGTTTTTAGTTAATACTAATCTAGTATCAAACCAGGTGAACCTGATTACGCGGTGCTCTGCGATTTTTAATTTTTGAAAATTTAAATTTTATTAGTCGAACTATTTATATTACATACATATGCAATTTTTAGTCAAGCTTAAGTTAGCTTTATTCTCTTTAAGAAAAAATAAGCAAAAATTTCATGTCTACAAGATTGCTGCAGAACACAAAACAGATAATTTTACCAGAGACTCCGATTGCTTCAGCCATAGGTAATCTATTTAATTGAGTGTCATGTTGAACAACAACTGAAAAGTACGTCCAAGGTACATTAAATTCTTACATTAATTTATAGATTTTTACAATCAATAAATTAAAAAGTAAAGAGAAATTAAAGTTTACTAAGAAATACATTACCATTAACTTTTTAGTCTCAAAGAAAATGTTAAGTGTCAACATATGCTGGTGCATCTTATAGTCATGTTAAAGTTAGAAAATATCCTTTTTCCTTTGTACATCATTTTTAGTTCATATCATTAATAATTCTTGCAAAAAAAACGACTACAAAACAAATATATGTGCATCATTTTTAAACTAAAAATTTAAAAGGAAGTAATCTGTAAGAAATGGTACTCAAATCAAATACTTTTATACTTATTGCTCTAACGGACGTAGTAATATACGTTCTGTACATTCCAATGTCTATCCATAACGGTTAAGCAGATAAAGCCATATACGAGAAATTACCTCAGATATGAGGACACCCTTTATTTTTTTACACTTATTATTACCGACACAGCAATAAAGAGTAACGGTTCCAAAGATATGGCCATATACATAGGTTAAACAATATCACCTAGGGGACACCCTTTAATGAAAAATTTTTAATTAAACACTTATTTTAAAGGACAGATTCTTTGTAAATTTCAAATGTCTGTCTAAAACGGTTCAAAAGTTTGGCCATATGCATCAATTTACATCAACTATTTAGACACCCTTTATAATTTTAAATATTTTTAAATGTTATCGTACGGGACATAGTAGTGGAGATTCTGTCTAATTTTTAAGTGTTTGTCTATAACGGTTCAAAAGATAGGGCTATATAGGTAAAATTATATCAATTATCGGGACACCCTTTAGCTTCCAAATTTAAATTATATAATTGATGTTATACAGGACTTAGATATACAGGTTCTTTGTAAATTTCAACCGTCCTCTGTTACGGTTCAAAAGTTTTGCAGTATACATCAAATTACATCAACTATTGGGACACCCTCTAACATCTAATTATAAATATTTAAATTCTGATTATTTTCTGTCCAATTTTCAAGTAATTGTCTACAATGGTATAAATGGTTCATATATTTAAATTGACGTCACATATGGCGACACCCTTTAATTTTTAATTTTATTTTTTATTAATTTCTGTTATTCACAGCTATAGTTATATGCAGTTTTTTTTAAATTTTAAAAGGGTGCTCTTTACGTTCATAATACACGTAAAAAACACGTATGTTGTATGGGGACACCCTTTAAAATGGAAGCAATCTGTAAGCATTTCCTTTATAATAAAAAAAAAAAAAAATTTTTAAAATCGGTTCAAAAAAGACTGAGTTCTGCGGGCACAAACACAAAAAAGCAACATTCAGACGAATTGATAACCTTCTTCTTTTTTTAAGTAGGTGTGCATATTCCATGCCTTTTGGAAGGTAGTCGTTATGGGCAGGTGTTTTTAGTGGTTTTATTTTCAAAGTCTTTCTCTCTCTTTCTTACAAAACTAGTTATTTATAATAAAAAAATATCACACTGCTGATGGTACAATAAATCGAAATATAGTGAACCTAAATTAAATAAAAATATAGTTAAAAGCCTCGCCGTATACTGTATAAATTTATATTAAAAGTTTAATAAATAAAATATTAAATAATTTTACTAATTTTTCTAATAGTTTTCAAGTAGTTAACAACACTTATTTTTGTACCCACATGAAAAAAAATTTAAAAAAAATGTTGCAAAGAAATTGGAAGGTGGTCAGACATGCATTGAATCTAAAATAAAAATTTAAAAGCGATCAAAAAGAATTGAGGATAAGCAATTTACATAAAAACTCAACCTATATGGCGACACGTTATAATTCTCTAAGGCCCACTTCTGACTGTTCTTACCAGTAAACGATTAAAATCTCACTGAAGCTTTAAGGAAAATTTTATCTTTTAGTGAACTCAAGATATTAAAAATTAAGTTACAGGGTTAAAAAAGATGGTGCTTTCCTGATTTTATCATTATCAGTTTTCTTACTACTAAATATTTTCTTACAAATTTATTATCTCCTGTTATGTAAAATCTTGATGGGAAAACAAAAATATTTCAAATAATTTCAAATATGGCTGGATATAACAAAACTACCCTTTAAACTTTTAGCATACAAATAATAAATTGTACAAATGTGTATTGCAAATCCAAACAGGCACTCAACCCATCAAGAAAATATTTGTTTATAGCAACGAAGTGACAGCAGACGGTTGTTGGGCAACTCAAAACGAAAAAGGTGAAATCGACAAAATCGACTTAATAAAAACAAATTAGTTGCAGCAATTAGTTGGCAATGAAATGATTTGAGACTTTCAATAGAGCCGGCAAAAAAGAACTTAAAATGGAAAACGATAAATTGGCTGAAATCAATCATAAAATTGCTGAAATTAAGAAACGGATACTACTGGCAGGTAAGTATTATTCTGCAACTGCTACACCACTTAACAAAATCAATTCAAATCTTATCTAACTAAACTGTATTAAAAAATTCCTTACATTTCTGCTCTTTCTATTTCATTTTGCTTATTTTGCTGCTGGCCTGCAGAAGGCCAAAAGACTGCCAATACAGCTGAATGGCAAAAACAGAATCGTATCAATTGTGATACAATTGCATCCTTAAAAAAGGATATCAAAGAGCTTACAACAAAATGTGGTCGTCTGCGAAATCCTTTGCAACGACCCGTCATCATCAAAGAAAGCCTTACAGTTGCTGGCAATGTGGCAGCAATACCAACTGAAAAGCGCAAAACAACTTCTGCTACTGCTCTGCCCACAATAGTTGTGGGCAAAGTAAATTATCCCATTGGCGCCAAAAATGTTGAAGATGCCATTTTCCTAACAGACTTGAAAATAACAGAAAATCGCAAGCAGTTGGATTTATTAAGGCATCGCTTCAAGTGTCGAAAACAACACTTTGCCAAACTGATGGTACAGTATCGTGAATTGGTGGCTAATAAAGAGGCTCAAGAACAGAATTTAGGTGAGAAACCACCAGAGACATTGGAAGAGGATAATAATCGCAGGGTAAGGCAAATATACCTACATACTCGTACATTGTAAAGTGGTTTAAGAATATTTAAGTAAGTTGCTATTTCCGTTTTCCCTTTAATCCATTTCTTCTACTCAGTTGGTTTGCCAATTGGAAAATCAAATTCATCGCACCAATGTACAATGGATGGAAGCTGAACACATCCGTAAGAAATATCGTTCCATTGAGGCTTCTTTGATGAATGATGCCGAACGTTTCGAGAGAAGTTTAAAGGAGTTAGAGGTTGCTTTAAATGAACAACAACAAGAAATAAATAGACTACAGGTGAAGTTAATTTCAATTGTTGTACGGTAGAAAATTGTTGAAAATCAGAAGTAGTGTAAGAATTTATTCTGTTGTGTATCAATTGAAGTGATGATTATTAGGTATTGTTTTATTAAGTTTATTTTTACTTGTTTCTGAACTTGTTAACATTCAGGTTGTTGTAAAATAAAGGAAATTTCTAGATGAAGTAAATTTATAATAGTAAAAGAGCGCAACTCAAAAAAAAAATTTCTCTTTTATTGTAGGAAGGATAGCAATGCGAACCTTTGAACTCTTTTTCGTCTTTGGATCCAAAATGTTTTCAGGCATACGATTTGATATTTACGACCATTCTACTACTATTGAGTCTCTCACAAGTTCTAGCCTTTACTGCCGACTGTAGTGTTTTTAAAAGACCACCTTTTACCTCATTACGAAGTCTCTTCTAATTGCTAGCATCTATCCAAGACTTAGATCCTCTACAGCATCCACATTTAATATGTGTCTGCGCATGGTCCTCCATCCCTTTCGATTTTCCTCTATGCCACATAATACTTGACGTTTCCCTGACTTGTCATTAATGCAATTATCCAGCTTAAGGTCCTTTGATTATATGCCAGCAACTTTCTGGACTTAGTACCAAGAGGCTATTGCTTTATTAATGTCTTTAGAGATTAACCCTTCCAATTCTTTAGAGGTATTCGTGCCCTTATCTTCCGGCCAATTAAAACAAGAGATCCTTTAGACTTTAGACTGCCTTCTTTAACTCTTGTGAGGCTTCCTTGTTATAACTAAAAAATTTCCACAATACTGTTTCATTTTACCAAATAAAAATTCGCATTATTAGAGCCTACATAGAGCCTTATATTCGCCGATAAGTCTACAATTAAGTCAACCTTATAGCATAGACATAATCATTTCTGGTCAAGGAGCTTGTTACCGGCGCCTCTACATAAGTAATACGAGCGATTGCATTCGAAGTCATTGCAAAGAAATTTAACATGACGATCACTTGGAACCAGCATTATTTCGGTATAGTCAAAGTTAATTTTGCATAAAAATTCATATAAAAAATAGTTTATGGAAATGAAAAAAAACTTAGTTCTGAGAATGTCAAATGAAAGCTCAAATCAGCAGGATTATGCCAGCCTTCAATTGCGTCATCGAGAGGTAGGTAGGTATTAAGTCATCATACAGGGTGATAAGCCAATAAGCTTTCCAAAATTGGTTTCGAACGAATTTTAATTTTATTTAATATGTAATTAGCTGAGCCCACGGACGTTGTGTGACAATATTTTGTTCGATCTTGCTTTGAAAGTAATCCACACCAAATTCAAAGACTCTTAATTTTATAGTGCTTCACGTTTTACAATATATAAAGGTACCCATCCCTGTATAAAATTCTAAAATTTATACAAAATTCCAAAATTATTGTAGAGCTCTGCAAAAGGTGTTTAAAATATTTTAATTTAATTTTATAATATCCCGCTTTCAATTCATATTTTTTCATTATATTAAAACAGCGCCATCTGTTGCGCGTACGTATTCAAAATTTTAAATTTTCAAAAATAAAAGATGCCTCAAAATTTGCAGTACCTTTTAATCGCTAAAATTACGTACGTATTTTCACTGTTTTTTCTCCACTTTCTCTTGTAAATAAGATATTTTTGCTGAAAAAAAATATAATTTATTAGAATAAGGATACTTAGGTACCTCTTCACGAAATTTTGTTAAAATCCATCCAGTAGTTTTTACGAACGTCGAAAGAAAGAAAGAAAGACATACAGACAAAAAATTAGTTGCTGTTTTATTATATGTATAGATGACCTCATTAAAAGAAGGACTCTTTCAGATTTGCAATTAAATTTCTAATCCTATTTCAGGAATAACTGAACTTTTTACTTTTTCTTTATCTCCATCGTTCTAGGACGGCATCGATATTGATGGACAACCCAAAGGTTTATAAGGTCAAAAGCAGGCTAGCTTAGCAGGAAAATTGATATGCAGGAAGTTCACTCGAATTACCATTGTCTTGTTATGATACCCCGAAAATCCTAATTCCCCAGATTATTTTTAAAGTCTACGATTCCTTGTACTTCAGATTCTTTCGAAATTTCTCAAAATCCTATTAGACAGTTCAGTGATGCATACTTGAGAATGTCCGGGCACAAAACAACTGTTTGCTTAAATATCTATGTCTGCGTTCCTACAAAGTCTGACATTGGGAAAGGAGGAATTATTCGGACTCTTCCTTACCTAAAAATCTTCAACAATACGCATTATAATATATACAGTGCAATATAAACAGACAAAAAATGTTGCACCAATTAAATGTTTTAATTGGTTTTAATTTATAGTTCAATTAATTTATTAATTGATTTAAGTATATATTTGTTTAAAAAGGAACAAAAAAATCCTGGTTGAACAATGGGTAATGGTATCAAATAATTATTTAATTAAATTTTAAACTAAATCAATTAAACCCTCTAATTGGTGAAAACATTTTTTTCTGTGTATCTCATATCGTATGATACCTTGTTATTACCCAGCATTAGGAATGTCAACTTTTTCTTAAAGGCTAATAGTACATACTTCTTTTCACCACTAACTATGAAAGAAATTTAGATATGCTGCAAGTGCCAATTGTACACTACCTATCTAGAGCGCCATTACTTAATCATATTCGGCATATCTACCTTCGAAAAATTAACGTGCCTCAGTTCACGTTCATAAAATGTAAGCTGTTGTCTCGGAATTTAATAAAACCTGTATGCCTTTGAAGCCAAATAATTGATGATTTATTTGGTTTCCAAATCATAAATATCATACCTCTGATGTCGAATCTAATTACGGGTCAGCGGATTTGGATGCGTTCCATGTATCTTTTAATACGATACTACATGTTTCGCTATTACTGCTTTCACAGAATTTTTTCACCAATTAAGGGTTTTAATCAGTTTTGAGTTAAAGTTCAATTACTTTTTTAATTAATTCAAACATATATTTGTTTAAAACAGACCAAAAACATTCCTAATTAAACAATAAATTAAATCAATTTTTCAAATTTCTATGTGAAACCAATCTGAAACCAATTAAAACCTTTAATTAGTGAAAATAATATTTCTGTATTAGCTTGTAATAGGGGCAGAGCAATTATGATCATTCGTAAAATTTTTTAATTTTATCTAAACGGCTAGCTGATCATATGACATTGAGGACCGATTTGTGTAGAAGAAGTTTACAATCTAAGCTGTGGGTAGAGTTTCTGTCAACAAAGCACGCGTTAAGATGCAGTGTAAATGTTATATGGGAGAACATTTGTTCACTCACCTATATTCTCCATTTCTTCAAACATTTTTCTAAATTGAATATGCGGTCTTGTAAATATCATGATGCTACTTGGGTAATTTTGTGAACGCTTAAACAAAAACTGTGTCGTCAGAAATTGTCAATGTGTGGACTCGGTTGCTAGTTATCAAAAGTGAGGTTTAGTAAGTAAGAGCTGTGGTGAACTTAAAAAATCTTCTCCATTCAGTATGAATTTGCGATCATTCGAATAACTTTCTAACAGCTAATTTACAAGCAAGTTCATCTTTAACTTATATAATTTAAAAAAACTTATACTGTTCTTCATAGCCAAGCATTATAACCATATTTCTTATTTCCATTACAACACCACCATTCATTTTCTGTAGCAAGTCCATAACGAAGCCATTGAAATGCGTGACTCAGCAAAGATAATCTTATTAAGGCAGGAACAACAGGCTAATTTATCGCAAAAGTCACGGGAACGTCAAGCCTCGGAATTTCGTAAACTCGTAGAGCAACGTAAACTTGAACTGGAAAGAATCGGTCGCAAACTCTTCTTCGAAGGCAAAACGCTGCATCATCAAGATAGTATTGGTTCCAGTACAGGCGATCAACACACTGGCAAGACAGAAGCCGATGAAGATGAAAACTCTCAGCTGAAAAATAGCACCAGCGATATGGAGGATTTATTTAAAAATCTAATGGAAGTAACGGGTGCTACAACGCCTCACGAAGTTTTTGAAAGATTCTCATCACAGAAAGAGTCAGCAATGCGTTTAAATTATTTGCGCACAGCAGCAGAGGCGGAAAAAGGAAGTTTGGAATGTCTGAGAGAAACCTTGACAAAAGAATTGGAGTCATCGAAGTTTTCGGATGTGAAGGAGAGGGAGGTGTAAGTGAAAAGAATCACAAGATATTCTAATTATAAGTAATAATTTAATAAAATCCTTTCTAGGAATCAAGAAGTTATCGAAAAGGTAAAGTCGCAAATAGCTGAACTAGAAGTGGAAAAACAAAAAAACTTGGAAGCTTCGGAAAAGTCCTTGGAGGTATTGAAGTACATTAAAGAACGTTTGTGTGAAATGATTTATAAGCTGCAGGAAGTGGACGAAACCGATGTAGAATTAAAAAATAAAGAAATGACTATTAAAGTAGAAAAATTGCCCGATTTTTTGGTTAATAAAGCAGAAGATATAGATGTTATAAAGGTAACAAAAATAAATAAGCTTTATATAGCTATATGTAAATTAAGCTGTAATTCTTAGATACTCAAACTTAAATTAGAAAAATGCCTAAATTTAGGCAAACCCGAAGTGCCCTCAATAGAAAAGCTACATTTGGATATAAGTGTAAGTTATTTACCTCTAGTATTTTAATAGTTTTTTTATTGTTATAAATTTCAACTTGTAAATAGGAAGAAGAATTCATGTCCTCCTTGCCACCACCCAAGCCATTAGCAAGCCAGGAAGGTGAGAAACCAGCTGCTATGCCAATGTGTTATTATAATTTACTGGCTGGACGAGCACAAAGAGCTGCAGGCACTTCATCATCATCACCTGAACAAGCACCAGCAGCAGGTAAATTAATAACACTGAGCTAATAAACTAATCAATAGTTATTTATGTTAACTTTTCGCTTCCATTTTCTCGTTCCCTTTGTTTTTCTAAGCTACCGCAGCTAATGAAGAAGAAAGTGAAGTACCCTCACGTAACTATTTAAAGAGACAGTCAGTGATGATAGTTGATCAAAAGTCTCGCAGGAAACCGTTTAGACCAGTACCAGCAGCCCGAAGAAAATAATATTTCAATTAAGCCTAAAAATATGCTACAGAATTAATTTACTTTAAAAAATATCATATAAATATAATAAAACCGCAACAAGACCATTTCTGTACATAAAATATTTTTTGAAAAATTTTTTGCTGATGTATGTAGATGGTAATCCAAAAGGAATACAAGTAGCAATTTTTGGAATTTTTTTCTGTTTGTGTTCGCATCACGTAAAAACCTCTCCAAGAATTTTAATAAAATTTTGTGGAAAGGTACCTTAGTATCTCGGTTCAAATATAGGATGCTCGGTTCAAAAATATCTTATTTCCAAGGGAAAATAGAGAAAACGTAGTGAAATTCTCAATTTTACTAATTTAAACAAACACCATTTCCAGAACGCTACAATAATTTTAGAATTTTATATAAATTTTAGAAATTTATGAAATGCCTTTAATCCTGAGCAGTTACCCAGGGATGGTTACCTTTATATAATGTAAATACATAAATCTATATATATATATATATATATATATATATATATATATATATAATAAAATAGAAACTCATTTCCGTCTGTCTGTCAGCTTTTCATTTGTGTTCACATCATGTAAAAACTGCAGAATGAATTTTAAGAAAATTTTGTGAGGAGGTACCCTGGTAGCCTGACTCAAATTTAGGATACTGTTTTCCTGAAATAATATCTCATTTCCAAGAGAAAGTGGCGAAAAAGCTGTGAAAAACGCAATTTCCGGTTTAAAGGTACTGAAATTTTCGGCTTAAAACTGGGATATTTTCAACACTGTTATATTTTTAAACAACTTTATACACTGTTATATTTTAACACACCTTTTTATTTTTGGTTGTGGTATATTTTAAAAACTCTGGCGTAACACTAGGCGCCAATTGCATAAAATTTGTATTTGATTTGTATTTTTACCTTGGGAAATTACATTGGTATTAAAATATTTTAAACACCTTTGCGCAAGCGATCCCGGGGTGGATTTCATTCCCAACAGCTGACAAGGGGGTTTTTTAGTCGGTACTCTACACTTGTGGCAAGCCCGACACACCCACGTATGGTGATGACCATGCGTGTAGTGCGTAAATGCATTTGTACCTCCTTACCGCAAAAAAAACAGCTTTTACAGAGCTTTACAGTAATTTTTAGAATCTTTTATAAATTAGAATTTTATCTAGGGATGGATACCTTTATATAAAGTAAAATACAGAAATCATAACTGAAGGATTATAAAAGTAAGAGTCTTACAGTTGGTGTGGAATACTTTTAAAGCAAAATCAAGCAAAATATTTTTAGGACGCCCACGACGTGGCGGGCACAGCCAGTCATAACAAAATCACTACAAATGTAAAAGTTTTAAAATGTTGTGTGGCTTACTCTCAAAGCTAAATCGAACCAAATATTGTCAGGACGCCTACGTAGTGGCGGGCACATCTAGTATGTACATAAATGCTGTACTTAACAGTATGTGTACATATTGTTTTTTTCTTTTTTTTTTAATAAAATACTAAAGAGCAATAGAGAAAGAAACGTAGTGGCGGCATGAGACAAGCAAGCAGGCAAAGAATTAATTTTAAAATACTTTTAATTGCTGATGTGCTGATGCACAAATGTTCACTGCTTTTATTAACTTATGCCTTATTAATTAAAAGCTTTGCATCGACCGCATCGCAGAATGCTGCACAGTTCATTGGATGTTGGCCCAGCTAGTGGCTGGCTTTCTTTTTATTTGTGCATATGACTGTGTGATGTCTACACAAATGCAATCTGCATTTTTTCGTATTTTTGTTTAAAAGTATGCTTTAAAATTTTAATTCCTTTCCAAGCCACAGATTTTTTGGGTTCTTATTTTATATTCAATTCAATTGAATATTTTCAAGTTATGTCTCTTTTTTTTTTTGCTTTGCCAGTCTTCTCTGGACTTTATCTTTGTGTTCTTTTCGTTTATGTTGACCATTGAATTGAAATTTTTGTTGCAATTTTCTCTTCACAAATACAAGCAGTACCCCAAATACCACTTGCAAGCACTTATGTCATCATCATCGTCATCATTATCCTCATCGTCGTCATCGTCGCCGTCGTCCTTCCAATCATTGAAGGCGGTCAGTCACACAAATAAAGCTGGGATTGCCAATAATGATGATATCAACAAACATGCCCCTGACATTATGCAATGGTATACATGCAAACAGCAAACAAATACAGAAAACAAAAAAACAATTTAAGAGGAATGGCAAAAAAATAATAAAAATAAAACTTAACCAATATGCATAAGTTTAAGTGAACAGAAAGGAGATGATATGTTTGTATGATTTTTGTTGCTTTCAAGGATTCTCTGATGGCATATGCTGATGTAACAGTTATATTTATCATATTTATGACTGTATTGGGGGTCGAGTTAAGCTGCTGGTGGGAAAAATTATACATATTCGATATAATCTGGGGTATGGGTGTCGTAATGTCCACAGTCTCGCAGTTGATGGACATTTATGACATCTCCAAAGTTACAGATACTTTTCAGATGTTTTGTTACTTTTACAGAAGGCGTCAGTAAGGGATTTGGAAGGTTCAGAATCTGCAGACCTCAGGAACTTTTATTTATAGTGTGTGACTAACACAGAATTCGTTATAAAGGCGCTTAAAATGCCTAGATTTAATGGCACGTCCAAAAAGAAGAAATACCTCAAGAACATTAAGCGAAATATATATTTTTAAAGGAAATTTCATTGGGGATACTTTAGCATTAAGCATTTAGGTTTATTTTACATCGACTCATTTAGATTCTAAAAAGTTCCTTTGTGAATCCTAGAGGGGAGCTAAAGGATTTGCACAAGTCTACAGCCGGTAAATAGATGATGGTAATTCTATAGCTTACACGTCTTCATCGTGAGAAGTGCTATACTAAACATTATTGATTTAATATCGACTCATTTAGTTCTAAAAAAATTAATTTGTGAATCCTAGAGGGCAGCTAAAAGATGTCCTTAGGGTTTGTACAAATTTACACTGGGCAAATGGAAAAGAATGAATTATGCAGTTGGCTCGTCTTCATCTTGAGAACCGCTACAGTAGTCATTACTTAAAAATTCTTAAAAATTTGCTTTGTAAATCCTAGAGGGGAGTTAAAAGATGCCCTTAGGGTTTTTACAAATCTACACTTGGTAAATGGAAGATGATGAATTCTACAATCTGCTCGTCTTTATCGTGAGACAGTAGTCATTATTCATTTTACATAAACACATTTAATTCTTAAAAAGTTCATTGTACTTCCTAGAGGGGAGTTTAAAAATGTCCTTAGGGTTTTTAAAAATCTACCTCGGTAAATGGAAGAGGATGAATTATGCAGTCTGCTCGTCTTCATCTTAAGAACTGCTACAGCAGTTATTATTTTCAATATTCAATGTCCTAACATGTATATATATATACCTCTGATAAAAATTCCCGTCAGCATAGTCTCGTCTGAGCTTAATTTTTTTCCTGAAGGTCCCCCACAACATTTGCAGTTTTCTTACAAAAAAGCCTACGAGGCTTAAACCATAAATTTACACAATATATGAGAAACAATATTATCGAATCTTTTACCTTATTCACCTCATAATTGCACAAGTTGCAAGTACCTCGCACGAAATCCTAAATGTTTTTTTAATCAACAACATTAAAGTTAGCCCCAATATGCAAAAGAAATAATATTAAAAAAATAATTAAAATACACGTAATAGTTGAATATTTCATGTTTTTATTGTTCTTGTTAAGAGTAAAACAAGCAACAGCCAGCCAGTTTTTAATGCAAATACACTTATGATTCTTCAAAGGGCAAAAACAAATAAAGATAAAAAAAAACCACTGAACGTAGGTAGCACGTAAATTCTTTTTACAGCAATACAAGATCTATATATATATATAATAAAACAGTACCTTATTTCCTGTCTGTCTATGTTCACATCGCGTAAAAACCACTGGATGGATTTAGAGAAAATTTTGTGAGGTATCCTGACTCAAATATAGGATATTTTTTTCCGCACAAATATCTTATTTCCGAGAGATATTGAAGAAAAAGCAGTAAAAGTACGCAATTTCGGGATATTTTAAACACGGTTACGCAACAGATGGCGCTCTTTTAAAATAATGACAAAACATGAATTACTTACTGCCAAATAGGTAATTGTATATAATTTGTATGTGATTTGCATTTTTACTTTGTGGAATTACATTATTATTAAAATATTTTAAACAACTTTTACAGAGCTTTACAATAATTTTTAGAATTTTAGGATTTTGTATAAATTTTAGAATTTTATTTAGGGATGGGTACCTATATATATAAAGTAAATACGTAAGAGTCTTGAAATTGGGTGTGAATTACTTTCAAAGCAAAATCGAACAAAATGTTTTCAGGACGTACACAACATTTGTGGGGACAGCTAGTGTGTCATAAAGTCCCTTTTATAATAAAAGAATAAAAAAAATTGTCGAAAAAGTAATTTTTTGTGGAAAAAAGGACTTTTTGTTGTCCTCAGAGTGCAAATCACCACTTCACATATTTCAAAAAGGATATGACAGCCCTATAGTTAAAGAAAGAAAATAAAGACACGGTAGCTACTAGAGTTGTGCCGGTCATGTACGACCTAGTTCAATTGAATTTTTTCCTTAACTGAACGATTCTGACTCATTCAGTGTTTCTTTTCGATCGTTCATTGCATTTCTGTGTTTTGTTTTGTTCAGGTACTTGACATTTTGCTCTATAAAAGTTCATAAAAAATGATCAACTGGTCAAATGCCTTTTTTCGTATTTTTTGTCAGTGCCGTCAACTGGTAAACCTTAAAAAACAAATCATCTCAAATTTGATTTTAATTTTGTAAATTAAAACAATAAAGGAGCAATTATAGCTTGATATTTAATGCAATAAAACTTAACCTTTTATGTATTAATATTGATTTTTTTAAGTACATACTGTAATAATTCCACAATATATATAAATGGTTTGTTAAAACTATTCAGAACAACACGTATACCCTTTATTTCACATTAAAATTTGTACTAAAATAAAAAGATAAATTTGCAAGCTACAATTAAGAAACCTGAAAGAAAATAATAAGATAAATATTTATTATTTATGTATGTACTTACTTCTTGTAAACATTTGTTTACAATTGAGAAGAGTTGCCAGAATGAGCTGATGTGTTTGGTAAGAATTACTTTGAGTTGCTGTTTAAAATAAAGATCGATGACCGTAAAGAAC
Organism: Phasia obesa; assembly: GCA_949628195.1. Taxonomy (NCBI): domain Eukaryota; kingdom Metazoa; phylum Arthropoda; class Insecta; order Diptera; family Tachinidae; genus Phasia; species Phasia obesa. The sequence continues at coordinate 117,083,136 of OX451219.1, read as the reverse complement.
GACCTAGTTCATTAAATTTCGCTGTACGATCTGAACGATTCAGCGAAATGAACTATTATGCACAACTCTAGTAGCTACTCTTATAAAAAGCCCTATATTTTGGAACATATCTTTCCCGTTTTAAGAATTTAGGTGTTTGTATTGATGTTGGTAGGAAGGAGTTCGCAAAGGGACCCGTTAAGGACCCGTCTGCTTCGTTATTCCCCCTACATTAACAAAATGATGTTGCTATAATTGTGACCATAACGTAAAAGGGCGCACTGTATTTTTGATGTTGATCCTGAATTTTAAGCTATTTTTTATACATACATAGATATTTTATATACAAAATTTTATTTTTTAAGTTTTTTTAATTGGTATTTTTAATGATGATAAAATGAAAAGTTATTCAATTTTTTGAAAATCGATTTTTATTTATTAACATCAATTTGATACATTCTGACTTATCTCGTTGTAAATAGATTGCGACTAACGGAAAGTTTTAATGATACGATACATATATAATAGACTTAAACCTATAATAATTGCTAATAAAAACTTCTCTCTTTAACCTCGTACAATGGAACAACAATAAACCACATATACTTTTACAAACATTATGTTTACTTGATTTTAAATAGCCGAAGTATGAGTAACAGTAAATATTAAAAAAAACTTCACAAGCTCATGAACACACAACAATTATGGCCGTTATATGCAGCCTGGTTAAATCATCGTAATATTAAAACGTACATAAACGTCATGTTAGCATATAATTTGTTAATGTTTACTTGACCACTCCTAATTGCATGCTAAGTATTTTTTATGCATACTTTTTAAGAGAAACACATTCTGACACACACACTCACACATACACACAGGATCATATGGAAATTCACAGTTTTGATGACAAGAATATTTAATACAAACATAGACTTAGATAGCAAACACAGTTACTTGTATAAAACAACGGAGGTCTTACTTGTCCTGAAATATTTTTTTTATTTTGTTTCCTAACCATCTCTAGGTTAAGCCAAAAAGGACACAAAAGTCTTTTTAGATGTGTTTATACGGGTACTCGTAAATGTTTGTTTGATGACTTAAATAAACTGCTAGTTAATATTCATACCCAGAGATTAAGCACCATATAATACATCCATGTATGCATCTGTTTGTGTTTTAAGGAAAAAGTGTTATGGATTTAACTAGTCCTTGTCTAATCTCACACGATACACAACATAGTTGAACACATATGTATATAATACCCCCAAACATACTCTCTCAAACTGACATACACTTTTTCATTTAGTCAGTCAGTCATTCACTTATTCCTAAACTTGGGGTATTGTTTGTTCTATTGTTTGCAGGTCTAAATTCAAATATTTATTAAAGATTTTCAGATATTGTAGTGTTTACTTAGATGTCATCAGCAATACCAACGTATTCATACGAAACGTTTCCTTTCAAAAGAGTTGTCACTCTTAACAGGTTAGTTTTGTGAAACGTTAACGTCGTTTTATGGCTTTTGTAATTTTAATGAAAGTTAAATAAGGAAAAGTTACAACAAGTTCATTAACAGGGTTGAAGTAAAGACAAGGATTAGAAGAGGATGTTTAAGAACAATCATTTTTATATATTTTTTATAAGAAAAAAAAATGCTGACATTGTTATAGGCCACAAGCGTCTTTTAATGATAATGAGAAAGTATTTTAGTATTTTAATATGGCTCATAGCAATAGCGGAAATAACACAGCCGAACGCGTTAAAATTGTTTTTTGTTAAACATCAATATCATAATAGTAAAGGGGATAAACAGGATACTGCGACTAAGAAGATATATAGTGTCCCGTATGTGGGGTGATAAAAAAACTTATCTAGATTTTATCTCCTTTGAAATCTCAGTATTGCAGTTGGTTCTATTGTCGATAGATACCCATCTTTCAGTAGATGCTTGCACAGCTGGTCGTATTTAATATAACATAAAGCATCACAACCCTTTAGAATATTCGTTGGATTTTTCCTAGTCGTTATTAAAAAATCTACAAAGACTGTTGCTCCCAAACTCTAGCCTGTTTAGATGTTTTTTAACGTTATTTTTTACTTAAAGACAAGAGAGCTTTAAAGCCAACTTCGCATAGCTTAATCCGGGAATAATAACTCAGAGATGATAACTAATGTTGTGGATGCCCGTCCAGATTTTCTCTCGGATTCAATTTGATCCAAATGAACAAAATGGTTTCATTTAAACTGATTGCAAAATCCGTGAAACAAACATTATTTTTGTCTAGCACTGGCTGGATTTAAAAAGAATATTTTATTTTAGACTTAAGATACGAGTAATTATTCTTAGTTCAAAAATATTGAAGATACAATAAATAAATTATGAAAAAAAAAATTTAAACCATTTGCTCCCCTTCTGGCCAGTCTGTTTGCCATTTCCTTTCCTTCTACCCAACGTGCCTCCATAGACTGCTTAAGTTAGGTAAAGTAAGTGTGCTGCCTATCAGTCTGGGGTTGCGGGTTTGACTCCAGCCAAAGGTTCTAGGTATTTTCTGGACACCAGCTAGGAGTTTCGCAGATAGTGTTGACTTTAAGGAATAAATTCAGTTGGTGCTGTATAACTGATACAGTCTTATATGACATACCCAAGCTAGTTTGGAGATGAACTTATTTATATAAGCTTTCTCCATAGCAGCTTTAGTATCGGAGAGGATACCTATAATATTGAATTATAATATGAAGGTTCGCTTGAAAGATGGTGTCGATTTTTTCCACAGACTCATAGTAGTTCATTCGCGGTCCTACTACTTCCTTGTTGAATGCTTCCAGGGAGGTTAACTGAGTAGCGATGTCTAATGTTCTGGATACCCGTCTTGATTTCCTATCGGATTCCAATTGTTCCAAGTCCCCAATATGATTCCTGTGCAGACCTTGGGTATATTTGCTCCCCTTTTGACCAGCCCGTCCGCCATTTCCTTTCCTTCTACCTCACGTGGCTACACAGAATACATTTTTTGCACCAATTAAAGGATTTAATTAGTTTTAAATTAAAGTTCAATTAATTTTTCAATGGAATAATAAATAAAATAAAACCTTTAATTGGTGAAAATATTTTTTTCTGTGTACATAGTGTGGAAGTCTATAAAACTGGGGTTGCGGGTTCGATTCCCGCCAAAAACTCTGGGTATTTTTTGCTGGCTAGCTAGGAGTGTTGACAGATAGTGCTGACTTTAAACAAGAAACCTTGTCATACGGTGCCTGTTGGAAAAGAAAAGGTGTATTTTGAATTGGATATTGGCGGGCTGTGTACATTCGATTACCGAAATTTTTTTGTTGGTATACATATGTGAGTCATATGTTGGCATTATAAGCCAATTTGGATTAGTAGTTTGTTTTTGACAACTGAAAAGATTAGCCACGTTTATGTGAGTTCTTGGATTTTTGACGTTTGAAAAAAAAAAATTGGGTTAAAAAAATTTGTGTTAAATTTTGCGTTAAAAATTATGCTAAACTGCACCAAGGCACTTGAAATTTTGACTGTGACATTCGACAAATCCAACTTGTCTCAAAAAAATATAAACACAGGGGTTCAAGCGCTTTACAGAAGACCGTGAAGATGTTGACGACGATGAGCGTCCTGGTGTTGCAACTACTTCAACAAGTGAAGAAAACATTGAAACAGTGAAAAAATTGTTTTAGAAAATCGTCGAATCACTATTAGGGAAGATGTAGGCATATCAATCGGCTCATTCCATGCATTTTTCTCGAATGTTTTGGGCATGAAACGTGTGGCAGCGAAGTTTCTTTAAAAATTGCTAAATTTTCAGCTCACATATCAATGCTTGTTCGCGAGTTTTTGGCCAAAAACAACACCCTAATCATGACTTAATTACTTTATCTACAAGATTTGGCTCCCTGTCACATTTTCCTATTCCCAAAACTGAAGAGACCAATTAAAGGAAATCGTTTTACCACAATTGATGAGGTAAAGTCAGAATCGAAGAACGAGCTGATGTTCATACCGAAAAGCGCATTTCAGAAGTGCTTCGAGGATTGGAAGAAGAGCTCGCATATGAAAATTATATCTAAGAGAGATTACTTTAAAGGGGACAAAATGGATATTGATGAATAATATCCTGTTATATCCTGTTTTATTACCGAGAACAATAGCAAACTTCTCATCAAAGTTATACCTCCTATTCATCACATCAGTGTGTTGCTTCAGTAAAGTAAACTTAACTATATGAGCTAAGTGTCTTGATAACAGCTTCATAACATTTGAAAAATGGTGGTGATTTTTTCCACAGATTCAGCACTTCATTCCTCCTACTGCTCTCGCGTTGAATCCTTCTAGATCCATCCGTATATCTTTCAATGGTGCCATCACTTGAGGTTAAGTGTGCTGAAACTTGCTCCTGTTGCTTGCTTTGTTACCGATAACTATTGCAACCTTCTTTTGAAAGTTATACCTCTTGTTCTTCACTTCACTGGGTTG